>OX422140.1:323089458-324289458 GCA_949129095.1 Volucella bombylans
TACTTTGAATCAACTATCCAACCCCGATGAATTAAAATGCTCTATTGTCATCGCTTTATTCAAGAAGGTTATCAAGGGTAAGGATGACAATAGAATAATAGATGAAAAAAAATATTGCGCAGGCCTTTTCCTTAGTTATATCCACTAATATTTACTTACATTTGTCCTCATCTAATAATCCTGTTCAGCCAGGCCGATCCGCAGCAAGCTGCACTAACTAACTAACTCTCACTCTATTTCTTTTGAGGTTCCCTTCTGCGTGTACGCACCACCTAAGGAGAGGTCTTCCTCTACTGCGTGGCCCTCCGGGTTAGATTCGAAGACCCCGCGTTCCGGAGCATTGGCATCCATTCGCTCTACATATCCTAGCGATCTCAGGTGACAGATGCCCAGTTTTCGGACTAGGTCGATGTTGCTCGTATAGTTTGTCGTTGAATCTTCTGCTCCAAAGCCCGTTAACGCAAACGGGTCCGACAATTTTTCCAAGGATTTTCCTCTCTAAACGACTGAGGATATCTTCAGCCTTTTTCGATAGAGTCTATACTTCAGCGCCAGAAAGTAGGACTGGGATAATCAAGATCTTATATAGAGTCTCTTAAGTTGTTCGGGATAGGGCATTACTATTCAATTACCTTCTTAGCCCAAAGAAACAGTGACTGGCACGAGTGATTCTTCGTTTTATTTCTGCTGAAGTATATCAGAGCCAAGGAAGACAAAGTCCTTTACTACCTCAAAATTATAGCTGTCGATTGTGATGTTCCGTCCAATTCATCGATGTTGTGTGTCCCTTCTTGTTGACAGCACATACGAGTATTTGGTTTTCCCCTCATTCAGCGCTAAACTCATTTTGGTAGCTTTCGTTTCAATGCTAGCGATATCTAGCAATTATGTCATGTCATCCGCGTATGCTAGTATTTATTTCCACAGACTTTTGAAAGATGGTGCCTCCAGTGTTTACTTGTGAGTTCAGTACAATTTTTTAAAGTACGAGTACAATATGATGTTAAAGAAGTCACATTTTTGTGTTAGATACCCTTTTACTGTTGCCAGGGCGCGGGCGGAAAGGTAGAAGGAGGAAAAAGGAAAATTTTTTTGTAGTGGTTTGAAACTCAGGTGTGTTTGGTTTCGATATTCGCTCTTCAGGGGTGGGAGTCCGAATAGGACGGAGAGTTTTTTCCTCACTCAGAGTGATTCAAGATATAATTGACAGTATTTTTGTGCTTGAAACTCTACAACAGCCAAATCTACGTGTCAGTGTTATGCCTTCACACGCAGAATTTTTCTGTCTGAGTTCCAATTACACAAATGAAAAACTGACTTTCCATGGGCAGGATTCGAACCACGGCCACCCGTATAACAGCGTTTTACCATGTCTAAAACCTTTTTTGACATCAAAGGTCTCGGTTAAGTCGTTATCGACTTTGATGGAGCAGCGAGCGTTCTCAATCCTCATTCTGCACATACGAACGAGTTTGGCAAGGATACCAAAACTAAACATGGCTCATGACTATACTCGTAGCTCGTGTCTATAAATGCTGTCATATGCGGACTTAAAATCGACGAAAGGATGGTGGGTACCGATTCGGGGGTTTTGAGTTTTTTCCAGGTTCTGCCGGATTGTGAAGATTTGGTCGATTGTAGTCTTTCCTGGTCTAAAACCGCACTAATAGGGACCAATCAGGTTTTTGACGAAGGGTGTCAGAGGTTCACACAATATCGCAGATAAGATCTTGTATCCGATTTTGAGGAGACTTACTCGTA
This sequence comes from Volucella bombylans, assembly GCA_949129095.1. Classification (NCBI taxonomy): domain Eukaryota; kingdom Metazoa; phylum Arthropoda; class Insecta; order Diptera; family Syrphidae; genus Volucella; species Volucella bombylans. The sequence goes on from OX422140.1 coordinate 323,091,220, forward strand.
TATATACCTCTATAGTTGGCGCAGTCGAAGGGATCTTCTTTTTTGTGGATCAGGGAAACTGTGTTGATATTCATCTGGCATACACTCTTCTATCCAGATCTGAGATATGAGTTGGTGCATGCTCTCCACAAAGTCATTTCCATCAGCTTTGAATGCCTCGGCCGATAAGCCGTCAGCCGGTAAGCAAATTTGTTGGATTTACAATACATTTAGATATTGGACAGAAGTTTTGGCTATAGTCCTCTAAGTTGAATGGCATATTCTGCCTGACGGCGGGATGTTGGATATCATTGTCGTTATATATTCTGTAGAAGAAGTTTTTTCATATTTTCAGCATCGATTGTGAATCTACTATTTAAAAGGTTTTCTTCTTGATCTCTACAGATTTCTGTACGGGTCTTTTTGGGTTGGCACGTTCTTTTTACCTATTATAAAATTTCCGTACGTTGTTCCTGGGGTACAAACTCTCAATATCTACGATTGCGCGCTTCCCGTACTCGTTTTTCTTCTTCTGAAGAAGCAGATGTGCTTCCCTTCTCTTTGTTAGTAGAGGTCACGACCGGCTCTCGTCCTTCATTTCAGCGCCACTTTGTACAATCTTGTTTAGATGCATGCACTTGCCGGCATTCTTTATCAAAGCGGGAATTTATTGGTAGTAGTCGGATAAAACCCAGCACATCAGGTGCTTCGTCTCTGATGGTACGTTGGCAACTTTGTCACTGCACCTTCTGTACTTGATGCTGGCGGCATAAGAGTTGCTGAAAGATTTCGGGATACACGTTCGGTAAATAAGTCCGTATGACAAATCCGAATCGGGATAAGCGCTGTTTCTATTTTCTATAGCAATCACCATAATAGATATCACTGATCCGAAGGCCGTAGTCCTTTAATCGCTTGCCATGGTCCTCAACAGTGGATCCGTTTCCATCCGATGTTTTAATTTTCTTCAGATAGATTTTGCTTTTATTAAGTTTGTATTCTCCGAACAACTCGTACTGAGTATTTTATTCTGCTTTCCAATTGTTTCAAGTAGAGAATTTGGCAAAAAAACAGGCTGTTTCTTAGTTTAAGTTTAATATGATATCTTCCGTGAATATCTCTTTTTCCACAAGTATTCAAGCAGGTATGAACATAATCCTTGAACTCAGTTTTGACAACATCATGGCCAGCTTAAAGCTGAAACCTATTTCTTAATTAGAAGCTAAAGCCTTCAACATCCACATTTCCTGGGTACATGCTTACGGATACATTCGGTATAACTGCGATGACGATGCAGGTAGTCAAATGGTATACCTGCATCCTAACAAAATGACAATAGGCTTATCGTCCCTTTTAATAAGTTTTTGTCTGCTATAAGAGGAGGATCAAGCCAGTTTTCTTTTATATTATGTAACTGCCATATACGAGTAAAAAATTAAAAATTTGGAGTACGAAGTACCTAATGTTGTGATTTGGAAAACAAAAATTGCTCCATGCAGCTTAATTCTTCGCATTTAGAGTTGGGATATTGAAATCCTGTGCTGTCTTCTTTGAGCCGAAGAGCGCAATGTTGAGGTCTTCGCTGCGGAAAACAACTTAACTCAGTTTGTATATCGATTGTATCGATTTCGTTACCATCTTCCGAAGCACAAAGCGTTTTAGAGACGAATTTAATTACATTTGTGGTGTTGTTTTACAGATAATTGGTCTACAGTACGGAAGCAATTCTTAACAGACTATGCTTATGAGTAGTTTGGGTATGCCTGATTGTTTTTCTAGGGGCATGTAATTGTTAACTTTTGAGTTACTTCCATTATTTTGGATAGAGATGATATAAGGTTCTTTCTAGATGAAAAGAAAAGTTCCTTTTGAATCAGATAGGTGGCTATGTTTCTGGAAACAAAAATGTTGTAATGTTTAATGAAATGAACAGATATTTTGTGGAGAGTTTCTCATATACATGGTTAAAGTAACTAGAATCGGCGTCGGCTCTTTATTTAGAAAAAGATTTGTTAAAAGGACTTGCAAAGAAAATTGCAATAGTTTTTAAGTCTGTTTAAGGGTAGTCCGCCCGACTTTCTTTTGGTATTAAAAAAGTAGAAGAAATTGGAACCATAAGTTCGAGATTAAACCAAATTTTATGCAGTAGAAATACTCAAGTAAGGAGATTTACAAAGTTCTGAAACACTATTGTGTAAAAATCAATAGTTTCTGGCAGGCATTGGAGTAGCCGGCTTCTTGTTTTAGAGATTAAACCAAGGACATGTAAACCACAGGGTTTCCTGATCTCAGTATAAACAAGGGGATATTGCGGTCTCCGGATCATAAAACACTTAACCAAATTGATCATTTTGCGACCGACGTAAGACACAAATCTTCCGGGCACCCAACATTGACTCTGATCTCTGATCTATTTAAATTTAAATCGAAAGAAGCTGCTGAACCCGACGGCTTATCTACCAAGGTGTTCAAAGCTGCTAGAAATAAATTTGTGGAGAGTATACACCAACTCACTTCTCAGATCCGGTCAGAACAAAATATGGATCCGATCCACAAAAATGGAAACCCTCTCAACTGCGCAATTATGGAGGCTTACGTCTCCTCAACTTTGCGTATAAGATTCTGAAACACTTCGTAAACAAACTGATTGGGCCGTATCAGTATAGCTTTAGACCAGGAAACCCCCAAAATCGACCAAATTTTCATACTCCGCCAGATCTTGGAAAAATCTTCGGAGGACCATACAATATCCACAATCCTTTCCACTATTTAAGGCCGCACATGACAACATTTACAGAGACGAGCTATATGGAGAACGCCCGCAGCACCGTTAAAGTTGGTAACTACACAACTAAACCCTTGTTTTTAGACAAGGTAACGCACTGTCATGTGACTTACTTAATATTATACTTCAAAGAACTACGCGGAACTGAGTTATTATCTGGTTTTGGAGTCTAATGATGCAGATGATAATGTTTGAAAAAGTTTCGAAAACACCCATGTGCTACACCGCTAAGTCTACATGTTCGCCTTTGCAGTAGTGACATAAAACATTTTCTTTCTTTTCAATTTTCGATAGTGTTTTCTTTTAGAATTTTCCACCTCAAAGTTTTGAAACAGGGGAAGCATACCACTTTTTGCAGTAACAATAAAATCAGATGACGCCAACTTTTCAATTAGGCACAGTAGTCTCAAATCAACCCCAGCCCTGAAGCTTGACTGACCCAATCAAACATAAAAGCAATCTATTTGCAGTCCCCTCCGATTTCAATTTATTTAAATTGCGCTCAAATAAAATTAGCGTTAGATTTCCTATCACACTTCCGGTAAGAGGAATTCCATATATTGTCTGGAACATGTCTTACATACCTTATAGTCTCTGCGATTGCATTGATTTTGAATTGCGCCAATCATTGGATTGAAAACGTGGATAACAGTTCCTGGTTAGACAAGAGAGAAGTACGGAAACAGTTCGAAATAGAAAAATTGTTATCGTATTCTTCGTTACTTTGCGAACGTGAAGTGTCCAGGTTTATAAGGGTGTTCTCGATCAGTTGCGAGGATATAAATAGAGCTCAAATTCACTTACATACTCGTACATCTAACCATACCGACCGACAGGACTTGTGTCTATTAGTTAGCAGGTTGAAGTGAAAACTACTCCTATGTCGGTGTTCAGTTCTTCTTCCATTTGCAAGGATTTCAATTTGATTGATGAAGTGATTTGCTGCGCGAAAAAAAAAATTGACTTCAATTATTTTTAGGAAGGAACGACGTTGTACGGACAGAGTATGGCAAAGACAATAACGCCCAAGTCTATAAAGAGAAGTAGCCGTGGTCGGTGTGGTGGTGTTGACGGTGGTGGTGATAGTGATGATTCTTTTGCGGCTACCTTGCTGATTTAGGAGTTAATTTTGTTTTTCTACACTCCTGTCGACTTTTCGTTCTTCATTTGTGTCAAGTATGTCTGCCAGGAAAGGACATACTAATGAAAATATTTCGTTAAGCCAACAACGAGTGGTACACTTAAAACGTCCTGAATGACTATGGCTATGGTCTGATTCTGGGAAGATTGTGGGAAAGTTGTGGGATGAAGAATTCATTTGCAGGAATGCTGTCGATGTTTTATTTTAACAGAAAATGAAACCTTGATTAATGGAAGGGAAGTGATTTGTGCTGCTTCGGGGATCTGTTTATTTTGGCGTGAAATTAGAAGGACATCCTAAGAGTGGAAGGTAAATGAGGAGAGCAGGAACGCAACTTCCGTAGAAGACAAGGCCACTAATTTGATGATCATTATGAAGAGTTTCGAACGGAAGTGAAGATGTGGTTGTGTTTGTTACGTCATGTCACTGCTTCGTATTATCAATTTAGGAGGAGATATTGGATTCGATTGCCTTTGGGTGGTTGCCAGCGGTTTTGCTTTTTTAAAGCTCGTCTTGATTGACTAAAATGGTTATGGGGGTTTGGAGGGTTTTAGAAATCTCAAATAACTGCTTATCATTTGGGATCCATTCAGAAAATGCTCCCTATAATTAAGGTGGACTAGACCAAAAACAAGGTCCATTCTATTCCTACAGCCGTTTTATTGACGGAGCAAAGTTCTCAAAGGGCCTAGTTATTCTTGGAATTACTGGAATTTTTGTGAGAAATTCTACTTTGTAGAAAGACTCATCCTCTTCTTTTTGTTTTTACAGAAATCATTGTGGTTGACATCACAGAATCAATGTACCTAAGGGAGGCATAAGTTGTTAGATTTGTTTAAATATGACCACCTGCAGCTTAATTTGAACATCATTTGGATATCGTGAAATACATGTGGGTCTTGATATCTGGATAAAATGTTATTAATAGTTGCACTGTTTAAAGTAACGTCAATATTGATCAATTAATCAATACACCCGAAAAAGTTTAAAAGTGCGATCCCGCAGAATTTTTCGCACGCCGATTGATCAGGAAACTGCTGGCTGTCCTACAATATAACTTGGATTGGACTAGCAGCGTAACAATCAATTTCGTAGGGCCATGCTTACTCTACGCCTTAGTGGTGGTCCCCGGTAACATTCTTACTCATGCAGACTAAAATGGCAAGTGCGTGCCCGACAGTAGCATAATACTGATAACTGGCGAGACAAGGAAAGAAGTCACAACGTTTATGCGGATACGGATTGGTCGTATGAGGAAGATTTAGGGAACAAGTTGCTAAGGCGTCTAACCGAAGGCTGACGACGAATCGCATACAGGCAAAATTTGCCAACGTAAACCTTATAAATGCCCACGCCCGGATAAAGCGAAAGGACTTATGTTACCAAAGAGTTCTTTTACGAGCTCCTCGACAAAACCTACGGGCACTAAATAAGACGTTCGAAAATTACAGACTCCACGATGTCACCTAGGGACACAGGCTTATTGATTTTGAGGCGGGAGGTAATGTAACTACAGCCAGCACACGGGTTCCACGCCTTCATATATAAAGAGGGACCTGACTGACCCCTGATCAACAAAAAATCAACCAAATTGATCATATTGCGATTGACGCAAGGCATTCCTCCAGTGTTTTGGATGTCCGAACTTTATGAGTATCTAACATCAACTTGAACCATTGTCTTATTGTACCCAAGATACGGATGCGAATATCCGTAACAGCCCAAAGTCAGCAAACCAATGTGACAAAATTCAATGTCGATCGGTTACAATTGTAAAGACCGCCAGGACCTTTTCCGATTGAGACTTTCTTTACGTTTCGAGGATACTGCCAGCATCGAACGTAGAAGTGATGGCACTTCACTGTCAAAGCAATTAGAGAGGACCCCTGTGATGTACTGGCTTTCAACGAGCTCCAACAAAGAAACCCTTGGTTTGATGATGAATGCAGACAGCCAAATCTTGAAAAACAACGGTTGTACAGAGCAGTTATGCTCGAAAAACGAGAGGGGCACGCAAACTCAACGAGCGGAAAAGAAGAGAAGAATGTAGGCTCATAAGAAGAAAAAACGAAAGAGCGGGAGAAGCGCTCGATATAGGCATTAGAGAGGTGTTACCAGAAGAATGGAGTTCGGAAATTTTACCAATAACTAACACAAATATGCCAAAACAAACATGTCAAACCCGAAAAGAAATATCCAAGTATGGAAAAGGAAACCTTATACTATTCCTGGAGACTGCTAGGCATCCAGAATGAACTGTTCAACCAAAGACAGACAACATTTCCGTTTACTCGACCAAGATGAGGTCAGGACAGTTATTTCCATGCTTAAGTCTAACAAAGCGATTGCACCCGACTTAACTGCTGAGTTGTTTCAAGCAGCAGCATATGATTGACTTGAGCGATTCTAAACTTCCAGATAAGATCTGGAAGGAAGAGCGCGATAGATTCTCACAGGCAGAAGATGCCACTTTTGGAGGTTTTCTATTGCCTTATAGTTATTGTTTTTCTGTCATTCTGTTGTTGTATTGAATCCAACTCTTGCGGCAGAACTAAGCACCTCCACTTCGCTAACATCAGGTAAGTGTCTAATGGAAATATTGGGTTTAATTGCTGAAAGAGATAAAAAAAAGGTTACAAGCAAAAACGGGTCATACCCAATGATTTCCATCAATGAATCGGCACACCATCGAAGAATTGTGATTTTTAATTCGTTGGAGGAGATTCACGTTTTTTATAATCCACAAATTAAGGGGGTGGTAAGGTTGATTCGTACAAAAAAAGTCATGTTTTGTGAATTTTTTGTGACGACGCAGTTAAAACCTCTTTATTAAAACTAATAGTATGTTAAAGTATGACATTCGAAGAATATTGTACAAAATTTTCACGAAGAAATATTAAAACAATTATTCGGACGTGTCTCGGAAAAAAGTAGAATTGCGGTGCCCCTCATAACTTGATGCTGGATCATCCGAAATCAAAACGTCAAAGTTCATTCGTTGTGTATACGAATATGGTTGTGCATACGCTTGAACAACGCTGGGAAATATTGCGACATTACTTTGAAAATCATGGTAATGTTGCAGAATGTGTGCGAAAATTGCGTACGGATTTTGGAAGAAGAGAAGCACCGTCAGCTCCGTATGTTCGTTATCTTGTAAAAAAAGTGAAAGAAACTGGCATCCTCATCGATAAACCAAAGCGTGAAAAGCCAAAAACAGAATATTGCTGCTGTGGCAGAAAGTGTGCGTGAAGCGCCATCAACATCAATTCACCGTCGTTCTCAACAATTGAACATTTCGGAGACATCATTGAGACGAATTTTGCATAAAGACCTGCGATCGACTTAGAGAAGATGCCGATTTTGCCAAAAAAATCATCTTTTCGGATGAAGCTCATTTTGATCTTGGTGGGTATGTAAACAAGCAAAATTGTCGCATTTGGGGCACAGAAAACCCGCACGCATATATATTTTTTTCAAAATCTCGTTAACGCAAATGGTTCCAAAAATTACTCTAAGAATCGTTAGTTCTAAGCGTCCAATGATGTCCTCATCCCCTTTCGCTAACGCACATACTTCTGGGCCAACGGACTGAGATGATACTCTTTTCCTTTTCCTTCTTTTCCCGTGAGAAGGAATTATTACTTTCTCAGATCGAAGAAACCACGAATAGTAAGCGCGAGTTTCTATTTCATTTCATAAACTTGATGCTATATAAGCTAATTTAAGTTCACAATTCTTGCAATCGTACGAGTGATATGTCAATGTTATCAGCGCATGTAAGTCTAGCGTCTTTCAATAAGGATGTAAAAAAATGTAAATGTGTGTGAAGTATGTGAATTTTATTTTATTTGAAAGAAAATTTTATGGCATTAAGTACGTAATATAACGTCGTTCAAATGTCAGCTGTGGTTTCCCCTAGTGGGACGTTAGTCGGCTTAATTTGTTGGATGGCGTTCGTTATGTTGACTTTGAGTGCATCAATTGTTTGCGGTTTATTAAAATAGAGCTGCGATTTAATATATCTCCAAAGGAAGAAGTCTAAATTCGTTAAATCGCACGATCTCGCTGGCCAGTTCATGCATTTGATAATTTGCAAACTTTATAACCTTCTATGGTGATTTTCCATACAATACTGAACAATTCACAATGAATTTGACAGATGTTGCTTCAACAGCATGGCCGTTATAACTTAACAAATTTCGAACATCCCTATTGAAAGTCGTAATTGCACAGATTTTGGTAATGAGTATCGATTTGGACTTTTGAGGTTTTGCCTCAAATAGTTTGAATATTTCTCCGGTTTTGACTTGGCTGGACTGCCCATTAATAGGGCCCATTCAGAACGTTGATAAATCGTTTTATCATATAATACAGCAGACAAGATCTTCTACGCAAATGAGGCTTATGCCTCTGTAGTTGGCGTAGATATTTTTTCTGGGGATCAGAGAAATGATGCTGAGGTTTCATTCATCTGTTGATGTATGCTCTCTACAAAATATCACTCACTGCCTTTAATAGGTAGAACGAACGGTCCAGCAGCTTTGTTATACTTAAGGTCTATTTCATTTGTCGGGCGAACGGAAATCCTTCCGTCGCTTAGGCTTAATATTGTAGTTTGTTCTACCTGAAGCAGAATTTGTGATAATAACAACAACCTCTGTTGATTTTACAGAAATATGTCCTGAGAAAAATCTGTCGTAAATCCTGTAGTTTTCCTTTGTTTTGAGCCATAAAAATTCTTCCAGCCTGTCACTTGTCTTGTTTTAAGGTTTTAAATAATTTTTTTTAATGTCTGGCAATCGTAATTTTCTTTTAATTTCTCGCTACAACCTTTGTTGTAATCTTTCTAACATCTTATCAGTATCCAATTATCGTACCACTGTTTACCGTATTTTTTTTTCCTGTTTTATCTTATCGATTATTTAATGAACTCCGGCAGTCCGTCAGGACAATAACAATATCTGGAATCTTTTTAAAATGTGGCTATTCAGTCTTGATTATGATATGTTAGAATCTTGTATCTCTAATATTTTGGTTTAATTATTCTTTTTTCCCCTTCTCGTTAGCATTTGCTTTCTTTTTTCTGAACAATTTTATTTTTATGATTTTTATAATGTTTTCCTTCCTTTTTTTTTAAATACTACTAGGGTCACCCCACCCCATAATTTTATTTAGTTGCGCTCCAACAAATTGAAGTGACATTCCACACTATTTTATATCCATATTTAAATACTGAATGTTACTAGTCTTTGTTATAATTTATATTTAGAACTTGAATTTTTATATTTATATTTAGTGAATTATTTTATTGTATCTTAAACCTATAAGAAAATAAATAGTACTACTACTACATACTCGTAAATATGGGTGGCTTCGACGTTCTGGACAGAAAACACCCGAAGAACGGTGTGTTGATATCTTCCCTGCGGAAATCAACGCAGCTTGTAAATGTGCCCACGCGAATACCAGACATTGATAGTCATACCGCCAACACCCTGGACTTTTTTAACTTCTCACCCTGATAAGTACACCGTCGATGTGCCCTCCCCTCTAAGCTCATCGGACCATTGTGTCATATCAGCTAATTTCTCGTACACTGACCACACAGTTAGAGAAAAGATTCCTAAAAGAATCGTATAGCAATACAAAAAATCCAATTGGAGCGGACAGCTTCTTTATGAATTTTAACTCGTAGTTATGTTTTCTCGATAACGACGTAGACGCAGGTGCTGATATATCACAGACACTATTCTCTTTGGAATGAGATCCTTCACCCCTCATCGGATTTGGAGTATCAGAACAAAAGAAAAGGCATAGTACGACTCGAGCTGTAAACAGGCTGTCAAGTTTAGAGAAATGCTTTTTCCTTCAAGACCAAACCGACAGAGGAAAACCGAAAAAAGTTAAAACGACTGCAACGTCTTTATTAAGCGTGTTAAATTTCAATTCGACTTAAAACTGAGGCAAAACATATTACAATCGCAAGGGTAGTAACAAGTTTTTGTGGTTCGTCAAAAATATTCTACCGAATATTAGCGGACTATCGAACAGCTCAACTCTTCCAGATTGTGCTTTGTCTCCGTCTACAAGTGTAGACTTGAGTGCGTCGATCTTTAATGGGACGAATACACTTTTGCACTTGTGTAGTACTGAAGTACTTAAGAGTACTTAAATATCTTAATACGAGTATACACAAATGGCTGGTCCAGATGGTATACCCTCCTTCTTCTAAAAAGGTGTTTTTCTACGCTGGAAAACTACTGCGTAAGTTTTTTCATCAATCCTACTCTTTAGGACTCTTTCCAAGCAGATGGAAAACAGCATTTGTCCAGCCCATCCCTAAAAAAAGCGAAATTTCTTCTCTCTCTTCCTACAGACCCATTGCACTTACGTCCCTTCTTTACAAGGTCATAAGAACGCTGACGGTTTATGTCAGATCATGAAATATCTCGAAACACGAAAACTTATCAATGGCCGTCAGCTCGATTTTCATAGCAACATGTGATCTAATGGCATGTCTCACCGAAAAGTGGAATCAAAGCGAGAGCAAGATAGTTCCAATTGATATATTTAAGGGATTTGGCGGAGTTTGGCATTATTCTCTTTTTAAGTTATCGTGAATGGTTTCAAGTCTGATATTCACAAAATAAATGCGGGTGTGCCGCGGGACTCCGTTCTCTCTCCGACACTCTTTTTTCTGCTACTTTTAATCCAACAAATTGCTTTGCTGACGACAGTCCTCTCTGCTTTTCATATTCGTTCCCGGACTCAAGTCCACCCACATTCGGGAATTAAATTCCGACATAAACAGCATCACTAAATGGGGAACAACAACAGAGTGGAATTTAATGCTTCCAAAACACAATGCTGTCTGCTGTCGTTAAAGCGAAATCTAAACACCCGGCCATTGTTCATGAATGGCAATTGCGTTCAGCGTTGAAACCGAAAAAATTTCCATTCTCAGTATGTGTGTCAATGACAGCTTACTGGAATGACCACACATTAAAATAAAAAATAAAAAAGAATTAATCCGTAATCCGTCCAAAATTGGATTACAATACCCACATATGGTCAGGTTTTTTTTTTGTTTTTTTTTTTAAAAATAACTTTACACTCAAGTGGGTATGACTACCCACACTTATGATGCCAAAGCATGTGTTAAGTTTTTCGGAAAATGGGACAGAAAGATGTTTGGGCTCAGTGGCTATTTCGCTCCATGGGTGGCATCCAACATTTAATTGGAAGACTAAATTATTAGTGTAAATTGACTTGATTTATTTTATTTCGGCAACCATTCAACTCAACAAAGTCTTTCGGTCACGACTGGTATTGCACCCCAAACCGTCAGATTGGGAAGCCAATACACTAGCACTTGAGCTACGGCCACCCTAGGTGCGTCTAAAACACCTCTGCACCTGCTAGATAGGATTCTAAACCGTGGGATAAAACTCATGGGTGATGCTAATATCATCTAGTCATCGAATACCGATGAAATACCTCCTGTCTTACCTTATTCTATCGCTATTTTCACTAACAGTATACCAGTGCATTCGCCAGTAGCATTCTGCCCCTTCAAACCTTTAACCGTAACTATGAATGCTCAGCAGTTTAACCTCAAGCCGACTTTCAGATTTACAATGAAATATCGTGATTGTTTGTTAAGCCAAAAACTTCGCTTATGGAATACCCTACCGAGATCTTTATTTCATAGTCGTTATAACCTCCAGACATTCAAAACGAACGTACGAGTACAACGGTATCTCCCTTTCTTTCGTCCCTAATTTTTCTTCGCTTGCACTGGATGAAAACTTTTGAAGAGTACGATTAATTGTAAAAAAAAAAGGTTCGGCAAGTCAAGTTGGGCAAGTTGCTTACTCGATAAAATAAGGACAATTGATGTGTAGTCATTGTTACTCTACTATGGGGTCGCCAGTTTGACGTCGCTTAATAACAATCGTGTAACACCCAGCCTCCGAATTTATTGCAAGACAATAAATGAAACAGGTGTGCTAATGTTATGCCCGTATGTCTTGTATGCGATGAGGCGTGTGAACAAGAAGTTTATGACTTGTACGGAGAAGTGGACATAGCAAGGGTGGCAAAAATCCGATTACAGCATCTGAGCTACATCCAGCATATTCTTAACTTCCAGTCACCTGGTTTAAGAAGATAAGGAAAATCGAACGTAAGGTTCAACATACAGACATTGTGTATGTAGCAATAGCGAGACTATAAGAAAGTGAAGAATCTTTTAACCCTTGCTATGAATATTAAACTTTCATAAGTTGGGCAATAAGCCGTTGAATTATGGTTGCATTTTAATAGACAGTTGTTTTTTATTAGTCTATTGGCAGAAGCGTTTCGAATAATGAGTTCCATATTTTCCTTTTACGCAAATGTTCTGAAAATAAACAGAAAAATATTAATTGAAACAAGCATTTTTTCTATTTATTTTTCAAATATATTTTCTCTTGTATTTTATTTTAACATTCATTTAACGATTCTATTTAAAGAAAACAGAAAAAAGAAAACATATAATCAGCGGTTTACAAAAAATTAAAGAAATAAACTGTAAAATAACATTTTCGTTTTACTACATACGTACAATAAACAATAAAATATATTTTAACATTAAATTAAATTAATAACAATGAATCTACTTTACAAAACATTTTTGTTTTTAAATATAACTACTTGAGTAAGAGTGTTCTTTCTTAGAATATACTATAATATTTGGTTTTTATTGCTATTTTGTACCTTAACTATGAAAAGTAGTGTTTATTGTTATTCTTATGATAAGTTCCAATCTACATTGCTATATTCACAACATGTAAAAATAGACTATAGGCTAAAAGTAGCAGCTACTTACAGCGAAATTATTTTGACCAGTTATTCTACAATTTAGATAAGATACATTTTTCTTCTTATTTTTTTCTAATACATTTTCTTAAGTTTAATTTTAGTTTCTCATTTTCTCTAATATCTGTAGAACTGTTTTGCTATAAACAAAAGAAAAAAGAAAACACTTAACTGATTACACTTAACTATTCCCAGTCATTGTTCATTTTTACTTTAATTATATTTTTTTAATTATTATTATTTAGTTTTTTTTTTTTTTAATGTTGTCGTTTGTACTGATGTACGGGTACATAAGTCGGATTGAATGATTTAAGTTTTGATTGGTAAGCAATTCTTTTTTGCTTCATCGGAAAACTCTGTCAGGAAGAGAGTTGAAGGTTATAATATTCAAAGGAATTTTAATAAACTTTCAAATGTAGTTGACCATTGTATTATACGTTAGTGACATTGATAGAGATATGAAAAATAGATTTTAAGAAAAAGAAATAAAACAGTTGCGTCCATTCAATCAAGGAGCATTAACATGTGTTTCTGAAAAATGTGATATTTTGAAAAAAATACCTTGCACCGTAAATATACAGCGAAACTTGGGTCTGGTTCCCAAAAAACTGGATCTGTTTATAACGCTTGGGTCCCAACTTCAACGCCCTTTTCTGGTAAAGGTTATTCTACTTGATACAGGATAGCTCGGTAACGTAATCTAACGTAATATCTCCTGATTTATTAATAAGTCTTAGCATAATATGAGCTATCACCACAATTGAGCTATTGCCCATAGAGAAATGCGTTGATTTTATTTCCAAGCCTTTGTGGCGAGACGTAACAAAAGACCTAGTCCCCGAATCCATATGCCACCAAGTAAAGTCATATTGAAATTTTGGTGAAGCAGGAATTAAGTATTCGGAGCACAAAATACTAATTTAAGCTAAAATTGTGATTTCAAGTATGAAAATAGTTTTTTGCCAAGAAACTGATGTTTCGAAAATTTTATAGCCGCTTATGATCAACAGCCAGAAGCCAGTGGCTGTGACACCAGAAATAATAAAATCGATTCATACACGGTGGCACAAGGTGTTAAGATTATCGAAGCCTATTGTAAAACCGGGCATTCAAAAAAATGCATATCATATCGGATCTTATGTGGGTTTTTTTGGTACAATTTTGAATTTGGTTCACAAATTTCAAGAAAGTATGTCGGTAGCAAATGTGAAATCATCAGTGCGTGTTCGTACAAGCCCTTCAGTCGAAAACATTGCTGCCGTACGTGAAAGTGCGGCTGACAGCCCAAACACCATCAACTCGTCATCATGCGCAGGAATTAAACCTCGCAAGAACCACATTACGTCGAAATTTAACGAAAACATTTGAATGTGCACGCTTACACAATTCAGTTAATGCAGGAATTTGAGCCACCAGACCATTTCCAGCGCAGTACGTTTGCCGATTGGATGCACGAGCAAACACAACTTGATGAAGATTGTTCAAAGAAAATCATTTTCACGAAGACGTGAACCATTTTTATCTCAGCGGATACAGTATTCAGAAAAATTTTCGGATTCAGGCGATTGAAAACCCAATCTCTCTTGGTCGAGAAACCGAGGCATCCACAAAGAGTCATTGTTTGGTGTAGAGGAATTATTGGACGGTTTTTCTTAAAAATAGTGCCGGTAATGCTGTTACCGTGAATGGTGAACGCTATTGTACCGTGATAACTTTCTTTGCGTGGTCAATATTGGATGACATGGATTGGATGATATGTGGTTCCAAACAACCAATGCCGTAATAACTTTATTGCACGAGAAGTTGCTGGAACGCATTATCTCGCGAAACAGCGATATCAATTGGTCACCGAGATCTTGCGATTTGACACACTTGGACTTCATGCTTTGAAGATATCTCAAAAATAAGGTCTATGGCAATAAGCCAGCAATCAATTAATTATTGTAGTTAAGTGATGCGGTAATAAGGCTTATTGGTGGAATTTTAGGGCAATTATGTCAGGATGTCATCTTAAATTGGGATAATGGTTTGATATATGCAGGTCGAGTTCAGACTACGCTAAGCGCTGTCGAAAATGGAACAGTGGCTGTGAGGCCATTGCTTTAAGTTGGCAGCCAAAAAAACAGAGGTGGTTGTCCTCACCGGGTAACAACGATTCGTCTGGTATGAGACTGGCTGGGACTGGTACTTACGGCCGTAAACACCGTACCTGAAATGTGGGTGTCTTTTAAACTGTCTGGGAGATGAGCTTGCTTATTACTGTCATAGGGCGCTAACATCCGAAATGGTGGTTCCAACTTGAAGAAATACTAACGCGGTTCTAGGGTGGATCACAGCTACGTATCAAAAGAGGGGCTTTAGTAAGTATCAGGTTGATTCGACACCAACTATTGGACGAGTGCCACACTACTGTATGTTCCTTCGGTGTCCGTAAGTTGAATTTTTCCTCTCTCCCGCCGCAAAAAGAATGGAAAAGAAAGAAGTATCTACCAGAATACGTCCTGGAACTCCGATAGGAATACGTTTTTTTTTTAACAATTCGCCTTACAATAAATGACCGATACATTGAGAAAACTAAACAGGTATTTGGGGAACCCTCTGCAGTAGCTTACATAGAACAGAAGTAAGATATCTCTTCTCAGAGCCACATTTGATGGATCAGAGTGGCAAGATATAGAGTCCAACATAGAAAAATGAGGCCTTTAGAGCTTGTAGCTCAAATTTGGACTTGATGAGCCTGCCTTTCATAACTTATGTTGTTTTTATTTGTAATACAATCTGTGCCTTATGAAGTTATGCGAACGCCTACCTTCGAATTTAATAACAAAACGAATAGGTTTCTTTTAACCTGTTCTATGACACGTACTCGTACTAATGTCGATAGTGAATCGATTATGAGAAATCTCCAAACTTTCATAAATACTTACTTGCCCCCTAGGCATTACGAACATTTCCTGGCTCAATAGAATCAATTGGAATATACATCGTCCCTCATTTTATGATGTAATCCGAAAATTACTCGTATTTTGTGGTAAGCAAGTCTTAAGAAGATTCTAACAGACCTATGCTTCTCTATTAGTAGCGCAAGTTTCTTACGAATGTGTGTAACTGCGTCTTATTGCGGTCAGAGAATGGCGTCTGCGATAATACAGGATCTTATAAAGGTACTTCTTGCAAACCCTGTTATCCACTATTAAGGAAAATCCTATAAAATTTTTTAGAAAGAAGTAACTAAAATGAGTATCTAACAGAAAGGCTAGAACGCAGTGTAAACGCAAACAGGTTTCGTCAGTAGGGCCTCCCTAGTTTATTGACATGTCAATGAGTATATGGCTTGTGCTGTGACCTATTATGATGTTGGTGTGTGGTGTTTTTACTCTTTGTTGTTTCAAACCCAGCTTGGGCCAAATTGCTCCAACCACGTCGCTGGTTATAAAATTTGACTTTCATTAAACAACTAGCTTAAGCAGTGTCATTGCTGCTTTCTCGATTGGCTCGATAACTAAGTACACAAAAAATGCAGATATTGAGATGTTTAGGCGTGAGTTGTTCGGATAATATACAATATTAGCCTCACCCGTCAATAAGTTTTTGAGTCATCATTTAGTGGTTATTTATTGTTCAATTATAAATGAAAGTGAGCAATTCTGATGACAAAACTAGAATATCTTCTATTGTTGTGTAATGGTGATACACAATTGTTAGGATTACCGAGCATTAACTATTCTACAGCTCATTATAATGGCAGCTTTTTGTTTTCTTTATTTTCTACCCTGTAATAAAAATATATGACATTGATCATCAATCTCAAACAGGCGATAGATTCATTGCACTTAGCGCAGAATAATTGCCGAGTATTAAACGAAGACTGAGACTCTCTTGCATTGCTGGAAACCATATACACATATATTAGATTAGGAGATTGAGGGTGGAAGCGCGATCACTTATCAGAGGGCTCTTCCATAGCCGATGTGTGGAGTAGTGAACAAAGCAAGTCATTCTAGATGATTTTGTAAAGGTTACAAAGTTTCGAACGAGTCACGGGATTGTATCAACCCAATGTGGAATGAAACAAAGCCTAAGAAGTTTAAGGTAAAATGTAAGTAAGCTGAAGAAATGATGAGAAAGATGGAATGGCTATCGAATGCAGAAATCTTTCAAGGAACTGTAGATGTATAACTACCGTTGTTTACAATTTACAGATCTGCTGTAACATTGAAAGCAACAATATTGCAGAGATGTACCAGAAACCAGTTCTTCACTAATGTTAAACGCTTGGCTTTGCTAAATAAGAATAATAAATAAAAAATTGATCCCTCTTCCAACCAATTACAATACTTATGGCTTCAGCCTTAGCTACATCCAAAGGTATTCACCTGATCGGCAAAGATAAGATGTATAGTATTCCTTCAAGTTAATCAAATTATGATACCTTTCAGAAAATTCATTCTTTTCCAATATACACACATATAATACCTACATATGAAATGTGAATATTTTCGTTCACCAAAAAGAGAGAAAAGATACGTAGTGTATGTAGTCGTATGTATGTCACATGGTATGATATTAACCGGGACGAAATCTGATAAATGCACTCCTATCCATTTGCATCTAGATTCGTATCCCCCTAAACAAGTTGCATTCTAAAATAACTTTAACGTTCAACATTCCTCTGACAAATCCCCGAGAGCAATTAAAGTATATTTTATGATGAAATCAACATCAATTATGACCATCCTTTGGGCACAGTGTTAATTGCCGTCTCTTCATCATCAGGTTTACGAGTTGGTACACCTACTTTCGAAGCACTATAAATTCAGGGACGTGTTCCATAGTTTCAACTTGAATTCAACACAGTTCATGGTGATGTGTACAAACAGAAGAAGTTTTCATTTTTCCCTGATGTACAACCAACCTAAAAAAAAGAGTAAAAAAGAAAATAAATAAAAATTTGTAGGTTATACGAGTACTCGTATGTGGAATGAGTAAGTATACGAGTATCTTACTCGTATTCCAGGAGAACGTAAATGAAATTCATTTGCGAGATCGATTTGACATTTTCGAAGGATTCAAACTTTTCGACAGTCAAGTTATATTTAGAAACAAGTGGGGCTGTATGTAGAGTTAACACAGAGAATACACAGATGATGCGTTTTGATGTGAGTGGGATTTGAAAATTTGAAAAGAAACAAAATCTATTAAATATTTATGTATCCTTCTGGAAGGGGCAGATTTCACAAGTTGTAAATTTATATCATGCAAAGTTCAAAGGTTGCATTAAAAGTTAATCGAAAACAATTTGTACATAACTGACTAAGTGATTTGATTCGGTCGATCTACTCGTATTTATGTACATATATTTCACTATGATCCCCTGGCATTAAGAGCTTTAAAGGGTAGTTCGTATGTATACCATAAGAAGACAGCTCCTCATATACCCAGTTTATCCGACAGCTCAATGTGCGTTGAAGCAATCGGCAATCTGTAAATGTACAGGTGGCCGCAAGTGTGCTGGAATATCATAATAAATGAGCGTTGGGATGGAGGATCAGACAGAATTTCTGATGTTTTTGACGAATTACCAAAAGTCTTTACTACCTGTTTGACATTGTAGTGTATTTTGCTTCAATTTCGGGACGTACGAGTATATACATAAATTTCTCAAGCTTTGGGAAAGTGTTGCAGTCATTCCTGGCTCGTTTAAACTTTATTCAGTTTTGCCCTGTCGGATTGGTCTTGTAACACCGAAAAACAGCTCTCTAACCCTGATAGCCTGTCTAGCTGATATGACACAATGGTCCGACGAGCTTAGAGCATATAAATGGTGTACTTATCAGGGTACTTACATGCACTTATCAACGTCAGGTTTTCGCGTTGACTCATTTACAAGTTCAGATTGTTATTGGCAGCAATGATCCCAACACACCATCCTTCGGGTGTTGTCGTTCCTGAATTTCGAAGCCACCTAAAATTGTGTATATTCAAATCGCCCGTAATAATGATTTCTCTATGCGGTTACAGGGATACAATTCTTTGTCTGGAGTTAGACAGCGCTTCAAAATCATTGAGGGTATTGGATAATTCGCTTACGGAGATAGAATTTGATATCATCTTAACTGGTGAACTCCGAGAAAAGGTTGTAATCGTATCAAAATTCGAATAATGCCAATAAAACTTATAATAGATCCGATAGTAGACACCCTTCAGGCTGCATAAAGTACGAGTCGGTAATATAAACAATCTCCAGACACCTACTTGCGAGAGGTACAATATTTGACATAAGATATAATTTTACACGTTACATATTCTGATGATTAACATGAGAAGAACAAAGCAATGGATTTATGGAACTGATCGTCATTTACTACTCCTTCCTTCATTCTCGTAGAAAATGTTCCATCCTCTGCGTTTAATTTTCTTGATATCTGGTTCGCGTTTTCTGAGAGTTGCTCTTCCGTTCCTTAGAACATAAGATTTCTTAAATGACTTTCTGCTTGTATTCTGAAGCACACTTTCCATCGTGTTGAGTGTGTCGGCATAGGATGCTAAAGATATTTTGGTTAAATTTGACCAGCATGTCCAACGATAACTACATCAAAAACGAGTCAATAAATTTTCCACTTCACCGTATGCTAAATACTTTTCGATGCGCATGATTTACGTCAATGTGCTAGGTGAATTTAGTTTTGAAAAAGATATCACAGCTTGAAATATGAACGTTTTCAATGATTTTGGAGTGTGGCCAACAATTTAGCCCTAATCGAAAAAGTAACTAAAAGAGTTAAATAAGCTTAGAAATGGAATCAAGTCAAAAGCTTATGCTTTTATATTTGGTAGGATGACAACATGCCCGATGACTGAAATAAAGGGTTTTCCAATAGGGACTTGACAACTTTGAATTTAATTCATGAACGCACTCTTTCACTAATCATCAAACTGTCACTGTCAATTTATTCAGTAAACTCAACACTTTCATCATGGTAAAGTACACGAACGAGAAACGTCTGCAAATTATAAAAAATTTCTACCGAAATTCGTAGTCGGTGACTGCAACTTTAAGAGCGTTAACTCCAATTTTCGGTCGTAATTCTCGCCCTAGTAGACAGGCAATAACAAGTTTAGTGCAAAAATTTGAGTCTACATATTCGTTGTGTGATGTTGCCGTATCAGTGAGACAACGGGTTGGTGTCGAAGTGTCGAAAATATCGCTGCCGTTCAGGCGTCCGTAGCAAACGATCCAAATCAGTTAATTCCACGGCGTTCTCAAGAATTGGGCATCGCTTAGACCACATTATGGCGTAAGGATCTTGGTTTACACCCATACAAGATCAAGCTGACTCAAGAATTGAAGCCGATGAACCATTTGAAGCGACGTACGTTCTCCGATTGGGTTCTGGAGAAGATGCGCCAAGATCTTCAGTGATGAAGCTCATTTTTGGCTCAATGGGTTCATCAATAAGCAAAATATGCGTTATTGGTTGGGTGAAAATCCGCATGTACTTCATGAATCACCACTTCATCCACAAAAAATAACTGTTTGGTGCGATTTGCATGCCGGCGGCGTTGTTGGGCCATATTTTTTCGTCGACGATAACGATCGTCATGTTACTGTAAATTGTCAGCGTTATCGCGCCATGATCACCGATTATTTTTGGCCCGAATTGGAAGATATGGACTTGGACGACATGTGGTCATTTATAAATAAAATGTAAATGAAGTCGAAAGACATAGATATAAGAATTTAGATTAGCTTAGAGTGCCTGTGTGGGGCCAGTAAGTTAGTATAAGATTGTTCAGTAATTGTAAGCTAGCATTTAAGCATTTTTTGTTAGTATGTAAAAGTTAGTGATTAAGTAAATAAAATGCATTGAAAACTGAACGACATGTGGTTTCAACAGGATGATGCCACAAGCCACACAGCACACGCTACAATCGATTTATTGAAGAGTAGGTATGGTGAGCGTGTTATCTCAAGAAATGGGCAGTCGATTGGCTGTTGCGTTCGTGCGATTTAACGCCGCTTGACTATTTTCTGTGGGGCTACGTTAAGTCATTGGTTTATGCCAACACGCCGACGGCGTTGGAAGAGTTCAAAGTTCAACATTGAACGCGAAATAGCGGCCGTTTCGGCCGAAATGTGTGGCCGAGTCGTTGAAAATTGGGTCCAACAAATCGACCGCTGCAAACGTGCCCGCGGTGGCTATATGAACGAAGTCGAGTTCCATTCATAAATGTTTTGATTGTACTTCAAGCCGATAATAAAGTTTTTGAAATATCTCAAATGCGTTTGTTTGCGTTTTATTTAAAAAAAAAAATTTCAAGTCCTTATTGGAAAATCCTATACTAGCTTATATAACCTTGGACAAAACATCACACCGACGTAATTAAGAATGTCTTGAAACAAAAAAGATCTGCTCAAGCGTATTTCTTAATGTCTCAAAGTATTGACTAGGTGCACAAAGTATGGCATATATACTGAGAATCGATTTTTCTGTATTATACCTGGAAAAAAACTCTCGCAATTCAAAGAAATTTTAGAAGGCGTACCACATGGAAGTGTTATCGATGCGCTACCCCCTATTGCCAAAGTATACCGTTTTAGCTACGTTTTCTAGTGACACTCTATATTATAACGGCAATAGGTAAAATGGTTGTAAAGCGAGAAAGCACTAAATTCGATGTAATGGACATATCAATAATACAGTTCTACAAATTCTGAACGAAAGAAACCTGTAGCGCTGTTTTCGTAGGACCAAACCTTTCGATATTGCGCGATAAAATTAAAATTAGGAAGTGGAACACGTGGATCTTCCTTTGGAAGACACCTGGCAAATAGGTTTATTTCACTATATCAAAAGTTCTTGATTTCGAAGGGAGTTAGTACAAATGTCACATTACTATGAGCACGGGCTTGCGATCCTCAGTGTTTAAACAAGATTTTCACGTTTCCTCGGCGGAAACAAAACAAAAAATATATCGACAACTACAACTTTAAAAATAGTTGAGGAATTTTTCTATATTGTGGCGAATATAAATGCTGCAAATAACACTTTGATAAAATTCAGCGAAGAATAATACTGGACATAAATTGCTACAATCGGGCCAGAACGCTTAATTTGAAGGACAAAGATGTTGCTCAACAGAAGACTTATCTCACAAGATTTACTTACAATATATGGGGCTTGGCCATATTCAGCAAGTGGACGTTAGTGGTCAACCAAGAAAGTTTAATACGAAACTAATAACAGAATCAAAAGATCAAGGAATGTCGGATTCATAATCTTGCAACCTGGAAGCGCTATGAAAGAAAATCTTCAGATTATTTGTGATAATTTGATGAACGTTGGATTAAGGATCGAAATCATAGTGACAGTGTTGCTCAATGAACTCCTTAATAGCATACTATAACCACTGTCAAGAATACAGGAGAAAAATTTCGGAAGCTAACACCAGTATGCTAGGTTTGAGGGTCTAAGTTAAAATTAAGACTCAGATATGCTCAATGTGTGGGTTACGTCAGAGGAATTCCCTAAATAGAGTCAAGCGGTTTCGTATATACTATATTCAAGCAGATGAGGGGAAAATACATTACAATAGCAAACCTTAGCCAATATCAAGACACCGGTCTATGAGATGGTGTTTACAATGTATAGAGTCTTGTTTTGGACATGTTTTTAAAGCCACATCAAATCACCATGGAAGGTTATAGCGTTGAACAACTTCTGCAAATCGGAAAATTTGCAGTTTGAAGTTGGCCCAAAACGAGGCCTGTTTTTGGATGAATGGAGGTGTGAGGAAGCAAAATTTTCGGATTTGGGACGATACCAATCTACATGAGATACATCAGCACAAAATGCATTCCGAGAAAGTCACTGTTTGGTGCGGATTTTGTTCTGGCGGATTCATCGGTCCGCATTTCTTTCTAAACAAAACTGGCATTGCCATAACCGCCAACAGCGAGCACTAGAGATCATGATGAGCAACTTCTTGTGGTCTTTACACTTCTTCCTTTGGGGCTATCTTAAATTGCAGATAGATGCGATATATGAAAATAGATCTCCCTCTTATCAGACTTTTTATTCATCGCACCTTCAGGAATCTACAGTTACCAGATTATTCTCCTTAACTGAGACACCCTGTATGTAATACCTCTGTTTAAAAACATACATATTACAGCACATATTGCTAAAAGTAAAATTTTCCAATATCTTACAGATGAGACTTAACCGCTCGTTTCATTTATTTCTTATAAAAGCTAAAACAAAAAAAGGGGACTCTAAAACAATCCACCTGCTGAATCTGCTCCCAATACCGCCAACGACTTGACTTTACCAGTTATCCGCTAAATCTCTAAAAGACCCATTTCGAAGTTTTTAAAGTAACTTCCATTCAGGTAAACAAGTCGACATTTTCTCCAACTCCCACTTCGCTATGTTCAAAGAATTGCAAAACTTCCTGATTAAATCACAACAAATCGCTTCCAGCCCTTCGAATCCCCTCTAAGAATCTTCTAAGTCAAAGTAAAAGTATCTGCATACAATAAAACAACATCCCATAACCCCGAATACTTTACCTTCAGCACTCGTCGTCGGTTATTGTGTAACTGCCACGAAAATCACTTAACGGAGTTGCGTTTGTTGTTGATGGTGTCATCAATGGTGCACCTTGAAAGGATATCGCTAGCGGTAGTGCTGATGGCGCACATAAACTTAATGCACTTCGTCCCTCTGTTACCGAACGATATCTTGACGGTCTGCCGGATCTAAAAAGGAAAAGTTAAAAAAAAAATGAACTTCGACACAGGTTATCGTTAAATATGAATAACTTACCTTTCGCAGTTGCACTTAAGTAGACGTATGAATGCAGCACGAAAGGTTCTATTGAAAATTGTGTATATTATCGGATTTATCGTGGATGACACATAGCCTAGCCAGAGGCATGTATCCACAACATGTTCAGGTACATGACATTCAGGACAAGCCGCAAACAGGATGTTCAATATGAAAAAGGGTGACCAACATAGCACGAATGTAAAGAAGACCAGACCCAGAACCTTCGTGGCCTTTTGTTCCGTTGCAACGGCATTGGCTGACAAGTTGTTGCGTTTGTTGCGACTGTTGAGGAATCTATTTTATGAACAATTTCAAGTAATTAAATTCAAAAAAAAAAATCTACTAGATACGGGTACCTACCGCAAATTGAGTGCAGGTGTAGTGACGCTATTCAATGAAAACTTAAACGATTTCAATTTACATCTTCGAGTCTCCCGACTAATTGAATCGGGTGTTTGTGTTCCCTGCTCACAGGTGGCTTGTTGTAGTGCTCCTTGCGACGATGTCGCGTTAGAGTTACCCCGAGAATGGGTTCCAGGACCGCTGCTTCCATTTGTATAACCTAATTGTGGTTGAGATGCACTTACCCTTACTGACGATGCTCGTCTAAATTAGATAATAATAGAGAGAGAAAATTTCAGTTGAAAATGTTAGTCCTGCGGAGGGTTTTGTTAATTAAGTTTTAAGTAATTTCGATTGGAGTGTCGTATAGCATGCTGTTATTTGGGGGCGGAGGAAAAACATGTATCAGATTTTCCAAAAACTTTTTCAGGGAAAAAGTTCTTCAAACATGAGACTGTACTCGCACTCGCAGTGTTTGAAATTGTTGAATCGATTATGCAGTAAAAGTTGCGGAATATGCTTTTGGTTGTGGCAAGAAAGTTTTTTGCTACCCCAGGGATTGAAATGAATGCACCGCTGTATATTTTTGTACTCGACCCAGGTTAATAGTGGAAGAGGAACGCAAAGTGAAGTCTTTGAAAGGGGGGTTTTAAACTACAATATATGTATAGTTATCGCAAAGCGTTATTTTTACGACGTCGTCGGATAACTAGTTTAATAAACATATTAGTGCCATGATATAAGGTGGTACGTACGATGTTGCGGCCCTATTCACATTTTATTATAATTTAGAAATAACTGCTGCAACTTCGGTATTCTTGGATCAATATCTGATTGGTTTTTTAATTAATCGGGTTTCCGGACTTTAGCTTAGAAACATTTATGTCTAATGTTTCATATTACCTCAATAAATAGGCGCTTCTATGAAGTTTGATCCTTAATGTAATTTAATGTAAATTCTAAGTGCTTACAAAGATGTTTTTTTTCTAATTTCGAGCGTCTCTAGACTCTGCACTAAAGATAAACACTCAAATAAGTATGGAAGGAAGAAATCATAGAGCTCAAACATCGATATGTACATATGGCCTCTGTCTGTTTTTTTTTTTTTTTTGTTTTTTTTTTATTTATTTTTTATACTAGAAATTACACTTCCACGGGTTAGTTATTTATTTTCTTTTATTTATTACTGTGTGTAAAGAGATGAGAAAATGAAGAAATGGGGGAAGGAAGTAAAAATAAAAAGAACTAGAGAATTTGAAGCGTATACCGTGCGTTTCCTTTAACACGTAGTCTCTAACATTGAATCGAGATTATTTTGTGTCACCTTCGATTGCGGATGATGTAAGGTCTGTTGCTGTTGTTGAGATTGTGCTTGCGCTGCAGCTGCTGCTTTCTTGGCCTCACTGCAACGAAATTGTCGAAGATAATCACTAAAATCGGCACCAGTGATTAAGGCGGCACTTCCTGCCTGAGTTTTGCGCATTTGTTCAGATAAACGACGAATGTTTAACTGTAACTCATCATCCCGCTACGATAACTATGGCGTGCTTGCAGTAGGTTAGGATTGACGACATCTAAAAAACTGCGTTGCGCCTGCTGTGGCTGTTGCAAAGGCTGTGGTGGTTCAACAGTTGTAACTGTTGGCTTAATGCGAGCTGGTGATGTAACAGGGGAATTGCTGCATATGTAGTGTGGCGGTAGCGGTGGTGTAGCAGTAAATGGCGGAGGTGGGGGTGAGAACTGACTCTCGGGTGCTTTCAAAAATGGCGAAGAAGGAGCCGATATTGGTGGTAGAACATCGTCTTCAATAAATAAAGGCGATTTACAACGTTGTAATTTGGGTCGATGGCCTTTTGGTATTTCACCGCCGCCCAATTCAAATTTCGAAGCAGAAAATGACTTTGCTTGTCGAAAGATTTCTTGTTTGGGTGATTTTTTAACATTACCAGTTGCAGTTGTTCTTGAACCACCATTAGCAGAATCTGGTGGTGGCTTTCGACAAATCCATGGATCATTATCAAGCGGCTCTAAATTACCGCGACTAAGTGACCGAGTTTCTTTTGACATTTTTTGAAGATGTGTTCTTTTGTGCAGCGAGTTAACTTCTAAATCGGACATTTTCAACCACGGATCCGATGGCACATAAACCAAACATCCTGTGCTTTTGTTATTGGTTTGATTATATGAGAATTTTGTATCAAAATCAGTGATGTTTGGAGAGGTTTGTTCACTCTTTGATGTCTTGTGCTTTTTCTTTGACCCCACAGATCCAGGACTACTACTTGAAATCTTACTATCACCTCTCATATCACGTATACTTAACTCAGCAATTCGCGTCGTTAGTCCATTTTCTAATTCAAAGTCTTCATTTGGTGAAACCTTTACAGAAACAATATCGTTCTCGTCGGAGACCATTATTGCGTGTTGATGTCGCACGGGAGGACGCGGCGAAAGACTTCTTGTTGTACGCAACTGTTTGGTTGGTTTCGATTCTTCCAATGAATTGGACTTTTCCAGTGCAGCCTTGTTACTGGCAATCACTTCTTTTGGTTTGATTTCCATCAAGCCAAGCTTTCGCATATCTAAATTAGGACTTGTAGCCGCATATCGAGTAGCTACAACTCCTCTTGGGCTCGGATTTGTTCGACCAGAACCTATTTTTTTTAATTCATCACATTGCTTTATTAACTCCCTCCCAGTAACAATACCAACGTCTTTCGATTGTATACGGCCCGGGCTTGTTGTCACATCGCAACTGAGTTTTTTCGTCGTCGTCGCCGTAGATTTTCGTTCACATACATTCGATCCAGAATTTAACATGCCACTAACAAGACCATTGGCCCCACTTAATTTTAAAGATTTCAATGAGCTATATCGAGGACCAATATTGGCGGTGCCACTAGTGGAACTATTACATGTACACTTTAGAAGACAATCCATCTGTTTTTGCTGGCTGTTGTGATGGTTATTGGTACAGTTGTTATTATTCGTTGAGGAAGTAGTCATACTGCTGCTACTGAATCGCCCGGGATTGTAAATTTTATTATTACTACTAATATGGTGTGGGGATAATGATTCATCATGATGATTACTAGTGCTACATTGAGAAAGTTGTTCCGCTGAAGTTCGCTGTTTCGGATTTGTGTTCGGTGATGGTGAGGGGTATTTATTATTTGATGAGGAAGACGCATAAGATGATAGGCGATGTCCTTGGCTCTCGGCTCTTTCCAAACGGGCAGCGTTAGCAGTGCTTTTAAGTGAAAGGTATGGTGCTGCGTTATTGGCACAAGAGCCGGACCCTTTATGCTAGAGGAATTTTTCAGCGAGAGCTTTTGTAGAAACGGAACTGGAGGACGAAGACGCATCGTTTTCATCCTTCTCCTCCGTTGTAACACCAGCGGTGGTGGAAGTGTTTGAGTTCTTTAATTGTCATTTAACTAGTTCTACGGTAAGAAATTTTTTAAGTCTTTCAAAATATTGCGAATGTAATTCTACATCATTATGACCAGCACCCTCTACCTATAAAGGTTCAACTGCTTTTGGACACCTTTCATAGATTCCGATACCATGTGAGAAATCGATGACTTCATCATCGGTTCCATGTATAACCCGAACAGGAGATTTTACTTTAGAGACCTTATCGATACTGGAAAATGCATCAAAGAACCATGTTCGCTTTGTGTTGCGAAACACAACTCTCATACCAGACATAAGTGGCGAATGCAGGATCACCGCTCCAACTTCATGACGCGTCGCCAAATCAACTGTGGGCACTGTTCCAATACTTTGACCATAAGGGATAATACTCTCCGGACTTATATTGTATCTACTCCTCATCGCTTGCCATGCGGCTTCGATGTCTGCATACAGATTTTTTTCCGATGGCTTACCGCCACTCATGCCATAGCCTGAGTACAATTTACAATTTAGCCATGATCCTAGCGATATATAGAAACTACTCATCTGTCCAAGGTCCACAGCATTGCCATGTGAAAAGAGCAACGTGTATTTGGCATTCTTGCTGCATTTCACATAAATACAGGTGATGAGATTGCCTCGTGATGTCCTGGTGAAGAATGCCTCCACTTTCGATTTGGCCTGCTCTGAGTATTGCCATTCCGCGCGGTCGAACAGGTGCAAATTGTACTTGATATTGGTGTCATCGGCTGCAGTCAATTTGTATGTGGGCTCGGGCGGTTGGAATGCAAGTTTAGCCGCTATCGGTCCTGGACACGGTGGACAGCAGAACATGCAGCACAATTCACTTAAACTGAACATAGTTGTTGTTGGAGTTTGTGATTTCTTTTCTATCTATCTATTTATTTATTTATTTTCTTTTCTATTTTAAATGATTCTCGTGAACAATGTTTATTTCTTTTTACCTTTTCTAATTTTTCTTTTATTTTTCAACTTATGAATGCGGTGCGAGATTGTGATTTAGTTGAATGTGTTTGAATTAGGCAGAGTTTTGCGCTCCTTAATTAAATTGAATTTTGCATTTAATTTAATTTGAGGCAGCCTTATACCATTCATTGCGAGTGCAGTTTGAGGCTTTTTTCGGTTTTTTTTTTGTGTGTTCTTGACTTGGAGAGTTCTTTTGTTGAACACTGTCGCGGCGGCAGACGAAAACGAGTGTAATTTCTCTCGCTCGCTGGCTCTCGGTGTGCGTGTGTTTTGCTGGAGAGTTGGGAAGGCTATTTCTTGGCGAAATTTTCTTCACTTTATTTGGTTGAACATTTTTTTTAGTTAGGCAATGTCAGGCAACCATGGTTTCGATTATTTAATGAGTTCAACACCGCTATATGACGAGCGATCGAAAGATCGAGAACTTGTCTCTTTGTGATAAGCTACGAAACGAACGGAGAGGAGCACAAATTCGTCTTTGCGTCAGCTTATTCTTCTATGATTCGGTATTACCGCCACCACCGAAGGCAGTAGTTGTAGTAACTGAATGATATAATTCCAGGAACATGAGAGTTTTTATATGCTTCGGTGCTTGTAAAATACATTTCAGGGACGTGAGACTCAATCATCTCCTGGATTTGACACTATGGTCATGACTGGGTAGTTAACAAAGTTTGGTGGAGCACCCCAAAACTCAGGACAACAACAAAAGCTAGGGGAAGCTGGGCGATACCCTCGCGAAGTGTTTTGAACTGGCATGGCCTGGAAACAATTCTAGGCGGAAACGCGACTACGTAAAGAAACCAGACAACATCTAAACAAGTCCCTTACGACCAATTTGGAGGAGGTGTAGTGTCTTTACAGATCGAAGCAAAAATAATTTAAGAAGCTAAGCGGACTTCAAAGAGCGACTCTTATAAAGACTTGGGCAAAAAGATGGAAACTGTTGGTGAAACCATCAGGCAAGTCAAGGAAAGTCACTTAGAAATTATTACGAGTACCTGGTTTATATGACAGCTTAAAGCGCATTGACTCAATGCGCATTGCTTCAATACGCAGGTAATTAGTTGTGTATTTAAAATGTGGGATTGCAAACGAAATATTTGGAAAGACAA
This sequence comes from Volucella bombylans, assembly GCA_949129095.1. NCBI lineage: Eukaryota > Metazoa > Arthropoda > Insecta > Diptera > Syrphidae > Volucella > Volucella bombylans. The sequence goes on from OX422140.1 coordinate 323,120,680, forward strand.
AGAAATAAGAACAATGTATCAGTGTCAGTGTCAAGTGTCAGTTCAATCAGCTGTTTGTTTAACTCTCTCAATTTTCTCTCGCTCATTTTGGATTTGGTTTTGGATAATTTCATATACGAGGGGCGTTCAATATATTCTCGGTATCGATATGAAGGAAAATGCGAATTCAATTTAAATTGTTTTTATTTTTCGATATAATCTCCCCTAACATCAATGCATTTGTTACATCTTGAGATAAGCTTTTTTAAACCCTCAAAAAAATAAATTTCCTCTTTCTCTGCAAAATACCTATTTATTGCCGACTTGAGTTCTTCATCATACGAAAATCTTTTTCCACGAAGACATTTTTTCAAATCCGGAAACAGGAAATAATCACTAGGGGCAAGGTCTGGACTATAGGGTGGGTGTTGGATTTCTTAGAAACCACAATCTCGATCAGCAGCCTTGGAAACTCGCGCCGTGTGAACAGTTGCGAGTTTACCCCGTCTTTTCTTTTTAATTTCCTCCCGCAAATTATGCAAAGTGGAAGCGTAGGATGTGGCGTTGATGGTTTCACCTTTTTTTTGTACTCAATGAGCAAGATTCCCTTTGAGTCCCAAAAAACTGTGGCCATGCTTCCAGCTTCCCGGCAGACGGAGTGACTTTGAACTTCTTCGGGGGGTCTGTTCCTTTTTTATGCCACTGCATAGACTCTTGTTTGCTTTCAGGGTCATAGTGGTGGACCCATGTTTCGTCCCCAGTAACAATTCGATCCATAACACCGTCTGCGTTCTCACTACACATCTCCAAAAGCTCTCTACAGCATGTGATTCTCACTTTTTTCTGAGGCGCTGTGAGCATTCGTGGCACCCACCTTGCACTGACCTTTGAAAGGTTAAGATGGTCATGAAGAATGGTGTGAATGGTACCAATTGAAAGCTTGGTGATCTCTGCCATCATTTTCACCTTTATTCGGGCATCCTCAAGAACAAGTTTTTCGACTTCTTTGATGCTTTCTCCCGTACAAGCAGTAGCCGGGGCGCCGGAGCGGGGGTCGTCTTCAATGCTCTCTCTGCCTCTCTTGAACTCACTTGACCACTTTTGCACAGTTGATAATGAAGGTGCGGAACCCTGGTAAACAGCCACCATCTCTTCATGAATAGTTTTTTGACTTTTTCCTTGCTTAGTGAGAAATTTAATTACAGCGCGATGATCAATTTTCACCATCATCGTCTCAGTTGCCATTATGATTCTGTTTAACTAGAGATAAAACGCGAATTAATAATCACATTTATATGAAATTTTACATGAATGCACTAGAATAGTATTATTTGATAAATAAGTCAATTTATATATACAACCACAGCTTCACCCAAATACCGAGAATATGTTGAACGCCCCACGTAAACACCACCATTTCTACGGGTATTAAACCAATGCGGATTGTTAGTCAATGACAGCACATTGAGCTGTCATATAAACTGGGTATATGATGGATACTATACTGAGTCGAAATCAGATACTCTCATATGCTTAAGACTCTCATATGCTTGAGACTCTCATCCTAGGTGACGTTATCAGAACCAGTTCACAACCAGCTCTTATTAACGAAGCTACAAGTGAGCTTCTGTGGCTGCGGTGACAGGTAGTGAAACAGGGGTATCACGTAGATCGGCAATCTGTCTTCGCTGCTTTGCAAGATGTTAGTCGACCACTGCTTAACGCTCTCAATAGCTCTGACGCCTATGCCTTGGCATATGTGGATGATGATTGTCTGCCCTAAAGCGCAACAGCCGTAATCGTGATCGGCGATTGGTACACGAGAAATGAGCTTTCAGTCAATCCACTCAAAATTGAGGTTGTTCTTTTTAGGGGAAAAGCTGACTGGTCTGACTCATTATTTAATTCTTCAAATAAGCTAACTATTTGGATGTCATCCTGGATAATAAATTTCTCTGGACTAAACATATTATGTCGAAAGTCTCTAAGGCGCTGTGTGGAGCTGTGAGCTATGATAAGACTAATTATATTCTATGAATCGGTTGTCTGATGGAACAAGCTCTCATGTAAATACGTCATTGCTGCTTTTACCGGACGCCAAAGAAGTGCCAGCCTCGGCTATATTGAGTACCTACTCTACTCTAGATGTACTGACGAATCTCCCTCCCCTCCAAATAGAATTGTAAAGGGAAGCGCAGTCCACAGAACCGGAGAGCAGTTGATGAATGAAGATAATGTCAGCTACGTCTCTGCGTTTTTCGAAGGTATTCAGGTTAAGAAATTTGAGGCGGTCGCGATAGGGAGGTAAGATAAATGGGTCACTCCAGGGTAGGCCACGATGAGCAAATCGAAGAAAATGACGTTGAATGTTCTCGATTCGGGATATATGAATTCGCTGAAGGATTCAAGGAGGTGCCGGACAAGGGTAATGTAACGTGACCTTGTCACATAAGGGTTGCAAAATTCTTTAGACCAACGTTTGATAAAACTGAGCGATGAGTTGGCTTTAAGGATCATCAATATGTGAACGGAAGTTTAACTCTCTATCGTATAAAATTCCAAGGTCGCGAAGAGATTGAAACTGGGGTACAGGTTGGTCATGCAGAAAATAAAGTCGAGAGGGGGATTGATTGGACTTACGAGACAAAGTCATAGATTGACATTTGGAGACATTAAGCTCAAAGCAATTTTTTAGACACCAAGTAGAAAACCTATCGAGGTCTTCTTGAAAGAGAATAGAGTCTAGGGGGGTGAAGAAATAGTTTTGGAGAACTTAGTGTCGTCGGCGTAAATGGATACGGGGCAATGTTTGATAATCTTCTCAAGATCGTTTATAGTTAAAATATAAAAGAAGGGACATAGATGGCTGCCTTGTGGGACACCAGAAGTGGCTAAAAACGCGGTTGAGAAGGCTGAATTACAGCAAACGCTATAGTAACGGTTCTCCAGATAAGAAGATATCCATTTTAACAATATGGGGTCAAAATCGAGGGAAGACAATTTGAAAAGGATCAGTTGATGTGATATTTTATCTAAGGCCTTAGAGAAATCTGTAGCAATAACGTCAATTTCGTTGCCATTTTCTAGGGCTGAGAGCGCAAAGGATACGAATTCAACTAAGTTTGTAGTAGTTGATCTACCTTTTAGAAATCCGTGCAATGGAACGGTAGTTGGATACTTCATTCTTTGATCCCTTTTTGTGAACCAGGGTTATGAAAGAGGTTTTCCAAACTTGGGGGAATTCCCCTTGTGTGAGGGACAGATGAAAGAGGGAGGAAAGTGGGTGCGAAAGATTCAAGGCACACTTTTTGAGAAATATTTCTGGGAGCCCGTCTGACCCAGGTAGAAATCCATCATTGATATTTTGTAACTTTTCTTCGATAAGGGTGGGATCAGAAGAATGAAGGAGAGAGGGGCCAATGGAGAAATTGGGAAGGAACTTGAAATATAAGGGGTCGAGTACGAAGAAGTTGTCTGCAAATGATTGTTTAAAAAAGTTTGCAAAATAGTTGGCAATAATATGTGGGTCGGTCGAAGATATATTATTGAACGAGAGAGAGGGTGGATAATCGTCTGATTTTCTTTTATAGTTGACGAATTGATCGGATCGTTGACAAGGTTAGTCTGCGCTGTGTCGAGAAAGCGCTGATAGAGTCAGTTATAGAGCTGGGTGAATTGGAGGTAAGTTCCAAGATAGTTAGAGTAGTCATAATAAGAATTGGTGCGAAGAAAAACCGCCCATAATTTGTTTCTTCTGTTTCGTAAAGAGCGAAGTATTGATTTTGCGATTTATGGAAGTTATAAGAAGAGATAGTATTTTAAGAAGTGGGCTGGGATGGAGAGTTATGAAAAAATGAGAGAAGAAGAGGGGGGTGAAATTTGTCGACAGTTAATAGGATAAAGGGGCACAACGTTACTGTGGAGTTAATAGGATCACTAGTGAAAATAAGGGCTAGTTGCCTACCGATAGAATTAGGGACGCCACTTACTTGGCACGGGCTTGAGTCAGTTATGCTATCAATGAAAAGACATTCCTTGGATGAACTGGCGTTTGACGCGGTAAAAAATAAGTGATCGTTCGATGGAATCCACTTTATCAGGGACAGATTAGAGTCACCAAAGATTAGGATATTGTCGATGGAATCACTTAGGTCAATTAGTTGGTCAATTGCTTTATAACAAGGATGTAGGATTCAATTGGTTGAGCTGGGAGAATGTAGGAACACATAACGTACAGGGATCTGTTGGGAAGTGTTATTTTAATTGAAACAAAGTCAAGATTAACAGAAGAAGAGATAGCGATGAGAGAAGAGTTGAGGCCATTATGAATGGCAAGTAGGACACCTCTACATGGAGAATCAACTTTAGGGATGGCAGGATCATTAAACATAGGGAGAGAGTGATCGTCATTTCGGAAAACAATTTAAGAAGATGGAAACAGTTCCTGGCTCTTTATGTCGGGGATCAGATTGGTTTCTGTAAAAGCATAGACGTCGAAAGAGAGACCGCGTGATTTAGACAAGATAACCCGAGTTTTAGAGCGCAAGCCTCTTACGTTTTGGTTGTAAAATGTAAGAGGTAGTTAGTTGCGTGGAAGAGTAGGGGAGTGTAGATGAGATACAGGCAAAGAAGGCAAGTTAGGAACGAAAAAATTTGTCGTGGTCAGCTCGGCTGCGCTGAAGGGGACAAACTCTTTTAGAGTGTACATAGCTGCGGAAAGCAGCGAGGTCATCCGCAAACTTTTGAGGACGTGTGTCGAAGATTTCGTGGTACCTGTTGTAAAGCTTTCTGAGACTAGTTATATCCGTAGGAAGGCCTTCCTGTTGGATGGAGACCATGACACTTGTTTTGGTTTTTCCCTCAAAGCAAATAGAGTCGAATTTGTCATAAAGATATGTGAGAAAGAGACGTATGTATATTTTCGTATATCTTTTTATCCCTTAGCCTAGAGAGGGCGTAACGGCATTCTGTGGTGTCTATATCCTTTTGGGTGAATTTAACGTTAGGCGGCGAAAAGGAATCAAAAATAGGGACTGGGGCCCATGAAATCGACCTTTAAGAATAGGGAATAAAGGGGATATTCCCCTTTGTTTTGTATTTTCACTTTAAAGTTGCCTTATTTCCGTAAATATATCTAACATAATATATAATAATATTATAATAATAATTTGGCGTGTAAGTAGGCAATTGTAATCAGTAAACCATTGCTTCAAAGTTATAAGGTCATTATCATCCACCAGCGTCGCACGCGTTGGTTCATATTATTGTTCTAATCTTTTCTTGTTTTTACCCTGACTTAGATCAAGATACAATTTAATTAGGTATTTTTTTTTAGTCCAAAACATTGGATACATTTTTTAGAAGGATTTTGTTTGCCATTTATCACAATGACTGTTGAATAACTGAATCACTGAAGACTGACGGAACTATTCCGCCTCATAGCCTCAAAAAAGCAATTTGAGCAACGAGACATTATCCTTGAGAGCCACGATAACTCATTGCAGCACATTAGTGAGATACACCGTTCGTACGACGCTCCGCGGTATCCGCTTTTATTTTGACGTGGCGAGGATAGGTATTCCATTTCTTTACTCCAGCGTGAACCCGAGACCAATCAAACACTTAAAAAGACAGTCTCCGCTGCGAGTTTCTATTTTTTTGGTATAATAATTAGACTAGGAGATGATAATCACCTGGTGTATTTCCGTTCCCTTTTTAGTCAATTTTTATTTGACATGTACGCCAAAATAAAGACGGAAATATTGAACTATATCAAGAACAACCAGGCGCAGCTGAGGGCTTACAGTTACATACACTTGCGGGATACCATAGGGAGACAGGAAGCTGATGGTGAGCAGCTGGGTCAAAACGTGATGCTCCCGTCATCTTTTACACAATACGCCATAACGTAAGCACGCCAATACGGCCGTCCTGATCTTTTTATCACACTTAAGTGTAATCCCTGATGGAAAGACATCACAGATATGCGGTAACATTGCCAAAAGGCACGTGATTATAGCCAAGGTATTCCACCTTAAGGTGAAAAAGATAATGGCTCTTCTAACCAAAAGCAATCTGTTTGCGGTGGTGCGTTGCTTTATATACTCGGTGGAATGGCAAAAACGAGATCTACCTCATATTCACATCTTACTACGGCTAGAGCAGCGTATCATCCCAGATAAAATCGACAATGTTATTAGAGCTGAAATACCTGATCCTGAAGAAGACCCTCTCCGCTACGATATTGTGAAGGTATCTTAAGTTTTTCCATTCATGAAAGGTTAACCCTCTGTCTTACATCTCGCTGTTCATCCCGAAAACGGCCAGCGTGTATAGTTCACCTCCAATAAATAAACTGAAAATAAATTGCCCACCTCAAACAACGCTGTTAACTTTTTTTGGGATCTGTAAAACGGACAATTATGCTAAGACGCTGCTGTACTCTGAAGTCGCTTTTTACTTTGTCTGGAACAAAAAAAAAAAAAGAGAGTTAAGGAATAAACTTTAAGTGCATACTGTAACTAAACAAAAGATATTCGTTCGCAGCTTATGACTACTTCGAGCTAGTCAGGTCTACTAAAAAATTGCCATTGTTAGTCGTTGTGACTGCGGTTTGACAAACCAGCTAAGTTTATATCATATCATACCATAATATCATATCATCGTAAACATGATGGAAGATTTCAACGCCACGGTAGAATAGGAAACATTGCGCTTGAGTATTTGATGGGTGTGTGCCGCCTTAGAAATTAAAATAACACCGGCAAGCAGTTACTCGATTTGTACAATGCTACTCGTAATCGATGCACTTTGTTTGAATTTCGGACCTGCTACAAAAACACTTGCGACTCATTTGATAGGCAAGAAACATCGAACCAGATAGACCTATTAGACGATGATTTAGAAAATGCTTTGCTAACGTCTGCAACAGGTTTGAAGCCAAAATTAAAATGGTCTGCAACCATCTAATGTTTGTTTAAATACCAATTCACACTACAGCCATTCCAACATGCTAACTGTACAATACACAAGTAGATGGACTTTGGAAGCAAGTATTGTGCCCATAGTTTAGGGATCATCTCAGATTAGAAGCGGAACCAATCAGGAACTCTGTACGCATCACTGTGGTTAATCACCCCTGATGATTATGATTAATCTCCGGCAGAACACGACCATCAGCAGATACTTGAAGACGGATCATGGGGCATATAACACTCAACGCCTAAAGTACAGGAATTTAACCGTAGAGTGACTGAAAATTGATGTCCAACACAAGTACTCGTATGTGCAAACAAAAGAGGTACAGCGATAGACATTAACGCCAAAGCTGCACCGACCGAAGATATAATTAATCATTCATTAGGACAGCAGGACAGTAGGACCACATCAAGGAGGACATAACTTAAAACAAATTTGGCGGTTCCTCTAGAAGAACAAGGCCATATGAATTGTCAGCGTACTTGCGGGACTAGTCCAAGCTGCGCCAAGTATCATACATTAGCAGAGCTATTGAGGCCTATCAGAACTTGCACACGGGAAAATGAGCAAATACCGGAAAAGTGGAATGAAACTAATGATCGTTAATGAAGAAGGAAGATTTAATGGGTTGGGAATTATTTTAAAACACTGAATCGAGAATAGATCACAGTTTTGCCTGCTTTTAATTGACATCGAGAAGGAGTTTCAACGTATAGTTTTGCATGGGCAGGGGCGCTTGCTAAAATTATAGCTATTCTTGGAGTCTACGTTTGGAGGTGTATTACACACAATAATGAACTCTTAGATACTTTCGAAATCCACAGAAGTGTACAACCAATTGATTATCAGACAGAATTGCTAAATTGTTTTTTTTTCAAGGCGGAATCACGAATCGCGCTTTTGTATACAGTTTTAGAGTATGAAAATCATGCTTCTAAAAATAACTCAAATTTCTATTGTATTTCTCAAATTTCTATTGCAGGAGTATAATGACGCTTGTAATTTGGCATGTTCAATAAGGATGCCTTCGGTAGAATACCTTTCAGAAAATAGATAGAACAATATCGTCATTTTCTTTTTTAGGCTACAAATGATGAAAATGATTGTATCGGAGTAATTATTATAAAATATAATAAAGAAATGATTCTTCTACAGCCGTATGTTTAAATAACACTTAATCAAACTTAGTCCCATCCAAACCACGACTGTAGAATTCTATGTCCTCTTTTTATTCATCGCAAAGTTTTAAACCATAGTATCAAGTAGACATCAAAACTCACATTAAATCGTCATAAATTAGAGTTTGTCCTTGGTGATACATGCTTATATTTGCACTCTTTAAAAAAAAATTATTACCCGTTTGCTTAACATACGAGTAAGTTCCTGTGCCAATGTGGCAATGGTAAGGAAACTGCATGATCAATAAAATTTTATGGACTTTTACATTTTAAATAGGCCCCTAGCTGCGCGCTTACTCAGCGAGTCATAATTTTCCTTTTATGATTTGTTAACCCATTGACTGATGCAGGGTATTTAAGTTGATGAAAGTACTCCATTTCCATATTATATTGGCACATCGAAATTTATGAAGATATTTTGTTCACCATCATACCCATCCACAGTGACTAAGTGCAATAAAGTGGCTCAAAGGTATCTCTTTATATTTGTTGCTATCAAAAATTACCTTGGAATATTACATTAGTTCAATGAAGTGAAAAGGCAATTATTGACTAGTTATTGCTAAAAGAAGCTTCAGATGCACGTTCAATCGATTAGGTAGAATGAAAGGAAAAGTTAAATGTGACGTTCTGTGATGTATTGGTAGTACTGAATAATAGAAATCATTTCGGAAAGCATGCTTGGAAAATATATAACATATACAATAATAAACCTTTGTTTATTGTTTTTTGTGTTATATTAAGCTGGTGCAAAGTCTCCTTACCAATTCGAACAATCCGAAAACGAAAAGAGGAGGACAAGCCTATGGTACAGCTTCTACCATGCTAGGGAACCTTTTAAAGCCAGGTCAGAAGGCAGATAACATGATAACATCTGGCGGCCGATTGTTCCTACTCGGCAGTTAGTCAGGGAAAAACGGATACAAGATATAAAATGTGGGTAGATTTTCTATTTCTTGTCAATATTAATTCACCCAATATGGATGACATATTGTAAAATGTCAAGAATATGTTGTCAAAAAGAGTAGCGAAATAAAAGGGAAATAAGAAAGTTGTGTTTTTCTTTATGTAAAATATAAAAGTGGCGACGAGGATGAGATGAATATATGATGATACGATACTCGAAAGCAGTGCGGGCGAATCTGAAGGTTCAGTAGAAGAATTATGTAGTTTAGAATGTAAAATTCTTGAAATAGGCAGCTTAGAAACTTCTTATGATAGAAATAAGTTTTTTATTTATCTTAAAATCAACAATATAAATGTAAGTTTTGAAATCGATAGTGGTTCTCTTGTAACGATAATAAATAAGAGAGATAAAAATAGACATTTTAGTAAAATGAAATTACTTCCCTCTGACACGAAATTAATGAGCTATTGTGGTACTGAGATTAAAGTTCTGGGTTATTTCGTTGTAGGTGTTTGTTCTGGATTTGGTGAAAATGTAAACGGAGCAAAATTATACGTGGTGGAATCAAATCGAAAGCCACTTTTAGGTCGTGAGTGGTTGCGGAAATTGCATTTAGACTGGAATAAACTTATTAACTTACAAAAAAATGAACAGACAGTTTCATCTATTAGGGATAATAGCTTATCGACGAAAGTTGAGAACCTTAAAATGAAATACGCTACAGTTTTCGGCAAGTCTATGGGTAAAATAAAAAACGTTCAAGCTCGTATACAGGTAAAAGAAAATGTAGATCCGATTTTTGTGAAAGCCAGAAAAATTCCTTTCGCATTGCGCGAGGCAGTTGAAAAGGAGCTTGAAGAGCTGGAGAAAAGTGGTATACTGGAAAAGGTTGATGCAGCTAGGTGGGCTACGCCAATAGTGCCTGTTAGGAAACAAGGGGGAAAAGTTCGATTATGCGGTGATTATAAGATAACAGTTAATCCGCGAATAGTAGTTGAGGAACATCCACTTCCTACCATTGAAGAACTATTCGCATCAATGGCAGGAGGTGATAAATTTACAAAAATAGATCTTAGTAAGGCATATCTGCAGTTAGAAGTACACCCAAATGATCGAGAAATTCTTACGCTGAGTACACATCGTGGTCTCTATCAGCCAACGAGGCTTATGTATGGCATTGCGTCGGGTCCTGCAAAATGGCAACACGTGATTGAGCAAATTTTGAAAGACATCGATGGAGTTTCGGTATTCCTAGATGATATCAAAATTACAGCACCAACTGATGAACTTCATTTATACCGACTCGAACAAGTATTTTCGCGTCTTAGTCGTTATAATATGCGGGTAAATTTTGGAAAGTGCGAATTTATGGCGAAGGAAGTAGAGTATTGCGGTTACAAAATCGACCGGGCCGGTATTCACTAAACTCAAATAAGATTGATGCAGTAACGAAAATGCCTACACCACAAAATAAGGATGAAATACGTGCATTTATAGGGCTCGTAAATTACTACGGCCGGTTTTTCAAAAACCTAAGTACCTTGTTGTACCCACTCAATAATTTGTTAAAAGATAAAGTTCGTTTCCTTTGGGATAGCAAATGTGAAAAGGCATTTCAGTCTGTTAAAGACAAAATAAAAACAGAAACTTACCTTGTTCACTACGATCCTAAATTACCCTTGGTTTTAGCGACGGATGCAAGTCCGGTTGGTGTGGGTGCTGTGTTGAGCCATATTTGCCCCGACGGAAATGAAAAGCCAATTCAGTTTGCTTCGCAAACTTTAACTCCAGTCCAGCAGCGGTATACCCAAATTGATCGAGAAGCGTACGCCATCATTTTTGGTATAAAAAAGTTTTATCAGTATGTGAATGCAAGAAAGTTTATATTGATAACTGATAATAAGCCGCTTACGCAGATTCTCGCTCCTGAAAAGGGGTTACCGACTTTATCGGCCACTCGAATGCAGCACTACGCAATTTTCTTACAGTCATTTGATTATGAAATTCGTTATCGAAAATCAAATGACCACTCAAATGCGGACGCACTGTCGAGATTGCCTCTGGCAACTGTCAATAAAAAAAAAGATGAGGCTGAGGTAATAGAACTAAATGCGATCGGTACTACCGGTTACAGTTGAGCAATTACAAAAGGAAACAGAAAAAGATGAACAAGTTCGAGAACTAGTCGAGGCATTAAGGTTAGGGGTGAATTTAAGTTCAAATAAGCGTTTCAGCATCGATCAAAAAGAGTTTACGCTTCAATAGAACTGCTTGCTTAGGGGGTTAAGAGTATATGTTCCAGAAGCACTGAGGAAACTGGTATTAGACGAACTCCATACTGCTCATTTTGGTATTTCCCGTATGAAATCACTTGCTAGAAGCTACTATTGGTGGCTTGGGTTAGACTCCGATATCGAAAACTTATCAAAACATTGCGTACAATGCCAAAAAAATAGGCCCCATCCAAAAAAAGACCCAACTCATATTTGGGAGCCCGCAAAAAAGCCTTTCGAACGAGTTCACGTTGAGCTTGTTGGACCCTTAAAGGGAAGGTATTTCTTTATGCTTATTGATGCATACACAAAGTGGCCTGAGATCTATGTAATCCCAAATATAACTACCGAAATCACTATAGAAAAATGTCGAGAAATTTTTTCTAGGTTCGGTATTCCTGAAATTTTAGTGAGCGATAATGGAACTCAGTTCACATCAGAAAAATTTCAACACTTTCTAAAGATGAACGGCATCATACATAAAAGGAGGAGCTACAAACGGGCAAGTGGAACGAAATGTTCAAACTTTTAAAAATAAGCTTAAAACCATAAATTGTCAGCGGGCAGATATTGAGAAAGAGTTGTCTAAAATACTATTAAATTACCACACCACATGCAACTACAGGTGAATCTCCATCCATGTTGATGTTTAACAGGCAGGTACGATCTCGTATAGATATAATGATCCCAAAGGAAAAGAAGAAGAATAAAACTATTAATGTTGAAGACAAAGTACGAACATTATGCCTTGGTGAGCGAGTGTCAGTACGAGATTTCAGCAATGAAGAAAAATATCAGTTTGGTATTGTTGATAAAGTCCTCGGAAAATTACATTATACAATTAATCTAGACGATGGTCGAATATGGAAGCGTCATATTGACCAAATTCACAAAATTGGTGCAAATATCATTCCAATAAAACAAGATATAATTCCGGTTCACTATGACCTTCGCCAAAACCCAGGAATCGGAACTACATTAAATCGAGTACAAAATGACAAGACCTTCGGGGTAACACCGGAATCTGAAGTCGAAGTACCATACCCCTCAGTTCTTGCACCTACAGTTAGGGAACCTACCCCGATTTCAATTCAAAGCAGACAAATAAGAAATAGGAGAAAGCCAGATCGCTTAGAATATGACCAGAAATTCAATCTCATACAAAACTAAAAAAAAAAAAAAAATATATATATTGATTTGAAGTTTTAGTTTTATATTACTTATATATATGTTAGTCGTACATATGTGTATGAATAAATGAATGAAGTATGATTTCCAGTTAAAAAAAAAAAAATAAAATAATAATAATGTAATTGTACACATTTTAATTTGGCAAATGTAATTATATTATAAAATGAATTAAGAATTAAATTTAATTTTAAAATCAAATGAATTTAAAATATAAAATTTATATAAAAGTATGCATTGAATTAGCACTTATACATATATATAAAAATATTAACAATGATAGTGTGATTGGCTTTTACAATAAGGAGACCAATTTCTTATCTCTGCTTAGTCACGGGTAAACCTTTACTCATGAAGGCTAAAATGGCAAGGGCATGTAACGCCAGAGGCATTACACTGGAATACTCCGTCATAGGGCTCAAAGCCCTATATAGAAGAGATTAAAAAGATGTGACGAACCAACTAATAGAATCGATAACGATAATGACCTTTGTATGTGCACGCAGAATGTTAAAACACTCAACATTCCACGTGAAGCCGAAAATTACCAGATGCCCTTGACTGCTATTAGGCAGATATCAACACCATCCCGGAAGTGCGATGGGATGGGCCGCTCATAAGGAAGATGAAAAATTATGATATATATTGTACAATACTATGGTGATTTTTGTAGGGAAAAGAAATAGCGCTTATTCGGATGTGGTTTTGCCATATGTGGCAGACTCAGGCAAGAAGTCTTGAGCTTCCGACACGTGAGCGAGTATCTTATGACAATCCGCATGAAGTCTAAATTCGCTACCACAAGCCTAGTATCCGCCCATGCAACTACGGACGACAAGGAGTTACTCGACTGGACATATAGTATGAGCAATGCCCGAAGTATGACGTCTTTGGATAACATCTTTGGTAGGACAGTTTGTAAGTAGCCTAACCACACCACGTCTGACTTAGGCTTACTGACTGTGCGGCGGGACGAAATATCACTAGAACCAACACACGGTTTCTTCCGAAAGTTCCGGGCAACCAACATTGACTTGGATCACCGCCATGTTGCAGTCAAGGTACGAGTGTGAGTCTGCAAAGCATCACAATAAAGATGAACTACTATGAGAGAACATAACGAAAAGTTCCAATCGCTAGAGACCGCCAGAATCACTGCCGAACAGGTATCCCGAGATCTCTAAACAACTCAACCAGCACAAAGTATCAACGCTGCCAACGTGCAATCAGAGACGGCGCAACTGATGTGCTGGGTTTCACCCGACTATCACAAGGAAATCCTGGGTTTGATGAATAATGCCGCCAAGCATATGCACGTAAACAAGAAGCCTACAAAGCGGCACTGCAACGAAGGACGAGAGCTGTTTGTGAGCTCTACGAGCAGAAGAGACGGGAAGAACATCGGCTTCTCCAGAAAAAGAAAAAAGAGCAAGACAATCGCAATATCGAAGATATTGATAGATTTTGCTCCCGGAATAACACACGGAGGTTTTACTAACAGGTAAAAAGAGCATGTCTAGGCAAGAAAACCTGTACAGAAGCCTGTAGAGATGATGAAGGAAACCTTGTGGTAGAGCCTCAATCGATATCGAGAATATGGAAAAACATTCCGTCGCCATGCAGAATGGACCATTCAAATCAAACGCTGATAGATAAAATTTCCGTCCACCTGACCAGAACGAAGTGAGAATATCTAAGCTAAAATCCAACAAACCAGCTAGACCTAAGGGCTAACTGGACGAGGTATTCAAAGCTGCTGGAAATGACTCTATGGAGAGCATGCTCCAAGTCATTTCTCAGATCTGGTCAGAAGAGTGTATGCCTGAAGAATGGAATCTTATCAGCTGTTGCCCTATCTAGAAAAAAAGATACCCATCACCTGCGGTATAAGTCTCCTCAACATCGGACTCAAAATTTAATTTTAAGCGTCTCATGCAAACTGGGTCCACTAGAGATGTCTCAAGAAATGACAGGTCTCGTATTGTCGTTCTACCGAAAATACCACTGCTCTGCTCTGCACGATGCAAACAATTAGGCATCAGCAGACGTTCATTGCGTCGAATTTTTATGAAAGACCTGGAAATGTTCCCATCGAAAGTGCAAGCCGTTCACCTATTGCTGGCTGCTGACCGCCAAGTGAGGTTAACTTATTCCCATGCTCTGTTAAACCTGGTGCAAGAAGAGGACGATTTTGTGTTCAAAATCATAATGAGCGATGAAGCCCATTTAATCTTAAGTGGTTATGAGAATAAACAAAATTTGAGTTTCTGGGGCACGAAGAGCCATACCTTATAGTGATTGTTTGGTGTTGTGAATACGTGATTGGCCCTTATTTTTTGAGGAAAGCGACGGCACCACCGTGATTGTAAGTGATGAGCGCTAGATACAGATGTTAAACGAGTTTTTTTGCCGTAAGTTGATGAATTGGCTCTCCAGCATTATTGGTTCTAGCAAGACGTAGCAACCGCTCATACAGCTCGTGTGATCTCCCGGTTTGGCGATTTGAATTGTCTGGCCAGATCGCTAGATCTGACAGCGCTAAAGTTCTTCCTTTGGGGCGCTTCGAAATCTCGCGTTTACCACAACAAACCAAAAATCTTGCAGTCTTGAAAGCCAACATTGAAGAGGAAATCACCAATTTGGAGCCAGATGTTATGCGAACAACAATTCAAAATACCGTAAAACGAGCGCAAATGTGCCTCAACTTAGGAGCTGGTCATTTGCCAGATATCATTTTTTCAACTTAATGTCATGTGGAAGATCCACAAGCCATTTTTTATTTCTAACAATATGGCAGTCAATTCACATTGTCACAGAACTAAGAAGGCAAAAAGGGTTGGAACATCATATCCCAAAAAAGGAGATTCTATATAAGACCTTGATCATCCCATGCAGAGGCGTGGACCCTATAAAAAGCGGATAAAGATGCCTTCAATCGTCTTGAGAGAAAAATTCTTCGAAAAATATTCAAGGAAAGGATTCAACGACGGACTATACGAGCTGTACAGTGACATAGACCTAATCAGCTAACTACGTATCTGTCGCCTGAGATGAGTAGGACATGTAAATTAATGGACACCGATGCTCCGTCACGCAGAGTCTTCGAATCTAACCTGGAGGGACACCGCAGTAGAGGAGGAACTTACCTTAGGTGGCGAGTACAAGAAGAAGGGGACCGAAGAAACTGGAGAGGCTTACTAGTTGAGGCACTTTTTCACCCCGAAACTGCAGCGCTACCTAAGTTAGTAAGTAGCAAGCATAGTAGTGAGTTAGGAAACTTACAGGTGATTCCAGCTTAGCACTTTGCATTAGATTACATTATGAGAGTTAGTACCCATCTTAAAGTATAGGTAGTGTGAAAAAACAAACTTGCCCCTAGTGTAGATGCATGCATTGAATCTCTGTGTATGAGATTTCTACGGAGAAGAAGATATTACCTTTGAAAAAGCAGATGAGATTGGTGAACTCATGTTCTGATCTTTCATCCGGCGGGAGTGATCTTAGGGCCGGTGAGAAGTTAGTCATTATTTGACTTTTATAACTTTAATTGAATAACTCCGCCATAACCTCTCTCTGGTGGAGAAAGGAAGAGGGTAGTTGCTGAAATAACATCACTTTGCAGCATGATGAATCTTACTCTGAAAACGAATGAACAGCTCGGTGCACTTCAGTGCATAAACATAACCAAGACAAAGCACAAACGGTCGAGAAATTGCCAAAATGGAATCAACGGCGACCTCAGACGAAGATCCAGTGACAGCCTCATTTAAGCTACTTCAGAATATTCGGAACTCAATCTATTTGCAAATTTATCTTAACGGAGGATTTTCTATCGAGTTAAAGGTAGCGCTCATACTTCCTTAGCTGGATAATGGCATTATTCTCGGTTGGGGGCTGTATCGTCATCTTTTTAAATTTCTTTAATGATCTCTTGTCTGCAACTTCTAATCCTGTATATTCTTTTACTGACGACAGTACTCACTGCTTTTCATATTCGCTTCCGGATTCACGTCCCTAGTACTGTAGGATCGGAAAGGCTGCGTATTTTAAGTTCATTAAATTCCGATATTACTACTATTGTCTGTCATTAAAGGACATTATCCATAAATGGCACTTGCATTTTTGAAATCGAAAACCAATCCAATTACATATTATACGAGTATATGCCTATATACCTTGTCTCGATGCAAAAATACTTTACTCAGAATATTCTGACCTCGACATTTATTCGGACTCTACCCTACGTACTAGCTTGATATGATTCAAATCTTATATGTGATATGAATATTGCACATTTAATAGTTCACCTTCGAACGTACTGACGTAATACTACTTACCCTACTTTGTTCTTTCACTACCAGCGCTCCAAGGAAATTGCAAGTAGAAATGCGCCCCTTTAAACCTTCAAGTGTAACGCCCGTCTCACTTTGAATGTTTATTAGAATGCCTTCAAGTGTACTATTGGACGTACTCTGAAATATCGTGACACCTACACCTCGCTTATGAAATGCTCTGCCGAGCTTTTATGTCCTAGTTATTACAACCTGCAACACTCAATACCAACAGACATTTTCTTTCCTTTCCCTTGGCTGTCGCTGTATGCAGACATTTTAAGGGTACACCGACTTGAACAAAATTTATTTCTAATAAGACAAAGGCTTAAGCTGAACTTGTCATGAACTTAGAGAGATTTCAACATTTGTATTGTAGAATAGTTCAACTCGTTCAGAAAATGTGATGATACTCGTATGAAAATCACTGTTACTTTCACTCCCTTTAATTTGCTTATGAGACAAGGCCGCGTGAGATGGTAAAATATGTAATTGTAATACATATATAAAATATATAAAGTCAATATAAATAAGTCATAACTAACATGTCAGCTCTCTTTATCAGGTTAAACAATTTAATCCCATTACTGCAACCCCCTTGAAAAAAACATTGTTCCGCACGATTTGAGTTGGTTGAATGAATTCACTTATCGCTGTTATAAAATCATAATTAACAGAAAAAGAAATGAAGTGCTTCTGGTGATAGCCGACGCACAGAGACTCATTTTGACTTTTTTTCTTACAAAGATCATAACTGTAAAACGAATGAAGATATCGTGACAGTTTTTTTTCAGCTTGAAGGAAATTCCCAGAGCTATGAAATTAGTGAATTTTTGGTAAAAATGGTGTACAGAGTGTTTGAAAATCTTCTGCTGAAATAGGACCAGCAGACTTCCTGTCCCATTTTCCGAAAAACTTAACACATCAACGCATCATCAGTGTAGTCATACCCACTTGAAGGTTAAGTTCTATAAAAAAAAAAAAAAATGGCCATCAGAGTACGTAATAATATACTCGTATTTCAAGATTCATTTCAAGTCAAACAGTGGAGAAAAAATTAAATGGACTAAAATTTTAAATAAAAAAAATCGGATTTCTTAGAAACTTTCGTCAGCATCTGGGGTCTTATACACTTATCATTAATGGAGAGTCTTGTGCTTTGAGATCTTTTTCAGTTCTGACATGAGTGGGTCCGATGAGGCTGCAAACATGTTGAAAACGTTTTCATCCTACCGCATCCTTGAAACTTTGCACGTATTTTTATATTTTTATTTCCTGTAGTCTTTATTTTTGGATTCCTGCGCTTGTTCTGACAGTTCTCCAAGTGGTATCGATTGATAGCCGAATATATTTTGATTATGAGCCAACATTTTATGAAGAGTAGATTTGTGTTGTTTTTCGGGATATGTATGCTTTAATAACTCTGTTGTTTTCTTGGCATACTTTACAAATTTGACAGTGTTAAGCATTTTCTTACAATTCAAAATATTAAGCATTACTTCAAGCCCAGTTATTGCCTCTTTATTGACCTAAGTTATACGAGCTGTTGCCTCAGATTCTTGAAAAAATCTCCTCGATGTATATCCATCATTGGTATTGTATTTCCAAATTCATGTTTTGGTCTATCGACATCGAGTCCAATCTTATCGCGAAAATGCTTTTGGATCTCAGGTTTTCTTATATTTTCTGCCCCCTTTATTTCAATAGATTCATCAATTAATTCAGAACTTTTCTGTCAATCATAGTTAAAAGGAAGTTGTGGTTGACAACTATCCCTATTTCCTTACTATCTTTATACACGGTAGAGCGAAGATTAGCAATTTAACTTTTGATATCGCTGAATGTACGTTTTATGAGTTCTCCAGTTTCCTTTGCTTATTGGAACAATATGGGTCACCACAACAGCGGCCATAAATATGTTTGCATCTGTTTCATCATCATTTGCTTTCTAAAAGCCGCATTGCAGTATGCTCCATCATGTCTAGAAGGTTCATTCTTGCTGATATTTCCGTGACTTCCTGGAACTGACTCCTTTTTGGCAGCTGTTCTAATTCTGTGGATGGAAGAATATTTACGTTGTGTTTTCTCAGGGAACTTCTCAAAATTTTATATTTTTATAAACAAAGCCGATGC
The DNA here is from genome assembly GCA_949129095.1 of Volucella bombylans. Classification (NCBI taxonomy): domain Eukaryota; kingdom Metazoa; phylum Arthropoda; class Insecta; order Diptera; family Syrphidae; genus Volucella; species Volucella bombylans. The sequence goes on from OX422140.1 coordinate 323,139,647, forward strand.
ATTATCACTATTATACTTGATAGGATCCTTTTGTGGAGCAGAAATGCATTCTTTTGTGCTTTCAACTCGCAGTGGACTTGTGACAGAGACTGCCTCGGTTACATCAGCTTTCATCTTTTCATGATCCTTATTATGCTCTATTGCTAAGTCAATAAAAAGATCTTCAGTAGTTATGCGTTCGGTGACATTTATTATTTTTTGTTTTTTGTGAACGTTTTGAGCACTCAGTTTTTAATTTCCTTGGCCTTCATCTTGATGACTTTGATATACAGTAATGTCTCTCTAATCCGAATGACCTTTAATCCGAATATCGAGCTAATCCGCACGTCTATTTTTTCTCATTATGTACTCTACAATCCGAACCTACCCTGATTTTTGTATGCTGTAGTCCGGATTCCAACTAAAAAACATACGAATGCACTGGTTTTCACAGTGATGTTAGTTTTTACCGTAATTTTGTTCAGCCGTTACTCGTTTTACGCATTCTGAGCTCGTATTCTGGCGACCACAATTCTGAATGCATATGTTAACACCACCTAAATAAACAATAATTGGCCACGGTCGGCAAACCTAAGACCGATATCCTTCCGTCAGAGCACCAATCATCACTAATCAGTAATCATCACCATCTGTAAGATAAAAATTACATCGTCTGCGGAAGTGCACCGCAATAAACAAAGAACCGTCGTCATCTTCAACGCCGCTTATTACACAGTGTAGGTTGGTTACTTGTAAACCAGGGATGATTGAAAAGGCATTCTTAAGTTGTACGTCGTTGAGAGCGTATCGAAATTGTTATTCGAAAATAAAGTTTAAAATAAAAACCCTGTCCACTTTATTAACTAAGATTATATTGATTTATAAGATTTATTGTTGCTTCCCTGCATGCACTGAGCTTTGGTTCTTTCCGGCTAAACACGTGCTAAATAGTTTTGTTGAGTTCAATTTTGTTCAAAAATGGCAAATAAGAGGAAGCACATAACACTAACATTGAAACAAAAATGTGAGATCATTGAGAAACTCGAAAACGGTGTTTGTGGGAAAAAACTAGCTCGAGACTATGATGTTGGCACTTCCACAATATCAGATATTAAACGCAATAAGGAAAACATTTTGAGGTAAGGTACACATGCGTTAACTAGAAACTGAGCATTATGTTCCTAGTTTTGTTTCTGTTTTTTATAGATTTGTGTCATCAAGTGGTGGAAACATTTTAAAAATAAAAACAACAAAATCTGCGGAATACCCAGAAATGCAGAAGAGGTTACACGAATGGTTCTTAAACAAAGAGAATAAAATGCTATTGTCTCTGAAGACTTATTGAAAATGAAGTCGACAATTATTTTCAAAGACGTTTATGGTGTAGAACGTTCTTTCAATGCAAGCCGAGGATGGATTGCAAAATTCAGAAAACGTTTTGGAATTCGAAATCTAAAAATTTGCGGAGAAAAACTTTCTGCTAATTTAGAAGCCGCAACCGAATTTCGGAACAAGTTCTCCCAAAAAGTAAGAGAGTTAGACCTTTCACTGTGCCAGATTTACAATGCTGATGAGAGCGGCCTATATTGGAAACTTTTGCCAGAGAGAAACTGCTCCTGGATGAAAAACGAGCAAAGAGCGTTTTACTTTCGTGGCCTGTACAAATTCAACAGGGTCGCATCAGCTTAAAATGTTTGTGGTTGGCAAATCAAAGAAGCCACGTTCCTTTGGTACAACGAATTTGCCTGTAGTTTACGACTCTACTGTAAGCGCCTGGATGACATCTACAGTTTTCAAGAAGTGGTTTTTCAACTCATTCGTGCCCCAGGTAAGAAAGTTTATGCGATCTAATGGGCGGCCCGAAAAAGCATTCCTGTTATTGGATAATGCGCCATGCCACCCACCAGAAAATTATCTTACAACTGAAGACGGCATGATAACAACATTCTTCTTACCACCTAACTGCACGTCACTGATCCAACCCATGGATCAGAATATCATAAGAATTACAAAGTTGAGAAAAAAAGTTTGTTATCGCACGTCATGAGCCAAAATGCTGAAATAACCAGTGGTTTGAAAAGCTAAAGGTCGCAGTTTTTTTCTTGGCTAGTGCTTGGGAAGGGCTTTCACAGGAAATGATGAAAAACTGTTGGAAAGTTTTGTTATCCTTCACCGAGTCAGATGAATGGGATCTTGAAGACGATATTCCGCTAGCTCGACTAATGAACCAATCAAATTGTATCCCAACTTCTGACATAGCAAATTTTGCAGAAACTATCGAAGGTAAATCAGGAATTCAACTGACTGATAATGAAATTATCGACTGGATGATCGACAACAACATTCAGGAGAGTACACAACCAGATAGCGAAGAAGAATAACCAATACTTCAGCAACCAGAGAATGTTAGGCATGAAGATGCAATAACAGCGTTGGCTGTTTCTACAAAATGGGCGTTGGAGAACGAAGCATCCGTTTCTGATGTATTAGTCTTACAAAACCTTAAAGAAACGGCCTTTACTGCAATGCACGGCAAAAGAAAAAACAAACGCTTATCGAATATGTTATGAATTTGTTTTAAGTTATTTTCTTAATTTTTACTATTATTGCAATTTTTGGTTTTAAGCAGCAATAAACATGAATTTTTGTCATTAAATAACACCTCTTTTCTTTGCTTTTTCCTGTACTCGTTAGTCCGAATAATTCGATAATCCGAATCCCCTTGCATCGGATTAGCGAGACATTACTGTACTTGGTAAATCACACGGGATACCAGATGCTGAGTAAGCACGAATAGACGCGTTTTTTCTTATCGTCCAGTTAAAGTGAGCAAATACGGTGTGTAAATCCGACAAATAAACTAGGAACAAGAAACCCTACGTCGGCCAGTGTTTTGCAAAAAAGTATATTATTTTATAAAAAAGTATATTGCTACTGCCGACATTTTTCTTGCACTACTACCACCCAAAGGTAATTCTCTTAAGACCAAACCATGTCTGCTCCGAACCTACGTTCAAGAGTTATCTCATCAAGAGGTCTGACATCAACACCTCCACCACCCACACAATCATCTTCACCTGCAGTAAAACAGCCGATTAGTGACAATGGTCCTCTTACCGTCAAAATCCTAGAGGAATATCTTACCAAACAAGCTGAAATAATGCGGCTTGGGTTCATAGAAGAAATCTCCAAGATGCAGAACGAATTTCTTCTCAAGATCGAGGAAGTCAAGGCAACCTGGAGTCAGCGATGTGATGAACTGCACAACAAAATCACCAGCACAGTTGAGCGCATCGACATATTTGAAGACAAAACTAACACAGCTATGCAATCGCACAGTGCAGAAATCGTGGCTCTTCAACGGCGATGTGATGCTCTGGAAAGGAAAGAAGTAGCATCTGATGCAGTGCTCTTCGGAGTACCTGAACACCCAAATGAGAAGCTTAAAAGTTTATTTAATCGACTCTGTCACACCATTGACTGTAAGCCACCTCTCTTACAAAACGTTTTCCGTACAGAAAAACGCAACAACAACAACAATATCACCGCAGCATCTCCTATTGTGTTAAAATTCAGCAATTCGCAAGAGAGAAACGCCGTTCTGATGTCAGCAGCGAACTACCGCAAACAAAACATGACTGAACTATGTCTTCAAGATCTGGGCATAGAAGCGGACAACAGCTGTTATCTAAATGAGAGCCTAACGAGACAAACACGGTTTCTCCTGAAAAGCGCTCTTGGTCTCAGACGAAAGAAACAACTGTTTGCTGTGTACACAAAACGTGGATCTGTGTATGTTAAGAAGTTGGCGAATGAAAAAAGCTTTCTAATTGAAAGCTCCGAAGATCTGCTTGCTGCTGCTGCGACGCATCAATGAATTTTTTTTTTTCTACAAATTATATGTAAGCCTATTCATCTACTGTAATTCTGTTGTCTTTATTCCTCTGTTTTAGTCCCCTCCCTTCTTCATTAAACCTCTGCCCAATTCTTCTCCTCTTCCCTAGTTGCATTGCACTTTTTTCTTTTTATTTCTTCTATAATGGATATCACAAGGTCAAGAAACCAATACAGTGTGAATGATAAATCGACGCACACTATGGTAAATGTTCTATCCAAGAGTTTTGAGGGACTTAAGGTTTGTTATTTAAATGCGCGTAGTTTAAACGACAGCAAATTAGACTATTTAAAATACTTGTTCTCTTGTTCCTGCATTGATGTTATTTGTGTAACTGAAACCTGGTTTAAGCCGAACGTACCTGATTTTTCTTATAAGATACCAAATTTTGAAATTTTTAGGAATGATAGATTTACTGATACAACGGATGGCGGGGTAGTGATTTATTGTAAATCGGATCTAAAATGTAAAACTATCACTAAGTCTAGTGGCAATGGAATTGAATACATTATAACTGAAATACGCGACTGCAATACCAAATGTTTAGTTGCATGTGCGTACAGTAACAATATACACTGCTCCCCTGTGCCTTTCTTCTCAGTTATCTCTGAATACTGTGCACTCTATCAGCACATAATCATCTGCGGTGACTTTAACACCAGCTTAATAAAGAATGACTCGCTTGCCTTTCAAATGAAGGATTTAGTTTCTTCGGTAGGGATGGAAATAGTAAATACTACTTACCCTACACGTTTTGCTGATAATTGTTTACCCAGTCTTCTTGATGAATTTGTTGTTTCTAATTTGTCGTTTGTTCTACTGTTTGACCAACTATCGTTTGATGTTTCTGACCATGACCTTCTTTTCTGTACCTATGATGTGAATTTGTCTAAAACTGTTATACCAGATACCTTCACGTTTAAAGATTTCAATTCCATCGACTTAAATGCCCTCCAAATTGCTACTTTTTCAGCCCCTTGGGAGCAATGCCGTTTAATGGCTGATCCGAATGAAAAAGTAAAAAAAAGTAAAATTGCTTCAAGCTATTTTATCACAATTGTTTGATCAATATGTACCAACTAAAACGGTCAAAATACAAAACAGAGCATGTCCATGGTTTACGTCTGAAGTGGTTTGCTCAATTAGAAGAAGAAACAAATTGTATAGTAAGTGGAAGCATAGACCATCTAATGATAAATGGTCTTCGTACAAAGCGGCACGTAATTACGCCACCTTAACTGTGCGCACTTCAAAAAAAGACTATTTCGCATCTAAACTAAATATATCCCTCCCTGCAAAGAAACTTTGGAGTAACCTGCGTAAAATTGGTATATCTTGTAGTAACGATACCTCTAAATGTGTTCTCGATCCCGATGAACTAAATCTTGCATTTCCACAGCCATGGTCAATTTACTTGAAGAAATAAGACAAGATTTTGACAGAGGTCATGTTTCATTTCTTTGTCTGCTAGATTTCTCGAAGGCCTTCGATAAAGTAAATCATAAAATTTTGTGTTGGAAGCTAAAGAACAATTTTGGATTTAGTGTAGGGGCAGTGAAATTACTGAGTAGTTTTCTTTCCGGTAGGTCGCAAAGGGTTGTGTCGGGTGAACGTAGTTCTTCATTAGTGGAAATCAAACAAGGTGTGCCACAGGCCTAATATTGGGACCGATTCTCTTCTGCATGTTCATAAATGACCTGCCATCAGTGTGCAGACACTCTTCAGTACACCTATATGCAGATGATGTTCAACTACACCTAGCGAAACCGTACTCCAACCTTAATGAACTCGCTTTTCTCATTAACGATGATATAAAACGCATATATTCTTGGTCAGTGTCAAATGGGTTGCTACTAAATCAGGCAAAATCTCAAGTAATTCCAATATCGAAGAAAAAATTCAATACAAATCTTCTACCTGACTTATATCTTAATAATAATAAAATCAAAGTCGTAGAATCAACCACTAGTCTTGGCTTTACAATAACTCGAGATCTATCTGGTCACAATCACACCAACGTGGTCATCGGTCGTATCTACGGATGCCTTCGCAAGCTGTGGCTTAGCGCATATTTCACTCCGATTGAAACACGACGAAAGCTGGTATCAACGTTAATATTACCTCTCATAACATATGCTGAGGTCGTATATAGTAGTCTTGACTCATTATCTCAGCGTAAATTACAAATAGCTTTTAATGATGCGGTGCGTTACATTTATGGCATTCATAGATATGAGCATATCTCCGAATACTCTCGGGATTTTCTAGGTTGTAATTTGCAGCAGTATATCAATGCTAGAAACTGTATATTCTTACACAAAATTATTAACAATCAAAGTCCGTCTTATTTGTATAGCAGGCTTAATTTCACTCGCTCCTCAAGAACCACCAGCTTAATACCCTACCGCTGCAATTTTCTTAACTCTTCGCGCTTATTTTTCATTCACACTGTAAGGCTATGGAACTCCTTGCCCTCACATTTAAGATCAATATCAAATCCCGGCAATTTTAAAAGTGCAATCCTCCTACATTTCTCCACACAACAAAACTAAACCTATCCCCTTCTTCCTATTTCTCCATAATGTTTATATATATAAGTCTTAATTTGTAATAAATTTGTACATATAGAATTATACACTAAGTACTAAAAAAGATAATATCTTAATGTACAAACCATTTAAATGAAATAAATGAAATGAAATGAAATGTTACTTCTGTTTTTTCAGTATCCATATGGAGACAATCTTCTAATCATCTTTTCGAAATTTCTTCTAGATCTATGGGCTGCGGCCCATTTGATGACAATTTTTCTTCAGTTTCGGACTCCTTTCCGTTGACGAAATTTCATCGGACAGTTGGTAATCAATTATTTTTTACGGTACACTTGAACTCTTTTTTTATTCGAGACGTTGACAAAAATTTATATTACATTTTTTTATGTCTATTTTTAATTTTGCTCATATGTTTAAATACAATAGTTTGCTTCAATGGTGTAATTCCTTTTTTTTGGAACAAAACCAACAATAAATGTATATTGCTCATTACAAGAAAAATGAAAATTTGGTTTTGAGTTCATAATTTTACACAGCGTTGAGAAGTACAGTGAAAAAAAAAAATTAATTTTGACTGACCTCTTCAAATCAAATCTCTCCACCACAAAGGGAGGCAAGTTCATGCACTTGAGTTTATAAGTATATATTTGTAAGTATTAGTATTAATTAGTATAAGTAATTGTTTTCCGTTTATTCACAAATAAACAGGTATATCATAAAAAATGAAAAAGAAATGATTTTTTGAAACGCTTTGTCTAGTTTTCACACTCAAATCTTAAAAAAAAATTAAAAAAAAAAATCGATTTTTAGGTGGCCTTAAAAATTACTCAACTTTGACTGTCTCTACAAACAAAACTATTCGTCCAAAAGAAATAAATTTTTCGATTACCAGGGCTCCAAACATTTGTTAATGTAGTGAATTTAAAAATTTTACATTAGAGACCCACCCGAAAATTGAATTATACAATCACTTTTGCCTAAATGAGTCACTGTGCGACGTCCATTTACAATAGTAGCCAATTTCAGTTGAAAAAGGTCTTTTCATTGGTTTTTTTTTTGTGGTTTTTAAAAAATCGCCATCCTGGCTCTTTTAGAGACTTGTCTTTAAAGGGGAATAGTTTTACTGAAAATAAATTCTCCTTAATGTCTCAACGTATCCATAGAGCACATAACATATATACACAACATATACGAGTATGTACTTCCAGAGAATGGAACATAAAAATTCAGTAAAGCCTGCGAGACAATAGTTTCCGGAGTTGTTTTTATTCCCTTGAAAGGTTTTTCCACTCTCTACAGTCATTTCAAATGCTATTTCCGGTGGAAAAATTCCTTTATCTTTCTCTTGGCGAAAACCGTATTAAAAAAAAATTCACCAAAGAAGGAATATCTCAAAAACCCACATCAAAAATGGCGCAGAGATTTGTAAACTTTCTTTGGAAGCATAAAACTGTAATTACGTTTAAACCATCCCAGTGAACTAGGTCATAACTGCGCCAAGCTATGCCAAACCAAAGCCCCAAACATGACATGGAACTAATGACAATGAAAAGTAAAATTCAAAAATCGCTTGAGTAAAAAAATGGGGAGGCAAGAAGTGGGGGAATTCCAGCTAACAAATTGAGATATCATATTGTTCGCTGAGGCTGGCTGAGGTTGCACGCATATGAGGTTTTCAATGGCATGGCATAATACCAGTACATCGAAGGGAGCATTAAGGAACATTAAGTGCACGTGCACATGATGGAATTTTGCTGGCAACAGATAACAGCCGAGCTGAGGTGATTCCAAAAGACAATGCCTGAGTTAGGAACGCTATACGCACCTATAGCTTCTAAATGATTCTTTAATCATGTAAATGCACACATCTGGAAGCAGAAGTTGTATCAAAGTTAACGCATGATAGTGTTTAGTTATCATGCATCACATAACCACATTTATGCCTGAAAAGAGCCATTGTTTGGTGGCATACAATGAAGTAGAGGGATAAAGTTGGGGGACTATTGCAGTCGATCAATATAATCGTGGGTTTTCTGGCAAAGAAATGGATACGAAAATTAGTAGTCAGTAGAGCTCAGTACTATGGAACCTACATATGAAGTTCATTGAGTTGACTTTCTTTGTTTTTCTGAAGGCTCTGTTCTTTTTTCACTTTCACTTGACGTATCCCAGGTTCTGGGTTTAAATTGTTTCATCTGAGATTTGTACTTAGTAAATTATATTGACGCCTTTATAGTATGAGCTGTTATATTTTAGGGAAGACCACACCCAGATGACAGTCAAACAACAACTGACCCTTTCTTTATTTAACAACTTACTTGCTACAGCCATATGCATAAATGTGTGTAATAGATGTATCCCCCGTTTTTTAGGATAGTGTATAAATCTTATTCAATATACGAGTATAACCTTATAATAGTTATATTTGTTAAATTTATAATTATATAATCTATAATATTATATATAATAGAATATTTCTAGATCCTTTAAAGTTCTTAATACTAATAAACATTTTATATTCATATAAAGTATAGTTTATATTGAAATAAAATAATTCATTTATTTAATTCAGTTTGGAAAAGTGAAAATAAGTGCTGCTGCAGGTTACTTAATATGATCGCGATTGTATGAAAATTTATCTGGAGGTACTATTATCCTTCTATATCGTGTGGCATTTTCAGCAGATTGAATTTTGTTTCTTTCAGCTTGAGATTGAAGGTCATTGTGGTTTTCAGTTTTTGCCGTGGATCTACCAGAACTAGTAGATTGACCAATTTGTTCAGTGTCTAAAATATGTTGGCGGTTTCTGCGATATGACGTTCCATCCCTGTCGTTAACAATAGGTTGTTGGTCTTTTTAAATTAAACCTTTTCACTAGGTTGAATTGGCCTTAGAATACTGGAATTCCGCCTTTAATATTACTGGACTTTCCTAGACTTTTCATCCACCACCTTTATAGCACTTCACGTCGAGTAATGATGGTTTTAAGTTCTCGGACAATGCTGAGAGTTTAGTCCTTAGTTTCCTAGACATTTGGAGCTCAGACCGAGAGGGTAATTTACTCTTTGAAACGGTTCTGTAATGAAGAAAAGCAATGTATGGATCAGATTTATTTTCTTCACGTTCCGTTAATAGTTTTTTCACTCTTTGAATCGATCGTTCGGCAAGTCCGTGAGAACGTGGTAAATAGGGAGTTCAGCGTGCAGCATAAACCAAGGCATTCAATTCCTCAACGGCCCCAACAATTTGGCCTTTTGCAAACCCCAACTTGTCGAATTTTTTGTCGGGACAATTGGGTTGACAGATGGAAGGAAAATCCGTTTCATGAAAACCGGAAGAAAACAAGTTCACTTTAAAAGGGTTATTTTGTATCTCCTCTTTGACACTCAGATTTTAGGAGAGTGATATTGATAACAGTCTAAGCAATGAAGAGTGAATGCACTTAGTAGCTCACATAGAGTGATAAAGTTAGAATTCAAATGAAGGGTTACCAAGTTCCATATCAACTGAACATTCAAAATTTACTCCTTGCAGACTACAACGTTTGAGGCTTCCAGGAAAACAAGTTGACTTGGTCTTTAGGCCAACGCATGTCCTTATCCAGCATCCTACACTCGCGGGATGAGCAAGAGTTTACAAAGCTTCTATCGGGAGTATTAAGTCGAGGTATGAGTCATGCCTTTGTTTGCAATTCACGCTTAATTTCTACGAAATTGTAAATTATAAACGATTTCCCTAGTACTGAACTATGATATTCAGTTCAGCAGTCAGTCAGTCAGATGGTATAATTTTTTCAAATGTCAACGTACGTCAATCATATTTGACATTTGTGAATTAGACAGCTTCAGTATACAAACATACAAGTAATGGAGTGCTATACTTCGCAAGAGCGTGGAATAATTGTGTCGATGTTTTTGATCAATAATCGGTCGGTGGTGTTATCGCAGCGCGAATTTCGACGTCGATTTCCTAATCGACGTGGCAGGGCGTGGCTGCCGATGTCGCTGAGAATGAAGAAACATCAACCAGACGACGGGCCACGCAATTGGGTATCACCAGATGGACCCTACAGCGAATTTTAGTGAAAGACTTACACATGTTCCCGTACAAAGTACAAATAGTGCATCAGATAATGCCTCCTGACCGTCAGTCGCGTGTGAATTACTGTAAAGCTATCCTCAATTTCAACAATGAAGAGGACGATTTTGTATCGAAAATCATCATGAGCGACGCGGCGCATTTCCACTTAGCGACTACGTCAATAAGCAAAATTTTCTTTTCTGGGGCACTGAAAATCTGAAAGTGATGCACGAAGAACCATTACATCCACTCGCACTGTGTGGTACGGCAATAAGGGCACTGTTACTGGCGAACGCTACAGGGCCATGATAAACGACTTATTACTGCCGGAATTGGATGATCGGGGCTTGGTGAACATGTGGTTTCAACAAGACGGTGCAACCACACACACAGCACCAGCCACAATGGATATTGTGAAGGAAGCGTTTTCTGGTACTGTAATCTTTCGTTTTGGCAATTTGGCATGGTCAGCGAAATAGCCCCATTTAACCATCCCAGACTCCTTTCATTGGGGCTACTTGAAGTCGCGGGATTATGACAACAAGCCTCAGACAATCGCAGCCCTTAAGGAGAATATTCGACAGAAATGAGAACAGCTATCACCGAAAATCTTGCGGAAAGTCATGGAATATGCGATAAAACGGGCGCAAAGGTGTATCAACACTGGCGGCAGGCACTTGGCGGATATAATCTTTTCCACTTAACAGAAACAATTGTAAAAGTCCAAATTTCCATCACTCAAAATCATTTTTTTTTATTTAGTAAAAAATTAATTTAAAATTTGATGACCAATTTTGCGCCACCTTGTATTGTCCACAATATGGAGAAGCAATGCTAGTTGTGTGGCAATAGCTAATAGGATATCGATTTATTTAATTGCACTGTTTTTCGTTAAAAGCGACTACATGTCAAAAAATCCTATACAGGGACTTTAACACTTAAGATGAGCCTGAGGGGCTTAAACATGTAATGAAACTTCCCGAACTGAATGGAATATAAATATTCGTGTCAGAGCTCAACAGTTTCCTGCGGTAAGCAAAATGATGATTTCAATATCGCAAGGTGGAACGTCGACAACCAAGAGAAACTAAGTGGCGAAATGCCGGAAACAGGACGCGCTACTTGAACTTGCAAACGAACTGTATTATTACGAAATTAAACGAAATAAGAATGAAGTTGACTTCATCTACTACATAGATTAAATATAAAACTGGACTGACTTAAAAAAACTAATAACTGAACGCGAAACCTGGAATACTATTAGGCCTACAGAAAAAGAAACATTTTTGCTTGACTTTGATGACACGATGGGAAATCTAGCAACATATACTAAGACTGCCATTGAGGACACAGTTTCACCACGAGAAACTCAACCGGGGAATATAAACTAAACTTCAGTATGTCACACGGTCTTACTGAAATTGTACAGCGTACGAATAAGACTATGAACGTAGTACAAAAGCGGGAAAATGGGGACCTAGAGCACGTGCGATAACAGTTGAACCATTCTTTCGGTAATAAGAACGAACGATCACGACCAATAAGCAAACTGAATACTATTTTTAAGATTGCACACAATGAAGAGTAAAACTCACAAGAATTAAATCGCAAAAATATATTGAAGATGACCAAGGATATCTGCTACAGGTGTTTTTAAACGAAGAATAGAAAGCATCCAGTCTTCTGAACACTACCGAGCTGTAGTTTATAATGGGGAGAAATAGAGCTTTTATTAACTCCAATCTTGTAGAAGATGAAACAAATGCAGATGTTATATACACTTGAAGAAGCCTACTACATAGTTGGCATGTGTTTTACAAGAAAGGGTGCGACCAAGGAAATAGGTGGTTTGAAAATCCCGAGATTGACACATAGATGGCGACTCTAATAACATATTTGTAGCTACTATTAAACTATATTTAAATAAAATATCAGCCGGTTTAAACAAATCTATTAAGACTTATTGCAGCGAGGCTTGAGACAAGAATGAACAAGATTATGATTCTTTGTTCTCAGCGACATTCGACAGATAATTTAATTCAATGCGATGGGAATGACTTCTGTTCATTGTGCTGTCACATCCTCTGCTGCCACATATCTATACGATTAGTACCAACCTTCAAATGATACGTGACAAAACTTGCTGACTGTTCATCGATATATGGAAGTTTTAGTGACGAAATATTTGACATTTTCACGACCATGGGAAAAAAAGATTTTCGTAGGTTGATAACACACTGTTATTTGATGGAAAAAAATAGAGTTAATACTAAGGATGGTGTGAAAAGTATTATAAGGAATCTGCTCCGTGGAAAGCAACCATTTATCGCCGGTTGCCTGCATTCAAACGCAGTCGTACAGACACAAACAATGAAGAACGCTCTGGGTGTCCAAATGACATAAAAAATCCATAAAATCTTGAAAAAGGAAAAACCATCAATATCGAATATTATATGGTGTTGCACCGGTGCGTTTGAATGAAGAAATCGCACAAAAAACGGACTCAAATGAAGAAGAAAAAAGTGCTCTTTGATCTAGACAATGCACAGTATTACAAGTCCGTCGCAACGATAGAAAAACTGCGTGAAATGCATTTCGAATTGCTTCCGCATCCACCGTATTCTCTTTATTTGGCGACCAGCGACTATTACCTGTTCGCAAACCTTAAAAGAATGCTTGCATGAAAGAGATATGCTATTTTATTTTAAATTAAATAAGAGTATCAAAAGAAAAATAAACTCCAATGCAATATGGCTCTAATGAAGAGGTGGTCGCCGAAACTGAAATATTTTGAAGGATTGGACAAATAGTTCTACAAGAAAGGCATAGAAATGTTAGAGCGGTGCTGGAATGATTATACCACTCTAGAAGAAAATTATGCTGATGAATAAAGTTCATTATTTAACCACCTGTTATATACCCAAATTGTTTCTTCTATGGCACATATAGAATCCCATTATCCATAGTCCATGGACTAAGTGTTCTAAGGAAATTCATTTCAATGCATCTATTCGAAATAGTTTGCGAAATACAGTCTTCTAAGAGCCCGTCGGGAAAAATAAATTTGTGCGTGATATTATTTTTTATCATATTCATGACTTACGAGTATATGATATCGTCTAATATTTTTATAACACCGGTTGTAGGTGCACAACATTGCTTGCTCACTCTGCTTGCTCTGAAACCAGATTGACGAGATCTTAGCATATTATTCATATGAATAAAATTACTTATTTGATTTTTCCCTAAAATTTCTAGGATTTTCGAGTCCAAAATCCTCAAGTTTACTTTTGATTTAATTTTTAGGTAATTGAATACAGAAACTGATAATATTTATGTGAACAATGTGAGGTAAAATCAGCTTCACAAACTTAAGCGATATGCCATCAACTCCCACTGCGTTTGACTTAATATTGTACTATTGATCATTGCAAAATTTCGTGCCCGATCTTCATAAGTGGCGGAAGGTTTCCTGTATGATGCAGCTGTTGTTTGTTTTATGGACTTGCTGTATACCAGTGGATAGCTAGTGGAATCAGAAGTCATGTCATCGCTAGACTAAATCAGTTGAGTTAACTCAAATTGTGTTTGAAAAAAATTTCTAAAATGGAGTACGAAAGTTACATCTTCGCCATATATTGCTCTACGAGTTAACCGTTAAAAGTGGTTTGGTAGATTTCGGCCTTCTGAATGATTGCTTGCGACATTTTGCGAGCCTTAGTGAAAAATAACCCGAAGACTTCAACTGAGGAAACTACTGAGAGGCTTAATATTGACCATTTATCAGCTTTTCGCTATTTAAAGAGACTTGGATTCATTTCCAAGCACGACACGTGGGTTCCGGATTGTTTGAAGGAAAAAAATAAGCTGGACCGCGTCTCCGTGGCCGATATGGCTTAGACGCCAGAGACAAGTCGTGACAGGTGACGAAAAGTGGATTCTGTGCAACAGCGTGTACCTTACTGGGAGCTGGAAACAAGCGTGAAGGTGCAGTGTGAAGAGCGTGGCAAAAGCTGGCTTGCGTCCAATGAAGATGCTGTTGTCTGTTTGGCGGGATTTTTGGGGTATAATTTTTTTCCAGCTTCTCTCATCTCTTGAAATAATCACGGCGAATAAGTATTATGAGCAACTTCCTAAGCTTAATGAGACATTTCAAGAAAATCATTCGGTTTTGGCTAATCGAAAAGGCGTTTTCTTCCATCATTATAACTTCAGGCCACAAACGCTGCAACAACTGAAGGCGTTAAAATGGGAAATTCTTCAACACTCACTGTATTCCCCAGAGCTTGCTCCTTCAGATTTTCACATGTTTTGGTCGCTTTAGAACGGTTTAAATGGAAAGAAATTTGGTTCCACCGAATCTTTAGAAAATTACCTTAACAACATTTTTGAAGGAAAACCATGAAGTTTCTATGAAATCGAAGTCCGCAAGCTTGTAAAACGTTGGAAAACAGCTCTAAAAAATATATATAATTGATTAATAAAATTGTTGGCTTTAAAGAGTAATCGCTTGTGTTTCATTTTCAAATCGGGCATGGACTTTTGCATTGATCCAATATGTTAGTCAGACCATGCAAAACTTTGGCTTCGGATATGCAACGAAACTCCAAGCATTTGAATTTGCTGCTTTAATTTTGAATGGAAACCGAATTTCTGTTTTCGCAATCACGACTGACAACATTAAGAAAGTGACTGTTAAGATCACTTGGATTTTAGTCACACCCTGATGAAGAACTCCTAACGATCAAAGATTCTTCCATAAGATAGAGGTGAACGGATAAGAGTTAAGCTTCGATGAATAATATGAGGTTTTGGATTTTTTAAACTCTGCTGTTACTTTCACCTTACACATGTGTAACTCTGCCAGCGACACCTGCTTCTACTGCAACGCCAACGTGGACTCTAGCATCTTTGACTTTTTTAGTTTTAGCTGGAACATGACGCTCAAAAAATGTTTTGACGATTTAAAAAAAAAAAATTACCTATTCGTCAGCTGTTTAAGCCTCCTAATACAGATTCCATGGACTGGAGAGTACATAAAGAACTAAATTAGAATTACTAATTCCTCGAAAGTCAGGATAAGAAAATTTTGTAGGACAGGAGATATTGTTCATGGATATATCTGAAGTCACAAAAATTAAATCAGGATGTGATGGAATAAGTGGAAAAAATATGTATTTGCTTCTAATTCTTATTCAAATTTAAGTCAGAAACTAGACTCAAATCGAGCAGTTTGGTTTAAAATGAGTCGCTAACATTGTGTGAACTATCTCAACGACAGTCATTGTACAATTTTGCAGAAAATTATGGGATAAATTATTGCTAACTGAATTCACCAAAAATTAATGTACTTGAGTAAAATGGTCTGTAACTGCTAAGGTATTGGAAAAAGACTGTCCAAGCTACAAATTTTGTCAGGGTTATAAATGCAACCAATTAAACATTTCTTAAACCTATCCGCTGTTTCGGTAAACGATGCCGTTAAAATGAAAGTCAGATGTAAAGCTGGAACAAAAGCAGATTTCGAAGTTAAAATTGATTTTACACCAAGAAAGAATTCAGAAAAGCTTTTTAGTGTTATATAAGAATTCTAATTGAATCACCTCTTTAACTGAAGTTTGGATCGACTTCTCTTCTTTTCGTCGATGTGCGATCGCTATCATAAGCGACGATCCGACAGTAACTCGTAATAATTGGAATGGCACTAGAAGATGACAGGTTACGAATCAGTTATACTAAGACCGAATATCTACATTATATGGACATTTTTCCAAACCCGCAAACCCAACTCCTGGCATCTGTTTAAAGGGAGCCATCATACTAATTTGCGAAAAGTGTAAATATTTCCGAATAGTCGTATACCGTCGAGGAAATTGCGATGAAGATATGGCACATAGCAGTGTGTGGTAGCTTAAATGGCCCGAAAACTCCGTAGACTATAGTAGCAAAGTTAAGCTCTGTCTTATAGATATGTTTTAGACGATTGTTACGAATGTCAGTGGGTAGCAAAACATAATCTTATGAGAATCATGCGCATTCAAATCCAGTCCAAAAGCAATATAGTCCTAAGTTGTAACCGAGACTTTAAGAAGAGGCCGAAAGAAAACTAATCTGGTCACTTGAATGCAATTACATCAGCAAAATTTGTGCCTCACTAATGAGGTGATCTAAATACATAGAGTGGGCTTTTGAATTGTTATAAGGTCCGCAGATTTAGCCAATTTTACCAAGCTATCAGTTTAAAGACAAAGTTGTCTAGATGGAGTACCTGAAAGATGTCCTCCGCTATCACAAGGCCTTGCACACAAGCGGCCTTGAATACGTGTCTACGGAACATCTTAATGGTTTTTCTGGACATTCGGAATTCCTACCGCTAAATAAGAGAATTTGTAAGAGTTTAGACATTGCAATACGAGTACAAAGATGAAGGTGGCAGTAAATTGAACATACAAGTTGTCATTCTATTCAATGAGATCCGGTAAACCGGAATAGATTAAGAGGCGGCCGAGCGAAACACGCATAGCACAGAACATTCGAAGAAAAAGTACGTAAACTAGGATAGAGCTGAGGATAGTTAAATTGATGGCGAGTAAGTCGTATCTTTTCAGAGCAAATATTGAGAAAGCAAAGTCACATAATTTTTTTTTTAAAAATATTCTTTCAGAATTCATAACACAGCAGTTCTAAAACAAATACGCCGAGTTAGTTATTTGAATGTGTTTTTAACTACCAGCCAGCTGAGTCGATGAACTTAAATAACAAAGTCACAGTCAGAGCTAGAAATATGAAGAAATAACTTCTGTGGAGAGAGCAACGGTGACAATGCAAAGGATATTGAATGGACTTGAATAATGTAAGGTTCGTTAAATCCAAAATAAATTCGCATATTGTTGCAGAGTTGACAGTTAAACAGCCAAACAGTCGGAAATGACTTTACAGGAAGTGTAAACTAACGTTTTCAAAAACCTAGTGGGAAGCAAATATGCACGGGTACCACAACTTTGGAAGCCTTTGGTCTATCGTGATAAGACGTTCTAAACTGCGTCTAATATAGAGGCATGAGTCAATTAAACATTGTATGTAAGATCTTTCCCGGCTTAATGTGTTAATGTTATAGACACCTCGTCACCAACGATTGGATCAAGTCAAGGGCAGGTTGTTTGTGAGAGGTCGACGATATATGGCGATATCTATAATTCATTTTGCTACTAAGATTAATACGCATTTGAAGACGAAGAAAACTAAGAAGGGGCAATAAAGAATGGTAATAAGATGAAAAGACATATTAGAATAATGTCAATGTTATGATTGTTATAATATTAAAACGATGACTTGACTCCAAGACTTTGTTCAATAAACGGATCACAATAATGCTTACTTAAACTGTCATGTACCTTACGTTTATGTACAGTGTGCGTCTAAAAAACCAATGAAAAATGCGAGAATTTTATTAAATAATATTTGTATTGTATATATTAAAAATAATTGCGTAATTATATTAGTAGGCAGTCACCATTATTTTTTATAATTGCTTATTGCATCTTCTTGTGCAACTTTCACTTAACTTTTGGCAATATTCTAAATTTAGACCTATCTTCAAGACCCGGGCAATTTGTTTTATCGTAGGCATTAAGCCACTGTTTCATTAAAGGCTACATATTTTCTGTTGGGTTCGCATCAGGATTTTGGGACGGCCAATCTAAGGTCTCTATACCATTTACCTCTTTCTAACACGTGAGGAGGCGTCTCCGATATTTTGGATTGTTATCTTCTTGCAAAATCCAGTCGTAATGGTTTGGCCCATCCAGTACTGTTTTGAATGAATATTCTGAATTTTCCGAACCCTTTGACCGAGAAGCATCCATAAACATGCACTTTTGCTGGATGTTTTACTGTGCGTTGCAGAAACTGTTCATCTTTTTTTGTCCAGGCTTTCTTTAAATAATTATGAACAAAAAAATATGACTCATCTGTAAATATGATGTTGCTCCTATCCCTGTTGCCCAACTTAGTCTCTTTTCAATGTGTTTTTTTTGGTCAGTAGCGGTTTAGGTTTGGTACCCCTGTTTTTAATTCCAGGTTCTGCTAAACGACCGTGTATTGTGTTGATTTTTTTTTTGAAATAACTTAACACTCAAGTGGGTATGAATACACTTAAAGTGCCTGAGTACGTGTTAAGATTTTTGGAAATTGGGATAGAGAGAGAAAGAAAGTTGTTTGGGCTCGGTGGTTATTTCGCTCCATGGATGGCATCCAACATTTAATGGGGAGACTAAATTCTTAGTGGAAGTTGGCTTGATGTTGATTTCTAGTCAACTACTCATCTTACTTGATTATCGTTCACTGAAAAAAATTTATGTTTTTCGCACTAGGCTGGGAGTAGCTGGCAACTAAATTATTTTCTGATTTTTTTAAAATAAATTCTGTTCAAACAATTAAGGGGCTCAAGATCTTTATTATTTTTGTCATAATTTTAATAAGTTTAATTTCTTTTTATATAGTGTACATACATGCATTGACCTTGGTGGTAGTGCAATATCGAGGTAGAGCTATGCATGGATCTGATTTGGTCACGGCACATTTTATTAGGAGTGATTTAAAGGTCTTGATTGTCCTTCCAGATAATCTGGGCTGGAAGTTCTATGCTCGATTTCCCTTTCCTCACAGAATTCACGAAATGCTTGAGCATTAAAAGAAAGCCCGTAGTCCGAAATAAATGCTTAAATAATCTGTTGGCTGGAAGAGGTATTATTAAGTTGGACAATATCTATATACTAGAAGATAGCTACTGTTCTGAAAATAGAAGAGATCAGCACAAATTTTGTTCCATGACAGATCGGTTTGTTCATGAGGTATTAAAGGAAATTTTTGATTCGGCACAAAACAACATACTTTTTAACTTTTTTCATTTGAGATCAATTAACCACCACCCTTGACATTCTATTACAGGATTCAGTTCCTGGATGACCTTCATGAAATACACTGGTCTACAGAAAATTGTCTTTTATACGAAAATGTACTAGCTTTATAATATTTCACTTGCGGAATCTAAATATCCAACTTAAAACTCATAGTTAGCTCTTATTCTGCATTTATACCATATTGAAGATTATGGCGGGTAGCTCGATATATTTATTATAGTTACGATAACAGTTCTCAATATTTAGTGGTAACTCGTGTAAATTTTGTTATTACTTAAGGTTAATACACTTAATTGTGTTAATAGTGCGGAAAATGTTTGCTACATAAGTGGTAAGGCGACCCTTAGTAGCCAAAGATTCCAAATAACTCAGCGATTAGAAAAAGCTTACTTTACGGCTACCCGATTTTAGTTGCAGTACTTGTTCTACTAATTTGATTAAGTGGCTAAGCAAACAGAAACGTTCATAGCCTTTTTTCCTACTAATTATGCGAAAGATTGTTACTTTTTCTTGATACCACCCATCCAGCATGGTATCACGAGAAAAAAGAAGCAGAGCGTTATATACCCTGACGTTGTATCTGTAACGCAACCAGTACCACACAGAACCGATTTGCCGGTTCTTCAATATCCTGAAGCCTGCCAGTGGATACTGAAGAAGAGAAGTTGACTACAATGAGCCTTCAACCTAACAACCGTCGCAGTTTTCGGGTGAAAATATTGTTTGTAACGAACCTCATAGAGTATCGCAAGATGAAATTAATGACCTTATATGAGATTTAAATTTGCCAAAAGATAAAGCAGAATTACTCGAATCTAGATGTTAAACGACGTTAAAATCAGTGTTTACAGAAATTGTCAGAAGGACTTGATGCCCTACTTTAAGTCAGAAAACCAACTTGTATTTTGTCATGACATAAGTGGCTTGATGAACGCTTTGAAGGTTGAATACAATTCAAAGAAATGGAGACTGTTTAAAGACGCCTCAAAATTGAGTTTGAAAGCTCTTCTTCTTCAAAACGGTAACACAAAACCTTCGATTCGATTATGTCACGCAGTGCATGCAAAAGAAACATATGAAAATATGAAATGTTTCATATTTGAAACAAATATAGCCATGTTGTTGGGATTGCAAATGGAATATACCAAGTATTGTTGTTTTTTATGAGTGGGACAGCCGGACTAGATCTTTACATTACCTAAAAAAAGACTGGAATCTAAGACTAAGTCTGCATCCTGGAGAAAAGAACGTCAAGACCCTTCTTCTAGTGAATTCCCAAAAAATTCTTTTACCACCTTTACATATTAAATTAGGACTAATGAAGAACTTTGTCAAGGTTCCCAATAAGGATGGACCAGCGTTCGAACACCTTCGAAGTATATTTCCCCGTCTCAGCGACGCCAAAATAAAAGAAGGAATCTTCATCGGGCCTCAAATAAGACAGATTTTAAATGACCAAAACTTTGATTCAGAATTACAAGGCTTTGAAAAAGAGACATGGGAGCCTTTTAGGGCAGCCGTTCATGGTTTTTTGGGCAATAGGAGAAATGAAAACTATATTGAACTTGTGAATAACCTGCTATAAAAATATCTACAGCTAGCTTGCAATATGTCCATTAAAATCCATTTTCTTCACTCTCATCTTGATTTTTTTCCCTCGAACTGTGGACATGTAAGTGACGAACATGGTGAACTATTCAACCAAGGTACATATATTAACTATGGAAAAGAGAATTCAAGGACGATGGAATGCGGCAAAGTTAGCGGACTACTGCTAGAACTTGAGAAGGGATACCCCTGAAAGTGATTCCAATAGACAAACGAAAAAAAGAGAAAATCTTAATTAAACAGATCAAAAATTTGGTAAAAATTTTATATTAGTATTTATAAAAATATAGGATTAAGTTAAAAGGCATGCAAAAAAAAATTCTGTAGACCAGTATTATTTCTAGCATCTTTTTGGAAAATATAGCCTTGCTAAAATATCGGAACTTTTGGAAAGAATTTGGCAAATCTTCTTACAACATTCATTTATATTTTTTCATGGATTTATCTTCCAAAATTTCTTTCCGTAAAATCTCAACATAATACGTTGCAGTCTCAATGGAACTTGGTAAAGGCGTTTGTCAATAAGACTAACGAGAGGCTTGTGAACAGTCTTTTATCATCTGTTAACCAATTAAGTATTGCTGAAATTTTACACATTCAAACAGAATAGCCAGGAGCTTCTTCTCAATCGCTGCATACCCATTTTGAGGGTCTGTAAATATTGGCGATGAATAAGCAATGGGTATATTGTTTTGACATATTACAGTACCCATTGCATCCTTACAAACATCGACTAAGAGAATTATTGATTAATTTATATTAAAATACGATAAATTGAATTTGATATTAATTTTTTGAGATCTTGGAATTCTCTCTCATGATTTTCTGCACATAGCCAATTCGAGCCATTTTTTAAAAGTTTTCGTAGTTTCAATGGACATCCCCTTTACCAAAGATCCTAAGTAGGATCAATTTTTATAAATCAGGAACTGTTCCTGGCTGGCATTTCTCATATTGCTTTGATTTTATAATTATCAAAACTAATACCCTTCTCCAAAAAATATGTGACCGAAAAGCTCAACTTATGAAACACAAAATTTCGATTTCAATTTGTTGAATTTCAAACTGACTTTCCTTGCCTGTTCAAGTACGCATTTTAAAATAAGATCATGCTCCCTTTGAGTATTTGCATACATTAAAATATCATCTATATATATAGGTAAATATACTTATAATGAAAATGTCCCCAAAGAGCTTGGTAATTAGGCCATGAAACATCTCCGGAGCTATGTTGATGCCGAAAAGCAAACGACCGAATGGAGTAATGAACGTACACAACATAGATGACTATTCCGTCACAGGAACGGCCGAAAACCCTGACTATGCATCCAAAGACGAGAAACATTTTGCATCCAATGATTTAGATTTAATATCTTTTATGGTAGGAAATGGAAAAGAGTTGGTATATCGCTTTTGAATAGTTGTTTTGGACCAAGGCACAATCTTAATTCACAATATTAATTTTCGAATGTGATTGAAGAAATAGGTTGCTTAAGAGACAAGTATAGTTTTCGTTTGAAACCCGAGGTTGTTCCGTTTAAATTACATGCACTACTAAAACAAGAACTTGAAAGGTTAGTTAAATTACCATAGAAGATATTATATTTATAAATCTAAATTATTGCATGCAAAATATTTTTCCTCTTTTGGTGCGAAGTCAAGTTTTTGAGCCGTTCCTCTGACGGAAGAGTCATCTATGTTGTGTACGTTATGGTTATGCAAGTTAATGCAAAACAAATCAAAAACAGCAAACAGCTGCCACGGGCCAATTTCCGTCCAGAAAAAATTCAATGACCTTCCATACTTCTAGAGTTATTGCAAAACAAATTGGATGACCCAATTTGCGTTCACTTATCGGCACTGGATTAAAGTGCAAACATCATAAGTTCATGAGAATGCAACAGTTCGATTGCAAATGCTAAATCATCAATTTTAGGACTATAAATGCATAGGGAGTACGAGTAGTAGATAGTTTTTAGTCGTAATTGATTCAATTTTATTAAAGGACAGGCAAACTGCCCGCAAGGAATATACTTTTTAAATAATACGCCTTTTATTTGTTCAACTTGTAGGTGGAATGTTGTATCATATTTATATGATGTATGCATAAATATGTTCATATACATTGTAATGAGTGTATGCATGTACATATTTATACTGTTCACACAAATGATGAGAAGGTTAACGTTAAGTGGTATCCCCTATTACAGTATTACAGTATTTTTAATTAATCCGTGAAAAATGATGCTCTGGTTGACGGTATATATTATAGATGTTAGTTTGGCGGTTAATTAGTTTTCAAAAGTTTTCGCATACATTGAGCTTCCCTTTACAGGAAACGGCATGTTCCATTGGACACCAAACTAACATACATAATTTGTTACTCGCGCATCCTTGATACTTCATTTGACACCTGCAGAAACAAGCTGCATTCCATTCCCACGGATAGTAGCTTGATGTGCAGTAAGTATTTTAATAAACTAATAAATACTTGTGGAAAGTTGAAATGGAATAGTCGATATTCGCCAGTTGCTATTCGTGCATTGCAATCGTAAAATAAAAATTATATCGTAAAAATTGTTTTTTTTCCCTTTCTCGCTCGACCAACAACTTAATTCAAAAACTAGTTAGTTTTCCCGGTTTTATATCAATCAGCTAACATTCGTGCTGCTATTCCACCAGTTGCAGCTTTGGAATGAAGCATTTGCTAATTGAAACCGACAACAGTGAATAGAGAGTCCCTTTCTTGTCTGGCTTCGGCTGGGGTATTTTTCTCATCATTTTCTAATTATTATACCAAATTTTTAATCCATTTTTCCCCCATAAATACCGTCTAAAGCTCATTTTTCTTAAACGAAATTCCACCCCCAAGCAATTGTACGCTTCGTTAAAGCACAACCGCATCAATCAACATGATGGCTACAAACTTTCCAACTTCTCACCCCCAGTTGATTTATTGCTCTACTAAATATTTAATGCACTTCAGCTCACAGTTTTCTCACCCCCTGATACCTTCGTTCCGAACAACTTCACGCATTAATAAATTTCATTTATTATGTTCTCATACCAGAACATTTCCCAATGTACAATTCTACAATGTACATACTCGTACATTACAATTCCGTAGTAAAATTGTTGCAATGCATAAGAGGTGATTATGGGCTATCGCTTTTACCATTGAATCAGGTCAAGGAAGCCATCACTGCAATCAGAATCATCTTTAAAAAGCCTGACAGGCGCAAAGTCATGTTCATAGCCCCCTTCGGTTAAGTCCATCATATTCATTAAGGAGCACAATTCCACTCACTTTTTTACGCGATAATAGCCTGCTCGTTCAGCTCTTAACGCAACGTGTTATATCTGTATCTGCAGAGAGAAGAAAATTCGAAAAAAAAAAATCGCTAACAGCCTATTCATTTAGAGAAGGGTATACTTGTTGGCGGTGACATACGTCACATGGAAAAAAAAACGGCGCCCCTTGGCCACTCTACCACCATGCCCATTAGTTTTCATTACCAAGACCGTACTTGAGGGGTCATTATGGACATAAAGGTGTAGGGGTCCACTTTTGACCGTAAGTTGAATGCCATGTGCACTCCAGTGTGCCTTAGTCTCAATGACACTCTAGTTGACATATTGGATGGTTCCACCGGAACTGTGTCCCTAAGCGCAAGGTGATTTTTTATACAAATTACTCAAGCTATTAATTTTTCGAGGGCTGGAGGCGGGTAGAGCTCTCCTTCAGTTGGACCCAGATTTCATGCAAGTGTCACCGTTAGATTTGAATTGCTGTTGTTGAGAATTTATTTGAATTTCGCTACAGCAGCTCGTGTTGTCTGGATGTGTATGGGATGGAGATGGGGGTTTTTATTGTCAAAAATGTTGAGACGACAAGTACCCTCTGGGCTGGGAAAGCAGACATTTGTCAACATAATATTTCTATTACCGGCAACGGATTTGGAAAAAATGTTTTTTTCATTTTTTGTTCGCGCTAAACGAGGACCTTGTATACAGTGTTGACACGATGAATTTTTCCTTCTTTTATGTTTCGGGATGTAGGTGAATTTGTTAGCATGGGTCATGTAAAGTGGGCTGGTGAGATTAATCGGTTGACGAAATAAAAAAAAGGACTACAATCAGTGAAGTAGGCTTGCTCGTAACAGGCGTGACTTCAATTAAATCATACATATGCTGGTAGGTCTACAATAGGTTTTCTTAATTAGCTAAGTTTTATAAATCAAGAATTTGCCTTAAAGTATTCAAGCAGAAAGTGTAAGAGTTCTAAAATGTCACGAGGGTTTTTATTAGTCTTACGCTTACAGCACGTACAGCACAGCGTTCACCCCATGATATGGAAAAACGAAGCAGTGCAGGCTTCGCGCTCTAGCTTCTCTGGCACACATAGAAGTTTCTTATTAAACTAGGAATTTTAATAAAAAGATTTACAGACGAAAGAAAGCTTTGTGGGATATATCCAAAACAGGTTCCCAGCAAAAGAACCCAATATCTTCTAGAGAGCTCTACATGCAAAATAGTTAAACAATAGACAGTTAGTCTTTCTCGGTTTTTGTTATTTTTCTTCTGAAAAATATTGTCCATCCGAAACAAGACCCAGAATTCAATATTAGTTCTGTGTTCGACAAAGAGTGTACAATAAATTTCTATGCCGAACAGTAAGAGAAAATCTGCAGAAAAACTTAATGAACCTAGTTGAATTAGTTTGATAAGATGTTCAGAATAGTTGCAATAGTTGTTAGAAAAACATTTTTGGCCCTGTTTACACTAAATGTTCTGGCCAGGCAACTTAACATTAAATGCCCAAGAAACACTAGGCTTTATAGGAATTTTTCAGTAAATTTGACTAACAAGAAAGAGAGAGAAAATCTAGACCAAAAGTGAAAGGCTGGGAAAACCATCTAGTTAGAAAATACTTTACTATCCTTAAGGTGGGCAATGACAAATCTCAGAAATATTTCCTTTACATATGAAAAAGTCCTTCATTGTCGCGTTCTTCGAAGTCAGAACAAAATCCCCTCACTAATTTAAGACTAGATTAGATTGATGTTTTTAATATTTTCTTGCAACCTATCTATATTATAACATTTGTCTATGAAATGAAAATGAAAATATTGATTTTCCTTTTAACAAAGGAAAAATAATCGTACAGCGGCAGGGACGGGGGTTCCGAAACGCATCCCCTCCGAGATACAGAAGTTTTAAGCAAAGATCTATACTGCCGTGTTTTGACTCCTATTGTAAATAACATTTTTCAAATTAATGCGTGTATTGTAACAAATGGGGTATCGTTAAACACGTGAGCACTATAACTGTTTCAAAGTAAAAGTTGCCCTAAAATTAATGTGACAGAAGTTATTGGATATCAAAAGTGATTTTTTTTTAAAAACAAAATTTTGACTGCTCATCGGACGTCTTCTGCCAATCTGACACTGAAATGAAAAGTGAGGACGGGAATACGTTAATATGAAAGTAGCCGTAAGTTCTGTTAACATGTCACAACATGAAACAAGGTAACTCTAGGGAAAGTACTCTAGAGATTCGCATTGCCGAAACCGAATACA
The DNA here is from genome assembly GCA_949129095.1 of Volucella bombylans. Classification (NCBI taxonomy): domain Eukaryota; kingdom Metazoa; phylum Arthropoda; class Insecta; order Diptera; family Syrphidae; genus Volucella; species Volucella bombylans. Next base: position 323,166,261 of record OX422140.1, read on the forward strand.
ACGGCACAGAAGCCAAGCGAACCGATCCGACAACTACACTCCTACGACGTCGGAAGCAAAGAGAGTCCGAACTGGAAATGCTACAGTCGACAAAGTTCCACATAGAAATATGCTGGGCCGCGTCAGGCTGGGTGTATTGTAGTTCCAGAAGACATCAGTTTCAACCTCCTTAATGTTGCTCAACATGGCTCAAATACAGGAGGGAGATTATTGATGCTTCGATTGAGTTTCGGGACGAAGAGGTGAAACCGTCTTTTGACAACTCTATTATCAGCGCTGACTGATTCGTGTGTGTTTGCTCCAATGAAGCGACTGCAAATTAGGTGAGGAGTAAATTCTCTAAAATCAAGAGGAAATGCGGTTTGAACGTGATGCTAGTAGAGAAGAATTAATTTAATTAACTAGAAAATTCTCGTGTCCTTGGATGCATAAAACTTAGGTCTTAACATCAGAACCTGAAAAGTCGTGCAAATAGCGGAAGAGAAACATCTCATCCACATGGTCTTTGCTGTAAATGACTGCGGTGAAACGGCTAAGCCCCCTAAAAGGTCATATCATGTTCCGTTTCCCTAAAATGAGGCTCAGAGAGCTCTTGGATTTGTAATACTGATTTTGTGGTACAAAGACCTTTTAGGTCCCAGTGACCCTTCAATTGGTTGATCAGATCCCTAAAAAAAAAAAAAAAGGCTTTGCTTAAAAGTTGTGTATCTCGGAGGCGATGCATTTTCGAACTCTCTCCTCCTGATTTTTTTTATCTTTTAGGTCGCAGTGCCCGTGCAATTAGTGGATTAGATCTCTAAAAAAAAAGACTTTGCTGACAGAAGTTTTTTTTCCTAAAATATGTCAAGGAAGCTCCCCTTCACACCAAAAAGCTATTGTTCGTCGATTCGACAACTTCGCAATCAAAATCTTGTTCTTTCTTTTCAAGGCGGGCACATAGTAACGTAACGTTGTCGCGCCGCCGCACAGTGCAACGAATGTATGGAAAAAAAGGACAAAAATCATAGCTCATTGTATAATTGTTTTATTTATTAATTATTGTTAGTTTATTACAAAATGGTTAATTATTAGTGTATTAAACAATTTTAAATAGGTTTTCAGAATCATTCTAAGTTACATTATTCGCTTTCTAAGTCTGTTTCAGATTCTGTTTCTGTTTCTGTGACTGATTCATTTGAGTGATCCGAATCTATATTTACGTACATCAAATGTTTCAGACTGAGTATCATCAATAATATATTCGGCAATGTCTGAAGTAATTTTTTGACAACTGTATTGGTATTGATTCGTGATGATTTCCGGGCAATGTGCTCTCGGATATAGCGAATATTCTTGTGCCTATACTCCAATGCTTCTTCATACAACTGACCTATCGGAATTGAAAAGGATAAAATCACATCAGGACCATGTATTAACAGTTTATGCAAAGTTACATTCATATACTAGCAGTAATAATTACTAAGATATATCTATTTTGTTTCATGAACTAATGTCGTAAACCTTGGCATATTAATATTTTTCCCGCTGGATATTACTCTTAGTATTATTGGTAATTTTGAAATCAAATTTTCGTTTATGCCGGTAATTGAGGAACTTACAGATGCATTAGCATAAAATCGACGGCAGTATTTCCGTCATTAGTGGAACCGAACCCACTTTATATCGCCACTATCTTTATCGACTATTTGTAGTGGAACAAGTGCAATAAAAAATACAAATTTATCTGAACTATTAATATTCTGAAACCTCTGTTTATAACCACTATGCCCAGAGCTTCCATCAAAGCCCCATTTACATACTAAGGTTACAATAGTGGACAAAGACAAAAATTCATCTGCGATGGGCTCAATTATATATTTTGCAGTTTTATTGAGTAATTGCTGCAAATCTACCACAGCATGACTATCTGAAACATTTATTGTATAAGGTAGTCTTTGATCCCTAATTTTTTTATCGCATAGTCACTAGAGAATGTATTCTTATGAGTACTATTCACCGTGGAGCGCAAGATATTGTATTTTCGGAGACTGAGTCCCAAGTCTAAGTAAAGGGCTAAGGCTTGAAGACCATTTCTCATAAGATAAAGTCCCTGACTCTCTTGATTGAATGGCAGCAAAAGACAGCTCATTAGAGCCCCAGTTATGAATAAGAATTTCAACTCTGCGCTTTTTTGATTTATGACATAGGCTCTCAAATTCTTTTTCTGGTCGACCTCTTTGTAATCCACTAGTGGAAAGAACTGCGGTATTGGACGTCTGCTGGTAGCTCAGAACTTTTTCTTCCAGAGTAACTTCCTCTCTCAACCAGTCCGCATATTGTGTGTTGAAGGTATTTTGCATTCGATGAGTGCGGTCCCATCTAGTTTTTAATCTTAAAGAAATTAAGCGGCTTGTTTTTTTTATACTGCTCATAATTTGTTCCGGAGCACTTTGCAAACCAAGCTTAATCAAAATATGTTCAAAAATGGCTTTTACTTTGCAGTTTGCATTAGCAACTCTCCACACCTCGAAGTAAGTTCTAAAGTGTTTGCTGAAAAAAAATTAATTATATAATCTAAATCGGCACGTAAATTATTTGGGAACACAAAGTACACGAATAATACATTCCACAAAAAAAAACTGAGGGTGGGTTATGCCCTCAATTTTTTTAAAGCTTATCCAAAGTTAGAATAACACAAGATTTCGACATTGCAACACACAAATCACATCCACATACCCATCTTCGATAATTTCAATGTATTAATTTTATTGATGAATACTTCAAAATGCACTTAAAATAATATAATAAATTTTAACCGCAAAAAAAACACTACACAATTTGTAACGTACGATGACAATTGTCAAATGAATTGCACAAATTACAGTGTGTTTATGTTTACATCTAAAATAACAGTTAATTATTTACTTAGAAAAAAGAAAAAAAATATTGCCATACACATTTTTCTATTACTTACTTTTATAATAATACGATCAATGCAAAAAAAAAAACATAAAAACCAAAAATTGTAATTTTGTATTTTTGTCGTTGCACTGTGCGCCGTTGCAAATGACAGTTGTGCTCAGCAAGTAAAACTACAATTTTTTTTTTATTTTTGTTTTAATTCTACAAGTCGTCCTATCGGCGAGTGCTTAGTTTCTATGGTAATTTTTTGAGTTTCGTGTTTTTTGCAGGTATTTATAATGGCTTCCCTAAAAACGGTATCAGATTCGGATATTGTAAATTTATTACTTGGTGAGGATGACTTTAGTGAAGCTGTCGAATATTCTAGAAGTGAAAAAGAGGATAATATGGAAGAAGATGACATGAAAAGCGACACACAATACGATCCGTCCGATATTAAGAATAAACAGCCCAGTTCTAATCAGCGTTCCGCAAAAATATATTAAGCATGACGCAAGGAAATATTCGTGGTAAAAATCGTCATGGTTCGGTAAAAACTAAACGTTCAAACTTCAGGCAGAAAACCAGGAATGAATATTGTGCGTATTGCCGCAGGGACATTATTGAAACATTTGTTGTTTTTTGAGAAATTTGTGGAAAATGAAATATTCAAAGAGATTGTGAAGTAGACAAATGCTGAGATACTGGTGAAAAAAGAAAAGTACAAGACGATTGCAAAAACACAACGTGTAACAAGTTAAAAAGAAGTGAAAGCATTTATGGGTTTACTATGTAGTATTAACTGCAGCTCTAAAAGATAACCGTCTAAATTGTGATGAACTATTTGATGCAAAATTGTTGGGAACACAATACGTAGCTTTTATGATCAAGGATAGAGTTAATTTTTTATTGCGATGTCTTAGTTTTGGTGACAAAATTTTAAGATTGCAATGACAACAATCGAAAAGTATAGTAGTTTCTCATAACTCAGTGTCGAAATAATTATCTGCCTTGAAGGAATGTCACTATCGACTACCAATTAAAATATATACATACATACCAAATAAACCGGCGAAGCACTCGTATAGCATAAATTTAGAAATGATGTGCGATAATTTAACTAAGTATATGATCAATGCTTTACCATACTTCGGCTAAGGAACTGATACTGAAGGCTTGCCTTTCGATGAGTACTTTGTAAAAGAGCTTACTCGAAGTGTACATGGATTTAATGCAATAGAAACATCACCACCGATAATTTGTTTACTTCTAAGCTCTTGGCTAAACAATTACTACAACATCCATAGAAGTTGCCAACAGTTAGGACATTGTGTGCAAGCCAAAGAGAGATATCAGAAGAAATGAGAAATTATAGAGGTAGAAACGGCGGCACATATAATGGCCCACTCACCTTTCTTTCGTATAAACCGAAACCATCAAAGATAGTTTATCTACTATCTTCTTGTGCAGTGGTAACAGAATCCAGCAACCGAAATGTGATCGAATTTAATAACAGTATAAAATATTGGGCTACAGATTTGATCAAATTGGTTTGACTATGCTGCATGACATAGCTAGTAGGTGTCTTTTTTATGGTATGATAAATATATCATGTATCATATTAACAGCTATTTCATTTACTGCCACATTAATTCTGTTTTGTTGAAAAAGCATTATCAAGAAGAAATTACATAAAAAAGTTACACTCGCAACTTGAAATGCAAATAGTAAATAAAGGGCTAAGAGACATAATATTGAACATATCTTATGTCCAGTGTACTACAAGTCAAGAGGATCCAGGATTCAAAAACAAAAATTTGGTGGTGAGAAAAACTTTTTGCTCAAAATGCAATATTGAAATAGAGTTGAATTTCACGTATCCTGCGCGAAGAAAAAAATAGTTGGTTTTTTTTTTCTTATTGTATATATCCAAATTATAATTTAATCATTCATTTAGAGAATAAACACACACACACGTATCACTGAAAACGACAATATTCATAGCATTTATTCAGACGACCAACCGGGCTCGGGACATCTTTATATTTTTTCGTTTGTATCTTGGCAGTCAGCCCAGTGTCTGTATTACCGTTCGTTGAAACCCTTGACAGCCAGCTTTATTCCTTTTTCTGCGTTGCAACAGCCAGAAATTGTCACCACCATTAGAAATTGCCGCTACAGTAAAAAATTATCATCACAGCCAAGATTTGCCGCCACAAATTGTCACCACAGTCAAAAATTGCCGCCACAACCAACACACTGCCGCCACAGCCAAATCATTGCCACCAGCAGAGTTTTGCAAATCCTATCAGTAACCCAGGTAAGCACCCATATTATATTATAGATAACTGTTTCTTTCGAGCGTCGCCTTTGGATTCCACTTGTCTATTTGTCAAAATAACGGGGACTTAACATCACCCAATACCACGCAATGCCAATAATATTCCAACAGTAGGGAAAATAAATTGAATTGGTTGTATGATCTGGGCGAAGACAGTTTGCTACTACATATTCATCGGCCAGTTAACTTCTTCGTATCTATAGTTCAAAACTACATCCTCTCTGCCACGCCCAATAACTGCAAGCACCTGTTAATGCCGAACCTTCAACGATCGCCCGATCCGACTTGCATAAGAGTAACCAGGAGTACAGCGAGAAAACCAGAGGAAGTCGACCAAGAAGATTCTACGGACACCAGCTTATACGAGGAGGCCGCCCAAAGAGTTATGGTGGTAGGTGATGCCGAGATAGCCACGTTGAGCCGAGAGCTACAGGAATCGCGCGCACAAGTACGAGTAGAAACCATCACATCATCTGCTGCGACGGAGAGACAGGAACGCTATCGTCTGGAGACACTCCTCGACAAGCAACAATCATTAACAGTCTCGTCTATAGTTACTCAGCCGATTGGTACGGAAGCAGTCATGACAGGTACGTCCAACGTTAACGCCGCCCATAGGTACGTGTTGTCGCCAAGCACTAGTGGACCTCCCGTAGCGACTTGCTCCACCGTAACTGAACCACCTTCCACCGACACCGTGACCTCGTACGCGGCTCCAATCGCAGAAATGCCAATTTCGAATGGAATCCCGACAGAGCCAAGAACAACATCGCAATCGATGACAGCCACTTCGTGTTTACAGTATTCCTGGCTCCCGATCACAGCTTCATCGATTTATAATCAGAATCTGCCCAGCCTCTCTACGAACAACCAAGTTCCAACGTTTCTTCATCCGTTAAACAGTGCGCAAACATCGAACAGCGGCACTTAACTCCTCAGCTAGTCTTCACGCAAGCCCCACCGACTCAATAGCCGTCTTCATCGTCATTTGGACATGGAGGCCATCGCAAACTACATGATCTTCCGGAGTTCCGCGGAAGACCTGAGGAATTTGCCGATGTTTTGTATGGCTTGGTGGAGAATATGTTTCGGATGCAGAAAAGCATCATGGGTGAAGCGAGAGATGTAGTCGAATCTTTACTGATACATCCAGACAATGTCGATCAAGTAATGTCGACGTTAGAACTTCATTACGGACGTCCTGAATACCTTGTGCGGAGTCAGTTGAGGAAGGTGAGAGAAGCTGCGCAGATTTCTGAGAACAAACTGGAGCTCATCATACCATTCTCTACAAAAGTACAGAATTTAACGGTATTCCTTGAAAAGAGCAAATCCTGCCCTCTTAGATGATCTTGTTGGGAAGCTACCGATGAGCAAGAGATTAGAGTGAGCCTAGACATGTGTGTGCATCTTGCCATATGCAACCGTCAAACATTTTAACGACTGGTTGAATTGAATTGCCCGTCTTGTCTGCATCGTTTCTACCGGCTCTCTCCCTTCGCCACATCCGAATGCAGTGAATCATAAGCCAAAGCCAAGGACTAAGTATCCTACATATAAATAGAAGTTCGCCTCCAACCAGTGCATTGCCTAATAAGCGTCGGTACTGTAAAGCAGAGCAATATCCAGTCTTAGAGTGCAATAATTTCAAGGTGTTGGACCTTCCAGACAAATGGTCTCTGTTTGTTCTGTTTGAAGCGTGGTCACAGCATACCTGAACCTACGATGGTTGGGACGTGAAACTCTCGCCAAGAAGTAGTTTGCGGTTGACATTCTTATAAGGGCGGATCGAAAAAACGCGGAGCAATATCGGATGCGAAATGTACAAACAGTAGTGGACTTATGCTTGCCTACTCAGACCTTTGCTGCCTCAGAGGTCGAGTCATTTGACGACTTTGGAATTCCTCTTGCCAACTACAGGAACGCAAAGTCAGAAATTTTTATTGGACTCGACAACAGTCATCTTGGAGCACCCTTAGACGCCGTCAGTTCGGATGGTGACGGGCCAATCGTAACCAGAACCAAGCTTGGTTAGGTAGTTTACGGCAGAGCGGATTTGACAGGTGACCTGGACGAAGGAGTTGTTCTTTTTGGCCATCAGTCAGTGTGAAAAAGCCGACTCAGAAATTAGAGTCTAAAGAAGACAAAAGGGCCTTACAGATTTTAACTGCTACAATCGACTGGGGGAGCGGTATAGTACGGGTCTGTTATGGAAGACTGATAGCCCCGTGATACCGAGAAGTTACCAGCTGGCCAAAAAGAGGATTCTTAGCCCCGAAGCGAAAATGCGAAATGATCCCGAGTTTACCGTTACGTACAGGAAGACCATTGCCGACTACGTAGAGAAAGGGTACCCGAGGAAGCTGAACCATGCCGAAGCTCAGGAAGACCATCCAAGAACTTGGTACCTGCCCCACTTCGGGGTTAGGAACCCAAATAAACCTCTAAAGACTCGCCTGGTGTTCGACGCAGCGGCGGAGATAGGTTGTTTATCCCTAAACTCTTTCCTCTTGAAAGCGCCCGATGACTACAGGCCCTTAGTAGCGGTCCTGTTTCATTTTAGACTGCGGACAATAGCAATCATAGGGGATATCAAGGAGATGTTCCACCAGATAATAATCCTACCGGAGGACCAGCACTCTCAGCGGTTCCTAGGGCGAGATAGCGTCGATAAGCCAATCGAGAAGTACGTGATGAAAGCTATGACGTTCAGAGCCAGCTTTTCACCTTGTATAGCCAACTTCGTCAAGAACTATAATGCCTTAAGATTCTGTCGAAGGCTGTCTACATAAAGAATCCGTGAGCTTCAGAATTGCAGAGATACTTGAGAGCTGTCAAGTCAACCAGTTGCGTTGGGTTCCATTGAAGGAAAACCCCGCGGACGAAGCCACAAGGGCGAAATATCCGCCACAATTCAAGGCGGACAAAAAGTGGATAAAGGGACCTTCCTTTCTGGAGTTACCTGAAGCGAAATGGCCAAAATGTCGGGATGACATCTCCACAGGTGAGAGCCGGGATGAACTCCGACCGAAGTATTTACTACGCATCGATAACGCAGGAGCCCTATTCGGCGCAACGCGGTTTTCCCAGTATTCAAGGCTTCAAAGAACCATCGCGTGGTTTCTACGTTTCGTTGCCTTCTGCCAGGGAAAGAGAGACGAACGAGGTGAGCTGACTGCGTCCGAGCTTCGAAGCTCAGAACGTTTGATATGCCTTCAAGTTCAAAGCGATGCTTTCAGCTCCGATATTACCATGCAACGCAGGGAGTTGCGTGTCGGAAAAGACAGCCAGATCTACAAGCTTTCACCATACCTCGATGACCGTGGACTCGTTCGAGTTTCGGGTCGAATAGACGCTACCAATAGACGAAACCCTTTGAGACTAGACGTCCCATTATACTCCCTAAAAATCATCGTGTGACAGACTTGATCATCGACCATCTTCACCGACGTGTGGCCACCAAAACGATGAAACGGTAGTGAACGAGATCCGCCAGCGATATTGGATACTAGGACTTCGAAATGCCGTAAAAAGTATAAGGAGCCGATACCAGCTATCCCGCATTCGTAACGCCAAACCGTCTCCGCCATTGATGGGCCAACTTCCAGTTGATCGCCTTACGCCGAACATAAGGCCGTTCACGTATTCTTGACTGGATTACTTCGGACCTGTTTCGGTCGTCATAGGCCGCCGAAAGGAAAAGATGTGGGTCGCTCTTTTCACCTGCCTGACACCTGGAGATATCAGCAGACTTGTCGTCGGAACTTTGTCAACAGGCGAGGAGCTCCGCTTGGAATACGAAGCGACAACGGAACCAATTTCATTGGCGCGAAGAAAGAGCTTATGACCGAGGCAGTGAAAGCTGAACTTACTCTGAAAGGAATAGAGTGAACTTTCAACTGTCCGGCGAATCTGCACGCTGGAGGTTGTTGTGAGCGCTTAGTTTAATCTGTTAAGCGTGTTCTATCTCGAACGCTGTCCGAGGTGTCGCCAAGTGCGCTCATAGAAGCCGAAAACATTGTGAATAGCCGACCGCTCACTCACTTACCGGTGCTGGTCGAGGAGGAAGAGCCGCTTACGCCGAACCATTTCATCATGGGTGGTACGAGTTCGTCGCAGACACCGGACCCTATCGATGGCAAAGCGCTATGCTTGAAGAAACAGTGGAGAGTGTCCCAACAGATCAAAGATCGCTTCTGGAAAAGGTGGGTGACGGAGTATCTCCCTGTTTTGACCAATAGGTGTATGTGGTTTGACAGGGTAAAGCCATTGCAGATTGGGGATCTAGTCCTCGTCTGTGATGTCGACGTCACGCGTAGGCAGACCTCCAAGACTCTGCGAAGACCAGCGGTGAAGTTGGCGGTACTAGAGATTGGTGAGCCTTTCGATCGAGACTCGAGCGTCTCACGCGGGGTGGGGTGTTAAAAAATATATTAATGTTTATATCAGAATAATGTAATTGGTGGGTTATGTGGTAATATTTGACGTTTTACGTTTGACAGCTGTTTGATAATCGTTATTTGTTCAATTTCAATTATTTAATTAATTCATTGTTAATCATTCATTTTTACTTATTTGTTTCATTCTTTCCTATTCGTTTAAATATTGTATTAATTGTTTATTATAAAATTATTGTTGCTACATTTGTCGAGTCACTGTTTATTTGTACGAAATTGCTGTTAGTCACTGCACCACAAAATCGGACCATTTCAAATCCTGCCAACAACCACACAGGCAAAATCGGATGATCGGCCAACAGGATCATCGTACGATTTTGTAAAAACAACAACGCTGTACAGTCTACAGATCGGTGGTGCGTAAACAAGTGCACTATGGGAATGATGAGGAGCTTGATCAATCACTTGCAATTGATTCGTCGCAGTGACAAGTTATCCTTGTAATTAGTGATAGACAATAAATAAATGTTATAACGTGGATATTCGTGTGTGTATTATTTCCTAAACTTTATTTCAAAATCGTTCGGTTTATTCTGTCGATAGTGCACACACAACAATTTCGATCGTCGAATCCAAATCATATTTGTTGGTCCTTCAGATCCAGATTAAAGTGAATCAGATATTGACGAAAAAAGAAAAACAGAAACAGTGATTCGGGAATTAGTGAAATAGACCTTTATAATTGAACAATAAGTTTCCTCCAATTTATCCCAGTGTATCCTAATCATGAACTCTCTTCGCATTAAACGTGGCAACGCAAAAGGACGTCTGACTCGTGCAGCAACGTTCATCGATACAATCAGTCCCGCCACTGCCCTCGAAATGCTTGAGATTCGGCTGACTAAATTGGACGAAACATGGTCAGAATTCTGCTCACTCCATGAAGGAGCACTGCAAGATGCAAGTGAAGAAGAGGTCGTAAGTTTTGAGCAAGAATTCGGTGAGTATGAAGACAGATACTTTGTTGCACATTCGACAATTGCGAAAAATATACGCGAAAGGATTTCGGCTATTAAAGAAAGCTCAGCGGTAGAAGAGCTCGCGCAACAGCAATCTAAAATTCTGGAAAGGCTGAATTCGAATCCAGATCGTGCGTCGTCAATTCAATTGCCCAAATTAACAGTGCCATCCTTCTCGGGAAACTACAAGGATTGGCCTTCGTTTAGAGACACGTTTATGGGTTCGGTAGACAATCATCCAAATTTAACGGCAACACAGAAATTTTATTATCTTAATTCGTTTCTTCGGGATGATGCCGCGAATTTAGTAAAACATCTTCCAATTACTGAAGCGAATTATTTAGAAGCCTGGGAACGGCTAGAAAACCGGTATGATCGCGTGAATCTCATTGTGCAATCGTTCATTCAGACATTTATAGCGCTTCCTTCAACCAGTGTAATTAATGTAGAGACATTGCGGAAAATTACGGATGGTGCTGATGAGGTTATACGCGGATTAAATGCGCTCGGTTCGAACAATCGTGATCCTTGGTTGATCTATTTAATAGTGAACAAACTCGATGCGGACACTAAGCAGAGTTGGGCTGAAACTGTCGATTCTCGGGAGAATTGCAAATTTGAAGAACTTTTGTCGTTTTTGCAATCAAAGTGCGATGCATTAGAATCGTGCAAATCTCTTTCGCGCCCAAATAATTCACGTGCAAAACGGCATGGACAAATTCGCACTCATTTCGCTGAGTCTCCATCGCAATCGCAGTCATGTCCACAATGCCCGAAATGCAAAAATAACCACATCTTGTCACAGTGTCCTCAGTTTACAGCTTTGAACATTGAAGCTCGCCGCGCGTTCGTTAAAACCAACTCTCTGTGTTTTAATTGTCTTCGTACAGGTCATACCTCGAGTAAATGTCGGTCATCGTTTCGCTGTCGTGTATGTAATTCTCGTCATCACTCTTTGGTTCACACCGATCAGCAAAACGTCTTACCCTCTAATCGTGTGCAAACTTCGTCGGCTGAAAGCTTTCAGCATACCCCTAGACAATTAACACCCACACCCGCGCCTGTTTCGCCACCGGTAAATAATCATTCGTCGCTCGATGTTGGCCACTGTCGGCAAACAATTCTCCCAACCGTACTGGCAAAGGTTCAGGACAACCTAGGCAATTTCATAAACTGCCGTATATTGATCGATTCAGGTTCGCAAATCTCATTTGTCGTGGAATCATTTGCACAACGCTTAGGTCTACCCCGTAAGCATGCAAGAATTCCAGTTGTCGGGCTTTCTTCAACAGCTGCTGGTCAAACCAGAGGCTGTATCACAATCGATTTATGGTCGCGCCTTAATCAAACCCACCTCATCGTCGAAAGCTTCATTCTAAACAAGCTAACTTCAAATCTCCCTTCGCACTCCTTTGACGCATCTACCTTGTCACATATACAGAATCTCGAATTGGCAGATCCCAACTTCAATGTACCTGGTCCTACTGATATGCTTCTTGGTGCAGACAAACTATGGTGTATCCTAAAGGCGGGTCAGATGCAAGGGCCACATGGTCTACCAATTGCTCAGAATACATCGTTTGGCTGGGTAGTCACTGGAGAGCTTTTAGATTTCAAACAACCACAACAAGTTCCGGTTTCATCGCTTCATTCTACGCTTGACGTCGACGTTCTGCTGCAGCGGTTTTGGGAGTTGGATGAAGGAACACCACTGAAGGATGAATCTTTTGCTGATGATGAAGCTGAAACACACTTTCGGAACACGTTCTCGCGCTCCCCCGACGGGAGGTACGTCGTTCAATTGCCATTCAAAAGCCCTTCGCCCTGTTTTAGTAGCTCAATTAAACAAGCTGTCAATCGCCTACATTCGATGGAACGTCGGTTTTCCAAGGATCCCAAATTGCATAGTTTATATGTTAAATTCATGCAGGAATACTTGGATCTAGGTCACATGGTTCGTGTATCACCAGATGAGTTGGAAAGTGAATCCGGAAAGGTTTTTTACCTAAAACATCACGCTGTTTTGAAGTCAGACAGCTCGACAACCAAATTACGTGTAGTGTTTGATGGTTCGGCTAGGGATTCTCTAGGCACGTCGCTAAATAGTCAGTTGCTCATAGGTCCACCCATTCAGCGCGATTTATTTGGAGTTTGCGTACGTTTTCGTCAGCATAAGTTCGTGTTTACCGCAGATGTTGTCAAAATGTTTCGACAGATATGGGTTGATGATCTGCACACCAACTTCCAACGCATCGTCTGGCGTGAGAGCCCATCCGATTGTATTAGTCACTTTCGTCTACGCACCGTTACGTATGGAACTGCATCTGCACCATTTTTGTCAGTTCGAGTGCTCAAGCAGATAGCTTTGGACTACCAAACTAAGTATCCAGCTGCAGCGCGCGTTTTGTTAAGCGATGTGTACGTAGACGATATAATGACGGGAGCAAATTCAACAAACGAACTTCTACATCTTGCGTCTGAGCTTGTATCCTTATTGTCAAATGCTAGACTCGAACTCCGGAAGTGGAACTCTAACTGCTGGCCCCTACTTACCCAGTTGCCCAAGGATGACTGTGAATTCTCCTGGATTGATACTGATCGGTCGAAATCAATAATAAAGGTTCTCGGTATACATTGCGATCCAAGATCAGATCAATATTCTTTTCGCATGACCGAGTCTCGATTGACCAGCCCTCCTACTAGGCGTTCATTGTTGTCTGAGATATCACGCATCTTTGATCCTTTAGGATTTTTGGGCCCATCAGTTGTTTTATTTAAAATGATGTTTCAGGAACTGTGGTCATCAGAACTCAACCTAGGCTGGGATGACCCACTTCCCACAGAATTAGCTGCAAGGTGGACGCGGTGCCAAGAAGAACTGCACCACTTTGAACAAATACAAGTGCCTCGAATAATTTTCCCTTCGTATGACATCGAACTTCACGGATTCTCGGATGCTTCGCTATTGGCCTACTCTGCTGTTGTCTACGCTCGATGTCAAATCGCTCCCAATCAGTTCCAGATCGTCATAGTTGCTGCCAAGACCAAGGTTGCACCTCTCAAACCTGTCTCGATACCTCGGTTAGAGCTCTGTGGTGCTCTTCTTCTCAGTCGCCTAATAACCTCAATTAAATCGTCGATTCCACGAAACTTGAAAGTTTTTGCATGGTGCGATTCACAAATCGTGCTCCATTGGCTGTCTTCCTCACCTCGTCGTTGGACTACATTCGTCGCTAATCGTACAGCTGCCATCCTAGAACGGATTCCACGATATGCGTGGAGGCATATCGCATCGGAGTCCAATCCCGCAGATTGTGCGTCACGAGGCTTACTACCATCTGCTCTTCCTACGCATCCTCTATGGTGGACCGGTCCTCCATGGTTATCGCTGCCACAGGAACATTGGCCAGTTTCAACGTTCTCAGTGCCACAACAGGATGAAGTGTCAGCGGAAGAACACAAACAACCAAAACAAACCCTCACAACCACAGCAGAAGCAGATAACTTCAAGATATTAATCGCCAAAATTTCGTCGTGGACTCGGTTAATTCGAATAGTCGCGTACTGTATTCGCTTTACAAACAACTGTCGACCTAAACTATTTGATAAAACTGTGCTCGGCTTAAAGGTATCAAAATTGCACTCAGCAGAAATTATTATTATTAAAATTATGCAGCAAGAATCGTTCGGGGTTGATATTCGCCATCTGCAAACTAGCCGAGACCTTAATCCGAATTCAAAATTACTGAGGTACTCTCCATTCATTGAGGGGTTTCTTCGTGTAGGGGGTCGACTGAAGAATACTTCCTTGTCATTCAGCCTTAAACACCCAATACTCCTACCCAATAACAACATTTCTCTACTTATAGTGAGACACATTCATGTAGCCTATCTTCACCCAGGAACAACGGAGACATTCGTCATAGTGCGCCAGAGGTACTGGATTTTGGGAAGCCGAAATCTCATTCGCAAGGTCGTACATCAATGCAAACCCTGCTTTCTCCAGAGGAAGACGACAACTATGCAACTCATGGGTGATTTGCCAATTCAACGTGTTCAACGTAGTCGACCATTTTTGAATTCTGGATGCGACTATGCTGGGCCTTTTACCATGAAGCTTTCTCGTGGCCGAAATCCAAGATTGTCGAAGGCGTATCTTGTGCTGTTTGTATGCATGAGCACCAAGGCTATTCACCTCGAATTGGTTAGTGATTTGACGACCGATGCATTTCTCTCTGCCTTCAGACGTTCACTGCACGTCGCGGTAAGTCTTCCAATATTTACTCAGACAATGGGACAAATTTTCAAGGAGCTCGTCGCTGCTTAAACGAAATGCAACGGCTGGTCTTATCGGAGACTTACAACGATGACATCGCCAGTTCACTTGCCATGGATGGAACCACATGGCACTTCATACCTCCCTCTGCACCACACTTTGGAGGATTGTGGGAGGCCGGCGTGAAGTCCGTCAAACTTCACCTTCGCCGTGTAATCGGAAGTTCCATCTTAACATTTGAGGAGCTGTATACAGTGTTCACTCAAATCGAAGCTCTCCTCAACTCTCGTCCTTTGTGTCCTTTATCCGACGACGATTTAAATCCACTAACCCCTTCTCATTTCCTTATAGGTGAGCCGCACACTGCTGTTCCAGAGCCAAGCTGCCTAGACGTACCTGTAAACCGTTTGTCCCATTGGACACACATTCAAAATATGATCCAAGGATTTTGGAAGAGAGCGACCGAAATGGAAGAAGGTTCAGTGTAATTTGAAGGTGAATGACTTAGTCGTGATAAAGGAGCCAAATCTTCCCCCATCAAAGTGGTTACTGGGCAGAATCGAAGCTGTTCATCCTGGACCAGATAAGTTATCCCGAGTTGCGACGGTGCGAACCAATCGTGGACAATTACTTAGGCCTATCACCAAACTTGCGATCCTACCAATGTCCTGAAACTAGCTCCAGGGGGGGCGGGATGTTTGATAATCGTTATTTGTTCAATTTCAATTATTTAATTAATTCATTGTTAATCATTCATTTTCATTTATTTGTTTCATTCTTTCCTATTCGTTTAAATATTGTATTAATTGTTTATTATAAAATTATTGTTGCTACATTTGTCGAGTCACTGTTTATTTGTACGAAATTGCTGTTAGTCACTGCACCACAAAATCGGACCATTTCAAATCCTGCCAACAATCACACAGGCAAAATCGGATGATCGGCCAACAGGATCATCGTACGATTTTGTAAAAACAACAACGCTGTACAGTCTACAGATCGGTGGTGCGTAAACAAGTGCACTATGGGAATGATGAGGAGTTTGATCAATCACTTGCAATTGATTCGTCGCAGTGACAAGTTATCCTTGTAATTAGTGATAGACAATAAATAAATGTTATAACGTGGATATTCGTGTGTGTATTATTTCCTAAATTTTATTTCAAAATCGTTCGGTTTATTCTGTCGATAGTGCACACACAACAATTTCGATCGTCGAATCCAAATCAACAGCCATGACACTTCGAAGTAAGAGTAGATTTCAAATTAAAGCCAACAGTCGCCGAGTCCGGACTCAGCCACATAAGTCGCCGAAAAGTAAGTATCGATATACCGAAATATCCAAATTATAATTTAATCATTCATTTAGAGAATAAACACACACATACGCATCACCAAAAACGACAATATTCATAGCGTTTATTCAGACGACGAACCGGGATCGGGACAATGATGAAGCTATCATATTTGAATTAGTGGAATGTCCTCTAATAGTTCTGGCAAGTCATTGTGCAAAATTTTAAGATAATTTGTTGAATTCAGCCTAGGTGGTAGTTTGAAGGGGCCGATTAATTTGTTTCCAATTACACTTGCCCACATATTGACGCTGAATTTGTGTTGAAATGATTTATGTATGTCTCCTTATATTTGGATTGTTCGCAGCCCATGTATGAAGATTATGAAAATTGAGATTCGTCTGTCCAAAGAATTCTGTTAATAAACTCGTTGTCATCCAAACTACGCTCCAGCAACCAGTTAGAAAACTCAAGTCTCTTTTCCATTTCATTGGGAAGCAGTTCTTGTACAGGTGTATGGTGGCATGGATAAAGATTTTCTTCAGGCAGTACATTAGAAATGTTATATCCGGAAACATTTAACTGCAAAGCTAAGTGCCTGATGCTGATTGATGGATCAGTTCTAACAGCTTCCAGTATTCTTTCATCAGCCGAAATTCTTCTTACTTGTTGAGCTCTCTCGTTAGGTCGTGTATTTGAAACTGATTCCGTTTCTCAAAGCCTTCTATACATATTTCCAAATACTCCTTCACTAGGAAGTCGTCGGTTACTATAAGGTTCATGGTATCTTTGTAGCACTCTAGTTGAACTTCGAGTGCGCTGCCCGTAAACGTAAATAATGTCTGCGTATTCTTGATTTGTAGGCAAATTTTAAAAAATTTTTAAAAGAATCGCTCTAATTGTCACCTTTTGTTAGAAACGTAGGTAAAAATTCATAAATTTCCTTTTTTTACCTGCTGAAGGTTTTCCCAAGTATCATAAAATCTATTAGTTTTTCTGCAAAAGTGTTGATAATTTTATTTTAATAGTCTTACGTTCATAAGAAAAAAATAGTAAAACTGTATATTTATTATGCATTTTCTGGAGAAAAGTGACCTCAAATATCAAAAATTAGCAAGGGCAAGAGAAATGGAACAGACTTAGAAATTGCATATCTAAAGATTCGAACAAGATATCAACTTTATTTAAATGCAGTTACAAAGGCTAGTACTTCTTCAAAAAACAAAGTCCTGAACGTAGTTCCACCGTTAGTATTAACAAAGGAATTGACGTTAGCATGGGTAAGGTTACTCCAAGGTAAGTCTGTTCTTAAATCATCGATAAATGATGTCAAAATTGGAGATCGACCCCCTTTTCTTAGAATGTACCCAAAAATCATTTTCCAAGATATCTTTGACGAATTAGGGGACAGTCGGTATAAATTTATTTTACCAAAAAATAAATGCTTAATTTAAGAAGGCTTCCAATTTTAGTCTGAAAAATGTTGTTTTTTTTTTAAAGACAATTCAATAATAAAGACAGAAGAATATGTTTAATCAAAAAGACTTTTTTGTTTAGCAATACCTTATTAATGTTTAAGAACGTAAATATATATGAATTATAGAAAGCTAAAAAAATAAAAATTTCCTATAGCTCATCGAATCGACGAATGATTAGCAACACCTTTTATATAAGACCCAGTTTTTCAGTACAGGATTAACTTTACCGTCATGCACTGGTTATTAACTTGGTATTCTCTCACCATGACTTATCGATTCTGCTGAGAGAAATCTATCGAAATGTATGGATATATTGCCTACATTGGCTTTCAGTGTTGCTCTTTTCCTAAATTGACATTGTTTGCTTTTCTCATTTATAATATATTTATTATTATTTATTTTGTGCTTAAGATGTCGAAAAGAAACTATAATGTTTCTATAAAAGAAATAGAGCTTCTGCCTGAAAAAATAAAAGTATTGTAACATAGAAAGTAAGAGAACCGATCGAATAAACTTCAAGGAAAAGGCAAGAGCATGGGCTGCAATCGCCGAAGTAATTAGTAGTAAATGTGCTACTTTGAGAACCGGCGATAACCTTTGGACAAAATACTAAATTTTGAAAAAGGTGGTAAAAGTAAACTTTGCTGAAGAAAACGAAACATAATTTTTACTGGAGGAGGGCCGACGGCAGAGGCATAGTCCAAAGTATCTTCCATAATGAGGAATTTTTGGGAACCTAGGCGGTGTGGGATGACGACGCATCTGAGGCAAACAATCAGGAAAAGCTTAACATATTAAATAAAGACTCCAACGACTTTTCGGAAATGGAAAAAGGTTTATATTTCTAATCAGTTGATAATAATTTATAGATGTGACAGGAGAGGTACCTAGCTGGAACCACAACACCCCAAATATGGTAAAAAGACCATCACATCCGGATCTCAAAACCGTACGGCGTTGAACAACTAGAGATAAATACTTTAAAGAGAAATAAAAATTAAGACTGCAAATTGAGCACATGAAAGAAAAATATGAAACTGAGTTGAACATTTTAAAGACGCGAATACAATAAGAATATAGTGAAACTGTATATACCGTATATACATATGTATGTAAAATGAGTTTGGGTGTACGAAATGTTATTTTATGTTTTTAGATTATGTTTTTGTTGTGAATTACAAATGCTAGGAAGTTTTGTTTATTTCTTTTTTTAAGAAATGAAATGAAATACAATATATTAATAAAAGACTGATTACTTAATTATTATGTATGTTATGTATTATATAAAAAAATAAAATACCTATACATATATCTATATCTGTTATAAATAACAGAACATCTTTAGTACATTGTAAGTTGAAGTGAACGATGAGTCACCTCTCTCAAGATAAATTTTGGTGTTTCTGAAAATATTTGCATCATGTGCTGATCCAAGCCAAAGAGCAACAATATTTGCTATTTTAAGGCTAGCATCGCATGTCGTCTGCGCATTGATTGAAAATAACCCTGTGCAGTTTCACTGAGCTTCACCTATTTCAAATTTAATAAAAAAAATATTTTTCAGATTACTTTCTTCCGAATGTTAAAAAAAAGTACTTAGACTAAGAATTCTGACATGTGTGCAATCTAGAGCTCCAATCATTTTTGAGAACTCTGCGACATTATAAAATTCTCTTTTTTTTTATTTGTTAGATCATATAATACAATACTTACGGGGTGGCCGTGGTGTAGTGGTAGTAGCAAACGCTTCTCACTCGGAGGGTCCAGGTTCGAATCCTGCCCATGGCAAGTCAGTTTTTCATTGTGTAATTGGAACCCAGACAGAAAAATTCTGCGTGTGAAGGCATAACACTGACACGTAGATTTGGCTGTTGTAGAGTTTCAAGCACAGAAAAGAAAAAATACTGTGATATACCTCGAATCACTCTGAGTGAAGAAAAACTCTCCGTCCTATTCGGACTCCCACCCCTGGAGAGCAAACATAGAAACCAAACACACCTGAGTTTCAAACCACTACAAAAACAATTTTCCTTTCTCCTCCTTCTATCTTTCCGCCCGCGCCCTGGCAACAGTAAAAGGGTATCTAACCCCTTAGGCGCGCGTAAATTATAAAAAAAAAAAAAAAAAAACTTGGAAGTATAATAAAGTGACTTAGTAGCAACCACGTTGGATACTATTGATACTGACACTCCGTAAATATCTCATATTGTTCTCAACATTCCACCTGTTGTATAAATTCTCAAAGTAATCAAAAGATCTGTTAGAGCCTTATTCTCTTAATTATGAACCATTATTAGTATTTCTTTCTATAGACGTATAGCTTATGCTAACTTACCAAGTTGTCTTATTTTTTACGTGTGGCCGGAAAAGCTCCAAAATGCTGAAAGCTGATTCCTTTGAAAAGCGAAATTAGTCGTAGAACACCTTTGCTCCAAACAAATGAAAATGATTTGGTCGCGATTATATAAGTCTTTTACATCGTAAAACACTTAAATTCAATATTTCGAACAACTCCGCGTCATTTAAATCTAATTGTATTGAATTTGTATTCATATTCTTTAATGGTTTTCTAAAATTTTCACACAAAAACATTTTCACCTGTCAAAAACCTCTGTTTATTTAATCCCAAGTTAACCCAACAAATTTGATTGAAAAACCTATTTCTGAGCTTAGCTCCAGTTCAATTCTGAAACTTGGAAGATCCCTCTCTGAGTTTTTTCAGACCCTAAGAATAAATTAAATTATTCCATTCAATATAAAACAGGACGTTTATAATAACAATCCACAACAGAGTATCGATATTATTATGGAGTATCACGAACATCTCTCAGAGCTCCATTCTATTGTATACATCTGGTACCAATAGGCACATAAATTTGTCCCGTTCCCAATTGGCAACTATCCGGCGTCACAATTCATCAGACAGTTTAGCAGTCATTAAGATGGAATTTTTGTCTGCCTGAGGAATAAATACAACAGTCCATCCTTAATTATGTCGTTAAGTTTTAATCTAACTGAGTGTATTAAAATCCAAAATCATGTTTAATGCATGTTTAATAACTTGGCCGAGTTGCCTCACACCTCACACGGGCAACGAGCTGCAAGAGTTTAAGACTCACACAGTTGCACGGACACTAAGCCCAATAGAGCGCATCAATAGACCTAGCTTGTGAGCCAAGAAACCCGAACTCTGGTTCCCAGCCTTGAAGTCTTAGGTCTATTACTTTTGACTTATCCAAATTCCACAGAGTGATAAGCAAATTTGACGTTTTGATTGTATTCGAGGAGAATTTGCTTCACCTCCCATTGGATCCATTTTCTGCCATATCAATTGCAAATTTCCTTGGCTCTAATATGCCATTACTAGAGGGAAGCTAATAGACTGTATTTGAGACAACATCGTGTGGGAAGATAAAATTAATAATCTCAAACAGCAACTGGCCTGATGTTGACATCGAAACAAAGTTAGCAGTAATTCTAGTTGACGCTCTCATTTCAACCGAAAAGTACTGTAAAACCAACAGTTCAGTGCCAGTGCGAAAAAGTTTTCACCGCCCTTTTATCTTAAAGAAAATTAAATTTTTCTTCAGCTCCAGTGCGAATCGCTGATTCCCGAAGCTGGACAAAGCTAGTAAATATACGGATTTATTCCGACTGTTTCTAGAAGGTCTTGACACATTTGCAATACGTATAAGTTTCAGTCACAATGTCATCCACCACATTGAGACGTAAGCTTATGTCGCCTTCCAGGGGAGTAGCTAGCAAGAGCGAAGTGTATATTAAAGACAAGCAATGCAAGCACAACTTTGTTGCTTTTTCCGAATCGTAAATATTTACCGGGTGTACTTTAAAATGACTCCATCTATACAAGCCATGCATACCAAGGCCGTAAGAACACACAGAAAGCACCAAAAATATGTATATTGAAAAGAGACCACGTTAGGCGCTTTCAAAAACTCCAGAGCAACCAAGACCAGCCGCTGACTTTTGCTTAATCACCGACGCATCCAACAGAGCAATAGACATAGTACTAGAGCAACACAGTAATAGCTATTGACTTCATTCGGATTTTTCTATAAAAAGCTCACATTGGCCGAAACAAATCACAATCGCTAAAACAAAGAGCTCAAAACTGTCTACAAAGCCTTCCAAAGCCAACCTTCACTCTGTCAGCCCACTTTCGGACAAGAAATCAGTGCGTCAAGCTCCGTAACTGAATTTCATTTAGCTGCACTCTACTTAAGTTATACATAAAAAGAATCTGAAAACATCGTTGCAACCAATAAAATCGTAAACCCAATTGACCTCACAGCATTGGCACAAGCTCAAAGCACGGACGAAGAATAGCAGTGCTTGCTCAAAGATAGCAACGTCACTTATGTTTCAAAAATTGTCAAAAGGACCACAGCAAAGCGGAGAAATCTATTGCAATGTTTCTCTGCAAGACACATGCCTAAAATATGCAGATAGCGAGTCTTCAAGGCTTTAAATGTTGAGAACTGGTGTTCGACGCCCAGGTTCCCCCTGGACTGTAACGCTTACCTTATGAAAATAAGAGTGTAAACGAGATACAATCAGTTTTATCTTAAATGATAAACCTTAAAGGTATACTTGAAAGCGTCTTAAAGAGTTTCAAATTCGAAATTATCATATAATTGTGATATACAATAACATAAGTGCTGACCCAAATCCATGACATAGCGTCACAACACAATGCATTTCATAATTTTTCCTTTTTTTCTAACACTGGCGCTGTATTTTAATTATTCTTGAAAATGGCGGTGCAGAGAGGAGAAAGTATTAAAACAACCATACGCGTGTATGGTACCCGGCAACGGGTACTATTCTATTGAGATTATATTATATGTATGTGTATTTTGATTACTTTAATGTAATGTCTGGTAATCAGCGTAGCATGGCGCTGATGGCACGAGTTCTTTCTTTGTTTTAGTTCGAATAATCCTGCAATGCTTTGGTGAGTGCAGTCACAATTCTCTAATTTCTCCACTGCTCCTTTGGACAATAATGACAGAAGCGCCCCAATTCTTGGTTGAATGTTATGCACTAGACCTCAGAGAGCCTTGTTGATTTCACACTTTTGCTGGCGGATTTAATTGCACTTACTGGTGATTTATCTCCATATGCTGCGCACTAAATATGAGGATATTTTGTCTTGATACAGATTTAATTAAGTAAGCAGATCTGGGCCCTATTGCACCAACCACTTATCACTAATCACTAAGTAAATTATCAAATCAGTATTTGTTTTATTTGGCTCCTTTCAAAATAATGCATCTACTAAAAAAGAAAAAGAAGAGGCTTGGTATGAAGTGTTAAAAGAGGCACAATCTTTGGGCTTAACTTCGGAAAATCGCCAGTGGAGTTATGCTCGTGACCATTTAGTTGCACTTTGGAAAAGTCGAACATTGGTAAAAGTTATGCATGATAATAAAATGAAAAAAATGTAACGGTTTCTATGGTCAAAGGCAAAGCAAGATAATTCCGAAAAACCTGCAACTGGCCGTGGAAAATATATAGTCCTCGATGAAATAGATGAGTCAATAATAGATATTCTTGGAAGAGATTCTCCAGTTGTGAAAGGACTAGGATTGCCTGAAGCGCATAGTATCGCAACTCAACCAAGTCAACCGCAGTCGGGATCCATTACACCAAAACCTAGGGCAGCTTTCGAAAATAAAACTGCAGTGAAAAGAAAACCAACAGATTCCTTAGAAGAAATTAAGAAAGACGTTTTAGAATAGGAGCTATATGCCAACAAATTAAAAAATTTCAAGTTTGAAAAAGAACAAGGATTGCTGCCATCTAAATTCACTTTGGAGTTCCACAACCTAATCACGAACAGAGACGAAATTACTCTGGATGATGTTCTGAGTTTAGATGGTGCATTGGCAGTTCTGAAAACTACAACCGTACTTTATGTAATTCCCAGTATTAAAAAATAAAAATGTACATACAAATAGTTTAATATTAGTTAATTTTTTTTATATTTTCTCATTGGAAGAAATCCAACAAATTCTGAATATTAGCAGATAATGCGTTATCGTGTACATCATCTTCTTTATCTTCATCATTGTTGTCACCCTCTATAATGTTTGAATCAGTTTCAGCAGTGTAATGTTGTCCGCTTTCTCTCTTCTTTATAGCGATGTTATGGTATGAGCCAATCCTTCAACGGGTATGCACTATCTCTGAGAATAACTACACTAGGAAATGGTCGATATCAGGGTTCAAAATTCGCAAAAAGTCTAGAGTTTCGAAGTACTCTAGAATCATGAACACTCCCTGGCCAGCTGGCGTTTATTGCATAAAAACTTCGATCGGGACCACAAACCATCATTACATTAATTGCATGTTTACCATGGCACAAACATTGACACAATGCTCTTTGTTAAACGTTAACCATAGTTCCATAGACACATCCTGTTACTTGAGGAAAGCCGCCTTGGTTGAAAAACTCAGTTGAAATGCTATGAATGTTTTCTGGCCATCGAATTGCATCATACATAATTTTATTTAAAATTGCGATTGCCACCCGTTGAACAACTTGTATGTAGAGTCTATTCCGTGATATGTGGATTCCGTGCATTGTGTCTATTCCTTGATATTGTGCTCCATTTCCGAGCCAGTGAAGGGTTGTTAGAAGCTGCTGGAAGGGAGCACTGTTTCGTTTGTTGCTGTGTTCTAATTCTCTTTCAATTTGCAAAAGGACATTTTCAATTTGTGTACGCGATAAACGAAAGTGTTTGATTATGTTCAATGACTCTAAATTTAAGCCGAAATTGATACGCCGATTTGTTACACGCCTTCCTCGCGATTCATTCGACTCTTCAGAATTTTCTTCAAATAACCTCTCGAAACGTAACATTTTGAATCAGTTTTATTAATTATTTCTTCAACAAAAACAAAAACACGACCGAAGTCTTTGAATATCAATTTGCAAAGAGAATTTTTTCTTATCAAAATGTTTAATGATAATTGATAAGCACAATGATTTAGTCCAACAGAAATTGGAATAAAGGGTCTACTTTGCATTTTTCAATTGAACACTATTTACTTTTCAGTACTCAAGTAAGTTCTTTTCAAATTTATTTTTGGTGCAACAGAAATTAATCAAAATGTATGACAAATTGGTTGGTTGAATCAGTCCACTTTAAAGTCAGCTTCTGGGATATCGATCTTAGTTGGAAGAACCGTCGTAGCGATTACGAGCTCTTAACACGTTTGCAGTAGGTATTGTATACGAGTATAATCCACAGACTCCCCAACTCTTCAGTAAGCACCCTTTAGAGCTCTTTATAATTCAGAAATCATAACTCCTGAAGTGCGGGCGAGTGATTCCCTTAAGACACCAATGTACATCCAGGCACATTTCCTTCAGTCCAAAATCACGCGTTGCAGTGTAGTGTATTTCTCAAATTCTAGAAATCACATTTTAATATCGTTTTGGTGCATGTGGCTTTCATTAGATTTTGATTTCCAACTCACAGATTTGTTACTGGAGCAATAACACATTATCCCGCATGAGCAAAACCCACACATCCAACTGTTGTATTGTATTTCGGCGGCAATTGCTACGGTTAGCGGCTGAGTGACACTGATTGTTTGATCATTGGTTTTGTGGAGGATCCGTAATTGTCAATTTGGCCCCGTGCAATTATCAAGGCTTCGAGGTTGTCATGACGCCACCGAAGGTTGCTACGATTTGACCAGTTACAAGCGGCCGGTGATAGGTCTTGTTTACGGCACGACCACCGGTAGTCCCTACCAGGATTTAAATCACTGTACCATGGGAGTCAGGAGCACACCGGATCTCGTTCCGGGCCTGACTTGTTGAGGTAGGCCCCCTCGTGGGACCGTCGCAAGAAGGGTCCTCCAGTTAGTTTAGATCATATGTGGAGTTGCAATAAGTACTGGTTGCTGTGATCCTAAGATCAGTAAGAGGTTTTAGATCAGCCTCGACTTATACCAAGGGTGGATTTTGTGCCACCAACACAGCTGCGAACTGGTATTCATAATACATGCAAGCGATGTCAAGGCGTATCTCTGCTCCCTTTGTTGAATGGAATTTTGACAACGATTTAGAATATTCATTTTTATTCGATATACTGAATGAATATCTTATGTATCTTACACGCCACCTATGCTACCCGCTTCTCAGCCTAGCGAGTCATTTTGACAATTAATTGTCAAAACTTTTTTTAGTCTTTTTACTTTTTTGAATGGAGATTCCAGGCTGCTTTTAACCTCTTCACTTCTGATCAGGACGTGTTCGCTTATTTGTGGGACTTTCTTATTTCTAAGGTTGTGTTATGTACGAGTAGATTCAGTGTTTTTAGCAGAAGAGGTTGTGGAGAAGTTGATTGGCATCTTTATTATATTATCTCCATAAAGGAGCCCAAAAGGCTTATGTCTTTAGTTGCCGATGGAAATCTTTCCACCATCCCGTTGGTCTGTGGGTGATATGCAATAGTCCGTATGCGTGTTTGGCCCAAGAATTTGATTAATTTCTTGAAGAGCTTTGATTCGAATTGGCACACAGAATCTGGAGACATGCTCTTGCACATACGTTTTAGCCAAGGTTTCATCTTCCATTTTCGAATTGGATAGGCTTCAGGCCACCAAGAGAACGTGTCTTTATGTCTATGCACTTTTTCTTTTTGGCATGCACTGCAATTTCTCGCTCATATGTTAATTTCCTTATTCATTTCAGGCTGTGGCGACCTTTCAGCGAGGACGAGCTCTGAGCTGACACGCAGGTTTACGCTCTCGCCACTCATCGCTTCACTACATAGTGCTCTCTACATACACGATGCGCTCTCTCGCTCGCCGCCACATTAAATTATGAGAAACAGAGAGAGAGAGAGAGAGAGAGAGAGAGAGAGAGAGAGATAGAGAGAGAGAGAGAGGCGGATATATACATAAATATATAGACTGCACATCCAATTGTGGTGAAGATTACTTATTACATTCAATTGTAAAACTGGGAAAAACAATAAGTTTCGTATCTGAGCAGGTCAAGAAAGTCTTCATATTGTGTCTCTTAGCAAACAAACCAGCTGGCTTAATCGCTCTTGGTACAACAGGTTCATAAAAATGAATGACACCGGTATAAGACCATTT
Organism: Volucella bombylans; assembly: GCA_949129095.1. NCBI lineage: Eukaryota > Metazoa > Arthropoda > Insecta > Diptera > Syrphidae > Volucella > Volucella bombylans. Next base: position 323,193,088 of record OX422140.1, read on the forward strand.
CTGTGTGAGACTATTGATAGAGCGGTCATTCGATCCGAATGGTAGAAATGGCTCCATTCATTCTCATTGTATTTGGAATCGGGAGTAATCATAGACGCGAGTATGTAGTATACTCAGAAAAAAAAAACAAAAAGAAAGAAAAGTGAGTGGATGAGCGAAAGTAAGAAAGTTGATAACAGGCGTGAGTTATGCCAATTAAAATAGACTAAATTGTTGTAATCGCATTAAATTGCAGGGAAAAGGGGATTACATTTAATTGTAAACCATTGGCATTAAATTGCGAAGTTGAACATTAAATTGTTATTCCTAAAAGAGAATAGAGAGGAGCAAGAGTGAGTAAGGCATCACTCTGGGCAAAGGTATTCCGGGAAAGAAGGTGACAAATCTTTGATCCGATCAGAATAGGAGAGATGGTATCGGTCTTCACATAGGTGATAGATATGTGCTCAGTACATGAGCAAATCGCGAGCCAGACGGAAACTATGGCCTCTACACCATCGTCGAGTGGGATCAATAACATTTTCTCTGCGCAAAAGGAGAAATATTCAAACCATGGCAGAGAATGCCAGAGATGTGGGCGATTAGGTCATTTTGGAGAGAGTAGTGGCTGTCCGGCCAGAAATGTCATATGCAATTAGTGTGGGTTTGTGGGACATTTCGTCAGAGGACTTAGGACTAAAACAGATAAACGAAAGAATAATTTTAAAAACAGGTGGAGTTCGAAAAGAAAAAGGTTTGGACAATCAAATATAAGGTTTGTAGACGAAGAAAAGGAAGAGGAAATGGTGACCAATGGGGAAAGGGATCATGAACATGACTGTTTCGAAATAACAGAAAAGCTAGGCGAGCCATCAAGTGGGAAAATTGTTTGCTCTGTTGGGGGCTGTAAGCTGGCGATGGTTATGGATTCAGGGTCACGATTCAATCCTATAGGGGAAGAAGACTGAGAACAATTATTTATAACAATTCGAGGGCATTGGTGAACATCCAAAAGGAATCACCAAACCGGTTCAGAGCGTATGCAGGTAAGGATCTGCTTGAAATAATATCAATTTTTGAAGCCCCCATAAGCGTGAATGAGCGAGCAGAAGCAATCGCTTCTTAAGAACGGCAAACAATCGTTTCTAGGCCGTGAAATAGCCATCAAATTAAAAGTTTTTAAAATTGGGGTTGACAATAATCATCTTGAAGAACATCGACGATTCCCAAAAATAAAAGATATACAGGTTCAACTATCGTGAGGTACAACAACATCTACTCGTACGTCGTATTCCATCTGCGTTATAGGACATTGTGACATATCTAGGGAAGTTCATTCCGGATATGGCAGACGCTACGGGTCCATTATGGAGTCTCCTTAAAAAAAACGTCCCCTTTACGTGGGGCGAAAAACAAGAGTAGTCGTTCTGGTGATTAAAGTATTCTCTTGTGAAAATTCCCACTCTAGCTTATTTTAACTCCAAGAATCGCATTCATCTAATAGCCGATGCAAGTCCAGTCGCGTTGGGTCCGCAGTCCTGTTGCAGTTTCACGATGAAAACTCTCAATTTATCTCATTTGCCAGCAAAACCTCTCAGAAAAACCTTTCCTGAAAAGGAAAGCCTGGCGTTAGTTTGAGCTGTAGAACGCTATTATTACTATCTCACAGGTATAACTTTTGAGCTTGTGACTGACCATAAGCCCCTAGAAGCCATTTTCAAACAAACATCAACGTTTCCAGCTCGGACTGAAAAATGGGTACTGAGACTTCAATCCTTTAAGTTTAAAGTAATATATCAGGCGGGTAAATTGAACATAGCCGATTATTCGTTATCAAGATTGTACAAAACTGAAGAAACTGATTCGTTTGACACCCATTGTGACAGCGTCTGTACACTCATCGAAAATACGGTTTTCCACGCACTTACAATAAGCGAGATAGTAAAATGCATCGACACGGATCAACAACTCGTAGAAGCAGTAAAAAGTGTAAAGAGTGATGATTGGACGACCAATGCTAAAAACAAGTTCTTCCCATTTCGGTTGAAATTGTGCACCCTGGTGAACATTCTCTTTCGCGGTGCCCGAATTGTCATACCAGCGGCATTACGACGAAGAGTACTAGCCCTAGGGCACGAAAGCCCTCCAGGAGAAACAGTCATGAAGCGCAGACTTCGGTCAAAAGTATAGTGGCCGCTAATGAACAGGGAAGTAGAGTCATTCGTGAAGCAGTGTCGTGAATGTCTACTAGTTTCAAAATCATCACCACCAGTTCCCATGCAACGACATGTATTCCCAGACGGACCTTAGCAATGTATCGCAATCGACTTATTGAGGCCATTACCAAACCACGATTTCAGTTTTGTCATCATTGATTATTACCCCCGATATCAAGAGACAAAGTTTATGAAGAAAATTACAACAGCGGATATGATCTGCAGGTTTGGGCTACCCAAGGTTGATAAAGGCGGACAACGGTCGGCTATTCGTTAGCAGCGAATTCAAAGACTATTTTGAAGCCAACAATATTGAATTAACCACCTCGCTCCCCTATTGGCCACAGGCGAATGGCGAGGTGTGGAACATGAATCGATCTATTCTGTAGCGGCTTCAAATTGCCCACGAAAAGGGGGCAGATTATATTTAAAAGGGAAGTACAAAAGTTTACCTTAATGTACAACGTTACACCACGTAGTACAACCGGTGAGTCACCGTTGAAGCTTCTTTACAACAGAACAAGATCCCCTCTGTACAAGACATAAGCGAAAATATTTTAGATACAGAGGCGCGAGACTTAGACACAATAGTTGTTTGAGGAGAAGACGGAAAGACCTTCAGACGAAATGTAACCCGTGTAAAGAAGATTCCAACTCCATCTCAGACTGCTGTAGGACAATCAAGAATCAACAACTGAGGAGACTCACGGCCTCTCTTCACCTGGTGAAGGCAAAGAAGACGTCGCAGATGATGCTCGGACCGAGGATTCTTCCATGAAGCTGTAGCTTAAAAAAATCGGAGGGATGTGGCGACTTGTCAACGAGGACGAGCTCTGAGGTTTACGCTCTCGCCATTCATCGCTTCACTACATAGTGCTCTCTACACCCACGATGCACTCTCTCGCTCGCCGGTAATCCTCCACATAACTTCGGCTACGCGAATTAGTCTGTTAGAGATCGTGTCAGAGCGTGGTAGTCTAAATAAATAAAAATAAAGAAGTTCTATCGAAATTACCACTTGTGTTTGTTATGCTATCTACTGTTCTCAGCACCGGTCATTACACAGGCCAATGGTATATTTTGTTTATTTTCTTTCGTGTGGAACGAATGCCTGAGTAAGAGATTTTCTTGGAAAATGTTCGCTTAAGCTTTTGGGAACATATGGCCGGTGTTTATTGGAGGATGTTTCACACCATAACGAAGAATCACAACTAGGAATTTTTACCAACTCAAATTTGATTTTGGAATTAGTTGGTATGTTGTTTGTTAGTGATGCAAAATCTTCATCGTTGAGTTGTGAGCTTACTATGTCTCGGCCCCAATTTAAATCTTTTCCAGTGAGTCTGTATTAGGGCGTGATAGAGAGTCTGCGACGACATTTAAATAACCTTTGACGACCCTGATATTGCTTGTCAGATCGAGTTACCGTTCATGCCACAGGCTGCGTTTGGCCTTTGTCGTAGTGAGTGGCTTATTATTTGTGTAGATAAAAAAAGTCCTGGCCTTCCACGAAGTTTTGCAAGTGTAGTATTAGCAAGGTAATGGCTAATAATTCTCTATCGAATGCCGAGAATGGAACTTGGGTAGGTTAAAGTTCTTTTTTTTACTGAACAATTGCGATTGGTTTCCAACCAAGTGTCTTCCTTAAGTTGTTGAAGGATGGCCCCCACATCCGTGTTGGATGCACTCATTTTTTTGTTTGATGAACGCTTCTTTAGACTCAGTCGGCCATGTAAAATTTTTCGGTTTTGCGATATTTATCGTGAGTCATCAATGGGTGCAATAATACGTGTTAAATGAGGTATAAAGCGGTGATAATTTACCATACCAACAAATCGTTGTGCATTTTTTTTATGGATTATTTTATGGTTGGATACCATTTTTGGAATCGACAAATCCTAGAAATTGTATGTTAGAAAAATCAAAGATACACTTTGATGCCTTGATTGATATTCCGTAAGACGTTGAAACAAGATTCGATAGTGTTTGTCATGTTCCTTATCAGATTTACTGGCTACGAGGATGTCATTTACGTTGAAATATTTGAGCGACATTCTGTAGACCGAATGGCATGCAGAGGAACTTAAATAACCTATAGGGGGTAATTACTACTGTTTTGTGAATGTCTTGTTTTGCCAATGGTACAATATATTGTGATAGGTACGTACTAGATCAATTTTGGAAAAGATTTTGCAATCACGTAGATTTATGTTCACAACCTTGAATACATAGGAGTGTTGTGATTGCATTTAATCTGCCATAATAGCCACATGATCTATAATCATTTGCTTCCTGTTTTGCTGCCATGTGAAGAGGCGATGCACATGGTGAGGAGGATGGTCTGCATATTCCAACTTGGACCATGTAGTCAAACTCTTCTATAGCTATTTTGAGTTTGGTGAACCACTGTGTGTTTCACAGGAATATTGAAACTGCACCTATTATGGGCTTGGTTGCTGAAGCTATAGAAAACTCTTCTGAAACCTAGTGTTGTTTTTATGAATTTTGCGCTAGTATACTACTGTCATTTGCCGTTGCAACGACAATAGAATCTATTTTGGTTTCGTATTTTTGAAAGAACAGGGTTGTGTGTATTTACGTGCTTGTTCCCCAAATTTCGTATAGAACCAGCAGAAGCGCTATTTTTTTTTTTTTTGTGAATTTGTTCGTGAATTGGATCTTTTACGGTTGGTGTAATTTTTTTTGTATTGGTTTTGTGGAGAACATTTATTGAGCTTGAAATTGGAAAGCATGGTTTTTATTTCACTTATTTCGGATTGCACGTTTTGGTTCATGAGAGTTAGTTTTTTTATTGTTCGTTCGAATTGAGGGAATAGCAAATGGGGTGTTTTGCTGTTGATATACTTCGTATATATCGTCTGCTACTTCTAATAACTCGTCAGTTATAGTTTTTGATCTGGATTTTATAGAAACTTGGACTAGAGTGGGAAGATGTCGTTTACAAAGTTCTAGAATAAGGCATTTTAATCCAACTGCGGAATAGCAACTGCGTGTATAACTCCAATTGATGTAGAATTCGTCCCCAATATGTTTTGAGTACCCGTGTCGATTATCAGCTAAGGGAAGGTTGCTTTTTACATTATCAACTTTTTTTTTTTTAAGATTGGGTGGAGAGGTATGGACGAAAAAGATTCCGTCCACAGTTTTTAAATTATGGCAATAACAGATGATTGAATTAAAATTTGGAAAAAAATTCTTACATGAATGTAGATTGTACATGTACGAGTATGTTATGTTTATGTGTTTGAAGACTGCTATGATGATCTGTTGTTTATAGCTGTTTAGTAGCATCTATGCTGAGTGGGTTTGTGTTGTTGTACCGTTAGGCAGGTGGGTGAATGTGGCGTCTGTTGTCTGAGGGTGTGTGATGATTCTGGGAAAATAAGGTGTGTTGAGATGTTGGGTTGTGTGTACACTAGACTGTGTTTTGAATGTTTGGTGGAAACTATTCTAAAACAAGCCACACGATGTTGGATATATGTATTTGCTTTTAACGTTTCTCAACTTTGTGAAATTAATAGCTTACTATTGTTGTTTTGCGGCCGACGATGAAATTTATTTCGTTTTTGGAAGCCGTAATTTGTCACGTTATTCATGTATCGACTTGTTAGATGCTATAAATTGCGTCGTACTTGTTTTATCATTTTTACTGCGACTTTGTGTCGTCGGGATCAGCAATATTATTGTTTTGTTATTATTAACGTAAAAACAACAACTTTGTATTCCTACAAACCAGCAATTAAATTTATTTAACTAGGTACTAAATTAAACTGTTTGATTTTTTACACGTTAGTTTGAATCTCTTTGTCGAATGGAATCCAGACATTGGTTTGGAATATTCGTTTTTATTACTGCAAATTCAGCTTATGTATCTATCTTACACGCCATCTATGTTTTCTAATGTAATTTAACCTCTCACTTTATGTGTAAAGAACCTAAAATCGTATCCCGTGAAATTAAGTCTAAAAAGACTTCGGTCCGGGGATGACTTGTTAGAGATAGGCCCCCTGGTGAGGGTATAGCGGTGGCTGTGGTTTAAATCTAAAGTCTCAGGAAGCGTCTTCTAGTTGGTTTTGACACAATGTAGAGTTGCAATAAGTACTGGGTGGTGTGAGCATAAGATCGTCGTCCACGAGACATGGGTTCCGAATAAACATCAAACGAATAACCGAGAGTTTTGACAAGGCGTATCCTTGCTCCCATGAAGGGTGATGTCGTTTATGGTCGGCCTTCTCTAGTAGTCGGCCACTACGTTGTAAAACACAGTGTAATACTAAAAATCTTCGTTTAAATTCAATGCAAAACATGTGTTCCAACAGGATAACGGTTTTTCTGTCTGGATGTAAAATTTCATTCCATTGCACCTGCTAGTTTTTTTTAAAAAAAATACCAGTTTGCTCCAAGTTTTCTTCGGTGTCGGGTGTGGGTTTTTTCGGACAAAAAAAAAATAGTGGAATTGAATTTTAAAACAAGGATTAAGCGGCAAACTACTAAAGCTGGCCCACTGTATGATTATTATTAAATTCTTTATAGCTTTAATTTTATATTTTTGACTAAAAAACTTAATTTTTTTTATTTGCTAATTGTATATAAGGGGGGCCGAATTTAGAAGACAATTCAATTCAATTCTTCTTAACTCGGCCCCTCTGGCCGACTATAGAAGACCACTTAATTTTTTTTGTCAACCGAGTACGCTAAATCAGTGGAAATTGTATTCTCTTTTTATTGACGCCAAAAAAAAACATAAAATATTGCATAGCTTCATTACTCGGCCGCCTGTAAACGTAAAGATAGAATGGGAGGCCGACTATAGAAGACAAAAGGTCTTATGTCGGCCACTTATGTTTTGCACAAAAATAATGTTCATACTTACATATGTAGGTAACAAAAATTCCGATTTATTTAAGAAAAATGGCTTATAAACTGGCTCATAGACCTTGCCAAATGCGGATTCCCACGAAAGCCAACAGACTTGCTGAATACAGTCCAAAAAATAATTTTGGAAGACAATAGGAAGAGCCGATTTAAAGATGGGCTACCAGGGAAAACCTGGTACTATGAATTTCTGAAAGGTCACACAGAATTGTCTCTCAGAAGAGCAGAGGGACTGTCGAAAGAACGGGCGTTGGTCTCTGAGAAGTACATAATACGAGTAAAGTGGTTCCGGGAGCTCAAAGATTACCTAGGTGAAATTGATGCCTTAGACAGATGCTTTGGAAGATGCTTCTAGAATTTTTAATGGTGATGAAACATCCTTCTGTCTTTCTCCGAAATCAGGGATTGTTTGGCTCCTAAGGGCTTGAAAAATTTATACAAAGCTTCTTCCGGAAACGATAGACACTTACAGTTTTGTTTGTGCTGATGGAAAAACATTACCACCATTAGTCGTCTTTCCTTATGTGAGCCCTCCTCAGGCTGTAGTTGAAAGTATGCCCGACAAGTGGGTTTTAGGTACGTCCGAGAGTAGCTGGATGCGATCGGAAACGTTTTACGAATACGTGGCCAACAGTTTCAATGACTGGGTAGCCGAAAATGACATTAAACTGTCAATTTTATTTCTGGTCGATGGGCATAATTCACATATATAACAACGGGCCTTAGTGGCTTTTGCCACAATAATGGCATTATTTTATATGCACTCTTGCCCAACACAACCCATATAACACAGCCAGCTGACGTGGGTGCATTTAAGGGCTTAAAAACAAACTACAAAAATACCATACATAAATGGCTAAGCATTCCGGAAAACAGAGGCAAAACAGTAAACAAAACCAACTTTTGTGAAGTGCTTAAATTGGTTTTAGATAGTTCAGATAGGACAGAAAGTATAAGAAACGCCTTCCGAAAGTTTGGTTTGTTTCCATTCAATCCTAACGCAATAAACTATACAAAATGTGTGTAGAATGAGATTTATGTTATGAAATTGTTTCCGTTTTTATACCTAGGTATCTATGTTAATTAGTTAGTATTCATAGTTCATTTATTTATTTATTTGCATAAGACCACATAACTTTTGAGGTATGTAGCTTTTTTAGTTTATTTTATTATTTTTTCATTAATATTCGTTAGCAAATAGGTAATCATAATTTATTTACTTAATTATGTGTGTGTATATATTTATTTATATGCATATTTATTTATATATATATTTATTTAGCTTAATAGGCTCAAAAACATATCTTATGAAGCAATGTTTAAATACATTTGACTGACATACATGTTCCTATTTATATGAAATTGTTCTTTACTTACTATAAATCGTTAAAATGATACCGAAGTACATGAAACTTGTGTAAATAGAGTAAATTTATAATTTTTCAAATTGTGGCCGACTACTGGATACTCACGTGGCCGACTTCTGGAACTGAGGTGGCCGACTACATAAGAATAACACTTTTGTATTAATAATCATAAATAATTTGCTTAAGGTAGCAAATTTAGTTAATAGTTTTAGAATTACCCAATACAAACTTTTCAAGTAATCATAAAAACTGATTCTTATATCCAAGAATTAAATAACTGATTTTTAAGAGTTAATCAAACACAAAAAAAGAGTTAAGTGGCCGACTACTGGTGCCATCACCCAATATATGGACACCCCGTGAACTCAAGTCTACACGACAGGCGTTCAGGTCAATGCACAAGAGACATCTGCCCATTCACTACGTAGAAAATTTTGCAAACAAAATTGAACTGGAGGAGAAACTAAGGCCACGATACAATGGCTTGTGATAGAAATTGCGAATTCAACTCTTAAATTTATTTTGATCGAAAATCATATTTTGTGGTGAGATTTACTTTTGGCCTCAGTGAGGCAAATCCAGAAAAGACCAATGAGTCTCAATTAGACCGACTAAAGTGCACTGCTTGGTATCGTGGCATCATCAGACTTTATTGTTTTAAAAATGGGACCGGAGCTCCCATTACAGTCAACGTTTTCAGACAATGGTGAAAGATCATTTCCTTGAAAATAAAGACGACATTGATCCAGCATGAAGGCGATGCGTTCCATACTATTCTTCTATAGCATTTACTGTTCTATCTCTATGGATAAACTATTTTGTACTTAGTACATGTACAACTTGCATTGCAGATATTCAGCTCATATCGTAGCGTGATAATTTAATAGTTTCTAGGGAAATCTATCATTCTCCTTGCTTCTCATAAGGTTTGGCATCTCCACTAAATGTAATACACCTTCTTTCTCTGCCATCTTGCATAATCCATTAAAATTCAGAAGATCTTCACAATATGGCTCATAGTTCAAAATCCCAACATTATGGTGTCGCGCTAATACTCAGCTCATCGCGAAAATATGAATAGTTTCTCGATTGTGGAATATATAGGATACTCGTAGTCTGCCCTACATTGATCTATTCAGTGACCTTAAGTATGTCACTTTCCTTCGGCAGCATACAAATGTTATACATAAAGAAGGATTCGGAAGCAGCTTTAAAAATGTTGTGTTAGGGACATTCTACGATGAATCGCCGAAACTATATGGGGAGCTCTGAACGACATCCCTCCGATTTGGCTGAAAAGTGGTAGAAATACTCACTGGAGTTGTACGGATCATACGGCAAAAAAAGTTTTCCAGAATTCGAAAGAGTTTGCGTGTAACGGAACTTCAAAAATTGGCAAAAAATCAAAATTTATTTTATATTTAAAAAAGTCATAACTTTGGCTCTGCTCATCAGAATTTGATAAAATGTACCTTGTTGAATTCAGAAACTTTCAAATATTTGGAATAATTTTTATTTTTAAGGACGAAGGATATTCCAGAATATCCTTTTTACATATTGTATATCCTTGAATAACCCATAAAATGTGTTTTTTTTTATAGAGAGATTCGTCCTCAAATTTCCATTTCAAATTTCAAGTTGGGATCTCTATGGGTTCGGCCAAAATAATGTTTTATAGGCGACTAAATATTCTGTAATAAATATTTTCATTTAAAAAAAACAGTCACACTGGGGCCTTTGTATCCCAAGGCCTTAAAAACTAAAAAAAAACATTATTTAGTATCTATTAAGAGTATATACATATTTTTCCGATGAAAAGGAAAAATATTTTCCTTTAATTACTCCTTGTGAAACAGATGAAAAAGTTTTCTTGTTTTCGGCACAATTCCTAAATTAGAAAATCCCGATCCCATCAAGAATTTTTCTTCATTATACTCCTGTGTGGTCACGTAGGAGAAATCCATATTCTTTATATTTTCAGTTGCCCAGTTATATAACTGTAAGGGAGTTGTTATGTGTTCCCTATAGGCTGGCTCTGGCAGCCAGTCCATCGCATACGCAAAATCCTGTTCATGCAATGTTAAATTAAAAAAATTCTTTTTGTTTTTGTACTGCGCACCAGATCCATCGGAAAAATAAATAATTTTCTTAAAATGTTGGCATTTCTTGTGCAGGAACTCTAAGAGACGGCGCTGAAATAACTGTACTGCGATAGAGTCATGCTTTAAGCAGTCACTGATTACGACAAAACTTTAATTTTTAATATCATCCATCTGGTTCCGGTAATATATTGTGAAAGGGTGAATCGTCGCCTGTTCGTTAGTCCAGTGGTATCCCTGCACTGCATCTTGCACAACAAAACCATTATTTTCGGAAAAGTCCAATAAAACAAGTATGTCCGTTTATGTTCAGAGAGTTTTGATTTCCTTTATGTACCTGTTTTGTTGGTCAGTTATAAAACCATGACGAATGAAAACACCAAGCCGTTTCAAAAAGCTCTGAATGAAATCCTCAAATTTATCAATTCTCACTTTCAATTTTCACCGGTCTGTGTGGGTTCACTGATAATATGTTACGTCTTCTATGAAGTGATTACTAAGAGAAGTGTCAAAGATTCTCCTAAATTTAGAATAGTTTGGGCAATTAAGGTACTTACCCAAGTAACAATTTATATCAGCAGGGTTAAAAATTACCAAAGCTAAGCAGGCTCTGCTGTCATTGAGATGCTTATCTTCGTTTTCTATCAGCCTTGATATATTGCTACCCTCAAACATGAGTTTGATATTTTGATGGATGGTGCAAACACACACGGAATGAGTTGCTGATACCCCAGCCAAAATGCAGTTCTTTGGGCTTAACGACGCGAATGTGGAAAATCCAATCTTAACATTATTATGAACTTCTTTGAACTTATAATATATCTCACTAAGGTTAGCCAGAACCAGGCGTTTTTGAATATGTTTTTTCTGGTTTTCAATCTAACAAAAACGTCTTATTTTTGAACCTGAGAAAATAAATTGTTGCTACCTACGAGTATATAGATACGTAGTCTTTTTTTCCTGGCATTAAACGGCTGATATCGTCTTCACAGTAAAAACTTTCTGCCAATTGCTTGATATCAGCATCTAAGCTTTTCCCATAAGTTGCTGGAACGCTTTGATCTTCTTGAAGTTTTCTAGATTTGTTGATCATATATATAGTTGATCCTGGAAACTCTTCTATAATTTTGTCGACGCTCCATTCTCTTGAAAGTAAAGACAACAAAATAAGTTTGGTGTCTTTGATTGTAGTTTTATGGAAATTTTCTTTTATTTTCCCTACGAAATACTCTTTCTGTCTGGAATTATCTTTATCATTATCAATAGTAACAAAGAAAACTTTCTCTGCAATTTTCAACATAGACTTTTTCAATTTTGACTGCACTTATTTTAAGTCACTAAGTCTTCTCTTGTCGAATGTATCTTCTCCAATAGCTATATTGTAACTGTATGCATTTATTAATCAAACTGAATGCAATGTTTTTATCGAAATACATTTCATCAACTTCAATTTGATCTCCAACCTCTAGCAATGATGGCGTTGTATCAGAATTTCGAATCTGACTCAATTTTTTCCTACATATAGAGCAAATTACCAACTTTGTGTTCAATTTTGGTTGCATCGTAAGCATCAATGGTCGTACAGGCCGCAAATCACGAGCACTAGGTTGATGAGGTGGTAAATCCAGAGGATTGCAGCACGTTTTCCACACAAAAGCACTCATTATAAATTTATATCACTCACAACTCTTAAAACGATATAATCTAAAATAAGTGCCGAGCTCATGACAAATTGACATGTGAGTGCAATTAAATTAAGCCAAACTTCTAAAATCCTCAAAAACGGGAGATGTGCAGTTACTAGTCATTGAAGAAATAAAACAAGCACAGTGACGTTTTTTTTTTCTAAAAATATGTGACGACGATAAGAGGAGTAACGTAATAAATATTTAGTTTTTTGATTTAGCCGCTTATAAAACATTATTTTGGCCAAACCCATAGAGATCCCAACTTGAAATTTGAAATGGAAATAGAGGACGAATGTCTCTATAATACATAAAAAAAAAAAAAAAAACTATTTTTTGAGTTATTCAAGGATATATGTAAAAAGGATATTCTGGAATATCCTTCGTCCTTAAAAATAAAAATTATTCCAAATATTTGAAAGTTTCTGAATTTTACAAGGTACATTTTATCAAATTCTGATGAGCAGAGCAAAGTTATGATGTTTTTAAATATAAAAGAAAGCATAAATTTTGATTTGTTGCTTATTTTTGAAGTTCCGTTACACGCAAACTATATCGAATTCTGCAAAACTTTTATTGCCTTATGATTCGTACGGCTCCAATGAGTATTTCTACCACTTTTCAGCCAAATCGGAGGGATGCCGTTCAGAACGTCGATCGAAGATGACGTTTTTGATGGCGAAATACACTTCAGAACAATAATTGCAATTCGGGGAGTTCTGGAATTAAATTTTTGTAGATGAAAATGTTGTTGATTGGATTTTAAGTACCAGTGAGGTTAATTAACCAGAGATGAAATTAATAATTTGAAATAACAAGTTATTGTAATATGATATGGTCCATATATCGACTTTCTCTTCTAAGGGAAGAAGTATCAGAATATCTAGACGATATACAACTTAAAAAGCCATTGCGTGCCACGAGGATAAGGCCTCTTCACACTATGGTTAGGTATGTATTTAGAGCCACTGCAAATTCTGAAGGTGTAAGCGATCCATTTTGTAGGCTCCAGGATCTTCGGACTTGAAAGCAATGGATTTTTATTTATGGGGACTGACAAGGTTCATCTTTTACTTATCTGAAGCGCCAACATTGGACAAATTTCTGCTTCAATATCAGAGTAATGGGAATTTCTATCATTTTAAGCCCTGTCCATTTTCACAAGGGCGAATCCTAAATCCGCTATGATACAAAAAGAAAGATTAATTACGTATTTTTGCGACAGAAATTAGTAAAAAATTAAGGGGGTTGAGTTTAGGAAAAAAATTTATTTCGTTTTCGATTTTCAAGTACTTAGATACTTTTGATACAACGATGTTGGGAAAAAAGTGTTTGGATACATTTTAAAGATGGATATTTACGAGTTAAGCTATATCTATTACCACATCAGAATAAATTCAAGAGATGCCAGCTTCAATACGGAATAAATTAAAACTAAAGCATCCCGGAGGGTATTTTACGGTTTCTTTTTAAGTCGATACAAAAAAGAATTGACAAAAGTAATTCTTGACTTAATTTGTACAGTAAATGCTCAGTTCCATTGTTTTAGTATAGAGTGAAATACAAGTAGAAAAACTGGTACCATCTTAGAGCTATAGCTTCTAGTCGGGGCGCGCTGTTTGAGCCGTTGGTATTGGGAGTTTTTACTTGTCGAGCATATACAGTTTGCACCATCTGAAGCTTCGGTATAGAAATATTTAGTAACTTTAAGAAAAAAAAAACGATAGATTTCGTAATGTCGCGGGATTTTATTTAGTTTCGCAATTTATGTGAGCTCTTTTTTGAACATCGATCAAGTTGTCGCCTTCATTGCTGCCGCTTTCATGTTATGCTTCATTGCACAACATTGGCCAAAGTCTCAGATGTTTTTTTTAAGTTCATCTAGAGCCTTTAGCTTGCTGGAATAAACTTTGCTTTATAAATAGCCCCACAGGAAAAAGTCCGGAGGAGTCCAATCTGCAGATCTTGCAGATCAATCCATGTCACCATTTTTCGACACAAAAAGTTCATTGTTTGGCACCCAGTGTGGCATAACGCGCCGTCTTGTTGAAACTAGAAGTCTTGTAGACCTTTCCCATGTATTTGCGGATATATAAACTGCGCCAACATCCGCCGATACCGATTGTCATCAAACATCTCTCCACTTTAAAGAAAAATGGTAAAAAATTCGTTCTGGCCCAAACAGTCACTTTCCCACAGTGCGATAGTGTTTCATGAAATACGAGAGAATTAACGGTTCTCCAAAAGCAACAATTTTGTTTGCTTACTCCGCTATAGAGGATGAAATGATCCTTGCCGGTCATTAGAGTTCACTCTCAAGAATACGGCTCAGTTTCAAGCATTCGAATGACGCTATACGCGTAAGCCAAGCGGTAAAGTTATTTGACGCACAGGGGCTACTTTATATAACGAACAACTTTGGATGAATCTGTCAATTACTAACTTTGCCATGGAAACGCCACTACTTTGTAGCCAACATCTGAGAGGCGGGAAAGCCTTTCCTTATTCTTCTTTATGTGACCATTGTAAAATTAACTTAGTCATTCCTTAGTCGATTCTCTGCTCTTAAACACAACATTATTTACGGTTCAAATAGTACTGAATTGACGTTACAAAATCGCTCTTACTGAAGCGATCGGTTCAGACTTTTTGTATATGTAGGTAAGTGGATTTTAAAGTTTTATTGAACACATCCCCTAAAAACTTTGAGGATACATGTCAAATTAACTAATACCAGGAACCTATGAAAGGAGAAACAAAGTAACTTTCCTTCTGTATATTCTGTTTTACCTTCTTTTTCACTATAACACCTCTTTTCTGATATGATAGACCGTTGTTTAGGGTTTGAATTGAGCTGCTGCGAGATAATATTCCGAGTGAACGGTAGCCTCTTGTATGCTTGTATTTAACCGGGATCAGTTTTTCCCACAGCTTAAAGATCATCGTATTACACACGAGATGCTGCTTTATATTGTCAGTTTATCAATAATGAAATGTTTCTTATTAACTTTTGCATCCAAAATAATTTAATTTTAATGAAAATGTATTTCATTCTCTCTAGCATAGTTTCATAAGTTCACAAGCCATAAGCCGATAAATTCGAAATTCTTATACCATCACTGAATTTCAAAATTCATTCATTTTGTGTTCTCTTTACAAGCATTTGGATTTAAAAATTCAAAGATTGTATACTGACAACAATAATCAGTTACAAACCTCACGTTATTCTATGCTCATAGTGGGTAGTACACCTAAAACACCTTACCAAACGCACCAACTTGAAACGATTCTATTGTATTTGCTCTTTTCATTCTCACCATGCCACCGTATCGTCGTGACATTCGATTATCACATGCCGAACTGTGATTAGATAGTGATTATACGGTTTCATCCCCTCGCTAATTTTTATCTGGACAACAGAATACACACATTCCACTAGTCCGTTGCGAAACAAATCTAAAACTTAAATCGGTATCCTGAATCCTTGCCTTACTCTTTTGCTTCTTTCACAGGGAAATAGAAAAATAATTCTTATCCCATGACATCGTTTCAGCGCAGCGTGTGCCAGATGAGCGTATCCACCTCCAGCCTTAAAGGCGATCCCTTTGATTTATTTTTCTGTTTACAACTTTCAACGTTCAGTAGTCGAAGTAATTTATCAGAAAAGTGGAAACAAAAAAAAAGAGGAGAAACAAAAAACATTTCTTTTGGATCCATGTCATTTACTAATTAACTTTCTCTATTCGCATGCAAAGCAAACTAGGATTGATTAATTCCTAATCAAGAAACCAAGGTGATGAAGGTGCAAAAAGGGTAAAGTTTAAGGTATAAATTGATTGAAACACTATTATACCAGATTGTACCACAGGACCACTGAAACCCCAGGAACCACTTTAGAAACCCATGTAAACAGGTATCCTTGTCCACAATTGACCAAGGAATCTATCGTCATTCTCCTTCATCCGACCATCTATTGCATTGCATTTAATTATCCATCATCATGTTACACCGCTCACACATACGAGCGTCATCATCGTCCGTTGAAAATTGAAGCGCATAGTGACACGTTGTATTGTATAATACTTCCTAAAGATACATACGGTGTAGGGTTGTAGGATATAGGGTGTACGGTTTGGGACGTAGGGCGACCTTCTTCTTAGGTTTTTATGCACCATTCCCCATTAGTCAGCCTCTCAATCTAAAACTTGACTTAACGTTTCAAGGTTCGTAGCTCTTCGTAGTAGTGGTGAAGAGGCATATTCAGTCCTTGTAGGTCGTCGCAATGTACTCGTATGATTCCGATGTGTATGATGTTTTTGTTGCCTCACATTTAAATTTCTATTTGCGCAAATTTGCTTACAGAAGAGCACATGAAATATCTTTTCAGGATACCACACTGACGACAACGGCATCGCCACTCTACGTAAGTATATATATGCAAAGAAGGCTGTAAATTTTCAGATTAATTCAGATCTGCCAGCGTACTGTTTACATATGGCCGAGTTTACTGTAGTTGTATAGCACAGTTTCTCTTCGTATGTATGAAGTTGTTGATGGGACAGGCGTTTGTTTATTCTTCAATGAATTGTAGCATTTACGCATAATAATTGGCTAAATTACCGTTGGATGAGTGCTTTAGTGGGGCAGAGAGTGATGGGAATCTCTAAGCAACCAAAAGAATCGGGTGTGAAGCAGTTGCAATATGACAGGGTATAGCACGTGTGCGATTTATTTTTTCCTTAAGAACATGAATTTATAAAACCTTATTTAGCTATTCTGCCTCACACTTTGCTGAGTCCTTAACAAATCATGGCGAAGGACTTTGTCTGAGATTTTGGAATTGACAAGGACGATCAATGAAGGAAGGTTATTCTGAAATAGCGTAAGACGAAAGATTATGGGCCCACATAGTAATAGCATATTTACAGCTAATAACGCCATGTAAGAAGTGTTGGCATACTAGTTGTGTATTTTTTTTTTTGCATAGAAACAGGTAAGGTATTTCATGTTGACTTATGTTAATTCGCTTTGCTTTGATGACTTAAAGGTGTCTAATAATAACTTTTCAGAGGGAGAATGTTCAGTGAAAATCTTCTCGTAATGGAATCAAAAGTGAGATCTATCATATAGTCAAATAAGCGCACAAATGAATGTTCAACACATTTTCAGCTCATGTTTAAAAGGATACAAATACAGACGGATATAGCTTTATGGATCAGAGACACGTTTCATGTCCTTCAAATCGGCTTTTGGTACGGAACTTAATGTGCGCAAAATTGGTTTGCTAATGCAATCTCTATTCAAAATGCAAGATGCCCACCACCAGAGGAGATCTAGCGAGATTCCGCCTCAAAATCTTGTGGCCGGAACTGAAGGCGCTCTCGACAAGAAGCAGTGCACTTTGGGAATTTTCATCGACATTGAGAATGCTTTCAAAAGAGCAACTTTTGACAGTAAGTGTAACTCGCTCACACGACACGGCGTAGAAGGAACATTAGTTTCGTAGATACAAGCAATGGTGGAGAAAAGGATACAATTCAGGATTACAAACTATCGCCTTCCACCAATGTAAAAGAGCTTTTAACAAGATATGGGGCTTGTCACCGAGATGAGTCCTTTGGCTATTATATTATATCCAATTATATCCTATGCATGGTTTGTCTGGTGGAAAGAGCTTTCACAAAAATACATAACTACCGCTATTACCAGATTCCAAAGAACGGTCTATTTTGGCTGTATGGGGGTTTTCTATAGCATTCTGCTGTAGTCACACTGGTGAAATTTCCTCCCTTTGAAATCAATGTCATGAAATGTATTCGGGTTTTTACAGATGTCCCTAATACCTATTAAAAATGCGGCGTTGGTGTCACTGGGGAGGATTAAACAGCTCGTTATGAAAACTTGCGTCTGCCTTCCCAGCGGAGGTATATGAAATGCTGATAGCAATGTACTATATTACGAAGCAATTGAATCTGTAGCGATAATCAAGCTGCGCTTAAGGCCTTACTGCACCGTCTACCGAATTCCGAGCTAGTTCGAGAACACAAGACTTCTCTAAACGTAGTCGTAGACTGTAGGCTCCAGTACAATGAGATCAGATGTGATGGGTGTTCCTACTGTAGGCCCTTTATCACTGAATCGCTTACTTATCTTTCCCTGCAAGTCTAATAAATTTGAATAAAGGGAACATACAGGGAGTAAAATGTGCTAATTCTTTGTCTTAGTACTCTGTCCCGATCGAAGAAAATCTCATTATCAAACTTTCATGAACTGGGGGCTACTTCAATACAGGCTCAGCCGCATTTACTTTCAAAAAAACATTAAACTATAGGTAAATCATGGACGACGTTGAGTTCCGGGCCTCATTGCACAGGACCAATATCTAATTTGACTTAAATAGATTAAAATTACGCCTCGGAAAAGTTACAGCTTGAACAATAAGTTGAAATCCCGATGTATATCTTAATAAGTTGATAGAACCGCACTACAGTCGTTCATAGACCTCTACAGAGGATAGACGTGTGATTTTTTCGTGTTCGGCTTCACAGTGTCAAAGACAAAAAACAAAAAAAAAGCAAAAAAAAGGAGTATACTTTTACTCAGTAATTGCTCGAGTGTTCGGTAACCTAAGTGGCAAAAACGCGGACGACAAATCTCGGGGTTGTGGGTTCGCTTCCCAGCCTCTGCGAACGTTTTTTTCTTTTCATTATTTAATTTATTTAAAAAGACTTAAGAAAAATAAAAGTGTTTACAACAAAACAAAATAACGAGATGGATGGTGGAGAGCACTCCGCTCTTCCCATAACGGAAGTGGAAAAAGGCAAATATAGTGTTGCCGGTGCCGTGGCGAAAGCCGTTAAAAGGAGGAGGAGTTTGAAAACTCCCCCTATTCTTACAAAAAAGAGAATAAATGACGCTTTAACGGCTGATGAGGTCAATTACGAGGGGGGCAATAACAACTTTGCCTCTCTAGCGGCATCCGAATCGGAGGATGAGGATGAGCAAATAAACAACATCACCAGCAGCATACAAAGGCTGGAAAAGGAAGTGCTTGCTATTAAGCAACGGCATACAGCACGCAGGCAGAGGTAGCAATTGGAAGTATCGAGCTCCCAACAACAGATCCAGCAGCAGCAGAAACAACAACTGCAGCAAAAAAAACAGCAGCAGCAGAAACAACAGCAGTAGCAGACACAGCATCAGGTGCAAAAACAAAAGCTGAAACCACAGCAGCAGAAAAAAAAGCAACAGCAGCCATAGGGGCGACTTTCCAGGAAGTATACAAGGCCATTGATATTATTGGCCCTAATTATGACCTGGACAATCGCGTCTTGGTGGACAACTGCTACATTCGAAATGAAATAGAGAATTGGCGATCCAACGGCTCTGGTTTCACCCGGTTTAGCGACGAAAATATGGCAAATAATGTCATTGCCAGAGAGGGTGACCTACCCCCGTTCATTTCGAAGGAAGAACTCCATGAGATCTTCGACACAATCAGGGCAAAGAAATCAGTGGGGACCGATGGTATTCCGAACATCGTGCTTCGACATCTTCCTCTAGAAGCGGTGGACATTTACACCACCCTGTTTAATAATGCAATGAATAATGCACATTATCCAGCGCATTGGAAAACGGCGGTGGTTCAACCTATTCCCAAAAAGGGAAAGGATATATCCAATCCGGCGAATCCCCGATCGATAAGTCTCCTTCCGAACATCAGTAAGGTTTTTGAAAAAGTAATCAATAGAGCTCTGTCTAGGTGGGTTGAGGACAAACATATAGTTCCGGATAATCAATTCGGTTTTAAGGCGGGACATGATATCTCACATGCCGCGTCTAAACTGGTGTCCGATATTCAATGGAACAAAGGCAAGAAACAGTGCACTGGTACCTGCCTTGTTGACTTGGAGAAGACCTTCGACACCGTATGGTTAGAGGGTCTTTTCTATAAGCTGACTAGGCTGGGTATCAGTAAACCACTCTTGTACATTCTTTATAATATGCTACACAACAGACAGTTCATCGTGAAGAATGGTGATGTGACTTCTGTTGGAATATTTCAAATTAAAAATGGTCTTCAGCAAGGCGCGGTCAATTCGCCGATCCTATTCAACATTTTTACAAGCGACTTGATAGGTTCACTTCCCCATACTATTCCGTACGCAGACGATTTGATAGCGTACAGAACAGGTCCAAAAATCGAGGTCATTAATACTCTCTTGCAGCGTGACTTCGATAAGATAAGACGATTTTGCGATGACTGGAAGTTGAAAATCAATTTTCAGAAGTCGGAAACCATTCTCTTTAGGACGCCGTTGTCTGGAGCCTCTAGGGATACCAGAAAAAGTTGGCGAAAGTTCTCTATCATTGGACAACGCGGACAACCTCTTGCCTGTCGAAATGTAGTCAGATACCTTGGAATCTGGCTAGATCAGTTTCTGTATTTTGTCAAAAATGTAGATGCTGCTCTGGCCAGAGCTAAAGGTGCTTTTGCCCTTACAAAGAGACTGTTTCATAGCAGCCAACTCGATGCGAGGGTAAAGGTAATCTGCTACATGGCCCTTATCAGGCCCATGCTGGTATTTGGGTGTGCCGTGTGGTTCAATGTACGAGCAAGCTTAATGGAAAAGATTCGGGTGTTTGAGAGGGCTTGCCTTAGGGCTTGTCTTTGCTTGTACAGAACACCAGAGTCGGAGTACAAGAAATTTTATCCTAATGAGGTCCTTTACAACAGGGCGAACCTAATACGAGTGGACAACTTCGTAATTAAGCTGACTCGAAGGCACATTGCAAGAGCAATGACCTCGACGAATAACCTAATATCTGGGGCTTACTACCCCAATTACCTTTACCACGAGAGTGTGCGCTCTGACGGCTTCGTTCCACCGGAAGCATTCCTCTACCTAGATCAGAAAGGGTTGATCCAGGATATATCAGCGGTTCCGTTAATCTTCCATGTCGCTCGGACAGCTGGGGACAGGCGACGTGACTACAACAGAGACGTCGCACATGGCAGTGTGGATCGCCTCCGGTTCAGTAGGGCGGAGGGGAATCGCGATAAGAGGGATGTCGTTCGGCAGCACCAGCATTTCTGGTGGTTGAATAATGGAGAAGATGTTTCGTCGTCGTTTCCGTCAATTATGGACCAGCCTCACTAATGAGGCAGGGCTGACCAATATATTTGCTTTGTAAATAGCGATGGCCAGCTTACATAGGTTTAGGTTAGCATTTAAGTAATATATACATGTGTTAGTGTATATAAAGGTATATACTAACATATGTATATTATTGGGTATAATGCCTAAGTGTGTTTATGTGTATTTTGTGTATGTAGGTTAAGTAGACTAAGGTTGTTTTTAAGTTAGATATTAAGTTTTTATAAAAAATAAAAATTGTCCATATGCTAAGTTTTTGTAATCAAATTTTTTTCTTAGCCCTAAGTATATAAAATAAATATTTCCAAATAAAATGTAAATGAAGTCGAAAGACATAGATATAAGAATTTAGAGTAGCTTAGAGTGCCTGTGTGGGGCCAGTAAGTTAGTATAAGATTGTTAAGTAATTGTAAGCTAGCATTTAAGCATTTTTTGTTAGTATGTAAGAGTTAGTGATTAAGAAAATAAAATGCATTGAAAACTGAAAAACTGAAAAAATAGAACCGCACTACAAGAAACCATCGAATATCCTATTCTATTAAAATTTAATTTAAAATGAGTATTGTAACTTGTTTTTACTTAAAGTCCTATTGTGAATTATTATTGTAAGTTCATTCTCCTGCTGAGTACAGAGACCTCTAGCTAGTTTCGATACTCAATTTCTGCGGTCATTATTAATTTAAAAGAAACCTCTTATAAATTCGAGAACTTGCAGCAGGAGAACGCACAAGGATAAATGTAAGTCTTTGTATTTTGTATCATAACAAATATTCTAAATTTCATTCGTTCTCCTAGGAAATAAAACTCACTGTCACCTTAAATGGGAGTTTTAATTTCGTGTGCCTTTGCAAACGAGTTCACAACAATGAGTCCTATAGATTTCTGAAAGAATAGTTTGTAAAGGCCTATAAAGAGCTGGTTCGTTAACCAGTTGCATTTTTCTCGCTCGAAAAATGCTCAGCGAGCACTGTCCTATGGATATGATTTCCGATGCACCGACTTTAAAATTGTTGCGCCGACGTTTTTCAACACTTTATGCCACCAAATAAATGAATAGGGTTGATTCTAGTGCCAGCCAAAGGAGTATGTGCCTTTGTCGAGGTATGTTACGTGTATCAGCTTAAGCTTTTGATAATGTAAATTTTGGTGTGTGTTCCGTAGCGCGATTTCCATAGTCTTATAGCCTTGGATCATGTTATATAAATGAGGTGAAAAAGGAGTGGGATAGACCATATATGTATTTGCAGCGGATGCTGGACCCCGCCTGAAACATAGAATGTGAATTCAAGATTTTTCTGCATCTGGTTAGAAGAGCTAACTCATTGATTTTTTTTTTTAGTCCCAGCCTGTGCAAGATTCCTTAAATGTGAGATTATAAATGAACTTAATGGACAGAGTTCAGAGGAAAACTTTTTAGGATACGAACTTGTTTTTAGTCAAGAAGTGTAGAAGGAGTCAAGAATGGTCCTATAAAATGGATATGATGGACATGAGCATATAATATTTCAACAATTAAAGGAAAATTGCTGGATGAATGGTTTTGTCAAAAAATAATAATAAATTTATACTTAGAGTCTCAGTCACTCATTGACTTTTGTAGAGTACAGTGGTGTTTCAAACTTTCCCTTACCAACGCGAGAGTTTAGTTTGTCATTTAGACATACTTGTTCCAGGTACTCATTTGGTCCAAGGGAAATAATATGATCTTAGTACAGTGGACGCCAAAAAATCATAATCAACGCAGAACTTTCGTCAATTGGTTGTTAGAACATGATGCCGGATTTCCACGCAAAATCATCTTTAATGATGAAGCTCATTTCACATTGGATGGATTCGTCAACAAACAAAATTCTCGCATCCGGGGAGAAGAAAATCCTCAAATAATTTCAGAAAAATCATTACATCCACAAAATGTACTGTTTGGTGTGGTTTTTGGGATGGTCGTCCATTTTTCTTCGAAGATGCAAATGAAAGAGCGGTTACTGTATTTTCAATGGAGAGCACTATAGACAAATGATTGAAGAAGTTTTGTGCCCTCAAATTGAAGAAATAGAAATATGTAGACTGAAAACATTGAGCTATTGCGGTGTAAATTGACTGGTCGATTAATTTCACGTAATGGCGACATAATCTGGCCACATAGATCATGCGATTTAACGCCATTAGATTGCTTTCTTTGAGGTTTTTTGAAAAGTGAAATCTATGTGGATAAGCCAACATTTGGACCAAAAATGATGAACTAAATGCTGTAATGTGTGAGCGAGACCTTGAAAATTGTGATGTTCGCATCAGAGCCTGTAGATGTGCTCGTACACTAGATATTTAAATGGAGTTATTTTTCACACATAATTCTTAAGAGCCATTTTTTTTTTAAATAAAAACACCAGAAAAAATCGAAAAATTTATATCTAGGCTCGACTTTTGAAAGACCCTTTATATCGTGCGTCATTTAAAATGTTTCTATGCATGCATTTTGCATGAAGGCTACAACTCAGTTTTACCTAGGGTGAGCAGATAAGAACGACGAAAAAAATTTAAATAAAACGACAACGGCGTGCGATGTAAAATTGATTCTGGCTTTGTTTTGAAGCTCGGTCGAATATATGCGGCGTTATTCCGGCAATAGCGTGTCGAATGTTGGCCTCGAGCTCGTCCAAAGTGGTTGGCTTGTTAGCCTAGACTAAGGATTTCACATAGCCCTAGCGAATGTAATCGACTGGTGTGAAATCGCGTGATCATGATCCTTCACAACTTCGACCGTTGCGTTGCTTGTATGGCATGTAGCGCCGTATTGTTGGATCCACAGCTCGGATATATCGATATTGTCGTGCTAGGAAAACAGAAAGTTGGTAAACATCACTCTATACCTGAGTCCATTGACGGTAACGGTGTCTCCTACCTCCTTTAAAATTTTAAATTTTTTTCAACGAAGTGCTCCACAACTTTTCACGGTGTGAATAGGCGTACTGTTTTGTTGAAATAAAAAATCTGAGTTTTCGACAGGTAAGGAACTCCTTATAAGCATTAATGCTCTCTTCGTCTACTGCGACGCTTTCAAAGAATGTTTCTACGAACTCCTCGAGAAAACTTACGAGCATATCCAAAGTATGACGTAAAAATCCTTGTGGTAAGGAGGGAATTTTGGCAGCACAGTCGGGAAGCATAGTCTGCATGATACCCCGTACTAAAGCTAATTGATTTTGCTGTGAAAAGAAAACAAAGTTTTATCAACAACTTGACATTCCAGCTGTCTTTAGACAAGACCAATCTGCGTGCTGCATATTTTGCGGCCAGCTCCACGCTCCCAGAGATTTGTCTCCGCCTACATTTGAGTGCATTGAATCTTCAATGCGACGAATTTACTTTCGCACTCGTGTAGTAGCAAGAATTCTTAAAGATCTTAACATTCACAAATCCGCTGGTCCAGATGGTATATATTCTCTACTTCTGGAGAGGTGTTCTTCCTCGCTGACAAAACCACTGCGTAAGCTTTTTCATCACTTCTACTTTTTAGGACTCTTTCCGAGCAGATGTAAAACAGCATTTGTACAGCCTGTCCCTAAGCAAGGCGAATCTTTTTCTCTCTCTTCCTACAGACCCATTGCACTCACATCCTTTCTTTCCAAGGTCATGGAAACGCTGATAAAGCTTCAGCTCATAAAATATCCCGAAATGCGAAACCTTCCCAATGACCGGCAGTATGGTTTTCGTAACAACAGGTCCACTAGTGATTTGATGGCATGTCTCACCGAAAAAGCAAAGCGTACTCGTACATCAATCTGGCGAAAGCAAGATAGTTGCACTTGATATTTGTAAGGCATTTGACAGAGTTTGGAATGAGGCTCTTTTGTCGAAAATGCGTGTTTTTGGGATCGATGATTCTCTTTTTCAATGGATTAGAAATTATCTTTCGGAACCTTCAATTCAAGTTGACTTGGATGGTTTTAGGTCTGATATTCACAAAATAAATGATGCTGTGCCCCGTAGAAACCGAAAAACTTTCCATTCCCGGTGTGTGTGTCAATGAAAACTTACGTTGGAATGAATACATATTCCTCAAACGATGAAAGAAATACTTTTCCCCTTCTGAGCTGGCCTCAATATATAAGGTATTCCTCCGCCCAAAATTGGAGTACAATGCACACATCTGGTCAGGTGTGCCTAAAACATCTCTGCATCTGCTAGATAGGATTCAAAACTCATAGGTGAAGCTAATATTACCCAGTCTACGGACACCATCGAACATCGACGAAATGTCTCGTGTCACAATTTATTTTATCGCTACTTCCACCATCAGTGCTCCATAGCAATCGCCAGTAGCATTCCACCCCTTCAAACCTTCAAACCTTCAACCGTAACACCCGTCTCGCTATGAATGCTCATCAGTATACCCTCAAGCGCTCTTTCGGACGTACTCTGATTCGTGATTCGTTCCTAAGCCGAACAACTCGCTTGTGGAATGCCATGTCGAGCTCTCTATTTCCTAGTCATTATAATATTCAGACATTTAAAGCCAACGTACATCGGTACCTATCTTTCTTTCCTCTCTAATTTTGTTTCTCCTGCTCTGTGTGCAAATATTTTAAGTGTACTTTAACCCCTTGTGTGCCCAATTAAAACAAAAATAACTAAAAAGAAAGGCTCATGGCAACAAGAGGCCTGTAGAGATAAACAAGGAAACTTAGAAGTAGAGTCATAGTCGGTGCTAAGGATGCTGAAAAATGACTTCTACCGACTTTTAAACGGTGAGGCAACCCAAATTCCATTGTCCGGTAGAATAAACCATTCAACCGTGACGGTGAATTTCAAGAGGTCCATCGCCCTGACCAATAAGGCTGTTGGACTTTTAAAAGTAAAGAAAAATGAACAAAAACCAATTCATGTGGCTGCCTCGGCTGGCTTTGAAGTAGTGCATCGGCTACCGAACTTAGCGAGCAAAAGACCGATTGTTTGATAGTTGTGTGGTATGGCGCAACATATCGTGCTGAAATCAAAGATCGTCCAAATCCATGTCTTCAATTTCATCCCACAAATATTCGGTAATCATCACTTTCGTAAATAAGATACGTCAATGTTGCCACCACTCCAAAATCTACACCCAATTGTCACTCTCTGCAGATGCATTGGCTTCTAGGCAATCACGTGCGGATTTTGCTATCCCCAAATGCAGTAACTTTGTTTGTGACATAATTAGCCGCCTAGATGAAAATGCGCCTCATCAGAAAAAAATATTTTTCGGTCAAATTCGAGTTCCAAACAGATGGTCGTTTACTTTCAATTGCTGAGTGAATTGGACATTGTAAAAAAATTGTAATAAAATAAAATTGCTCTTTTATAGTTAGACACACACAAGAAGTGCAACCGCAATCCAAATATATTAACGGCACAAAATAGTGAATGGTTGATCTCCTGTCTAGATTTTAATCAGGAAGAGATTGTTCCAAGTTCTCAGAAACCTGGTCGGCCCCCAAAACAATTTAGGCAATGCGGGGTAAGGAGAAATCAGGTGGAAAAACTAATAAATGAGAAAATCCTGGACCAGTTATCGTTCGCAACACAATCACGTCTACGCAAGGCTGGTAAGCGCTCTGCTGCCACAGTTCTTCGCGATGTTACTCATCCAAGTTCCCCCAAAAGAGCCCATAGGTATAGGCGTGCTTACAAATCTTTAGAAACCGGAACAGGTCAACCCATAGTATACACAGCTGAAGAAGCTGTGTCTTTAATAATAAATGCGAAGTTGTCAAAGTATCAATACCTTTTATTAACATCAGAAGCAAAAAGTCGTAACGTCATGATTTACCCTTCTTGGAACCAAATATTAGAAGCGAAAACAAAATGCTATCCTGAACTTCAATCTCTACATATTACGGAGAGTTTAGCAGAGATCAAACTACAAAATCTTTTAGATCTCACTACAAAACGCATTTGTATTTTGCAAGATGATGTTTTAAAAGCTTTGCCCGAACACGTTATTGATAATGAGAATTTTATGTTAGTGTGCAAATGGGGATGTGATAGAAACTCAGGGTCAAGTAATAACAAACAACGCTTTTCAGAAGAAGGGCATGGTGGCTCCTCCGATTTTATGATTTCTCTGTATTACATGACATACGTCGGAAAAGCTTCTAACAGTAGTGTCATAGTCTGGAAAAACCCATGTCCATCTTCAACAAGATATTGCAGAGCAATCAAATTTTATATTTACCAATGAGATCCTGGAAAGAATGAAACAAGAAACACAAGCAATTGAACACCAAATTCAACAACTTTCTCTTTTCGATAGGGTAATAAACATATTACAAGTAACTGAGAACTATAGCTTTAGTCTCTCAACCCTGCATTCTTGGATACGATTTTTTTAATTTGTCG
This sequence comes from Volucella bombylans, assembly GCA_949129095.1. Lineage (NCBI taxonomy): Eukaryota > Metazoa > Arthropoda > Insecta > Diptera > Syrphidae > Volucella > Volucella bombylans. The sequence goes on from OX422140.1 coordinate 323,220,860, forward strand.
TCATATAAGCTATCGTTTAGGCATAAAAACATGGCGAATAAGAGGAGAATACAAGGCACAGGTAGCAGAGAGGAAAAAACAATAGATAAATTCTATCAAGAGCTTGGAGTGTTGGTTGACTAGCCAAAGCAGGGCTACTGGTCAACCAACGATGGAAATATACGAGGGCGGATCAATAAGTCCGTGACTTTTTGAATTTCTGACCCCTTTACTGAAACAGCAACACTGCTCCTGTCAACAGGCATCTGTCAGTTGACTCCTGTCAAAATTTAAACTTGCTGCGTTAGTTAGTTTGTGTTTGACAGCTATTTTTATCAGACTACTCACTAATTTGAGGAGAAAATGGAAAAAAGTGAATTTCGTGTGCTTCCTTCACAGGAAGGTTTGGCGTTGTTTAATCGCAATATGGAGGAGTTTTTGCGCCGTTTTGTAACCGTGGACGAAACATGGATCCATCACAACACACCAGAGAACAAACAACAGTCAAAACAGTGGGTTTCTAAGGGTGAATCGGCGCCAAAGAAGGCCAAGGTGGGTTTGTCAGCCAATAAAGTTATGGCGACTGTTTTTTGGGATGCACGCGGGATAATCCACATTGACTACCTTCAAAAGGGAAGAACAATCAATGGGGAATATTATGCCAACTTATTGGACCGATTCAATGACGATTTGAAAAAAAACCGACCTCATTTGGCCAAGAAAAAAGTTCTTTTCCACCAAGACAATGAAAGGGTGCACACATGTGCAGTTGCCAATGCAAAAATCCATGAATTGGGCTATGAATTGCTCCCTCATCCACCCTATTCTCCAGATTTGGCTCCGAGCGACTACTTCTTGTCCCCAAACCTGAAGAAATGGCTTGGTGGAAAAAGATTTGACTCCAATGATGAAGTCATCTCGCAAACAAAGGCCTATTTTGAGGACCTCGATAAATCATTTTTTTTGGAAGGGATAAAAAAATTGGAGAAGCGTTGGACAAAGTGTATAGAGCTCAAGGGAGACTACGTTGAAAAATAAAATTATTTTTTTATCAAAAAATCTGTGTTTTATTCCAAAAGTCACGGACTTATTGACCCGCCCTCGTAGCTAGGATCTTCTTCCGCGATACTAAAATTCACGATCCAAGTATCACTGGACTGGATGTACAAATAATAAATACCTAGATTTGATGTCATTTTAAAAACAATTTCTTCGAAATAGAGAAATTTGATTGATACGCCAAGCAAACTGCCAAAATTTTTATAGAAAAATATTCCTGCTTTTACGTGCCGACAAGTTTACATAAGGTGCTGGTGCATGGAGCTGAGATTATAAAACAATCTATTTTATCAATTGGACAGTTGAGCGAGAAAGCTCAAGAAGCAAAAAATAAATATTTCAAATATGGGAGAGAGCACCATACCAGAAAAATATCCAGAGTTTCGACAAATCAGGACTTGATAAACTACTTTCTTTTATCTTCTGACCCAATAATATCAAAGAAGTCTTATATAAAGGACAAAAATTATAAGGAGGAAACCATATGCTCTGAAGTAATAAGCCTACTGAAGGAGCCCACCATTCCTGAAGAATACTCAGATGACGATTAGCGATATGTACAAACTCAAGCGTATGCATGTGTGCTGGAAAATCTCAAATATATGAAAAAAATATGATGAAAAAAAATATTTTTTTTTTTATTGTTTTACCCAGAATTGTTCAATATTAAAATTCAAGTTCAGATTTAGCTTCATTTACATAAGTTTAGAATTTTTTCGAGCTAAATATGCATGTTCAGTGTCAAAATAACATATAATTCAAAAAGACACTTGTATTTGAGGACCTGAGCAACCTTGATTCGTTGCGAAGGTTGAGACTCAAGTGCGTGATAATAATAATAAAAAAAGTGAACATTTACAAAATACATGTTACACTTAAATCAATTTATAAGACAAAAAAAAACTTTAAGTGAATCATAAAAAAAAAATGATGAATCCCCCAGCGGGGGGGAGAAGTGGAATCCACTTCTAATCCGCGTAAAGAATATGAAGATGCTCTATTGAAAATAAGTCAACTCAGGAAAGAGATCGAAGAGCTGAAAAAAAAACAAAATACCTTTAGTGACACAGACGGTGCATACACCACAGTGAGACGCAAACGCGAAAAAAACAAAACAGAAGTGACAATGGAGAGCAGCAATGCACTCCTCGACTCAACCACCAGTAATTTCCCGATAGACACTCAAGCAATGGGCAATGAACCAGCTTCGACCAGCATACTAGTGGATACAATAAGGAAAAAAAAACAAGAGAAAACAATGAGAACGACAGGCAACAACAACAAAATTATTGGAACACAAAACAAAACAGCGAATACAGTGATGCAAAAAAACAAACCGCCACCAATAAAAATATACAAAGAAGACAGTCGTGACATCAGCAAGCTATTGGACGAAAAACTCGGACGAGGTAACTTCCTAATTAAAAACATAGGTAGTAATAATTTTTCTGTTTAATTAAATAATAAAAAAGATCATATGGTACTCGTAGTTAAAGAAATTCTTAAAGAAACAAAATCAGAATTCTTCACATACATACATAGAGAAGATAAAATAAAAACTTTTTTGTTAAAAGGCCTCAGCACAAGCTTCAGCCCAGAAGAAGTTCTCGATGAACTTCAAAGTCTTAATATCGAAGATCTGAAATTCAAGGGAACCTACAGGTACATCACGGCACGTTCCAAAGCGCAAAATAGAACCCTACCTCTCATAGCGGTACAGCTATCTCCGGACAGTAATGCTCAGAAACTCCGGGAAATACGGCACATTACGGGACACACTGTCTCTTTTCAAAAAATTTGAAGAAGCGACGTCCTTCAATGTCGTGGCCATGCTGCTTCGAATTGCAGCATGATGTATAGGTGCGTAAAGTGCCAAGAACAGCACGACCCGGGTAGGTGTCGTGTGCAAAAAGAAGCCACAAACGAGCAGTTGTCTTGCGTTCTTTGCATTCTGCCTCATTTAGAGGATGCCCTGTTTATAAGCGGCTTGCTGACGAAATGCAGGCAAGAAAAAAAATGGCAAAAGAACGATCAACCCAAAAGATTGCCATGATTAAAAACACAGTTGAGAAGGGTGTCTCATATGCTAGCGTTGCCGGAAACACTACTGGCTCACATACAGTTTCGCGTTCTGCAACCGAAAGTTTGCAGAGCCAAGTAAACAATCTTGCCAGAGACGTGAAGGCCTTGGCAGATAGATTGGATGCCCTTCTCAATGTGTTCAATGCTTAGATCTAATGTCAGGGAGCTCAAGATAGCTGCTATTAATGTCAATTCCATAAGAACAATGGCCAGACAGGGAGAATTGCTGTGTTTTGTGACAGATCACCGACATGACGTGCTTTTCTTAAGCGAAATCAATCTTAATGACAGACATTTCCCTGAATGCAGGGATTACAATCCCATACGAACTAACAGGACAAATTCGAACAGTGGCGGAGGTACGGCAATCCTCATTCGTAAACCGCTAAAACTCTCTCCAGTTGAAATTGATGAAATTAGAGGCTTTAACCGTCTTGAGACGACTATCGCCTCTCTACCTTTGAAAAATAATAGACGTCTCTATCTAATATTGGCATATTTACCGCGTGCTTCCGCTAGTGAATTTACATACGAAATCGAAAAACTATTCGAAATTCTAAGGCTAAATAGTTTAAACAACTATTTCGTCTTAGCGGGAGATTTGAACGCGAGGCACCCGACTTCCCGTGCCAACACAAAAGGTAACCGCCTAAGGGCCTGTATTGATGACAACCAAGTTGAGTATAAATTGAAATTCTACAGCCCAGTTACACCAAGTCGCCCTTCGGGTAATTCATACATAGAATTTGCATTGCAGACGCGCGATTACATATTAAAACTATCCACAATAATAAAATACCGCTGTTGCCTTATGATAGCGATCATAAAGCTATCGTCCTGGAAACATCTTTGACTGACGACCCCATGTTTACCTTCGAAATAGAGCACGAGGTTCCTAAATTTAGCGGCTCCTTTCTCCCAGTGATTAATCTCCAACACTGTTCCACAATCGACAACCACCACGTGGTTGATAGTGAAATAAGAAAACTCAATCTTATTGGTTCTCATTTTGAGTCAGTCCACAAAATCGATCCCCCAAGTCGGAAGTCTGTTGAGGTGGCTGAAGAGCTACTGCGGTTTAATAACCAAAGCAGTGATACTTTCATTCCACTCAGGTTTTCTGAGGATCTGCAAGCAGACGAACTGATAACAGAACAGACAAGAAGCTACTACACAACACTTGACGAGCTCACAGAAATATTCAGAAAACTGAACAACAAAAAGTCATCTGGTTTGGATAGTATCCCAAATGTTGTACTTAAGCATATACCGATCGAAATCATAAGGCAATACTGCGTAATTTTGAACAACTTGCTTAACAACTGCTACTTCAAAAACTGTTGGAAAACATCGAAGGTATTTCCGATAGTAAAAAAAAAGAAGGATCCTTCAGATCTTTTGAGCTATAGGCCAATAAGTCTCCTGCCTAATATTGAGAAGGTTTTTGAGGTAGTTGTCAGCAAGTCAATCTTGCTCGCGTGCGAAAATAAGGAGATCATCCCGCGGAATCAATTTGGATTCAAAAGATTTCACTCGTCAGTGCACGCTATAACAAAACTTGTTTCCGATATCAACTGGAACCTTAACGCCAAAAGATGTACTGGTGCCTCTCTAGTGGACGTCGAAAAAGCCTTCGACACGGTTTGGTTAGACGGGTTAATGTATAAACTTATTAAGTATGAATTCCCCCCCCATAAAGATGATCGGTTCAATGATACGCGGGCAGAGATTTGTTGTAACAGATAGAAAATACACGACGACTAGAGTCTTCAAAATCGCCAATGGTCTGGCACAGGGCACAGTAACGGCGCTAATCCTCTTTAATATCTATACCTCTGAAGTACTTAGGGACATGGCTTCCTCGATTGCATTCGCTGATGATGTCATATTGTACTCTCATGGCTCTAAAATCAGAGAGATACAGAATAATCTTCAAATAAAATTCGACAATCTTCAAGTTTACTGTCAAGATTGGAAGCTCAAGATAAATAGCTCCAAATGTGAAACCATACTGTTCCGCACCCCAGTAGGCCAGGGTAATACAGACTTGAGACGCAATTGGCGAAACCTGGTAATAACATCCCCGGATGGGCTTCGCATCGAGTCAAAGACTGTTGTGAAGTATCTAGGTGTCCATCTGGATAAATTTTTATATTACAATGAACACATAAACCAACAGCTAAAAAAAGCGAGAGCGGCATTTATGCCGCGTAAAAACCTTTTTTACTCGAATTATCCTAGATCCGATGTGAAGGTCATTTGCTATCAAGCGTTTGTGCGTTCAATATTGACTTACGCGAGTCCTGTATGGTGGAACATAAATCCTTCTTACATGGAGAAATATCGAGCTATCGAAAGAAAATGTCTTCGAGCTTGTTTACGAATGTACAGAAGCGCTCATTCCGATTTTCGGCATTATGTCAGCAACAAGACAATATTGGATGCTTCCGGTTTGTCCAAGATAGACAATGTAATTCTGGACCTTGTCAGAAATCATTTCGCGCGCTCAGTGAAGGTTGTTGAGAACGAGTTCATATCGTTACTTCAGAAACACATTGTCGAGTGGATATATACCACCTGAGGCGTTCTTGTATCTAGATGCACACGGCTATCTATCTGATATTAGTAATGTTCCGATTATATATCATGCTGTTAGAAGGGCCACAGACAAAAGAATCCTACATGTGCCGGTACACTCGGGTGATGGGGCTAATGTTTGGAGATACTGCATGAGCGTTCCTGAAAGGGATACTCTCAATACATGTAGATCAAATCGGGATAAATACTGGTGGCTTGATTGGTCTGAAACTGACGCTTAGGTTATTCTAGTATTAGTTTTTTTTTTGTTTTTAGTATCGTAGGTAATTTTAAGTAAAAAAAATTAAATACGCAAAATAAATTTGTTTTCCACATTTTTTGTTTCTTAAAATAACAAGGTCCATATTTGAACAAAATGTTTATTCAATTTATTTAACACAGAACTGTAGCTAGCTTAACACATAAAGATTTAATGTACTGCGTACCACTTCTAATGTGGTTTTGTACTTCGTTATTAAGATAGTTCGTAAGTATTTCGCTTGTTTTTGCTTAGTTTTTATTTTCAGAATATTGTACTCGTAAATAGTGGAAAGAAACAAGTAAAAAAAAAAGACACTTGTATTTGAACCACCCTTTATATTCATTTTTTTCTGTTAAATTGTTAATAGAATGTCAGTAGTAAGGTAGGGCTATACCATAACGTTGCAATATATAATAGTTTAAGAAAACAAATGTATCAATATTTATGTCACAGTAAATACATATATACAGGAAAAGGCTTAAGGAACAATGGCGATAACAGTGCCACAATTTTCCAAAACTCTGTATGAGTGAACTCAGGGGAGTATCACTGACGCATTTGCAAGTTTTGGCACAGAAGCGGAAAAAATTGTGAATGATGGCAAAACTAAGTATAATATGATATAATACCATTGACGCATTGTACAGAACGACAGCTACAAAACTCTACGCAGGTCAAACTCTAGTCAGGAACTTTGTATACCTCGGCACCGCTGTTAAATAACGCCTCAAAAGGATGGCCGTGTTTCAAGTGGTACTGTATTGGCTTCCAAATCGGAAGGTTCGGGGTTCAATACCAGCCACGCTCGACAGACATTCCTTTTTTCAGACAACTAAAATTTCGTGAGATGGTGTTAATGCCATCTATGGACGTGTAGAATGCAGCACCAACTACTACAAATCCATAGATCGCATATTTACAAACCCCTACCAACTTTAACTATCTATATCTATTTTTTGTAAAAAAAACTTCTGGTCGCTCGACCATTTCCTGTTTGACCCTGACGGCGACGACATGATTTTTGTTGTAGCTTATCAATAAAGAATAAAAGAAAATATATATAAAAAAAATAAATACAGATTATTAACTGAAAGACGTTAACAAATGGTTGCCTGGAATACAACACCAAGTCAATTTACACTAATAATTTAATTTAGTCTCCCCGTTAAATGTTGGATGCCACTCATGTAGAAAAATAACCATTGAGTCCAAACATCGTTCTGTCTTTCTATCCAATTTTTCGAAAAAACTTAACACGTGCTTAGGCACGAGTGACCTCAAACAAATTTTAGTGAGCATTTTGAGGCAGTATTTTAACATAGAACGTCGTCCCTTATAGCATGGCAAGTATTATCGCACCTAATGGTATGCTTCGTTTATCTTTTTGTACTCTTTCACCAACTTAGTCAGATGGATCAGCTAATACAATAAGTCTTTGTCGCGCAAGGCTTGGACGATATTTTTTGGTCGGTCTGACAAAATCCTATAAAAATGTGAACACAAAAAAATCTAATTAAAATAAACATCGTCCTTTGGACGAGAAGTGTTCGTGAATATTAACTTCATGGCTGTAGGCCCGTTATGGCCCTTTGCTACATAAAACACATCTTCTTATTAAGTGGAATGCATTTTTTTGAATTCGGTTTTATAACCCTTGGCGGTCCTTCTTTTTCCAGTTGAAATTCATAGTTCTACCTTCTTTACTGGGAATTGATGTGTTACAGCACTTAAACTAATTTAATTCAGGACTTGCACACTGCAAACTCCTGCAGAAGCTCCTCTTCAAATGAAAAATCTTGCATTTACAAAATGTACAACATACCCGGACTTGCTGCGGATGTCGTCATATGCCTTGTAACCAAGCAAAGTGATTTACAAGCTCAAAACGAGCAACGATGTCATTTACAGTTAATTAAAGTGTTAATTAAATTCTGACGTAAATTCAAGCTGAGTTTCAGTCATGCAATCATTCAAGCATAAAAAAGGCTCACGCCACACTAACATAAGAGAGGACACTTATACAGTATTGTGGTTACCCTTCGGAGCTATAAATTACACCACCCAAATGACATCCGAAAGTGCCATTTAAGCTCAAAAATACAATTTTTAAGGATACGTCGGCGAAGTGAGTGAATGTTTTATGTTCGTTTATATGCAAAGCAATTAAGATTGCGGCCGCAATTTTTTCTTTGCTTCGGCTTTAACTACGGCTTGAAATGTTGACGACTGTTTATGGAAACCCGATGGCCGATAAATATGTCAAACTGAATTTTTTAACGAATGAAATTTATTTCCCATAGAACTTTTAATGTAACCAGAGTTCTGCAGGGAATTATGGGATGCAAATAAACTCCATTGAAAGAGTGGTATCTGCGAAAATTTTACATGTCACTTCTCACTTTTTGTTTTGGGAATTTTTGTGCTTTAGGTTTTATGACACAACCTTCAACTCTAAAGATATCCTTTTAATTGTTTTAACATATTTTGGATACACCAATCGCACCTTCATAAGAACAATACGCGAGCATATACCATTCAAAGCGTACTGTAATCTCCCAGTGGTAAGACAGCAATAGTCTAATACGTAACTCAGCTCCTATAGATGAAAAATATGAAGCTGCCAAACTGGGTCATTACGAGCTTCCCAGCCCAGGCCCTCAAAGCCGTGCCCGCTGATTGTTTTATTGCTTTTCAATGGCGTCCAAGATATTCTACATAAATCGCTTTTGACGTGATTTTTATTAATTTTGACTAAGACAGTGCTAATGTAAGTTAGAATTTAACAGTGTATCGGGAAACTCTTAATAATTCGATAAATGTTAACGAATCAGTGGTAAACAGACACAGCCAACACTTTAGAAGGAGTTATCGTGCCGAAATTGCAACATAGCATAAAGAGTTATTTCGGGCGGCTTAAATAGTCTGTCTTTTGTGATAGATACCGTCTCAATAATACTGTAACGAATATTTCATCTGACGACGAGAGAACCTATACACGTATATATTTTTTTTCTTATAATTTGCGCGCTGATTGCACACAGCGTGGGAGAAGGTAAATTAGGGAGGAAGTAAAGAGAGGCGCCGATTTACGATGGTTTTAAATACTAGAAGGTTATAATGATCAGGAAATAAAGAGCTCCGCAGGGCATTCCATAAGCGAGTTGTACGGCTTAGGAAAGAATCACGATATTTCAGAGTGCGTCAGAAAGTATGCTTCATAGCGAAACGAATGTTACGGTTGAAGGTTTGAAATGAATGCAGCTATAGGTCACAATTTTTGTGCAAAATAGTCGGAATAAAAACGTCTTCAACTGTGAAGAGATTAATTCAAAAATTCTAGGAGACTGGATAATCTGGCCGTCCTTCAACGAGTCGTTCAACAAAACATCGAAGTAGTATTGCTGAGAGTCCGCGGACATCAATTCGGCACCGTGGTCATGAATTGGATATTTGGAGAAGCAATTTTTCAGCGTATTCTCAAGAAAGATTTGCATCTTTATGCGCAAAATCATCTTCTGGGATGAGACTCATTTTCATCTTGATGGCTTTGTTAATCGGCAAAATTGTCGAATTTGGGCTTCAGAAAATCCACAACGTGTCGTTGTTTGGTAGGGATTTTGGGTTCTAGGCATCATCGGACCATACTTCTTTAAAAATGCGGCTGGTCAGGCAATAATAATTAATGGTACTCGTTATCGCGACATGATAATTCAGCTTTTTGTACCTAAATTGGAAGATATGGATATGGAAGACATGTGGTTTTAACAAAACAATACAACCCAAGAAACAATTCAATTACTACATGATCATTCGATTTAACGCAGTCGAATTTTGTTCTTCGGGGTGTTTATGCCAACAAGCCCACGAACACCCACGCCTTGAAGAAGCAAATTGAACACTGTATCAACGAAATTCAGCCACATTTATGCGAAACTGACGTTTTGACAAAAGGGTGCGTATGTGCCAGAAAAGCCATGGAGGCCATTTACCCTATACGGTACATTTTATGAATCAATAAAAAATTTACGATCTTTAATTAAAAACTTGTGTTTTCTTTCAAAATTACTTCTTGTTGAAAATACGAAATTGGAAGCCTTTATGACCTTCTAGTCGATCTACATCGAAATAAGGACCTCCGTGCTAAAAGAAATAAGGACGACATTTCAGCCGTCGGAAAAAAACACAAAAGATTTGTTCATGCCAAACCAGCTGAATGCGGAAATCAGATTCCGATGTCTCAACAAGAGATCGAAAACCTTACAACCAAACTTATTTCCTCCCTTAATCATGACTTCATCTCATCCTGCCCTAATGTAAGAAGGACAGCACGTAAGTACCCAGAATGGTGGGCCAAATTCCTTAAGTTTAGCTCTGCTAAATGGCTTAGATTGGAACGATACCGAAAAACCAATTAAACCCAACATGGGTCGATTAAAGTAACAGTAAGTATTGTCTAAAATACCACGAATACCCTTGGATTCGAATCCACAATGTGAGTGATTACCGCTGGTTTTACCTCGCACAACTACATAATGCTTTCTATAAATTCAGACATGTATCGTTGTGCATTCTTAAAGCCTCTTTTTCTCTCAATATTCAAAGATCATTCATTAACGTTACATTAACACCTCTTCGATTATCATTTCTCTTTAAGAACTAGATATGGCTATAGCTGCATCTTTATTCTCTGTATTCTCAACAGTGGAGTCATAAATAAGGAACTGTTTAGAATTTAGTCATAGACACTGTCATTCTCCAATATGCCCTAGACATACTCTCCTTTCGGATACGAAGCTGTTAATGGGTTTAGCGTCTAACCGGAACTCCTAACAAGATTAATGAAAACATCATGCATCTTCCTACTCAAGCTTCCTACTCTTTTTGAGTTTCTCTTAGATTTCCAAATATCAATCAAGATACCGAACTGAGATGAGAGGACATCGTTCCAGATCAAGAAACAGAAACAGCTCTAGTTGGCCTCTTATCATGCAAGGTGAGATCTACTATCTGAAACAATGCAATGGGTTTACGTCGACGCCTTTAAACCAACCCTCACTTATAACATAGCCATCTGGTGGCCTACACTGAAACTATAAGCTTGCAAGTACCAGCGGCACATTAAAAGCCCGTTTTACTCTGCTTTATTTGCTACCTATAAATTTTCGGTTACCGTTCAGTACTTTTCTGTACAGGAAACTATTGTGCATATATGGGCTATAGAGCCAGAATTCATCGACTTATATATTGAGGGAATGAACACCACCGCTCCGGCCTGTATTACCAGCCAACTTGGTATGCGAAACTGGATACGATAAGCGCAAGACATCCCTTAATGAGGAATGTTGTTAGTTAAGGTACAGATCGAGGGGTGGCCATGGTGTAGTGGTACTAGCAATCGCTTCTCACTCGGAGGGTCCAGGTTCGAGTCCTGCCCATGGCAAGTCAGTTTTTCATTTGTAATTGGAACTCAGACAGAAAAATTCTGCGTGTTAAGGCATAACACTGACACGTAGATTTGGCTGTTGTAGAGTTTCAAGCACAGAAAAAATTGCTGAGAATTATACCTCGAATCACTCTGAGTGAAGCAAAAACTCTCCGTCCTATTCGGACTCCCACCCCTGAAGAGCGAATATCGAAACCAAACACACCTGAGTTTCAAACCACTACAAACCCGCGCCATGGCAACAGTAAAAGGGTATCTAACCCCTTAGGCGCGCGTAAATTATAAAAAAAAAAAAAAAAGATCCACTCCGGACTGCAGCATTACCTAAAGTAAAGCAAGTACGTGCTTTCTGTTAATCTCTGTGACGTATTCGTATTTGTTTTCAGAATAACAGCTTTTAGATGTGCTCGCGAACCATGTAATACATACGAGTATGTATGCTTTAATTTAACTGAATTGGAAAATTCTAGTCCCACTTAAGAACCTCCTATGTTCACGTCAATACATATATCTAGAGAGGTAATATACATATAAAAGAAAAACACATACAATCAGACGAAATCAGAATCCAGAGTCCTTTGTGCAGTGTACGACTACGAGTGGTATTCCCTTGTCCACTGATATCAGTTGCAGAAATCACTTACGAGGTAGATATTGTTCTAAAATTACCCTGGACAAGGGATGAACACTTCACTTCAGAAGAATTTAGATATATCCATGTGTCGCCAAGCCAACGCAATAAATTCACCACACACCCAACATTTTGATGTGGCATACGATTAAGCCTTTGTAAGTTCGGATCGTGTGTTTTGTTTTTGTTTAGAATGCTCGAATACGTACCTATCGTGGTGGACATTTGGATTTCCCTGAGATCTCCAGTAAATTGTACTCTGTTGTGACTGTGACTGTGATACACACTGGGATTTGAGGCAACGTCCTGGAGTTGCACATCGAAAGCTGGCGCTACTTTGATTACTTTCGCGGCGGTAATTAGAGCTGCCACCTCCCACTGAACTGGCCCGTCCAACGCATGCATCTCTTTGATGTTTTTGGTGATGCTGCAGCTGCTGCTGGTGTTGCTGCTGGGGACGATGATTATGGTGTAGATGGTGATGCTGTTGCTGGATGTGGTGATGATGCCGATGTAGCTGCAGTGGATGAGGTTTTTGTTGTTGCTTGTCAAAGTCATTTGTGCTATGCGTGCTGTTGTAGTTACGATTCGAATCACCGAGGAATTTGTTGTAACTGCCACCGCTGCTAGTGTAGCTGTTATTTAGTTGTTGCTGGCCATGTTGAGGTCGAATTGCAAAACGTCCACCGAGTCTGGAAAGAGGAGGATAGGTAAAAATAGTGGAATTAGTGTTGCAAGAATTGAAATGAGTTTTGGTTGCAGACTGCTGAAATAAAATCCTTATAAGGAAAACTAATTAAACTTAGTGTAACGTGAAACTTATTGAAATACGAGTACCATTTACCGACTGCCGAGCGTTGAAAATGTTTTCATTTTAAAGCCGGGGAGTACTTATGAATACGAATACGATGTCCCCGTAGGTTGTGTTGTAGAGGACGCTACTTCCAATAAATTTTGATTGAAAATTCCTCTTATGCTTTCGTGAGTTAGACCATCATTCAAGAAATACACCTGCTGATAACCGATTTTGTATTAACTTGATAAAGTTAAGCAATTTGGAGTTGCGGATACGTTATAACCCATTGAGCCAGCAGTGTTTATGGAGTGAAATAAGCAGAACAAAAACAGACGGTCTGAAAAAGCAACAATGACATATTTTCGTAATAGCTTGTTGTATCAGAAAACTGACGCATTACACAGGCGTGTAGATTAAGATGATCAACCTCTATGACAAGCCCTTGATCTTCTCGAAAGATCGTTTACACTGTCAGAATGCTGATATGACATGTTAAGGCCAATATGAACTGCAATTTTTATCAATTACTTTTTAAAGTAAACAATTTTTAGGTATGAACCAATAGACAGTACAGCTATGTACATCATCTACGTATATTTGAGCGTAGACTATAGAAAGCGTTATGTAGTGAGTTATGCATCATAATTGTAGATACAGCACGCCTTGCGGTGTTTTTCCCCGTTTCTCAGATATGGGTCGCTGTTCGCAAACATGGTCACATTCAACAGCTTTGGTTTTTCCACAAAACTTGTAATTCGTCATGCAGTTGGGCTGACTTATAATGGGTCATTGATTTTTAATTGTCAAAAAAAAAACACAGGAAAATTGCAAAAGTGTACAAAATGTTTATTTGAGTTGATATATCAATGCTTGGTATTTACTTTTAAAGATTATTTTATGTTAATGTTGACCACGACTACGTTTTAAGTGGTCCATACTGAGAGACCAATTTCGAATCATTTCTTCTAGCATATTGGCTGGTATCTGCAAAAACACGTGTAAGTTGTTTTTCAAGGCTGCAATTGACGCTGGTTTATCAGCATAGATGAGTGTTTTGACGTGTCCTCATAAAAAATAGTATTAAAGCGTCAAATCATACGATCTGGCCGGCCAATTCACCGGTCCAAAACGAGAGATAAATTGCTCACCGAACTCATTTCTCTTGCGGAAAGTCTTCCACGTAGTCGAGTTACATAATCGCAACTGCGAACAGCGACGGACAAATCACGGTCTTAGTTAATACTGGCGGACACAGCAGCAATATTTTCCACTGTATGTACTCTACGCATACGGGTAGGTAGCTTGATGTCCAATAGAGTGAAATTGGTGCGAAATTTGGTTACTATGGCTTGAATTGTTTGCCCAGTAGGTTGATTATGACGACCGTAAAATGATCGAGAGCACGAATTTTGATAACAAAATTCAATAATTAGTAAGCGTTGTTCGGGTGTAAGTCTTTCCATGATGAAATGGCAATGCTAACTGATCGTGTTCGACTTTGACACATGTAAAACATGAAAAACCAAACAGCAAACAAATCACAGTTTACATGTGGTCAAAGGTTTCATAGATGAAAGCGCCCTCAATTGCAATGAAAATACCCATCTCGTACTACTTCTTGACTAGTGTGATTTTAATTCTGTCAACCAGACTTTTAAGCGCATTCTCGGAAAATCTTCCGAGGAAACTTTAAAAGAAGATGCATTCTCAAAGCAGTTTTGTATTTCCGATTGCTGTCATATAGTGCTTTGAAACCCACTAAACATCTGCCACAGATTCGCCTATTCCACACCTACGGTTCCTGGGTATATACTGTACTATATATTTTAAATGAATCGGTAACTAACAGAAGTGTGGTAATACAGATATATATCCAGTAATGTTTTGGTACACGGGTTTTGGCTAATAAAATGAAAAGGAATGAATATTTTTCAAAACTTTTAATTTCTGTTCATTGGGCTACTCAATGGCTACAAGTCGTATTAGGTATTTCAAGATGAATTGTCCGTTTTTGACAACACTATGCGATCAGCACGATAAGACGTGATAATGAAAATTTGTGAAAATATGAGTAAGTAACGTTTATTTCATCAGAATTTTAACGCCTGTTTCCACTCTATGTCTGTCTTTTTCATTCCTAAAGAAACACTTACTCCAAGGGATTTGCGGATGCTGTACTTGTTTCATTTTGTACCTGTTTTGTCTGAAATTAACCAACAGATCGTCCTCCAAATGTGCTTGATAACGGTAACTTGCGATCCGAAACATGTCAACAACTATTTAGTGCCTCGCTACAAGCATTGGGTTATTCATTAGTACCATCTGGAATCACCTCTAAGAAATCGGCAAAGTGCAGAAATTGGAAAAGTGGGTTCCGCGTCTATTAAGCACGCGAACAAGCTGCATCGACTTGAAATTTCATAGTCTTACCTCAACGATTTTTGCATATAATAGTGACTTGCGGGTTCCTTATAACAACCGCAAGCGAACTGGTCAGTGGTTGGATCGCGAGGATACTACAGCAGCGCAACCAAATAGGACCAGCCAAATTTATCGAACGAAAGAAAAAAATGCTCAGTGTTTAGAATATTAGATAAATTTAGAAATTTAGATAATAGAACGTTACATAGAAGAATGTTATAACTTAGTACAGGAAAAAGATAATAGCATGGTAATATATATACAAATAGAACATTTAAATTTTTAATAAAGAAGTTATGCTCACAGTTTGGTGGACCAGCGAGGAAGTTCTACATTGTTCGTTCTTGCAATCAGGTGCAATAATGAGAGTAACTTTATAGCCCTATTGCATAGAATTAGAAACAATACACGAAAAATGAAGGCGCAAGCAACCAGTGATTGTGAAAAGAAGTGGCCCAATTATCCTTCACGACAACGCTAGACCATATATTCTCCAATTGCCCGTTAAAAAGATAATGAAATTTGTTCATGAAATTTTATAGCATCCACCATATTCTCCAGACCTATCTCCAATAGATTACCATATTTCTAGGAGTTTCAGCAACATAATCACTAACGAGTACTCGCCAATTTGCGAGGCTACCATGGCGACCTTGAAGGATTTGTAACGAATAAATCAAAGGACTTCCTTAAAAGTGTAATATTTTCCCTACAACAACGTTGGCAATGGGAATGCCAACTATTTTTTTTAATAAATGTTTTCTCATATTGTCCTAGAGCGTTTTATTTCGAACCAAGCAAATTGGAGATTTCACGTTGAAAGACCAATAGAACAACTTATTTGAAACGTCCCCCATTTGCCACTCATCGATTCTACTCTATCGTTCTGTTTTCTTGTCAGTAAAAAGAATTCATATGTGACCGTCATTCGCGTACTGGCGAAGCAAGGCTTTCGATTTTGACTTACGTTTCTGTTTCAATGCTTCTGTGAGTAAGTGGCTGGTGTGCCTATTATATGCACTGAGTCTCAAATCCCGACTTAAGACGCGCGACATTATGTGCTTTCTGCTATCTATCTTCCGACGCATGATTTTCGGCTTGCGCTGCGGAGTTCGACGTATTCGATTCTCCACGGTTTTGATGACTTGTGGCGTTCACACAATGCACGGATGGCTCGATTTTACCCGGCGACTGTTCCACCAGAATCCTCAAATAGCTTTACGGTACAATACACAAAGTTTCGTGTGATCTTCCGCGGCCGCGACCTCCGAAAGATTTCACCTTTTCGTAACCCCATTCTATGATTCATGCATTCACACTTGGTGTGCTCTGAAACTTAAATGCTAAAGTAGGCAAGAAAATTTATTTATTTAGAAAATACCAAACAGCTTCTACAAAGTGAAAACGATGATAGTTTTCAGCTAACAGAATGACAAAAGCACACATTTCACAACTAGGCTAACTAAAGGAATCATCGCCTCCACTTTAAAAAACCATGGTCGGTAGAAGAAATTCGCCTCCATTATACTGCGTACGAGTATTTTTAAGAACTCAAACATCGATTTTGAGAAATTATTAGTCTCGGAACGTTTAATAACTCGACTGTTAATTATCTTCTAATTAACTGATAATTATCTTCTAATTGAATGAAAGGGCTAAAGTTGAACACTTTAGCATGCCTGCCTTATTTTTCTTCTTGTATTAATCGTTGAAATATGTATCGCGTATAATTACATCTAATGTTACATGTGTTTCCAATATATCTACATTGATACTGCGCTGCTTGTGGGATCGACTAAATTAGCGGACTCTTAAACCATTCCACAGGTTACTCTATTTTGGATCTCTTCGTTAGCGACGTCAAGAGTCTGTTTTCGCATTTAAGTAATCCAATTAATTTTTTGATCTATTCTGCTGGAACTCGAGGAACTTGGACTGGATTTTCCGACGACCTTTGTGCACGTATCTCTTATAAGATTACGTTTTGTTAACAAAGCCGACATTCGTAATATTTTTATTTCCGCGTCTGTCATTTTGCTTTTCTGTCATCTTTGTTATATTGTATATTGTTAAACATTGCGATGCGTATATTAGAGCTAAACTTAATTTTTGGTTATAGTTTTTTTTCACAAAATACAGCGAAGTTTTCGCGCAATTTAAGCTACCCCACACTGACTCTATTTGTGACATCGTCATCGCAATTTCATTCATGGTTAACAAAAGAGTCTAGCATTTAAATTTTTCCCACTTTGGTACGATACCTCTTCTAACAAACAACAATTTAGGTATTCAGCCAATATTCAGACGGATTCGTAATTCGTTATCATCTAGGGTCTTTCTCCCATTACTAAGTGTTGCTTGAAGGGCTGCTACGTTGTTATTTTTAATAGCAATATTATCGGCGAAAAGAAGAGAACTTGTTCCGCACTCATTGATGCGCTGCTTCAATACCAGATTTTACACGACATTAAAAAGCAACGAACTTTGTACATGTGTACTCCAACTTTAAATTCTCATTCTCCGGTTATCTCCGCTGTGCATTTAACTTTTGTTTTAAAGTCATCGTACACATCGCGTGTCATTCTTTTATATGTCTCGGGTACTCTGTGGATCTCTGTGGAACGATTTTTCCCATATGAAGATAATACCCAGATCTTTTGAAGCTTCGCAATATTTTTTATTTATTACTCACAAACTATCAATCGGGCCATATGCCGAACTACCTCGCATAAAGCAGTGTTGACTATCGATGACTGCCCCGTGCAAGTCGTATACAAGTGTCCCTCAAATTTGTATGCCTAAACATTTTCTCAAAATACTCGTAGGTAATTTGAAATTCGATGTGTAATTTTTTGAAGGGAAATTTATATTTTTTGATGATTGTTTTACATTTGTTTTGTAAATTTTATAATTTTTTAATTTATATCACGATTAAATATTGCGAGTTTTCATGAATGATAAATAAAAGGCAAATTGTTCGATGATATCCTCATACTGAAGTGAATCAGCAATTTCATGTTCAATCGATATTGTGGCTAAGCCATTTAGTCGCACTTGTGACATCGAATTGCGTAAATAATATTTAGTTATTTTTAGCTTTGAAAATGACCTTTTAACTGTTGCGATCGATACAGGACTTGCTAAAAAAATTATGTACCTGATGACGGAACTAGATTTTTCATGATGCCGATGCTCTTAATTCCGCTTAGTATATCGATGACTCGAACAAAATTTAGATTTTTCACGAATTCTGCAACCGCTGTCATCTCTCAAAACAGTTCATCGCCATCAATATCAGATTCGTTACCCTTTGAAAGCGTAATTTGAAGCTGTTTACACGACTTGAGCAAATTTCCATTTAGTTTATTTTGATCGAAATCGGTGAAATTGTAGGGAAAGGAGAATGTTGCACTGTGCTTTTCTAATGCATCGAATCGCTCCTCGCCTGCATGAGTTGCAATCTTCAAGACAATATCAATAAAATCGTTCTTGAATTTTTCTTCCGAATTTATTTTGAGTCCAGCAGCTACACGTTTGCGACAGTTCGGAAAAACTATCTCGATTCCCATTTTCTCACAGATATCTTTTGCATCAAATCCAGTTGAACTGTATATATTCTTCCAAAATGTTTTAGTACTTCATAAACACAGTACAGCGGCCAAGTCCGAATAAATTAATTGCAATGCTTTCGAAGCAATATTAACTTGACTTAAAACGTCGTACCACATGCACACAACACACAACTTCTCTCCTTGTTCATTCTATTTTATTTGATTTTCGTAAACAATTATTATTGGTGCTCTTATCTATTTCGTTTGTCACTGCAAATGCAATGTAAAAGAGGGTATCCATTGTATACGGGTATGTTTTGGTGCGCTTTTAATGGACTAGTCGAGTGTCGGTTGTATTTCTAGCGCCTTTTTTAAATTTTCAAATAAGATTTCACCGCTCATTCAAATGATTAAAAAATATATTTAAACGTTTGCAGCGCCCTTTTATATTCTCGCGCCGTGTTTTGATATAATTTTTAGTAAAAATGTGTATTTATTTGTTTTTTTTTTGTGAGTAGACACAACATTTTAAGCTCGCGCTCCTTTGGCACGCTCGGCTGTACCGGCGGCGGTTGGACATGCGCTGTTGAGTACCACGGAGTCAATAATATACCGCTGTGGGCTATGTAGAACTCTCTTGTATATTTTTATTGTATGAGACATTAGTTTCATCGATCAGTAGTTGTTACAATTTCTAGTGTCGCCTTTGCCCTCATACAATAGAACCAGAGAGCCCTCACTGGTTAGGCTTTTGGATGTCTCTTACCATTATAATGAATAAAAAAGCGAGCCATTTAAAGCCAAGTTTTCCGATTGTCGCCCACACTTTCAAGGGTATGTTTTTTTTTTTTTCAGTTTTCAATGCATTTTATTTTCTTAATGCTAGCTTAAAATTACTTAACAATCTTATACTAACTTACTGGCCCCACACAGGCACTCTAAGCTACTCTAAATTCTTATATCTATGTCTTTCGACTTCATTTATATTTTATTTGGAATGTTTCTTTTATATACTTAGGGCTAAGAAAAAAAATTTGATTACAAAAACTTAGCATATGGACCATTTTTTATTTTTTATAAAAACTTAGTATCTAACTTAAAATCAACCTTAGTCAACTTAACCTACATACACAAAATACACATAAACACACTTAGACGTTATACACAATAATACACATATGTTAGTATATACCTTTATATACACTAACACATGTATATATTATTAAAAGCTAACCTAAACCTATGTAAGCTGGCCATCGCTATTTACAAAGCAAATATATTGGTCAGCCCTGCCTCATTAGTGAGGCTGGTCCGTAATTGACGGAAACGACGACGAATCAAGGGTATGTTATTCGGTCCGACTTCACGCCCCTGGTCCATTCATTTAACAGCTTCTCTAACTTCGGCTTCCATAAAATCTGCCGCTTGTTCTTCGTTTGCGACAGTCGAGAGATTAATACTGCGCTGAAATTCTTCATTTAATAAGGCGTTAACGAACCATTTCCATCTATTGCAAATCTCGTCATACTCCGTAAGTAGGTTTCCCTGCTCGTCTTCAATACTCGTATATTTAGGCGATTGAATCTCCCACGAGTTTTTTCTTCGTTGTGCCACAGTCTTAAAAATGTTTGGTCGTTTATCCGTGCCTCGACGTAGCACTTCTTCTACTACTTGTCACCTGAATAACGTTGTGAAGGTATCTCTTCTAATTCCAGATGCAATGCTTCTACTGTTAGGTACGTGCTCTTGATGAGCATGTATGTAGATATCCTAATATCTTTTTCTTTGTTTTGTTTAGTCACCAATATAATGTACTCTTTGTTTATCACAATCAATAATTTACGATCGACGACCGCGCGTTTGCTCTGGATAATGAATCATCATCGTTCGATTTACTGACCCAGACAATTGGAGTTTGTTTACACATTGAATTTCGAGGAGGACATTGTTGCATTCATGAATGGATTTTGTGTTGACCTACTTTAGGAAGCTTCTACCGTGAGCATCGAACTTGTCGAGTTGTAGAGGCTGAGTAGGGTCAATGACTCTCGAGAAGAAATTCTCCAGACGAGTCCTGAAACCAAAGGATGCTCCCCCCCCCTCCCCAACTCCCAAAGCACTACATCATTCCCCTGGGCTGGATCAAGGTGTTATACGACCCGTGCCGAAGATCAACCTGGCTGAGGGCCCAGTATCTCCAAAAATAGCTCAGTCGCAAACGGAGTATCCGGATACCTGGCGACCTCCGGATTAGCTAGCCTTATCTGTATATGGCGGATCTCTGTACAGATGGACATCCCTTTCTCCGCTACTCGTGGGACTATTATGGACAATAACCTGATAACAAAAACCGAGGCCGGTACTCCTCAATTACCGGGCGGTGGAACGGTGACTACACCGACTACCGGCAAGGCTCCTGCATTGCCGAGAGGAGGCAAAACTGTGGCAGGCCATGGTGCGCCATCCTCTAAAGGCAAAAGGAACAAGCCAAATAAAAAGAATTCAGGAAGTGTTAAGACTGTGGCAGGCCATGGTCCTATCACCTCCTCCACCCCTAGCAGCAGCAAGTTTGTGGCAGGCCACGGACTTGTCGCGGCTACCAAAACTCCTTCAGGGAGTGTTAAGACTGTGGCAAGCCATGGTCCTATCACTTCCTCCGCCCCTAGCAGCAGCAAGTTTGTGGCAGGCCACGGACTTGTCGCTGCTACCAAAACTCCTTCGGGGAGTGTTAAGACTGTGGCAAGCCATGGTCCTATCACTTCCCCCGCCCCCAGCAGCAGCAAGTTTGTGGCAGGCCACCCACTTGTTGCTGCTACCAAAACTCCTCCCTCCAAAGAGGAATCTGGAGCTCAGCCGCATCGGCAAGCTCCATCTAAGGCGCTATACATAAGACGCCGAAATGCTTCACGCATTATCAAAACCTTCGGATCCATTCCGGAGGTGGAGAGAAGTGCGGAAATAAAGAGCAAGGTTGAGTGGGCTAAAAACATCCTAAAAGACGGATTTCCCACTGCTTCCATTGCTCACAAAACGTCAAAAGACTCCTCTAAGCGTCAGAGATCGTTGGAGGAAACCGTACCGGTTTCCAAGAGGCCCAAAATACACAGTTCCACAACCCCTGGGCCATCCAACAGCAGATCTCTGAAGTCTTATAATGAAGTCCTAAAGGACGCATTGGTGATCGCGGTGATCGATAGAAGCGATACCGACGGTTCCATTACACCGGAACGGTGGCAATTGGTCAAGTTGAAGCTCTCCAGCAACTTCTTGGCCATCATGCGGGAGAACCCAGGACCACCTCCTATCACAAGCGACGCTGGCTCTTGAGCTCTTGGGCACATCTTCAGAATCGGAGGACCTTAACAACACCGTGGTGGAGGCGACTCTGGAAGACTGTAGCAATGATACGGTTTCTCCAGATTAATCTCCACCACTCAAAAAAGGCTTCGGCCGCACTCATTCTGCGTCTTTCCAAAAGCGCAGAAGACATTATTCTAATCCAGGAACCATGGATTGCAGAAGGCGTGGTTCGTGGAGTTAGGATACCCTCATACGTTCCGCTCTATACAAGAGACAAAGGTAAGATTAGAACTTGTATATTAGTGAAACGTAGCCTTAATGTATTTCTACTTCCCAACCTCAGTGACCCCGACCTAACCGTTGCCAGATTAGAAACTGCCAAAGGCTCATACTGGCTGGCATCGGCTTACCTTGGCCACGACCAAGTGGGCCCTCTCCCTGGTGATAACCTAGAAAGGGTGGTACTGGAAGCGGGAAGGCAAAAAACTGGCCTCATAATCGAATGCGACGCCAACGCACATCATACGGTATGGGGCAGTACCGACATCAATGATAGAGGTGAGTCACTTTTAGACTATATTTTAAGTACTAACCTCTTAATTTGCAATATTGGCAATGAGCCCACTTTCATAACAAAAAACCGACAAGAAGTATTAGATATTACTCTTGTCTCCGACAGCATCACCCAAAGGCTAACAAACTGGATGGTATCGTCTGAACACTCCTTTTCGGACCATAGATACATCCAATTCAGTCTGAGTGATGCTCCCCCTCGCCAACCAACTTTCCGGAACTACCGGAAAACTGATTGGACAAAATATAGAGGAATCCTGTCGCAAACGATATCCTCCAAACTATCAAGTCCCCCGCGTGACACCAATGAGCTCGACATGAAAGTCAGGGAATTTACTCTGACTCTCAATAAGGCTATGGCCGCTTCCTGCCCTCTTATTCAACCAAGAGGCAAGAAAAAGCCACACTGGTGGACATCGGCACTAGGACTGCTCAGAAACACCTACAGAAAACTTTTCAACGCAGCAAAAAGCACAAGAAAAGTGACCGACTGGGACTCATATAAAGAATCCCTCAAATTATACAAAAAAGAACTGAGGAAGGCAAAGCGACGGCTTTGCACTCTCTGACTAGCCACATCGAACGATCCCTACAATATAAGGAGTACACAATGGTTGCTTTCCTGGACATAGAGTGCGCCTTTAACAACGTCAACACATCCGCAATCACGACTGCATTGTCAACTCTGCAGGTAGACGACTCACTTGGGGAGCTGATTAATCTAATGCTAACAAGCAGGATAATCAACTCCAAACTGGGTGAGACTTCTGCTAAAAGATATGTCAGTAGGGGTACGCCGCAAGGCGGTGTCCTCTCCCCCCTTCTTTGGAACTTAGTGGTTAACGAACTACTGATATACCTGGAAGCGGGTGGTAGCAGAGTGATTGCCTATGCGGATGACGTTGCCATAGCCGTCTCAGGAAAACATTTAAATACCATTAAAGAACTCCTCCAAGTAAATCTTAACAGATTAACCTGCTGGGCAGATCGCTGTGGATTGGGAATAAACCCCCATAAAACTGATCTTGTCCTCTTTTCTAGGAAATATAAAATTCCAATCATAGACCCTCCTTCAATAAACGGTACCAGTTTAGCTTTCTCCGATACAGCAAAATATCTGGGTCTGATTTTTGACAGGAAACTAAACTGGAAACCTAACATTCAAGAAAGAGTCAATAAAGCTACAATAGCTTTATTCTCCTGCAAGAAAGCCATTGGGAACAAATGGGGCCTTCAACCTCGCATAACCCACTGGCTATACATCTCGGTCATAAGACCGATACTCACTTACGGGGTGGTTGTCTGGTGGACGGCCTTGGAAAATGCAGTCAACTGCATTAAATTAAGCAGAGTCCAAAGAACAGCATGTCTATGCACAAGCGGAGCCTTGCGGTCTACCCCCTCTGCGGCATTAGATATTCTGCTTCACTTGACACCCCTCGACATTTTTAGCAAGCAAGTAGCTGCGACTGCAGCTATTCGCCTTAAAGCGACTAAACAGTGGACAAATAATTCATTTGGCCACGCCAACATTCTTAATACATTAGGAATCCTCACAGAGAACACCGATTACACCATACCTGAACTTTGGTTTGACAAAAACTTCCATGTAAGCTTCCCCTCTAGATCATTCTGGGAGGAGGATGCTTTCATGGAGGACAAGTCAATCCATCTCTACACAGATGGATCTAAAACCGACAGCGGAGTTGGTGGCGGTGTTTTCTCAGATAAGCTTAATCTAAGCCTCTCTTTCCGCATTCCAAATCACTGTAGCGTGTTCCAGGCGGAAATTTTGGCGATTAAAGAAGCTCTGTCCTGGCTGAAGAAAAACGTGATATCTGCAAAGGATATCCGCATATTTTCGGATAGTCAGGCCGCCATCAAGTCCCTGGACTCGGTCTCATTGTGTTCTAAAACTGCCCTTGAATGCCGATCATCTCTCATGGAGATGGCAGAGCAGTTCAACATTCACCTCTGTTGGGTGCCGGGCCACAGAGACATTCCAGGGAACTGCAGAGCCGATGAACTCGCCAAAATTGGAACCACTCTACCTATCCTACCAGACAAAGGTAGTATAGGTATACCAATCGCTACGTGCAAACTAACACTAAAGCTAGATTCCAATAAAAGAACGGACCTTAGGTGGACTGCTGGACAAACATGTCTAGCGACAAAACAGATCTGGCCGAAGCTGGATCTGAGTCGATCTAAGTGTCTGATCCTCTTAGAAAGGAAACATCTCAGCGCCATAATAGGTGTCATTACCGGACACTGCCTCATAGGCAAGCACGCAAGAAGGCTTGGCGCTTTTACTAACGATTTTTGTAGAAGCTGCATGGACGAGGAAGAGGAGGAGACAATCCCCCACCTACTCTGCACATGCCCAGCTCTCTCTCAGAGAAGGAAGCTTCACCTAGGAGCTTTCTTCTACAACGACCTAAACGATCTAGAAAAAATAGACGTTAACAGTCTCCTACGCTTTATTAAAAGCTCAAACTGGTTCCAGTAGTAAGAAGATCATAGATCCACGTGGCATCACAATGGGCCAATAGGCCTAAGTGGGTTGGTATTTCCAACAGCCACTCTTACCTAACCTAACCTAACCTACTTTAGGAAGCATAAAAGCCATAGTGATATGAGCAATGTTATCTTTGTAATACAATGTTCTCATTAAGATTGGTAGTCATATTAGTTGGGGTAGGCGTCGGTTGGGTTTTGTTTATGTTAGCCCTAAAATTATGGACATGGCATAAGTTATTACGTGCCGTGGGTATTTGGAACTGGCTGGATTGATGGGATGACAAATATAAAAGGGAGCTGACGATGGAAAGGGGTAGCAGTTTTCTTTGAGTCGTTTTCCCAGTCGCAAGCACGGTGGTCCGTCGATCGCAATGTTTAAAATTTATACTTTTCTTTTATAATTCAATGTACAACAATATTTTACTCGTCAATAAAAATAAATTTCCTACATGTATATCCTACTTTTATTTTGCCCCACTGGTAGTCTTCAACCTGGAAAACCGATGACGCATATAGACTTTTGAAAGTAACATTAGATCTAAGTGCTCCTCAGCCTCATCTAAGGTATTATTGTAACTGAATATGATTTTTCCCCATTTAGTCGCTTTTACGGAAAGCAGGGGGTTGCTGAGGGTGCGGTATGCTGCCCCCTCCTTGCAACTGTAATCATAACTGTAATAATACATTGAACATTTTAACATTTTTAATCAGCAGCATTAGATAAATATTATCTGCTTGACAACGAAAGAAGTCCTTGAACAAAATAATACATTCAGCTCTATTTATATATCCGACTCAAGCGGCACCACTTGGAAAAACTAGAGACACCTCCGAAACAATGCCTCGGAAAAGAATCTATAGCATATTGATCACATTCGGCTACTAAAATCAGATAGCGACATTTTTTTTTAAACATAAGAACTCTCTTCGACGAACCCAGGGATGATATTCACTCCAGTTACTTTCGATTGAAGAACGGATATTCAAGTTATCACCCAAATAATAAATACTTTTCCCATACTTAACTCCCAGGTAATGCAATAATGCTAGCTAAAAGCTATAACTGGCGCCCGAGCAGAATTAACCCGTGCAAATTATAACTAAATAATAAAAAAAAACTTTGAATTCTTTTTTAACAAGGCGAGAAGTGACCCTACCGATAATAGTCAGTACCGAGTCGACCACCGACCCGTAATTCTCATACTGAAATTGTGAATATGAGCGATTTCAATATACTCAATTCTAGTTGGCTTCGACATTCTGGATAGAGAACACCCGAAGGGCGGTCTGTTGAGATATTCGCTTCGGAAAATAACTTGACCTAGCTTGTAAATGAGCCCATACGAATACCAGACGTTAATACTCATCTCGCCAACACCCTTGACTTGTTTTTAACTTCTCACCCTGATAACTACACCCTTCTAGGCTCGTCGGAGCATTGTGTCATATCAGCTAATTTCTCATACTCCCACCCCACAGTAGTAGAACCGTGTGACACTACGAGAAAGTCTATTCGAGCGGATTTAATAGCTTCTTTAGGAATTTGAACTGATAGTTATGTTTCCTCAATAACTACGTGGATGCCGCTGCTGATATATCACATAAACTATTCTCTTTGGAATGAGATGCTTCATCTCTCATCGGATGAAGAGTATCAAACCAAAAGAAAAGGCGTGGTAAGATTCCAGCTGTAAGAAGAGGCTGTCAAATTTACAGAAATATTTTATCGGTCCTTCAAAACCAACCCGACAAAGGAAAGCCGAATAAAGTTCAAACGAGCCAGAAACGACTCTCTTAAGCGTGTGAAAAACGAGGCAAAAAAAATATTACAATCCCAAAAGCAGTAACAATTTTTTGTCGTTCGTCAAAAACATTATAAATTCTGCCTCATACTCCATCCCAACGCTCATTTACAATGACATTCCAGCTGCCAGCTCTTTACTGTCAGCACATTTTGCGGACAGTTTAACTCTTGCAGATTGTGCTTTGTCTCCGTCTAAAAGTGTAGACTTGAATGCGTCGATCTTTAATGGGGCGTATCCACTTTTGCACTAGTGTGCTAATAAGCGTACTTAAATATCTATTATTAACTATTGTGTAAGTTTTCCTCCATCCTACTCTTTAGGACTCTTTCCAAGAAGATGGAAAACAGCATTTGCCTAGGCCAGTCCCTTAAAAAACGAAACTTCTTCTCTCTCCTCCAACAGACCAATTGCACTTACGTTCCTTCTTTACAAGGTCATGGGAACGCTGATAAACCGTCAGATCATGAAATATCTCGAAACACGAAAACTTCTCAATGGCTGGCAGTTCGGTTTTCATAGCAATAGATTTAATGGCATGTCTCACCGAAAAGTGGAATCAAAGCGAAAGCAAGATAGTTGCAATTAATATTTTTTAAGGGATTTGGCGGAGTTTGGTATTAGGCTCTTTTCAAGTTGTCTTGAATGGTTTCAAGTCTGATTTTCACAAAATAAATGCTGGTGTGCACAAGGATTACGTTCTGTCTCTGACACTCTTTTTACTGCTACTTTCAATATCTTACCAGACTTGTATCAATTGATTGTTAAAAATACTTTTTTTAAATTTATCTTATATATGGAAGGGGTGGCCGTGGTGTAGTGGTAGTAGCAAACGCTTCTCACTCGGAGGGTCCAGGTTCGAATCCTGCCCATGGCAAAATCAGTTTTTCATTGTATAATTGTTGGAACTCAGACAAAAAAAATTCTGCGTGTGAAGGCATAACACTGACACGTAGATTTGGCTGTTATAAGAGTTTCAAGCAATGAAAAAAATACTGGGAATTATATCTCGAATCACTCTGAGTGAAGAAAAACTCTCCGTCCTATTCGGACTCCCACCCCTGGAAAGCAAACATACAAACCAAACACACCTGAGTTTCAAACCACTACAAAAACAATTTTTCTTTCTCCTCCTTCTATCTTTCCGCCTATCGAGCGCCCTGGCAACAGTAAAAGGGTATCAACCCCTTAGGCGCGCGTAAACTATAAACAAAAAAAAAAATCTTATATATTACCAATATCAAAAGCTATTTTTTGAACAATATTGAAAAGCATTTAAAGTAAATACGACGTAAACATATTAATTAATTAATCCCTAAAAGTGTTAATTCCTGCTGTTGCAATGGAGCAATTGCAATAAGTGATAAATCAGTTAACAGGTGCACCGAACGCACAGATGGAGCAAACTAAGCTCATCAATAACCGTCTTCAAAAACTATAAAGTAGAAGAAGTAGAAAAACAAGTTGCGAAATAAGGTGTAATAAGACGACCATATAATTCACCACTATGGATAGTGCCAAAGAAATCAAATGCAGGAGGCGAAAAACAATGCAGGCTAGTCATTGATTTCAAAAGACTAAATGCAATTACAATCGCTGATACCTACCCCATACCAACAAACTTGAGAGCCTAGGGGAATGGAAATATTTTACAACACTCGATTTGACTCCTGGCTTCCATCAAAATGAAAGAGAACGACATTCCTTAAGTCCCTCATTGGAAAAACGTGTTACGTTTATATAGATGACATTAATGTGTTTGGAAAAACGATCACGCTGAAAACCTTGATAAAGTTCTATCATTGTTGTAAAACGCTAATCTGAGAGCTAACCTTAAGAAATCTAAATTCTTAAAATCCGTGATAGACTTTCTAGGGTACATTATTAATCAGGAAAGTATTCGCGCAGATCCAAAAAAAATATCTGTAATCCAAAAAAATCCCACCCCTCAACACCTTAAAGACCTAAAAAGTTTTCTAGGGTTGGCTTCCTATTACCGTATAAGTTCATTAGAGATTTTGGCAAAAAAGAAAATCCTTAACACTTCTAACTAGAGGTTTAAATGCTCAAGTAAAAGCAAACCAATCAAAGAAAACCGAAATTAAACTTGATAGATAGCACTTAAAAATCTAAAAGAAATGCTTATGTCATCGGACATCCTAAATTTTCTAAATGTTGATATGCCATATATACTAACGACTGACGCTTTTAATTTTTGACATTGGAGCCGTTCTATCGCAAGTAGAGATGGTCAGTGATAAGACTATTACATTTATTTCAAGATCACTGTCAAAAACGGAGGAAAGCTATTCAACAATTGAAAATAAAATGCTAGCAATAGTATGGTCCCTTGATAAGCTGAGAACATATCTTTACGGCTCCAAATACATCAAAATTCTCACAGATCATAAACAGTTAACGTTCGCATTAAGCAATCAGAATAATAACACAAAACTACAACTATGGAAGGCAAAGATCGAGGAAAAGAGCACGCACACTCTCGCCTTCCCATCGAACTTGAAGTTTTAACATACTTATCCGCTACTCAACACAGTGCCGAAGAAGACAGTAGTAATCTTATACCGCATGGCGAAGCTCCTCTTAATGTCTTCGTAAACCAACTCATCTTCTCTGAATGTAATGATCTGTCATGAAGAACCTCATCCGAAATACCATAGGCACTACATCAGAATGCCGACATTTGAAATCAACAACTTAAAGTAATTTCTTAAAGAAACCCTTAACCCTGATGTTCTGAATGGCATTAAGATACCCGAAAATTATATCCCAATATTATAAGAAATTTACAAAAACAATTTCAGCAATATAAAATCAGAATAACACAAAGAAAACAAGAATCAGATACTGGAAAAGTTTCATTATCCTCAGATGGCAAAATTAGTTAAGAAATTTGCAAATTCTTGTCAATTTTGTCTTTCCATCAAATATGGGGTGTCTGTCAAACCCGAAATTGCAACTCACTCCGGTTCCATCCTACCCAATGGAAATTTTACATATGGACATAATTGAAATTAAAAAAGAAAAATTCATAACATGTATCTATTGACAAATTATCTAAATTCACAAAATCCGTAAGAATAAATCCGTAATTAATATTCGAGACAAAATAATAAAAATACTTCATTTTTTACTTGTCCTAAAAAACGAAAGCAGCTTTATTAGTCCAATAATATTGAACTATATTGAAGGACTCGGTGTAACCTTCTATCTGGCTCCAACACAAAGAAGTGAATTAAACGGAGCCATAGAAAGGGTCGACTCCATTTTACTTAAAATTATAAGATGTCTTCAACAGGAATACCCAGACTACACAATTAAAGAAATAACTAATATCGCAGTGGATAGATATAAAATACAATCCATTCGGTCACCAAACAGAAATCTGCTGATATTTTCTTCGGAAGATTTCAAAGAATAAACTATCAAAATTTAATGGATTGCAAAGATATCGTCAACACCGACCAAACAAAACAAAAAAAACAAAAAAAAAAAAACATTAAAAAGACATAATAAAAAAGATCTATACCCAAAAATATAGCCCTGGTGAAATTATATACAAAAAAGAAAAGCAAATCAAATGAAAGGAAAAACCAATATTTCACAAAGAACTTGTACGACTTGATAACAACCGCCACAATTTCTGCTACAAATGGGAAACAACTTCATAAGTCACATCTTCTAAACGTTTCTTTTATTTCAGACTAAATGCCCTCTTCTGGGCAGATGCTATAATAAACATCTACGAATACAACAACCCATTAATAGCAATAAAACAATGAACTGGCTAGATAATAAATGGAAGCTACAAAAACATTCACACAATAAATCTCACAAATTACGAAGAAATAGTAGACCGAGTCAAAGCAGACCTTCACCATAGAATCTCAAAAACTAGTGCTTATTTAACACAATTGGAACTCCAACTCTCCAAGATCGGAAATCTCATGGAACAAACATCATCTGCAAGAGAAACCAACTTCAAAAACTCACTCCCAACGTTTACGCGTTTAAAATTCTTAGCGGTGAAGAGGCAAAGTGCGATTATTAGTTCCAAAATAATCCAACAGTAAAACTTATAAACGAAAGTACACGACTTTTAACCAAATATTTTGGCAATCTTTCGTATGGAAGATCCAATAAAACCCTTAATGGCACTTTTATTATAACTTATCACAACGAATCCATTGAAATTGGCAATTTCAAATATACGAATTGGGAAAGTAAAACTCATCATGTTTTACCCCATTTATTACAGAGTAACTCAACTAAGCTATTAATACGCTCAGACTTAACTATCTTGCTAATCAGTATAGCCTTTAACCTAACATTACGTTTCTGCCTTAAGCTTCAATACAAACACAAGGTCAATAACACCACGTCCCAAATCCCTACGCTTGAACTGAGTAGTTATCACCCAAGTAATAAACACCTTTCGCATACTTAATTCCCAGCTAACGCAATTATTCCAAATAAGCAAAATAGCGTTTATTCCCATTTCAACTTCCATTTCCACGTTATACAAAATGCAATGTAACCATTTCCTTTCCCACAAAATTAAATTTGTATTAAGTTTAATAAAAATTGTTAAGTTAGCAATAAGAACATTGTATAAATATGGGAAAAATAAAAGATTTGGTTGTTCAGTCGATCAACTTCAGCCAAGGTAGTTGCCTTTTTTTTCTCGCGAAACCCAGAACTATAACTTTCATGGTATAGACTGAATATCAAACAAGTAAGTGATATAATATTTAACACGCATCAATTCCCTGCTATACTGTCGATCTACGCCAAACATTGTGAACAAGCTAGTACGACATGGAGTTTATAATTATCCAGTACTATAAGGAAAAAAAAATCAACTAACTGAATGCTGCTAGTAGTATGTACTCGTATGTACATATATGGAATGATATTGATATAAACATTAACATCACAAAGTGGTGATTAGTTCTTTTCGTCTGCCCCGAATTCCTTCAAAGTAATGTCTCTTCTTCTACCGCGAGCATCGAACTTGTCGAGTTGTAGAGGCTGAGTAGGGTCAATGAATCTCGAGAAGAAATTCTCCAGACGAGTCCTGAAACCAAAGGATGCTCCCCCCCCTTCCCAACTCCCAAAGCACTACATCATTCCCCTGGGCTGGATCAAGGTGTTATACGACCCGTGCCGAAGATCAACCTGGCTGAGGGCCCAGTATCTCCAAAAATATCTCAGTCGCAAACGGAGTATCCGGATACCTGGCGACCTCCGGATTAGCTAGCCTTATCTGTATATGGCGGATCTCTGTACAGATGGACATCCCTTTCTCCGCTACTCGTGGGACTATCAATGGAAAATAACCAGAAAACAAAAACCGAGGCCGGTACTCCTTCATTACCAGGCGGTGGAACGGTGACTACACCGACTACCGGCAAGGCTCCTGCATTGCCGAGAGGAGGCAAAACTGTGGCAGGCCATGGTGCGCCATCCTCTAAAGGCAAAAGGAATAAGCCAAATAATAAGAATTCAGGAAGTGTTAAGACTGTGGCAGGCCATGGTCCTATCACCTCCTCCACCCCTAGCAGCAGCAAGTTTGTGGCAGGCCACGGACTTGTCGCGGCTACCAAAACTCCTTCAGGGAGTGTTAAGACTGTGGCAAGCCATGGTCCTATAACTTCCTCCGCCCCTAGCAGCAGCAAGTTTGTGGCAGGCCACGGACTTGTCGCTGCTACCAAAACTCCTTCGGGGAGTGTTAAGACTGTGGCAAGCCATGGTCCTATCACTTCCCCCGCCCCCAGCAGCAGCAAGTTTGTGGCAGGCCACGGACTTGTTGCTGCTACCAAAACTCCTCCCTCCAAAGAGGAATCTGGAGCTCAGCCGCATCGGCAAGCTCCATCTAAGGCGCTCTACATAAGACGCCGAAATGCTTCACGCATCATCAAAACCTTCGGATCCATTCCGGAGGTTGAGAGAAGTGCGGAAATAAAGAGCAAGGTTGAGTGGGCTAAAAACATCCTAAAAGACGGATTTCCCACTGCTTCCACTGCTTCCACTGCTCCCAAAACGTCAAAAGACTCCTCTAAGCGTCAGAGATCGTTGGAGGAAACCGTACCGGTTTCCAAGAGGCCCAAAACACACAGTTCCACAACCCCTGGGCCATCCAACAGCAGATCTCTGAGGTCTTATAATGAAGTCCTAAAGGACGCATTGGTGATCGCGGTGATCGACAGAAGCGATACCGACGGTTCCATTACACCGGAACGTTGGCAATTGGTCAAGTTGAAGCTCTCGAGCAACTTCTTGGTCATCATGCGGGAGAACCCAGGACCACCTCCTATCACAAGCGACGCTGGCTGGCACCAAGGCCACATCAAGCTCATCGCTTGCTTCAACCAGAGATCTCTCGATCTCTTCACCAAGGCCATCGATGGTTTAGGAGAGGTTTGGCCAGGTGCAAAACTCGAGGTCGTATCTAAGGAAGACATTCCTAGTAGACCTCGAACTCGTACCTGGATTCCAGCCGAACCCTCCTCTCCAGAAAGTATCCTGGAAATCATCCGGCTCAGCAACCCGACTCTTCCGACTCATGACTGGAAAGTCGCGAAACTGGAGGAACTAAGGGGTTCTTATAGATGCGCGTTAATTGTGATCAATAAGGAATCCCTTAATCCTCTGGCGCAGACGAAAGGCATGATTCGGTTCGGATTCGAGTCCATTCACTTAAGGGTGTACAAAAAGGATGAGCTGGATGCTGATAAGCAACCTCCTCCTCCTTTAACACCTGATATCACAACCTTGGATCTTGGAGCGTCGATATCCTTTCCAGAATTGGATAGCGACGACTCCAATCTGTCCGAGGTGACTACCAAGCCGTCGGTCTCCTCTTCTGACACATTGTCGGAAATGGAAACCGATGACGAAGCAATTACAGGTTCTACACGATCAGAGATAGAAGATGAGCTCTTGGGCACATCTTCAGAATCGGAGGACCTCAACAACACCGTGGTGGAGGCGACTCTGGAAGACTGTAGCAATGATACGGTTTCTCCAGATTAATCTCCACCACTCAAAAAAAGGCTTCGGCCGCACTCATTCTGCGTCTTTCCAAAAGCGCAGAAGACATAATTCTAATCCAGGAACCATGGATTGCAGAAGGCGTGGTTCGTGGACTTAGGACACCCACATACGTTCCGCTCTATACAAGAGACAAAGGTAAGATTAGAACTTGTATATTAGTGAAACGTAGCCTTAATGTATTTCTACTTCCCAACCTCAGTGACCCCGACCTAACCGTTGCCAGATTAGAGACTGCCAGAGGCTCTTACTGGCTGGCATCGGCTTACCTTGGCCACGACCAAGTGGGCCCTCTCCCTGGTGATAACCTAGAAAGGGTGGTACTGGAAGCGGGAAGGCAAAAAACTGGCCTCATAATCGGATGCGACGCTAACGCACATCATACGGTATGGGGCAGTACCGACATCAATGATAGATGTGAGTCACTTTTAGATTATATTTTAAGTACTAACCTCTTAATTTGCAATATTGGCAATGAGCCCACTTTCATAACAAAAAACCGACAAAAAGTATTAGATATTACTCTTGTCTCCGACAGCATCACCCAAAGGCTAACAAACTGGATGGTATCGTCTGAACACTCCTTTTCAGACCATAGATACATCCAATTCAGTCTGAGTGATGCTCCCCCCAGCCAACCAGCTTTCCGGAACTACCGGAAAACTGATTGGACAAAATATAGAGGAATACTGTCGGAAACGATATCCTCTAAACTATCAAGTCCCCCACGTGACACCAATGAGCTCGACATGAAAGTCAGGGAATTTACTCTGACTCTCAATAAGGCTATGGCCGCTTCCTGCCCTCTTATTCAACCAAGAGGCAAGAAAAAGCCACATTGGTGGACATCGGCACTATGACTGCTCAGAAACACCTACAGAAAACTTTTCAACGCAGCAAAAAGCACAAGAAAAGTGACCGACTGGGACTCATATAAAGAATCCCTCAAATTATAGAAAAAAGAACTGAGGAAGGCAAAGCGACAATCTGCGACAAAATTACAGAAACCTCTGAGGCTTCGCGGCTAAGAAAAATCCTCTCCACAAATCCTATGATGCCCAGCTGTTTGAAAAAAACCGATGGCTCTTGGACAACCTCAAGTGATGAATCACTCAACCTGCTTCTGGACACCCATTTTCCAGGTAGCTCCCAACTCGCGGCCAGTAGCAGCCCAAACAAGCCTACTGCAACCGTGACCAAAATTCATGGTCTGATTACGAGAGACAAACTGCTCTGGGCGCTGCATAGCTTCAAACCATACAAGTCTGCTGGTCCGGACGGTATTATACCTGCCGAGCTACAGAGATCCTCAGATATTATTCTACCAGTGTTGGAAAATATTATGAGGAGCTGTGTAGAACTTATCCACATTCCACTGTTATGGAGAGAAGTCAATGTAGTATTCATTCCCAAAGCTGGAAAATGTTCTCATGTAGTCCCAAAGGACCTCAGACCTATAAGTCTATCATCATTCCTTCTGAAAACTTTAGAACGACTGATTGATATCCATATTCGAGCTAAAGTTGATCCAAGACTTCTGTCTACGGCTCAACATGCCTACTGTAAAGGAAAGTCGGTGGAAACGGCTTTGCACTCTCTGAGTAGCCACATCGAACGATCCCTACAATATAAGGAGTACACAATGGTTGCTCTCCTAGACATAGAGTGCGCCTTTAACAACGTCAACACATCCGCAATCACGACTGCGCTGTCAACTCTGCAGGTAGATGGCTCACTTGGGGAGCTGATTAATCTAATGCTAACAAGCAGGATAATCAACTCCAAACTGGGTGAGACTTCTGCTAAAAGATATGTCAGTAGGGGTACGCCGCAAGGCGGTGTCCTCTCTCCCCTTCTCTGGAACTTAGTAGTTAACGAACTACTGATATACCTGGAAGCGGGTGGTAGCAGAGTGATTGCCTATGCGGATGACGTTGCCATAGCCGTCTCAGGAAAACATTTTTAATACCATTAAAGAACTTCTCCAAGTAAATCTTAACAGATTAACCTGCTGGGCAGATCGCTGCGGATTGGGAATAAACCCCCATAAAACTGATCTTGTCCTCTTTTCTAGGAAATATCAAATTCCAATCATAGACCCTCCTTCAATAAACGGTACCAGTTTAGCTCCGATACAGCAAAATATCTGGGTCTCATTTTTGACAGGAAACTAAACTGGAAACCTAACATTCAAGAAAGAGTCAATAAAGCTACAATAGCTTTATTCTCTTGCAAGAAAGCCATTGGGAACAAATGGGGCCTTCAACCTCGCATAACCCACTGGCTATACATCTCGGTCATAAGACCGATACTTACTTACGGGGTGGTTGTCTGGTGGACGGCCTTGGAAAATGCAGTCAATCGCATTAAATTAAGCAGAGTCCAAAGAACAGCATGTCTATGCACAAGCGGAGCCTTGCGGTCTACCCCCTCTGCGGTATTAGATATTCTGCTTCACTTGACACCCCTCGACATTTTTAGCAAGCAAGTAGCTGCGACTGCAGCTATTCGCCTTAAAGCGACTAAACAGTGGACAAATAATTCATTTGGCCACGCCAACATTCTTAATACATTAGGAATGCTCACAGAGAACACCGATTACACCATACCTGAACTTTGGTTTGACAAAAACTTCCATGTAAGCTTCCCCTCTAGATCATTCTGGGAGGAGGATGCTTTCATGGAGGACAAGTCAATCCATCTCTACACAGATGGATCTAAAACCGACAGCGGAGTTGGTGGCGGTGTTTTCTCAGATAAGCTAAATCTAAGCCTCTCTTTCCGCCTTCCAAATCACTGTAGCGTGTTCCAGGCGGAAATTTTGGCGATTAAAGAAGCTCTGTCCTGGCTGAAGAAAAACGGATATCTGCAAAGGATATCCGCATATCCTGGACTCGGTCTCATTGTGTTCTAAAACTGCCCTTGAATGCCGATCATCTCTCATGGAGATGGCAGAGCAGTTCAACATTCACCTCTGTTGGGTGCCGGGCCACAGAGACATTCCAGGGAACTGCAGATCCGATGAACTCGCCAAAATTGGAACCACTCTACCTATCCTACCGGACAAAGGTAGTATAGTTATACCAATCGCTACGTGCAAACTAACACTAAAGCTAGATGCCAATAAAAGAACGGACCTTAGGTGGACTGCTGGACAAACATGTCTAGCGACCAAACAGATCTGGCCAAGGCTGGATCTGAGTCGATCTAAGTGTCTGATCCTTTTAGATAGGAAACATCTCAGCGCCATAATAGGTGTCATTACCGGACACTGCCTCATAGGCAAGCACGCAAGAAGGCTTGGCGCTATTACTAACGATTTCTGTAGAAACTGCATGGACGAGGAAGAGGAGGAGACAATCCCCCACCTACTCTGCACATGCTCAGCTCTCTCTCAGAGAAGGAAGCTTCATCTAGGAGCTTTCTTCTAAAACGACCTAAACGATCTAGAAAAAATAGACGTTAACTGTCTCCTACGCTTTTTATAAGCTCAAACTGGTTCCAGTAGTAAGAAGATCATAGATCCACGTGGCATCACAATGGGCCAATAGGCCTAAGTGGGTTGGTATTTCCAACAGCCACTCTTACCTAACCTAACCTAACCTAATGTCTCTGAAATAATTCGTTGGATTAGTTAACTTAAGCATTTCGCCTGATTTATATTACGTGATCTCGCACTGTATGCGGCAGGAGCAACGTCTTCAATATGTTGTACCATATATCGATGATTTAACATCTTCGACTACGCTAAAATCGGTTTTTTCGACTAATTCAGGCTAGTCATAATTTGAAGCTGAAAAGCAGAACAGACACTCCGCATCGGTAAAAGTAGAATGACATTAAAATATATATAAAGTTTTAAAGAGTATACATAAGTATGTTTTTTATCTAAACTGTGCAACTGTATCTAGCAGCGGATTGTTAATTTTCCATTTAAATAGAGACAATACTTGAAGTTGTTCCTTATCTCAAGAATGAATAGTTATCGTGTACAAAACTGAAATGAGAAACTACTCTTGTCATGATAGTTGGATGGAGGATTTAAATTCATCCCAGCCAATTAAGTGCCAGCATTTAAAGCATTCACCTAATAAATTCAATCCTTTAACCGAAGAACAACAAGGACGATATATCTTTATGCGTCATTCACTTTAATAACAAACTGCTATCACACCAACTGTCCTCCTTTTGACAAGGG
Organism: Volucella bombylans; assembly: GCA_949129095.1. Lineage (NCBI taxonomy): Eukaryota > Metazoa > Arthropoda > Insecta > Diptera > Syrphidae > Volucella > Volucella bombylans. The sequence continues at coordinate 323,259,125 of OX422140.1, forward strand.
CTCCTTCATGTTATTTATCCAATTATGCGAGACACTTTCACGAGCACACCAAGAGCTGTTTATCACTTCCTTTTATGCTAGCAAATCACTGAAGATTTATTCCGTACACGACAGCTCAGTCCTCATTCTAATTATTCGATGTTAATAAATCCCATCCGTCGACATCCTGCATTATGGCAGCATTTATTCGTATACCAACTAACCCAAATTGTAATATCCCCAGTGATTCTAATGTCCCACTAGTGTAAGTATCTGCTAATGAACTATTCGCCATCCAACAGCGGAAATAACTTCCACGACATTATATGTACATACATATTCGCTACGGGTTTCTTCACAGCTACATCAACAGTCACAACTACAGCAATGAACATGTTATAACGATAACAAAGCATAGTAAATAGTTTTAGAAATTAAGTACCATATTGGTATCCTCTTTCAAGAACACACGTATTTCTGTGAGTCAAATAATAAATAGACTGACAGAGTGTGACTTTGCTAAAATTATCCGCTCGAACAAAGATCAAGCCAGGCCTAACGACTTTGAATGAAGGATTTTTGTATCCTGTCATGCTATACGGATATTCTGTTCCTTCAATTAATTTATTCTTAAAATAGAGAGAAGGAAGAAGAAAACAAAAACACTTTCCCCTTCCATTGACAGGATAGCCTAGCCAATGCAGAATGTAGAATATGCAAACGGTTATACGAACCTTCGAAATAACTCACTCTCCGGGTGCTCTGCGGCAAAGCGAGCTTTCTTCCTGAGTAATGGAATCGTTAATGCATACGTTGTCACCATCATCAGCATCGGGATATAGAACGCCACAAGTGAGCCGAACACAAAGAATGCTCGGTTATTTATCACACAGACACGCGGATGCGGCATTATGTTCGATTTGTTCAATATTCCTGCAACGATAAAAAGGAAACATAAATTCCAAAATGGGCACGATGTGATGTGTCGTGTACTCACCTAAAACTGTTATCGAACTGGACACCATCATCGCCATCACCCAGACGATGGCGATTTTAATCCCGGCCAGTCGTTTTGTGGATCTATGTCGTGAGCCTAATGGATTTCGAATGCCTAGATACCGGCCCAAGCTAATGAAGCACATGTGTAGAATGCTCGACGAGCATGCCAAGACGTCACATGTCACGTAAATATTGCACCAAGTTACACCGAGTGGCCAATATCCTGTAAAAGACAACAACAACACACGCATACATTTAGAAACATTTTTAGGATACTCGTATAATGAATATGTAAATTTCGTTTTTCATAATTTAAATCGCAAAGTAAGGGATACTGTACAGATATGTACAGATTACAGATACAAGGGATAAATTGGTATATCGTGACAGATTGTGCTTGGTTCTCAAACTCCATTCCTCCATGGGAAAATAAATATTTACAATCTATACAATCTAGTGACAGGTGGCATCCTGGCTGGTGAGGATTAATGAGTGAATGGAATACAACCGGAGTAAATCCATTAGATCAATATAACATCCTTGACTGAGGGATAGAATTCTTGATTTTCTCTCTTAAGCCAAAAACAAAGCCCTACCGAAATTCATCTCTTAATATTGAGGATATGCTGACACTGCTGCTGCGGAGTCATCCGTTTCTAAATGAGGATTTAACAAACCCTAATTAAAAGCTTGTGCCCCTTGTGTTGGATGCTACTGGGTACTCTGATGCTATGTCGAATTTATTTGTGTCCTGAGAGGATCTATCGATGGGTTAGACATAAATTGTGGTTTTCAATTACACATACAAAACCCTCATCGAATTTGAGGCTCAACACTCAAGGCTATCAGATTTGGAGGCGCGTGGCAAACATAACTCCACTTAAGGTAGTGGAATACATTTTGTACCTTAATGTTTTAGACCGTAATGAGTGTAAATTGAGGTAGACCCTTTGGCTGTGTTACGCAAATATGGAAATGTCAAGTGGTGCATTACCGTAATGGAATCCGATATCTAGGACATGGGCAGCATAAATCGCTATAAACGATTATGAGAATTTTTGGGTACAAACACTAGCACACTTTACGAATACCCGAGGTTCCTTTTTGTTTTGGGAAATGTGACGTTTCCAATGATAAAAACTTAGAGGATGTGCCCATTGTTTCAGGTATACATTTATGCCGCTCGTTGGTATTTGTGGGGCTTCATAATTTCCCCCGAGGCAGAGGTTTTATTAAAACTGCAGATCACATTTAGTTTATGGTCTTATCCTATAAACTAGGTCGTAAGTCCTTGTACAGTGAAATGAAAGAAACTATTAACATGCCACAAATAAAATGGAACACTAAGAAGGTTTTTCCTCTTGTGAAATGTGGGAAGTACAAAGAGACAGTATATTTTGGAAAAGGATGGAGTAAATTAGTATTGCAGAGAAGATTTGTTGCTTGTTTTGCCCTTATTCACCTTTGAGCTTATTATTTGCAGTCTTGTCGGTAGAATTGAAAGCGCACTCGACAGTATGCACTGAGTATTGTCATCAACATTGAGGGCAGTTTTGACAATGCAAAAACAAAGAACGAGAGGGCTTCACGAGCATTGTAAGCAGGCTCTTCGGAAGAAAAAAGTAAAAGCACGAGAAGCGCTCGATCGAGGCTTCAGACCGGTGCTACATGAAGACGAAGTTTTACCAACAAATAAAACAAACATGCCAAAGCTGTGAAACCAGAATCTGTAACGATGGAGAAGAAAACCTCATATGTAATTGAACCACAGTCGATTTTGAGAATCCGAAGAGATTATTTAGTTTTAGTTTTAAACGCATTTTATTTTCTAATCAATAACTCTTACATACTAACAAAAAATGCTTAAATTCTAGCTTAAAATTACTTAACAATCTTATACTAACTTACTGGCCCCACACAGGCACTCTAAGCTACTCTAAATTCTTATACTATGTCTTTCGACTTTATTAACATTTTCTTTATGGATATTTATTTACTATACTTAAAGCTAAGAGAAAATATTGTTAACAAAAACTTAGCGTATGGACATAATTTTTTATTTTTTATACAAACTTAATATCTAACTTAAAATAAGCCTTAGTCTACCTAACCTACATACACAATAAACACATACACACACATTGACATTATACACAATAATATACATATATTAGTATATACTTTTGTATACACTAATATATGTATATATTTCTTAAATGCTAACCTAAACCTACGTAAGCTGGCCATCGCTATTCACAGAGAAAACAGATTGGTCAGCTCTGCCTCATTAGTAAGGCTGGTCCGTAGTTGACGGAAACGACGACGAATCATCTTCTCCATCATTCAACCACCAGAAATGCTGGTGCTGCCGAACGACATCCCTCTTATCGCGATTCCCCACCGCCCTACTGAACCTGAGTCGATCCACACTGCCATGTGCGACGTCTCTGTTGTAGTTGAGTCGCCTTTCCCCAGCTGTCCGAGCGACATGGAAGATTAACGGGACCGCTGATATATCCTGGATCAACCCTTTCTGATCTAGGTAGAGGAATGCTTCCGGTGGAACGAAGCCGTCAGATCGCACACTCTCGTGGTAAAGGTAATTGGGGTTGTAAGCCCCAGATATCAGGTTATTCATCGAGGTCATTGCTCTTGCAATGTGCCTTCGAGTCAGCTTAATTACGAAGTTGTCCACTCGTATTAGGTTCGCCCTATTGTAAAGGACCTCATTAGGATAAAATTTCTTGTACTCCGACTCTGGTGTTCTGTACAAGCGAAGACAAGACCTAAGGCAAGCCCTCTCAAACACCCGAATCTCGAATTCCATTAAGCTTGCTCGTACATTGAACCACACGGGACAACCAAATACCAGCATGGGCCTGATAAGGGCCATGTAGCAGATTACCTTTACCCTCACATCGAGTTGGCTGCTATAAAACAGTCTCTTTGTAAGGGCAAAAGCACCTTTAGCTCTGGCCAGGGCAGCATCTACATTTTTGCCAAAATACAGAAACTGATCTAGCCAGATCCCAAGGTATCTGACTACATTTCGACAGGCAAGAGGCTGTCCGTGCTGTCCAATTATTGAGAACTTTCGCCAATTTTTTCTGGTATCGCTAGAGGCTCCAGACAACGGCGTCCTAAAGAGAATGGTTTCCGACTTCTGAAAGTTGATTTTCAACTTCCAGTCATCGCAAAATCGTCTTATCTTATCGAAGTCACTCTGCAAGAGAGTATTAATGACCTCGATTTTTGGACCTGTTCTGTACGCTACCAAATCGTCTGCGTACGCAATAGTATGTGGTAGTGAACCTATCAAGTCGCTTGTATAAATGTTAAATAGGATCGGCGAATTGACCGCGCCTTGCTGAAGACCATTTTTAATTTGAAATATTCCAACAGAAGTCACATCACCATTCTTCCCGATGAACTGTCTGTTGGTTAGCATATTATAAAGAATGTACAAGAGTGGTTTACTGATCCCCAGCCTAGTCAGCTTATAGAAAAGACCCTCTAACCATACGGTGTCGAAGGCCTTCTCCAAGTCAACAAGGCAGGCACCAGTGCACTGTTTCTTGCCTTTGTTCCATTGGATATCAGAAACCAGTTTAGACGCGGCATGTGAGATATCATGTCCCGCCTTAAAACCGAATTGATTATCCGGAACTATATGTTTGTCCTCAACCCACCTAGACAGAGCTCTATTGATTACTTCTTCAAAAACCTTACTGATATTCGGAAGGAGACTTATCGACCGGAGATTCGCCGGATTGGATATATCCTTTCCCTTTTTGGGGATAGGATGAACCAGCGCCGTTTTCCAATGCGCTGGATAATGTGCATTATTCATCGCATTATTAAACAGGGTGGTGTAAATGTCCACCGCTTTTAGAGGAAGATGTCGAAGCACGATATTCGGAATACCATCGGTCCCCACTGATTTCTTAGCCCTGATTGTGTCGAAGATCTCATGGAGTTCTTCCTTCGAAATGAACGGGGGTAGGTCACGCTCTCTGGTAATGACATTATGTGCCATATTTTCGTCGCTGAACCGGGTGAAACCAGAGCCCTCTCATCGCCAGTTCCCTATTTCATTTCGAATGCAGAAGTCGTGCCCCAAGACGCGACTGCCCAGGTCGTAATTAGGGCCAATGGTATCAGTGGCCTTGTATACTTCCTGGAAAGTCGCCCCTATGGTCTCAACCTTCTCCTGCGGATCCTCGATCACAAAGAAGTCGTCATCGTCAGCGGCTTCATTTGGATCAATACCTGCTGTTGTCAGTAACCGTTCGTTGTTGTCCGGGCTATTTTAAGACACTGAAGGTCGATTTGTTTTTTTCTCCGAAATAGTTTATTGATTTGCGGAAACATGTTCGGGTTGCTGGTGTTTACAGCCCGAACCTTGTTGTTCCAATACAAACTTACAGAAATTCTGTAATTTTCTTTTATCAGCGTTTGAATATTTTTAATCGACGACTTCAGTTTCCTAATCTCCGGGTCTCGTCGGTCAGTTAACTGTCTGTACAAGTTTTTGAGTCTTGACAGAAGTCTACTTTTCTGTCGGTGCAGTGCGTCAATAGTAGGATTGCGGAACAGGTTTTCGTTAGTCGTGCGTCGATACCGCGGTATTGTAGTGTCCATAGTTTGTTTAATTGTCTCGTCCATTTGTTTTAGGTAATTGTCGATCTCCTCGTTTGACAAATTCCTATTGGACGGTGGGTGGAGCGTGTTCGAGGAGAGCGCTCTTGTCAAGGTTGCTGAGAAGCGTGTCCATCGAGTTTTACTGTAGTTGTAAGAATATCTTTGGACAAACTCCTCCAATTCCGCAATTTCGTTGGGAACTGTAATTTCGGTGCTAAAACCGCAATGGTCGCTGTCATACACGAATGTGCGCAGACAGTTTAATGTTTGTAAATTCGTACCTGTCAGTCGTATACGTTCGTCGTACAGCAGTAGATCCAGATAAGACCCGCCTCTGGGAAACGACGGGTTATCCGTCGCTTTAAGACCGAGTCTGTACATGACATCGTGCTGACCCCACCAATCGAGTAGTAGGTTCCCTCTAGTATTTAGCAAATTATTTCCCCAATCTCTGAGTCTAGCGTTGAAATCCCCGCCGATTATAAAATAATTCTCCCCCGATTCCAGCCTCAGAAGTCGAAAAAGCGTGTCGAGCTCTGCAATGAATAGGACGTTGACCTCCACCTTCTGCTGCCGAGCCAGTTTTGCTTTCTTAATGTCAGCGAACTTAGGACAACCCCGATAGTTTGCGGTGTGTCCCACGTTTCCACATAACACGCACGAGAGCTTCGATCTATCGGATGCTCCGTCAACACCCAGAGCACACTCCTCGGAACTGTGGTTCTTAGCGCACTTCACGCATCGAGGCTGCATTTGGCAGTTCGACGCGGCGTGCCCGAACCTCTGGCAGCGAACGCATTGTATAACGCCTTCGCTCCTTTTTAGTTTTTCCCAGTGAATCACCTGGTAGTCTAGGACATTGATACTCCTTAGACTATCCAGACGGCTTTCGGGACTGAGCTGCACCAGGAAGAACGGCAGACTCCGTTTCTCCCGCCTGGCTCTAGCTGTGGTAAATGGTTTTACCCCCACAAACTTGAGTCCTTCGCACTCCTTCTCTTTGAGCAGTGCCAGGATCTCCTCAGGATCAGAAGACGGTTCCAACCCCTTCAGCAGCATCGATTGCCGCTTTTCACACTTCGGTGTGTATGAGTAGTGGTCCGTCGTCGTTTCTTTTAGGAGCTCTTTCACTTTCGCGTAGCCCTCCACTGTATTACAGTGGATGGCATGGCGATCGTTCCCCAATCTCTTTATATTAAAATTATTACCAATGACCAACTTACACATGTCCTTGGTTGCATTTACCTCCAGTTTGTAGGTGTTGATCGGAGGCACCTTCTCTTTCTTCTTCTTCTGCTGCTGCTGCTGTTGTTGTTGTTGTTGTTGTTGCTGCTGCTGTTGTTGTTTTTGTTGTTGTTGGTGTTCTTGCCGCTGTTGTTTTTGCTGCAGTTGTTGCTTCGGCTGCTGATGGTTTTGTTGTTGCTGCAGTTGCTGTTTCTGCTCTTGTTGTTGTTGTTTTAGGGAGCTCTCTACTTCTGATTGCTCCCTCTGCCTTCGTGCAGTTTGCCTCTGTTTAATAGCAAGCACGTCTTGCTCCAGCTTTTGTATGCTGCTTTTTATGTTGTTAATTTCGTCATCTTCGTCTTCCGACTCAGATGATGCCAGAGAGATGAAGCTGTTGGAGCCCCCCTGCTCTTTATCTTCTTCAGCTGTTGAAACAGCACTTATTTTTTCTTTGACAGATTAGGAGGGGTATTCAACCTCTTCTTCCTTTTGCTGGCTTTCGCCACGGTTATGGGAAGAGCGGGGCGCTCTCCCCCATCCATCACGTGATTTTTGTTGTTTTTCCTTCTTATTGCCTGATGGTTTATATGTTTTCACAATTTGAGGAGAAAAAAAAAAAGTTCCAAACTGCACTCGGGATTCGAACTCGTGTCCCACGATTTGTTGACTGGCGCCGCTAACCGCTGAGCTATCGAGTCAATTTACGGAATTTTAACTGTTTATATTTATAAACCGATTTTTTGTTTTTTTTTTCTTTACGAAAAGCCGAAAGACGAAGGACGTCTATTCTCACCAGGGATTTGCGAACGACTGAGAAGAGATTATTTCTTAGATAGTGATGAACAACATCTCACCATTAGGCAGGATGAATAATTCAACCTGGGCAAAGGCAGATTCGTCTACCCTACCAAGATGAAGCCAACAATTTCCATGCTTAAGTATTATATAAAAAAGCTTCTTGACTCGATGACTTAGCTGCCAAGCTATTTAAAGCTGTAGCTTTGCAATTATGCTCTTCAAAAAAAAAAAAAGACGCCTAAAATTCCACCCATAATTCGGATACATTCTACAGATGAGTGTTCAAAGATCGCCCTCAATGGGGTAAATTTCACTAGACAACGTGAATTTCAACAGCGTTGTCTCATCCTCCAACACAACAGCTACGACTTCTTCTGCTGCTATTACAACAGTCACGGTTAACAGTAACACCATGACCGTATTATCAATCAATACAACACCGCCCAAAATACCCTGGCCGTTCTTAAAAAAAAACAGAAAGCGCTATACCACCAAAAAGAGCAAATCAAGCCAACAGAACACCGCCAAACAAAAATACTGCTAGCCCCAATGCATCCAAAAAAATCAAAAAAAAAAAAACCAAACAACACTCGACTTACCAAACCAAACAACAAATTTAAACAACAGATTCGAAATATTATCCTTAGATGAAGACACTGACAACAGGCAAGAAACAGAACATGGCACATAATATTGAAGAAACAGAACTACGCAAACCCCCTCCAATCACTGAGCAATGCCCTAAACATAACTGCAAATAAAAGCTATGAACTTAAGGTTCTCAAAAACAACAAAATAAGAATTAAGTCAATCGAGTCAACAACTAGAAGACATAAAAATGATACGCCAAAAAAAAAACACAAAATACTACACTTTTAAACCCAAGGAAGAACGAGACTTAAAGGTAGTGCTGCGTAACATGCATCACTCAGCGGACAAAGAAGATATCAAACAGAAACTCAAAGAAATGGGCCACAAACTATTAAACATAAACAATATGCATCATAAACAAACCAGGCAATCCCTCCCATTATTCTTCAACAACAAGAACATATACATACAACATAACGAAACTACTAAACTGTAAAGTATCTTTCGAGATTCCCTACCATAAATGAGCAATTAATTAATCAGACGACTAATATAATAAACATAATTTAAAAAACGAAGCTCAATGGACCGCAAACACAATATTCTTAAGATCGTAAATCGAAATGCTAACGCACTTCTCCAACACCAGGTAGAATTAAAACAATGCATCAAGGACAATAACGTCGACTTGTTATTTAAGTATATCAGACACGTACCTTACAGACAAAAGCCATTTAAAAATGCTTGGATTTAACATCTATCGTACAAACCACCCTGACGGTACAGCGCATGCAGGCTCGCCGATTATAGTCGGGGACTGAATAAAGTTGACTGAACTATTGTACAATAATACAAAACCGGACATATCCAATGCAAAACAATACAACTGATGGACAGTAATGGCCTCCTACTACTGTCTGCCCTTTACTGCCCACCCAAACACATGATCAGCACAACTATTTGATAGCTTCTAAAGGACACATACATTCATACTAGCAGTAGACTTAATGCTAAATATATGGACTGAGGATCTAGAGTAACAAACAAGAAAGGGACAAATCTCCTAACTGCAAAAAATCTCAAAACTGTAATTATAACTGCAAATTTTTTAGGCAAAGGAGAACCAACATATTGACCCAAAGAAAAAAACCAGATTTGCGTGACTTCTGTGTTACAAAAAACATTAGTCCTTCTAACCTAAAAAATAAAATCCTGTCGTGAACTATCATCTGATCATTCGCCTGTTATATAAAATCACACCCGCCCCCAAAAATCTGCAACTCTATAACATAAAGAAAAAGGAAACTAAGAAAAAGCTGCCAGATCACAAGAGCACCGGTGGATAAACAAAAATTAAACAGAGCTATAAAAAATTTAAAGGAAGCACTAAAAAACAGAATCAAAATTACAACCTAACAAACTACTTAAAGTGACTTTTTTTATCTCATTTTCCAATAAATATTTTTCAATAACAACAGCAACAATACCCTTCCACAATTGCAGACTCACAGGAATACAAACCTAAAAATCGATCACATAACAATAAGTGAAAACCTTTGAAACACGCATAATGCAATGATTAGACTAAAGCATATCCTAAAAGTATGGAAAGTTGCGAAATAATAGCAATACCTAAATCTGGAAAAGATGCAACCCACCCAACCTCATACGGACCAGTTAGTTTATTTCTTTTTCTGTCAAAAATCTTCGAGATCGTTTGACACCCATATTGAACAGACTAAATGCAATACCTGACCACCAGTTCGGATTTCGAAGACAGCAATCGGCAGAAGGATTCTGCGTATGAGTATTCCTTGATGTTGCCAAAGCCTTCGACACTGTATGGCAGGCTGTCTTACTCCTCAAACAAGAAAAACTCTTCTTCTATCAATGGTCAAAAGTAATCTAACCGATCGACAATTCTATGTCAAGCAGAAATACGATCACTCTAAACTTTTACAACACGAGCTGGAATCCCTCAAGGTGGCGTATTAGGATCGCTACAATATAACTTATATATCAGAGACATTCCTCTTCCAACACAGACAACAACCACTAAAAATCGACAATAAAAACATCTCTATCGTCAAGGTAGCCAAGTACCTAGGAACCTATTTAGACAGCAAGCTAATTTGGGAGCACCGTATACAGCAGAAGCGGGACCAAATGAAAACAAGTTCAAACAACTTTACTGGCTACTTCAACGAAAATCACCATTATCCAAAAAAGCAACAAATTCTTATTATATGTATTAAGTTATTATTAAACCAATCTGGACTTATGTAGTTCAAATCTGGGGTACAGCAAAGAAATAGAACACAAATATAACCCAACAACAACAATACACAACAAATAATGACATACACAAAGATCTTCAAATTCTCACGATACAGCAAGAAATATCCGAAACGAGAAAAGAAGCAAGTATAATATCATACATTAATAGCGATATCAACACCCAGCCAACACGAAAAACGCTAAATAGAAGACGGCTGAATAGAACGAAATTCTTGGCAAACAAATACGGCATCCAATGTAAAATGTTCCTTCCATCTCACTACAAAGGTAATCGAAACTTTGAATTCCACCTCCCTGCTAGATTGGTGGTAATTTCAATATTGGAAGGATGCGTATCTGGATTGACACACCTACCAAGAAACAGGATTAAACTAATCTTAGCACTGAATCTAATTCTAACTTACCAAATACCGTTTCCAACTCTCGTCCCGACCCGGGCTATAATTCTAGTAATAAAATTCCGAAACCCGTCCCAAACCCTCAAAAACCTGACCCTAATTCTAGTACAATAATAAGATACCGAAACCTGTTTCCAACTCCCGACTATAACTGAAGATTCAAAACCAACATATTCCAGAATTTCACCCCTTCCACCCACATCAGGAAAAAACCTCATCAGTCCTTTAATTATATAGCACCAGCTGCCTCTGTTCCACCCAAGCCCCCGCGACAACGCGTCCCTTTCAAATTAACCCCAACCTCTCACACTGTTTCCTCTGAAATACATAACCCCTCTGCACATGCACACGCTTGCAATTCTTTCCCAAATTTCGATTTCAAAACCGAAACTAAATATCACAATTTCATTAGTTCCCATATTATAAATCTTTCATCTGAAAAGGTGACGAATGCCCCTTCAATTACCGCTGCTTCGCCCTCAATATCTTCGTCCTCTAGCCCCATTCTTAATCCCCTTCTGCCGCTAACAGTTAAAATAACTGAACAAATTTTTGACACAACAGAATGCCTTTATGCACTTTATGCACGTCTCCTTCTAGCGTCTCCTTATAGAATGACAAATCGGATTGCTATGAGGGAAAGACTAAAATAAGCGTTATAGTCTCCATACTGCAGGAAGGTCTCCCTACTGACCTTACAAGTCTGGGGAACTTATATATCAAGTTCCACGAGATTTTCAATATATCTCCCCAAAAGGTCTCAGACGACCTTGCTGCTTTCGGCAACTATGTGCACTCAAAATGGATCTCACACCTTCAACGGAGCAAAGCCTTCTCGAAATAACCTTCCTCTTACCTTCTACTAACAAAACGTAGGAGGTTTGCGATCTAAAACCAGTGCTGTCTTGCGCCAATCTCACGCGCTCACATTTAAGGTCTACGCTCTGACTAAAACTAGTCTAGTTCGCGATATAAAGAATCAAGAACTATTTCCCCTTAGTTTCAATGTTTTTCATGTTTTTGAGAATTTCCACGGATACTGATACACAAAAAGGGATTAAAGAGCGAAGTCACAAATTACCGTTACTCGTTAAAAGCATTTTGCACGAAGCCTTAAGCTTCCAGTGCAAATCTCTTATTTCCCCTAATCAATACGGCTTTCTGAAAGGTCGAATTCGTGTCTCTATTCTCCCAGCATTAGAAAGTGAAGTTATAACAAATGATTTCTGTAAGGCTTTTGATAAGATATCTTATAAACTAATCCAGTTCAAATTGTCAGTCCTGGCCTTTGAACCCATTTTGCTAAAAACCTGTATAATCTTTCTTATAATTTCTTGACCACTTCAGGTGTTCCTCAAGCTAGTCATATTGGTCCACTTCTCCTCATCCCAACCATTAACGATATTGAAAGGGTCATTCAACACTCAGCACTTTCTCTCTATGCTGACGATACCGAATTTTTTAAGCCCATTTCCTCACAAAATGACTCCAGTCTCTTTCAAATAGATTTAAATAACTGCTTAGAACTCAATGGTGCATTAATAACTGCTTAGAACTCAATGTCACCGAATGCCAATCGATTACCTTCTCACGTAAGTGCAACAGGTCTCCTCCCCGAATTTACATTCTTCACGGCCAACCAATCAGTCTATCAGATAAATTCAGTTCAGTCTATCCGCGACCTCGGCATATTATGCGACAGGGAGCTTAATTTCCGCTCATCACTTGCCTTCGTTAAAAGATGGTCCAAAGAATTCTGAACATAGTGATCTGTTACTTTAGCGTTTGCGCTTATTGAACAGAAGCGGTAAAAATGGGTTTAGCGGTCAATGAAGAAAAAATAAAGTATACTCGTATTCTGTGGACAAAGAGAGATCCAAAACATCGACTCCTAGAGCAAAACTTCATGATAGGCAGCTATATCACGGCTCCGACAATGATGCGGAAATCAAATGAAGGACTTATCTTTCTAATCGCTGTTTCTTAGGGCCTCGAAAGTAATTGAGTAGTAAAGCCCTCTCTTGAGCAGCCAACAAGACTTTTTACAAGACATCCCAGTCCTACTTTCCGGCGCAGAGGCTTTAACACTGACGAAAAGGGATGAATACGAGTATATTCTTGAGCTCTTCGATAAATCGGTTCTGCGGGTACTTTTCAGTCTCAATTACGTCAATGGAGGAGAGAGGATACGTTCCAACAGCAAATCACGCGTGCAAATCACGCCCCAAAAATCCTCCACTCCCTTTTCCATCTGTTGTCTGTTGACCTCTGTATTTATCCTCCCCCTTCTTGTGCTGTCCCTTCTTTTCTTTTTCCGTCATGCTCTGGATGCCACGGTACAGGTGGGATTCACTGGATCCTATAAATTCAGTTCCCTCCCCCGGCCTACCGCTCCAGAGATGACCATATAGGTACCCCTGTTAGAGCCAGGCGGACGGCTTAGAGACTCTAGCGGACGGACGGTCCGCCCCGTGATGCCCCGAGGTGCCCAACACCATAAATTTGTAGAACCCCCTACCCCACCAAAAGTTAAAAATTGTTAAGGAAAGCCCACAATTCCCCGCGGTCGTTCTACTGTTCCATATGTCTGCAAGAAGGTTTACTGACTCCCCATTGGACCCCTAATAAGCTAAGTTTTCCTCCCTATCCGGCGGTCCCAATGGAAGCTCTCAACGATAGCTTCGGTTTCGGGTCAGAGGGCTGGCTTCGAACCAAAGCAATCACTTGGACGACAAAACAAACAGAACGAACAAACACGACCCACAAACATAGAACATCGACGTGTGTGATTGGCTGGGGATTCGTGAGAAGCTGTTGGAGCTCTGGATGTGATTCCCTTTGCTCTAACAGCTGAATTGACGGAACCCCATGTGTGTGTGGACGAATGGCGGCGATAGCCAAAAAGCGCGGTAAGCTCATTTGATAGCTTATCGTCTTGTTGGCCAGAGCCTAAAAAAAAAAGAAGAAAAAGAAGGAAAAAAAAACAACAAAGAGAAGAAAAAAAATGAAAACGTAAACGATAAAAATAACAAGAACGAGAACAAGAACAGGGACAACAAAATTTAAACAACCGAGGACGAGAAACACACCAAAGGACAAAGGAAAGGAAATTACAACACACAACGGACACGACCGGACAAAAGTCGGTGATTGTGGCGGAGACGGCTTACCCTCCTCCACCAGCAGAGACCCCGCTAGAGAGCGACCCCGCATAGGCAGGAAACCCATTAGACAGCTAAGTACCTTTTTTAAATAACACATATTTGTGCCTTAAGATCGCGTCCGTAAGCCTTCTTACCGTTTTCCGTTGAAACCGTTCGTAAGACGGTTAGATTTATTTAATTGCGCGACCCGCTAGTTTTACCGATACGACAACGCGGAACTGTGGGCCTTCCATTAGCCGACCCATAAAATTAAAATTAATTTATTTTTTTAAACTTTGGTTGGTAAATTCAGCATACCCTGTGATTCCCAAATCAAAAAAAAAACAAATATATATGTATAAATTCCCCATCAGGGAAAAGATAATTCGTGTGGTTTTCCCAATTTCGCATTAAAAATTGGGTGGCGCCTATCTCTTGTGTTTGTTTTCAGCTTTTGTGTTGATCGATCATTCCGAACCCCCCCTTGCTGAGCAGCCGGTGTGTGCAGCTAACCAATAGCTGCTTGTTGCAATTCCGGTTTTCGCGATTCCCTCTTGGGCTGCACATTCGCTTTTGTGTAGTCCTTTCCATTCGCTTATCAACCACCACCTGTGTGGTTGCGGTTCGTTCCACTCTCTCGTTTTATTGTTTGTTGTTTTGCCGGCAGCCCAGCATTTGTCATTTTAAGTAAATTAAATTTTTTTCTCCTCGTGTTTTGCAACAAACTGTACTGTGTACTATTGGATATAGTCCACAAGCACTATACATAGTTAATTAGCACTACTCTTATGTATTGTATTTACGACTCAGTTACATATGCCAACAAAGGTTGCGTTCTTGAAGGCACCTTCAAGATCGATAAAAAAAATATGCAACGAAACTCTCCTATCCATGTTCCTATGTTCCTTCCTTCTTACTATAATAGGTTTTTCTGCTCACTCTCATGAGGCTATACTTAAGACAATGAAAGCGTCTGATCTTCAGGAATTTCTAAGCTGAGACTAATATGTCTGAAATTCATACAGAGTGAAAGCAAATGGCAACTCAAAACAATCGAAGACAGCTGCAATGTATTCCATTGTCCATCATGTCAGTTCATTCACAAACTACATATAACAAATTGATCTATGTAAACATTTTCTGGTCTCTTTATGAAGTAGCTGCAGTTCTGCGTTATTCAATTCATTCGGTGAGGGAATTCAGATCCTTCATCCATTCCTCTACCGTTTTTCTTCTTCTGATCATAGTGAGAATTTTGATCGGTTTACCTCCGAAATACCAGCGATAGTATTTTGAACGCTAGTATCGCAGAGTGTTAGACGTCATACGCTTTGGAGTCACGATATTCAATAAGTGTACGAAACAATTAAACTACTCGTAGCAAATCAAGATTTTAGGATTTTTCAATTTTTTATTGGTTTATGATCGCAGCAACCAAATCTATTTTGGACAGAAAATTTATTTAGTACCAGTGGGATTAGAGTAGCTATAACAGGCTTACGATCCATCCCAATGGTAGTGTAGGGTATATCCAATGACATCAAATCAGCTGTTAACCTTGGTCGGCCATATTGACACTATTATTTGTCACACGCTGTTCCGATCTAGTTCACACTAGTTGTTTCTGCTGTGTTTTCTTTATGTTTCTTGTGTTATAGAATCAATTATATCATTATATACATATTAAACATCTCACACATTACTATACATACTATACATTTGTTGTGATATCATAAAATTGACTTAGATAAGCGCATTTTTTGTATTGCATGGATATTTTGGGATAATATGTCCCAATGGTAGTTTTTAGTGGGACATTATATCCCACTGGTATTGAAAGCAAATTTCAATGCTATATTATTATTTTAGGATGAGTCGAAGAAAAATAACAGATTAAAAGATATTTTGGCCGTGTTTGACGAATTGACTGATGAAGATCAAAGTGATCTGGATTTATCGTCACCTTCAGGTAAAGAAATGACAAAGGCTTACAAAGAAAACACATTAGGTGAACGAGTTGTATTCTAACTATGTGAAAGTCTTCAGAGTCATGGTGTGTTATTTGCTTTAGACCGATTTTTTACATGTGTAAAGATTATGAAAGAGTTGCCTTGTGCATCAGTTGGAACTTGTATGAAAAACAGAAAGAATATGCCTGCGTTTTTATTTTCGACAACTGTGGATGGTATACTTGTAGCTAGATGGTTGGATTCCAAAGAGGTGTTGGTGATCAGTAATTGTCATAAAGCAGAAACAAACATTGTAAAGCGAAAACAAAAGGATGGTCAAAAAAAAAGTGGTGGAAAAAGTTTTTCTACAAATCTATTTGTAAATAGCTGTAAATGCTCACATAGATCACCCAGAGGTGCTAAAGAAAAACGTAAAATTTCACAACTTTCTTGTCAATCTCGCTGAACACATGATTTTGACTGGTCGACAGACAGCCAAGGTAACCAGAAAGATGAGTGGGTCAACCGGGCGACGATCACAAAGGGCCAAACTTATTGGAGATCATTCCCCCCCCCCCCCCCCAACCACAGGCCGACGACGTTGCATAAAATGTGCAGAAGAAAAAAAAGATAAAAGGACTAAGTTCGTTTGTTCGACTTATAGAAAACCGTTATGCCAAGATTGCTTTACTTCATATTACTCATAATATGAAATACATTTTCTATAATGTTTTATATTATTTTTACTTCTGCATTTTCAAATTATCATAATATCACTTGATGGTTTTATGTTTTATAAATAAATGACTATTCACCTCAATGTTTGCGTTATAGGATTCTGAATACCAATGGGACATATTATCCCACATTCAAGTACAATTGGGACAATACGTCCTACGACCTTGTACTTTGGCCATAATTAATTAGCCAAATAAGCTAATATTAGAATTTGGAACAAAAAGGGTCAGCATTGTAAGGGTTAAGGATGTTGAGAGTGGTTTCGGTAGACTAAAAACATCCAATGGTACAGATGCGTTTCTTTCGGGGAAGTCAGCTGCTGATGGTGTTTGTTTTTTTTTATAATTTACGTGCGCCTAAGGGGTTAGATACCCTTTTACTATTGTCAGGGCGCGGGCGGGCGGAATACACCTGCAATACATTTGTTATTGGTTTTCAATTTAATGAACTGTGAGGTCTAAGCTGTTTCGTAGCCTTTCGATTTTTAGAGTAAAGCCAGCAGAAGCAATTTTTTGACAAGTCATCTTTCTACTCGCACTTGGGCAAAGATTAAACGTATTAGGCTGAGCCTCTCTAGCGCTTTTTGCACCCTTCTTATCAAAGTACATAATTACTTACTTTGGATTGCAGCTTACAGACCAGCTCTATGCCTGGCTAGATGCCTCCAAGTACTTACGCCGAGTTGTTTGAGGTTTACTTTCATCTGGTCTTTTGGCAAGGTCTTTTTTTACAACATTCTCCTATTATGGTGAATTAGAGGGTACTCTTTAGGCTGGAGCACTGATGTCCGCAAGCTCTATAACTTCTGCCTCGACTTCTGATAACTTCGATGTAAGCGGTTCGTAAACATTAACCACTTAACCTACAATCATTTTCTTAAAACAGAGAAGCCGCAGGATATTTAATTTTTGACTGATCGCGTGAAAGTAAAAAAAACTCAATAAACCTCAGAACATATCCGAGAGGGCCTTAGATTCCTTCTATCCTGTTTATCAAATTCTGCCCTCGTGTTAATGGATTTAAATATCTTCAAAAAGCACTTTCTCTAACATTTTATGGAACGTGTGAGACCAAAGTGGTCACGTTGATTATTATAAACTTGCATTAGATACTTTGCAAGTTGTTTTTTCAAGTAATTTCTTATTAAATATACATACAACTTAAATGTCGGATTACTGTCGGACCTTCTTTCGCACTCTGGAATAGGATTATGACCCCAATTTAATTTTTGCTTCATTGTAAATTAACTTACTTGTTTAAAGTTTTATCAAATCTATTTCACCCCCCTATACGAGTAATTACACACCACCAAGGCTGCATTAAAGTTTCCGACCTAAAATTATATACAAAATGACAACGACCCATATGTTGTTTAGTTTTGCAATTCATCTCTAACCCTTAATTGTATAAAAAAAAACCCCACCAGCATTTTCGCATCCGAAGAAACTTGAATAACCTTGGACCTTTCAAACAATGGGTGAATTTTTCTTCAGTTCGTGCCTTAACCCTCCGCAAAAATATAAAACAAAGTGAAAACATTTTGAAACTTCTGTTCGACATCCTTTTTTTTTGTCTGTTTGTTGAAACGTTATCTGATCCCAGGAGAAGAACATCGCCTTAATCTATTCTAATTTTGACTAAAGTCCTTTTAATACAATCATTCGATGTTTGACATTTTGATTATTCATCGTATCACTTTGGGTAATTTGGGCAACAGCTTGACACGTCCTTACGAATATATACAAAACATGACACCAACTCTCTGTTGTCTCTGTTGGATTGGTGTTTCCTTGAAGAAGAACTCCTTTCCTTCCCTCCAGCACCATCTCTGTCCTTTGGATTGAAAGTGATTCCACATTTTGCTTCTGGTAGCTGGTGGATGTTCATTTGTCTCTACCCTAGGCTCAACTCGACTTCTAAATTGGGTGAATCGAATGGAACAAAAGATACCGCCAGCCACTTGTCTAAGTACCATCTTTGTAACGGAGAGTGATTTCAGCCAAGAAGGCAACGCTTCAAAACACTGGAACTATAAATTCTGCATTAAAGTCGAAAAATTGTATTGAAATATGCAAAGCATCTAGGATTCACTTTTGGTCGCTTAGTGAAAGAAAATACTTTTTTCGAATTTTCAATGAGCTACTCTATGGTTATTCAGATGTAATTATCGTTTATGAAAGGAATTTTTTTTTGTTTTTATTCTTTTTAGAGATAGCGAGACTGGTCGACAATCCTTCTCCGTTGGATGCGATGGACGTGGTGGTGTAACGTGTTACATTTGATAGAGCAACTATTAAATACGAAATCGCCTCGATACAAATATTCGTTTCAGATTGGATACGTGTATGGATTTTGGTTCATACGAGTATCTGCTGGTTAACCTTTCTTGGGTGGGACATTTTTTTTAATGGATTTCTACTTGAGCCTTTTTTCAATGTCTTTCTGGGTTGCCTTGAAAAAAAAGAAGAAAACAAGCGGATAAAAAACTGAGCTGAAACCTATCAAAATTCAGAAGACGGACGTTAATTAAAGGCTTTCGAGCTAGCAGAACGATTAGAAACAATTTATTGGAACCCTGATTTACAGTCTATACGCGCGTGGGGTAAAAGATGTAGAAGACCAAATAAAACGGGTCAATGAATCTCGGTTGTGACTGTGTTGAGATTGCTGGAATAGAATAAACAATTGGAATGGGAATGACTGCTGCTGTAGTTGCACGAAACAAATAAATCTTGAAAGGGAGAACGTTGAACAAATAGTTGAGTAAACAGGGAGAACTTTCCGATACATTGCTCAGTAAACTTGCAAACTTACAAATGATTTAACAATACTGTACGTGGGAATCGAAACACTGGTATTTTGAAATTTATAGGACTTTTTGTGAAAGTTAATTTAATAAATTCTGAATTTATAGGCTCTGATAAGCATTTTCAATAGCAAGTGATCAATTGAGCTATAATTATCACTGGAACTATTTAGAAAGAAGTATTGAATGTGTTTTTTAGAATTTACTTACATATACGAGTAGAAAGAATACGTTTATGATGGAGCGAAGTATCGAATTTATGCGCTACGCATCTCAATACCAGCATCATAATTTTACAAATAGGATAATTTAATTTTAATTGTCACAACATGTCGACTCCATATCCCAGACAGTGACGATTGTAAGTTCTTACGGTTGAACGCTTGGAAGTGATCTTGCTCGTTTTACAACTTAACGTTGGGGTGACAAGCCATTAGAATGCCCAATTAAGTCTAATTGGCAAACATAAAAAGAAAGCATTCGAGAAAAAACAATAACGCGAACCCTGATCAATGAATTCTGGTGATGATCGTCAAAGCCCTCACAAGCCTGTATGAAAAAGAGTGCTATGTATGAAAAATAATTTAATTATAATACCTTACCTAATACCTAGAATGTGGAAATTCCAAAGAGATCAGGTGCTCCCTGCAAACTATTGTATAATCAAGAGCATCAGCGGCATCAACCGCGGACGGTAAATGATAATACCGCCAGGATGTCATAAACAAGTCGCCTCTGATGTACAAAGTTTGACAAGACAACCCCAAACAAAAAACCGGTGTCAGTAAATCAGGACAACGCTGCACGGGTGGATGAGGGCTAAAATGAGAGGCGAGAAGAAGTGCCGAACCTTAGCTTTTCTGAAGAAAAAAAGTTTAAGCTCGAAAGGTGCAAAAATTGAAGAGATCGAAAAATTCGGCTACAGGATGTTCGAAGATTAACTAAAATGCGAAAAGGACAAAGGTGCATTAGATATGAAATTATTGCTACCTATTAGGGGGATATATCGTAATAAAATAGTTTCTAGCCATATAGAAGTCAAAAAAAAAAAAAAAAACCGGTCAAGGGCAGTAATCCCGAGCCAAATCTAGCAGAATTGAGGATGGGATTGTAATAGTATAGTCAGAATCGGTGCTGAAAATCTGCAAGGATTACTTCTGCAGACTGTTTAACGGCGAAGACGACCGGCACTCCAAGAACAGGCAGAATGAACCATTTAACTTCGACGATGTCCCACCACAATCTGAAGCTACAACTTATCAGGCTGCCTTATGGTAAATTCTCGCACACACATTTGGTATCCTGTCCATTTTATCGAACTTTGAGTACCGTAATTTAGCATCTTATCTTTCCATTCGTGATCGAGTGTCGTTCACGTACACAGTCGTTTCCCATCTCGCATAGTGAACAGTCGGCTTTTCCGTGGTGCACATAAAAGTGAAAAATAATCAAGTAATAAAATAAGCAAACAATCGGCAAATAGGAGTGTGGCTCAGTGGAGCAGTAGTTGACTCGGTACGTGGAAGACCTGGGTTCGAGTCCAGTAGAAATTCGTGGGTGACTTTTTATTTTTTTTTAATATCTTAACATTAAAACCAAAACAAGAAGTGGTAATAGTGCCGATTAACGATGGGTACCGGTCAGCCGGAGGTCCCGCAGGTGGAACCGGTATCGAATCGTATGACGACGAGAGCTTGTGAAATGCAGCAGCAGCAAGCAACAACAAGTAAGGCAGCAGCAGTAATGCAAAAATCAAACGATGACACGAAAGTGGAAAAGAGGCGGAGGAAAAACAAGACATCGTCGAAATCCTCCACAACAAAAAAAATCAAAGAAGACGAGCACGTTAAAGCGGACGGAAAGGAGTACTCTTACGAGTCTGAAGGGGGTGAGTGCCGTTACATTGGAGAGGGGAATCCCTTTAAAGAATTGTCAGACACCGATACCTCAGCAGAAGAGGAGGAAGATGACGAGGCTCAGCTTGACAAGCTTATAAAAGAGTTCCTGGAGAAGAGAGAGAAGTTGCGGCAGCAAAAACAACAACAAAAACTACAACAGCAGAAGACAGAAGCTATGAAAGAAATGTCAATGCAAAAAGAAAAGCAATTAATAAGCCAAAAGCAGCAGCAGCAACAACATCAACAACAACAGCAAGAACAAAGACACAAACAGAAGACGAACCCACAAAAACGACAAAAACAACAACAACAGCAGCAAATACCACAGAAAATGCAACAGCGATCATCGCAGCAACAACAACAGCAGCTGCAACAATAACAACAACAACAGCAGCAGCAACAACAGCAGCAGCAACAACAGCAGCAGCAGCAGCAGCAACAACAACAACAACAACAACAACAACAACAAAAACAACAACAACAACAAAAACAACATCAAGAACAAAACCAGCGGCTTGAAAACAAGGGGAGGGAAAGAGTGCCCCCCATTAATGTAAGTAATTTAGAAATTAATGATAGTATTAGGTTATGTAAGTTAGTAACTAAGAATTTTTATGTTAAAAGATTAAGTGCGAATAAGCACATTATTATGTGTTGTAATATGGAGGATTACCGTAAAGTACGTATCGCCCTAGGAAAAGCAGATACTGAATACTATACATATACCCCTAAGGGTGAAAAACTCCAAACGGTGCTGTTAAAAGGCATCGATCCAGCAATAAAGACGGGGGAGCTCGAAGAAGAGCTTAAAAGGTTAGAGAGCGACGACCTTAAGTTCGTGGGGGTCAAGCCGTTTACCACGGCCGCGGCAAGGGATGGTAACCGTAAATTACCATTCTTCTTGGTACAGTTAACGCCCAACAGCAAAATCGATAGTCTGCGAAAGATCAAATTCCTGTATTATCATGCTGTAAGTTGGGAAAAATTAAAGAGGGCAGATCGTGTAAAGTTCAGGCTCGAAAACAGGTGATCGAAGAAGAGAAGCGTCAAAAGAGTCGTGCTTTCTCTAATTTTGTGGCACCCAATGTATCCTTTGCCCAAATGGTATCTGGATCGGGTAAGGCCACAATGACAGCAAAAAATACGCCAAAGGTAGCCGAAAAAGCACCTGAAGCGGATCTGGATTTGAAAGCGATCCTTCTGTCCTTGCACGGAAAAATCGATCATTTTCAGAAACAATTAAATGAACAAGCGGCTCGAATTAACGTCATCTATTCGACCCTCTTTGACAAATCTGGCACGCCGATATAATGTCTGCTACGTTGAATGAGGTTAATCTGAAGATCCTTGCGTTAAACGTTAACTCACTAATCAGGATCGAGAGAAGGGCCAACCTACAAAATCTGTTGTTAAGTGAATGCCCAGATGTGCTTTTGTTAAGCGAAACCAAGCTTAACCAGAATCACAAAATTGGCTACAGTGGCTACAATATTTATAGAAGGGACCGTCCACACTCCTCACAAGGGGGTGGGGTTGGTATCTTATTACGCAAAGGCTTGCGCCATAAGGTCATATATAGCGGGGATTTAATGAGGTTCCGGGTGTTGGAAGCATGCATCGTATGCATTCCTCTTCATAGTCGAAGGCGAGTGTATGTGGTGTCGCTTTATGCACCCGAAGCACCTAATCCCATTCAATTTATAATTGAGCTCGAATTACTTTTTCGTTGCCTTCAGCTCCAATCGGAGGAAAATTATTATTTTTTGGCCGGAGATCTTAATGCTAGGCATGCGGTATGGGGAAATAATCCGCCAAACACCAGAGGCAACCAGTTATACTACTGGTGGTGTCAAAATATGATTGAGTACAGACTTGAACTGTACGCCACGAATATCCCATCCTTCCCATCTGCCGGTTCTTTCCTGGACTTTTCATTAATAGACAGTAGACTAGAACTGACTAACGTGGATCGAAACACAAGGAATTGCTTGCGTGCGTTCGAGTACGATAGTGATCACTATGGACTTGCCGCCACAATACGGATCCCAAACGAGCAAACGCAGCTGGAGCAGTACGATCAAGTGTACCCATACGACTACCGTAAGGTACGGTGGCCGTGCTTCTCCAGAATCTTAAAGCGTAATTTACGTTTGAATGGAATTGATCCCCCGACTAACAGAAACTTGACAAACGAAGAAATCGACCGTAGTTTACTGACAATGCAAGACGTTATCAAACGAACTATGGAGCAGACTATCCCTCGGATAAAATACTCCGACGAAAGCCAGGTGGAAAAATACAAAACTCCAACAATCAACGCATTGTACGCACACAAAAGTAGACTGCTCTCGAGGCTTAAGCAGTTGTACAGACAGTTTACTGACAGAAACGACCTGGAAATAAGAACACTAAAGTCATTGATCAAAAACCTAAAACAATTAATTAAAGAAAATTACAGTAAGTCTGTAAGTCTGTACTGTGGCAATAAGATTCGGGCTATAAAATCCAGTAGTCCGAATATGTTCCCGCAGATAAATAAATTATTTAGGCGGAAAGATCATAATGACATTCAGTGTGTCCGAATTCCACAAACGACAGAAAACAGACAGACACTACTGACCGTTGGCATAAGTCCAGAGAGAGCCGACGCAGGCGACGGTCTTTTCGTGGTCGAAGACCCACAGGAGAAAGTAGATTTGCTGGGAGCTTTTTTCGAGGCCGTGTATACGGTGAACAATCCGGTTTACCGTAATCACGACATTGACAACAGGGCCTATGTAAATCACTATTATCTGCGCAACGAACTTCAAAATTGGCGATCTGAGAATCACGGTTTCACCGTATTTAGTGAAGAAAACGCTGCAAACGTTATCATCGCCAATGAGCGATCTTCTTCGCATTTGTTCGTGCGAAAAGATGAACTCCTATGCATCCTCGAGTCTCTGAAAAACAAAAAGTCGTCGGGAGTAGACGGTATTCCAAACGTCGTATTAAGACACCTACCCTTGGAAGCAGTGGATATATTTATTACGCTGTTTAACAATGCGCTGAATAATGCATATTATCCGACGCATTGGAAAACAGCAGTGGTACATCCCATCCCGAAAAGGGATAAAGTTAGAACTAATCCTGCAAATCTCCGGTTAATTAGTTTGCTTCCGAATATTAGCAAGGTATTTGAGAAGGTGATTAATAGAGCTCTATTAAGGTGGGTTGAGGAAAATAATATAATTCCGGAAAATCAGTTTGGTTTTAGGGCGAGGCATGACACTATCCATGCTGCGTCAAAGCTGGTCTCCGACATACAATGGAATAAATGCAAGAACCAGTGTACGGGTGCCTGCCTCGTTGACTTTGAGAAGGCCTTCGACACCGTATGGTTAGAGGGGCTTTTTTATAAGTTGACGAGAATGGGTATGCCGAAACCTCTGCTATATATGATTTACGACATGCTTATGGGAAAGAAGTTCGTTGTTAAATGTAACAATGTTATTTCGAGCAAGATCTTTGATATTAAAAACGGCTTACAACAGAGGGCTGTGATTTCTCCGATACTGTTTAACATTTACACAAGTGATCTTGTAGGTTCCCTCAATCATGCCATAGCGTACGCAGACGATTTAGTGGCGTACAGATCAGGTTCAAAAATCGAAGTCATCAATACTCTTCTGCAGCGTGATTTCGATCATATTAAGGCGTATTGCGATGATTGGAAATTGAAAATCAATTTTCAAAAGTCGGAAACAATCTTGTTCAGGACTCCATTGAGATGGGCTTCTAGGGATACCAGACATAACTGGCGAAATTTGGCCATCATTGGACAGCACGGACTGCCATTAGCGGTGAGAAGCGTAGTGAGATACCTTGGTATTTGGCTCGACAAGTATTTGTATTTTGACAAACATATAGATGCTTGTCTTGCTGGAGCCAAGAAGGCTTTAGCCCTGACAAGAAGGCTGTTTCACAGCAGTCAACTTGTCTCTAGGGTGAAAGTCATATGCTATGTGGCCCTAATCAGGCCAGTCATCGCGTATGGTTGTCCCGTGTGGTTCAATGTAGCGCCGAATCAGATGGAAAGGATTCGGGTGTTTGAAAGGCAGTGTCTTAGGACTTGTCTTGGCTTGTACAGAACACCAGAATCAGAGTACAAAAAATATTATCCCAACAAAGTCCTTTACGATGAGGCTAATCTGAATAGGATTGACAATTTCCTGATTAAGGTGATTCGAAGACACGTTGCAAGGGCAATGTCCAACGATAATGACCTGATCTTTGGGGCTTATTACCCCAATGAAATGTACCACGAGAGCTCACTCCTATCGGGCTTTATTCCGCCAGAGGCTTTTCTCCATATTGTTAGCATCAATTACAGGGTTAATACAAAGTAGGAACGGTATCCCGGTAATATACCACCGCCACCGCGGTGCGAGGGACAAGCGGCTCACCTACGACGGGTATGTTGCCAATGCTCAGGAGCTCCTCCGTTTTAGTCTCGCGATTGCGGACAGGGATCGGATCGATGCCGAGAAACAGTACACCGAATTCTGGTGGCTTCAAGAAGGAGAAAGGGTGGGCTCGCTCTCCTAGGTCGGTACGTTACTAAGGTAACATATTCCTCTTAGTTGTAAGGTAGAGTAGGGATAGTTAGGGGGATCTCGTGGAAAGGCCGCGTTTGTTAGCATGGGGCCGCACCTCTGAGAAGTGACCAGTGGGTTATCGCATTGGTTAAATCTTGGTGGTGCGTGTGCACGATGTTGACGAATGAGGGGCGCCCGAAATCGCAATTGGGATGGTGACCACTCTATGCGAGAGGCTACGAGTGCTCACCACCCCGATTATAGTTAAGATAGATTAAGTAGCTTAGGTAGGTTAAGTAGAATAGGGTCATAGTTTTAAGTTTTATACAAAATTATAAAAAGATATGGTATCTAAGTTTTTTCCAAAAATTATTTTCTTAGAAATTGCATATATTGTATATTTGATAGATAAGATTAATCGTAAGATAGTTTTAGCCTGAAAGGCAAACTTGAAATGAAATTGAGAATTGAAGTAATAGCGATAGAAACAATAAAAATGAATTTAAAAGTAAAGAAAAGAAGTAAGTCGTTAACGTACGAAAGCTACCAAGCTAAGATTTCACATTTCTATTGATAGATAGATAGATATAGGGTGACTAGATAGCAATAATAGTTTTTCTAATTGTTATGATTCAGCAGCTGTCAAAGTTTCCAATGACATCCAGCTATCAAAATATTCAGTAAGATTTTAAGTCACCAACCAGACAGAGATTGGTGTGAAATGAAGAAAACATAGCCGCCTTAGCGGCCAGTATCGAAGACCCTGAAATGTCGATTCGGCGCCGATCAGTTGACGCCAGTGCGCCATCACGGTTTATTTTATGGTTGGATTTCAGCCTACATCAGTATGAGATTGTGGTGACGCATGAATTGAAACCGGAAGAGCATAGACAATGCCATGAGTTCTCTAATTGGGCGCTGGAAATGTTGAACGGATATCCGAATTTTGGCCAAAAAATCATCTTCTCAACAAGCAAAATTGTCGATATTAAAGCGAACACAATCCACAAGCATCAATGCATCCAAAAGATTGACTGTTTCGTGCGGTTTATGGTATGGCGTCATCATCGGACCTTATTTCTTTCGAAATGAAGAAGGAAGCACCGTCACCGTCAATGGCCTGAGGTATAGAGCGATGTTAACCGACATTCTGTTTTCAGAGCTCGACAACATCGATATATCCGAGCTGCGGTTCCAACAAGACGGAAATACATGTCCTACAAGCCACGCAACGCTCGAAGTTGTGATGGAGAAAGATAATTTATTCGTTATGAAAATTTTACATAGGTTATCGTCCAATTTACAAATAAAATACAGAGATTTGATATCTTTACTCGATCTTTCTACTGAAACATTGTCTTTTATTAATTTACTTCGTTCTTATATTGTATATTTGTAACAATTACGTTGCTTTGTTTATTGAACTAATTAAATTAAACATATATATTTTTTTTTTAATGTAGCCTGTATAGAATCACGGGCTTTTTCAATGTCCAGGAGTACTAAGCCAGTTGATTTACCTTGTGAAATTTTATTTTTAACATATTTGGCAATTCCATGTACTTATAATAATAAATAGTCAAGTTCTCGTCCTCTATTACTGTAATAAGTTTTTTATTTTAAATCCGTTCAAGAATTTCACTGAGACTGCCAAGAAGACTTATTGGTCAGTAGACTTTAGGGTTGTGTGATGGTTTATCTGGCTTAGGAATCGGTATCACTTTAGGAATCCTCCAGCGATCAGGGAAGTATTGGACTTTAAGACAGGAATTAACTATTATATATATTTTCAAGTATAGATTTTTGATACCATCTAGCCTTCCGTTTTCTCTACTTGTAGGCTTTTCATTGTTTCTTCTACCACGTATTGAGAAACATGTTCAGCTTTTGGCTTCATAAACTCTTCATGTATAATCCTATAATTTGAATAGTTTTTGACAAATGGCAAGGCAATGCATATGCTTTTTCATTGTCAATGTGAAAAGTCTCGTCAGAAATACGTTAGCAATATGAAGATTTTGAATTTGTCTGTTTTTGTTTTCTATAACTCTGACAATATTCCAAAACGTTTACGATGTTATTGGATATCAGTGGCTATAATTGTATTGAAATATTGCATAAGAGCGCGATGCATGGATGGGCAGTACCTCTG
Source organism: Volucella bombylans (assembly GCA_949129095.1). Taxonomy (NCBI): domain Eukaryota; kingdom Metazoa; phylum Arthropoda; class Insecta; order Diptera; family Syrphidae; genus Volucella; species Volucella bombylans. The sequence goes on from OX422140.1 coordinate 323,287,316, forward strand.
CCATAGTCTTCTATGCGAATTTCTTATGCGGATGTAATTAAGAATATAATCCGGAATTTGCATAAATGCATTACTAAATTCAATCGAATTTAGTACACCTTCAGTAAACTTTTCTATACTATCGTTAATGTCTTCAATGTCTTCTTCCCTAGATTACATGAAACACTGCTAAGTTTCTTATTTAACTCTGACTTGAAACGACGAAAATTGGCTTTCTAAGATCAAAAAAGAGCATCTCTTCTTTCGTAGGAGAATATAATTTCACACCTAACCGGAGTATGATCTGATGTTCTGCTAACGCAACCGGATGCGTACATTTACAAGTACATTTGTTTGATTTGCTATAAATAAATCTAACCCTGGCGGATGATGGAAAAACGACGCGAAACTTGAAAGAGTGTTTCCCCAGAAATTCGCTTCGTTGTTACCCCACATCGTGTGCCTACAGTTAAGGACACCATCAAAAATGTAATCCTCATTTCTGGAAAAAACTTTCTTAAGCCATTTTTTAAAGCTATTGTTTTTTAATGAGAAAGAATTTTTACCAGGAAAGTATACACAATAAATACTGTTCAATTTTTGATTGCTTAATTTAATCTCTAATCCAACATTTTCTATTAGACTAGTAGGAATGACCGGGAAGATTTGATGTTGAATTGATGTCTTAATCGTAATTGCAACTCCTTCACACTTTCGAGCAGTTTCATCTACGAAATAACACTGGTACATAGAGTTGGAGAACTTTTTTGTATTCGTTTCTAACCAAGTTTCGGTGCTCAGCGCAACGTCTGTTTGTTTGCTATTTAAAAATTTTTAGGAATTCTATGTAAGTTACAATTCTTATTGGATTGCCTGCCAATATTAATTAATATTATTATTGTTATTGTACAATAATTTCGTAGCTAGTTGGGAGATAACATTGAATTGTTCGAATTTTGTTTTACAGATACCCAATGAGATGATTAGTACATCTCCATCACCAGAAAAGGCAAAGTTTGTAGGGGTTTTAAGGTTCTTTCCGATGGACACTCGGTTGCCTCCGGAATAAATGGGTGATCTAGCCCACTTACAAATTTTGTTTGAGAAATGAGATATAAATGTGAAAGAAATTGAAGTAGCTCAGAAAGAAACTGCGATCAGAACAGGTCTTGTACTTTCGAATTCACAGTCACACACGAACTGACATTTCTATTGACATTTTACTCGTACTATGATAGCTTTTTGAAATAAATAAATATTGGTAGAGTAACAGCTTATTTTGAATTTGTCATAGGAATTTTTCTTTTTGTCTAAGGACTACTAACAGTTATAAAGGATGTTTCAACAAGAGGTGTAAGGTTTGAAAGAACTATTATTTTACAGCTGGCGCATGCGAGATTGGCATATGGTGACAGATGTCATCTATAAATTTGGGAAATTTACTATGGAGCACAATGAAAGAAAAAATTGAAATCGTTGAATTTTATTACGAGAATTCGCGTTCAATCACGGCTACGATGCGAAAAATTTGTGCCAATTTTGCGCTTAATAATGTGCTTTTGAGACGTGTATGCACATCATAATCAACAAATTCCAATAGGCAGATTCAGTACAATATGTGAAGAAGCCGAAACGTGTTCGTTTTCATTCAATGAAAGAAATAGCCGCAGTAAAGGAAACCGTCGAAAACGACCCAAAAACCTCCATTCGTCACAGTTCTCAAGAGTTTGACCTCTTCACAGCCACACTGTACCGAATTTTGACGAAAGATTTGGTTCTCCATGCATACAAGAAGCTGGCCAACCACGATCAGCGCCGTGCGTTCTCGGATTGGGCCCTAGAAAACATGCAGGCTGATATTGATTTTTGCAAGAAAACGTGTTTATGGATGATGCCCATTTCCACATTGGCGGCTGTGCTAAATAGCATAGGTGCTGCAGCTGGGGCACAGCAAAATCAACGAGTTATTTAGCAGATGCCAATGCACCCAGAACAAGTAACTGTTTGGAGGCGTTATAGGGCGGTAGGAAACGAGATGACGAAAATGAGGCTGGAGATTTATTACGGTCAATGGAGCGAGACTTAATAAACAGTTTTTTGTGGTAAGCGCTCGAGTATAACGATATATACGACCTCTACAGGATGTGCCATACGTGCCATACAAGTCGCGAAACAATCGAGTAATTGCGCACGAAATTTCCTGGGCGCTTAATTTTGCATTTTGCAATACACGCATTGGCCGCCAAGTTCATGCGACTTAAAACCATTAGGCTTCCTTCTTTGGGGTAATGTCAAAAACAGAGTCTACGCCAACCACCCGCAAACCATTACTGTTCTGAAAGCGAATATTGAAGCCGTCATCGGAGGGATAGAGTCCCAATTATTTGAAAGCTCCATGTAACTATTTTATAAAGCAATAAAGACTTTAGAACAATCTCAACTCAAAAGAGTCCTATTATATACCTCTTGTTCGAACACCCTTTACTATTACAATTTAGAGTTTCCATTCGATACGTCGGCTACCGTGTGCCATCATCCCAAATCTACTCGGTTAGGGATGGAATCTACTTACTCGACAACGTATGCTGTAATTTTCCCCCTAGTCGGATAAAAGTATGACAGCGCATTGAATCCTAACATAGTTTGTTCGGTTCTTAAGAAAGCAGACAGCTCCAACTATGAGGGAGTAAATAATTTTATCTTTCTTGGCTCCGCTATCAACTCTGGTAACGACATGTGAGTGAAAATCATGCGAAGAATCACTCTTGCTAATCACTGCTCCTTTGCGCTTAGAAGGCAATTGAGTAGTGAAGCCCTCTCTCGAGCAACCAAAAAGACTTTATACAAGGCACTGATTATCCCAGTTCTGATTTACGGGGAAAAGACTTGGACATTGACGAAAGCGGATGAAAATACTCTCGAATGCTTCGAGAGAAGATTTCTCCGGGTTACCTTCGGTCTCATTTGCCTCAATGGAGAATAGAGGCAAACGAGACTTTTCAACAGCGAACTGTATGGGCAGTACAACGATTCCGATTTCGTCAGAGGTTTGTATTATCCGGCTTAGATGACCAGGTCACCTTGTGGTCATATGCACCAGCGTTCCCAGCCGGAGAGTTATCTCAGTCAATTTCACAGGCGCAGCTCTAGGCAGCTGGCAAAAGACAATGCTAGCTGGAGGGTCATGTTAGCTGAGGCCCTAGTCCACCATGGACTGTAGCCCCACCTAAGTAGTATATAAGTAAGAAAGTAAGACTGAGTCCATATGCAAATAACATTGACATCATGGGAGGTATGCGAACGTTTTCAATAAACCATTTCTGGATATTGAATTTGAACCAGGAACAATAAATTGGAAGGCTCTGGTTTCGAATTGCTTTATCTACTAAGTCTCTGCTTTAAATTCATTAACTCTATGACAACACCGAAAAAATTAGTTAAAGCATCACTCTTGTCACTTATCATCTCAGTCCTTATCTGTGGTGGGGAAATAGGAGTTTAATTCAATGGCAGGGAAATTGATAGGAAATGATATGGAATGTCACGGTCAAGGTGACGCATTTTAAACGAAAGGGATGATTGGCGTAAGTTCGGTATGCCTAAGACCACGTGTTGGGATAAAAATATCCCCGCTGGATTCAAGACGAAATAAAATATAAAACCACTACACTTTTTTTCTATACAAATTCTTTATTGTTTCTTTATGGTGCATCTTACCACGTTGAGGTTCAATTCGGAAGTGAGGGAAACCGAAAAAGCGGAAAAGATACAAAAATTAACAACAAGTTTTGAATTAGTACAATGTTCTAAAGCTACAGAGACACCTATATGTCATTAACTGCTAGAATTAACAATTGGGATTAAATACACTTTTCGACATGAACACCGCGGATTGTAGCGCTAGCTTCAGAGAAGGAAGAAACTTAGATCAGGATGATGTTCCCAAAACTCCGGGATTCCTTTTCCCGGAACGGAAGGAAGCATATACTTTGTTTCGAAGGCTCCCTCCTGTCTTTTGCTTACTGTACAAATCTATGAACTGGATCGATACAATCGCTCCACCACATCGAGTGAATAGACCAATCTGGTCAATCGATTATTAGATAACCTGGAACCCAGTTCAGAAAAGGCTTTACCCCTCAGGGACGTAAAAAAAACCACAGAAAAAATAATAAATGAGCATCATACCTACACCCTTCCTCTCCGAAATTGGAAAAGTTTTTTTAAAAACACAGTATACTCGTATGCCAATGCGAACTTCTTCGATTTCCATAATAAATTCCAACATCCCATTTGAGACATGTTCATCACCATCACCTATTTCTTCTCTGCAAAGCCGATTTACGTTAAATTTCATTCCGCAATTGATGTACATACTCGTAAGTTAGATTCCCACATGTTTCTTGACTCTAGGAGTGCCTAGCTCTCTCGGTTATCATAATTAAATCTCCATCTGCCTCCATTTGAAAAAGTAAAAAAAAAAATTTCAGTCAAAAAAAGAAACGTCTAAACAAATGATCCCAATCAATCCACTACGGATCACGGAACACATCCAATCCAATCCAATTCGATTCACAGCCTCAACCTGAATCTGAATATGAATTTAAACCGTATACGTAATGAAGCCCTTTCTGGGTTTCCACCATTTCTACCAAACTTTTCCAAATGGATTCATCCTTCCGAAGAAAAATTTTCTATTCTCACAGCAGCTTCACTGAAGTTTTTGTGCAAATCTGTCTAGCGCCGTTGAAGACTTTGCGGTTGGAGTTGGGTAGTGTGCATTGAAATTCCCCTAACGCCCGAAATGACGTGTTCTTCGAATCCCAGGTCTCGTAAGCTGAAACTACATGCCTGTCATAGTGTGTTAAAAAAAATTCCGATTTCTCCGATTAGACATTTGGAAACCTATTCTCTTCGATGGGAGCACAAGTCGGATTAGGTCGTGATTCCCGGAGGCTTGACAGAAATCGGATCGGGTCATGGTTTCAACCCACAAAAAATCGAAATAAAAGAATATGCCTCCTCTACTTTGGTGTCGCAACTGAAAGAGAGAAGGCAAGTGGCATCCTCGTGGAATCAATCGGGGTTGTCAGTCATGTAATTTGACTAGAAGAGGATTTGTCAAATCGGGAGTTTGCCCGGTGCGTGCGGTATGTGTATACGTCGTGTAAATCACTTAAGGTGTGTGATTGGGAATACTTTTGACAGAGCGCATATAACAATAACAAAAATAATTTACCGGTTTAACCATACAAATAAGGATGCTACAAACATATGTATCTCTTTTTTTCTGTGATTTTTGGAAATCGGTTTTGTTTTTTTTTTTTTAAACAATTTGCGTGTCGAGGTTTTGCCTGTTCTTGCCGATGTTACTACTGCGTGCTACGGAAATTTATTTCGCCAGACATTTTCATTTAAATTTCCATTTGGCATTCCAGCAGCGAAGGGTTGTGGTTCCGTTTGCCACAGTACACAAAAAAAATATATATATTATATATTACTAACAAAAATTGCCATCCTGTACCGCTAGGTTAATTTCAATCCAATTGTTTGAAAAAAGGCGTGGTAGCCCTCGAGGTGGGTGAATTCCTATTTATTTTTTCCTAGAGAACAGAAATCGACGAAAAAAGAAATAAACGATAAAGGTTTGGTAAAAATTCTATTGAATTGGAATGATCAAAAAGGGCTGGGGGTATGTGTGTTATAATGTGCTAAAAGGTATGTTGCGGTAAATCGAGGAAAGTGTTCCATCGACTGATGAGTGATTCGTTTCGAGAACAAAGATAAAAACAAAAAATAGAAAACCAATTCTGCGAAACAATGGGGATTCGGCGAACAAACAGCAGAGATTTTTCCTGCCTCCTTTTCTGAAGTTCAACTGTTTTAGCTGCACCGTAGGGGGTAACTTTGATGCCTTCAACTTTAATGAAGAACACTACAAATTTGGGAGGTTCAATTAGATTTTCATTTCATGTTTATGACAACGCGATTTCGCTTAATTTCATTTGTGCTTTGGCACTGATAAAGGTTCTTATGGTTAGGTTATTAGAAAATAATTATGTATTCCGTAAAATATATGAACATTGTACATATTTCAAAACCTCAAATAAAGAAGAGATTTCAGGTGCATCCAATCAGTGATATTAAAAAATCTGGTCATATTATCATATGAACGGAGAATCTTTCAAAATTACTTTGAAAACTATATTTTTTACAGATACAAAAAAGTTTACCTAGACCTGTGTGAAATAACAATAATTTCTTTACCTTCCCTCCAAAACCAATATTCATACCACTTCTCCCAAATTGTCTAATTAATAATTTTATTGTGGTAATCAAAATGACAAAAATTCCAGAAACATTGATTTTCAGAAACAAGTTCAATAAAATTGTCCATATTGTACAAGCATTTCGCTAAACTGGTTCAAAATATTATGAATGTAGTTTTTCGTCGCTAACAATCGCTACGAATCGCTTGCAGTCTTTAAATTCGCTATAACACTTCTATATGTACGAATGTATGCATGAATTCGCTTCGCCATAAACGCAGCCTAATGTTTTCATTAACTCCAAGCTCTTAGGGTTACTCGTCGAACTACTGAGGTCCAATACTTTTTATTTACTATATGTATAAAGGAGAGAATGATTGGTTCAGTATTCAACGGTAGTAAGTTGTTAATCCAACCTAAAACTTTTAATAAGTTTTTGGTCGATATATACCCAGAAGTTGATAAATTAATTAATTTCACTGCGAGTTAACACATTTTAGATTTAATTTTCACCTGTTCCCACGATCCCATCCATCCATTCATATTCATCCGAAACATTATGTCGAACTTGATCTCCTATCATAGTTCAAGGTAAATATAATAAACTCCATTCGCACTCATCCAGCATTGCAATACAATACCCAGAAACTGCATTCCATCGCGTCCTAACAACACCCACTAGCTATTAAGTAAATTCATGTTAAAATTAAGTTTTAGTCTGTAAGAAGATTCAGTGTAATAAAGTTATTTTTTTTTAAGTAAATAAATTTATGATAATTTAATTTGTGCACAAAATGTGACAAAACGAACAGCACAACGAAAAGGAGATATCAGGGGTAAATTACCGCACACGTGATCGAGCTACTCGTCACTGAGAAATAATACACATTGGTATTCCCGCATTCATCGAGTGCCATTCACGTACGAAAGCTACCATGCCCACGAACGATATCGCCTATAAGGAAATGAGATAGAGTTAGAGGATTCAAATTCGAGTCAAAAGAGGCCTAGAATTTAATAATGCGTGCAATGAAAGCAAAGCGGAAATCTCCTCAAAACTTAAGATGTTATTCCTTAAAACTCGGCGGAAAAGTTGCTTCACGCATTTCACCCTCGCTTCACAAAGCCCTCTAAAGAGAGGGCTATGAGGTTTAATAAACTCCCACTTGATGCTTTCAGCTGCCAATGTTGTTGAATTTGTTTCGTTATGTTCTTTGGATCGTACCAACGCATATCATTCGGATCGGACAGGGTTCTCGCAGGTCCTTGATAATTGGTGCCGATTACCGAGTAGATGACATTGCATTTTCCCCTCCTGGCAATAAATCATTTCGAAGAAAGAGCTCCGAACGATCTTTGAATCACTTAGAGGTAAGAAATCAGTGGGAACCGATGAAATACCGAACATTGTTCTTCGACATCTCCCACTAGAAGTGGTGGACATTTATACCACCCTGTTTAATAATGCAATGAATAATGCACATTACAAAGCGCATTGGAAAACACATCCAATCCGACGAATCTCCGGTCGATCAGTCTCCTTCCAAACATCAGTAAGGTTTTCGAGAACGTGATCAATAGAGTCCTGACTAAGTGGGTTGAGGATAGACATATAGTTCCGGATAATCAATTCGGTTTGAAGGCGGGCATGATGTCATTCATGCTGCGTCTAAACTGGAACAAAGGCAAGACCCAGTGCACTGGTGCCTGCCTGATTGAATTGGAAAAAGTCTTCGATACCGTATGGTTAGAGTGACTCTTTTTCAAGCTGGACAGGTTGGGCATTAGTAAACCACTGCCGTATATTGTTTTTGATATGCTCTCCAGTAGACAGTTCATCGTGAAGAATGACGATTTGACTTCTGCTGGAACATTTAACATTAAAAACGGTCTGCAACAAGGTGCGGTAAATTCGCCGATCCTATTCAACATTTACACAAGTGAACTGAATCACTTCACCATGCCATAGCGTACGCAGACGACTTAATCGCGACAGAACAGGTCCAAAGATTGAGATCATTAATATACTCTTGCAATGTGACTTCGATAAAATTACACGATATTGCGATGACTGGAAGTTGAAAATTACCTTTCAGAAGTCAGAAACTATTCTGTTTAGGACGCCTTTGTCTGGGGCATCTAGGGATACCAGAAAGAATTGGCGAAAGTTCTCGATCCTTTAGCAGCACGGGCAGCCACTTGCTTGTCAAAATGTAGTCAGATACCTTGGGATTTGGCTAGATCAATATCTATATTTTAACAAACATATAGATGTTGCTCTGGCCAGAGCCAAAGGTGCTTTTGCCCTTACAAAGAGACTGTTCTATAACAGCCAACTCGATGCGAGCGTAAAGGTAATCTGCTACATGGCTCTTATCAGGCCTATGCTTATATTTGGATGTCCCGTGTGGTTCAATTGTAAGAGCAAGTTTATTGGAAAAGATTCGGGTGTTTGAGAGGGCTTGTCTTAGGACTTGTCTTCGCTTATACAGAACACCAGAGTCTGAGTACATAAAATTCTATCCCAATGAGATCTTGTACAATAGGGCGAACATAAGAGTGGACAATTTCGTCATTAAGTTGACTCGAAGGCACATTGCAAGAGCAATGACCTCATCGAACAACCTGATCTCCGGGGCTTACTACCCTAACTATATATATCATGAGACAGTTCGCTTTGACGGCTTTGTTCCTCCAGAAGCGTTCCTCTACCTAGATATGAAAAGTCTGATCCAGGACAGATTGGCGGTGCCGCTAAACTTCCACGTTGCTCGAACAGCTTCGGACAGGCGACTCAACTACGACAGAGACGTCGCACATGGCAGTGCGGAGTGTCTTCGGTTCATTATAGCGGTAGGAAGTCGCGAAATGGTGGATGTTGATCGGCAGCACCAACAATTTTGGTGGCTAGTACGAGATTGCTTCACTCGGAAGCAAAGTCGGTTAGCCTAGTTTTTTACTCATGGCCGACTTACATAGGTGTAGGTAGGCTTAGGGTAGATATAAGAGAAAAAAAAATTTATAAAAGAACAAAGAGGTGGGTAACCTTCTCTAAAAAAGGGAATAATCCGTACAAAAAAAAAATTGTATATGTCTACAACTAGATAGTTTAAGTAGGTTAATATTTATTTTCAGATAGTGTATAGGTTTAGCTTTAAGTTTTATATTAGAACAAAAAAAAAAGACCAGTTTTTGTTACTTAAAGTCTGTTTTCTTAGTTTTAGTTGTAATAAATTTAAACAGAAAAATAAAAATACACTGTAAGAAACGTCGAAAGACATAGATTAAGTATTACGTTTAATTTAAAGTGCGCGTATTGGGACAGTAAGTTACAATAAGAGTATTTTTTAAGTTAATTAAAAATTGTGGACAGGTCACTGACGACTTCCAGGTGTAAAGCCTTTGTCACCATACAAACAAACAACGCAAAGTAACCTTTTGTTAGCTTTAGATTCCTTCCTCTTACTAAGCGAAGCGTAATTGGTCCAGCATAGTCGCAACCAATGTGGGCTAAAGCAAATGATGACGAAAGTCGTGAAGAAGGCAAGTTTCCCAAGAGCTGTGATGATGTGGCTTGACTAAGGCGAAAACTGTTGTACAAAAAAGGTTTGAACAGGTCTTACATCGAGAGAAGTACGAACGAGTTGAATCAGACGACTTAACAACAGAGCCCCACAAAGTTACAAGCGAGCAATGGTTACCTGTTTGACAGGAGTGAGGCAGCTTCAAACAACTTACTGTAAAAATCTAGAGAACAGGCTGGCTCGCAATCCAAAACCTTCAAAATTGACCCACGGTTTGAATTCCATTTACTCAACTGTAAACCTCCATAGGATAATAGCTCAACCAGCTACTTTTTTGAAGTCTAAAATTTAATGTGACGCGAACTATTTTAGAACTTGCATGCATTGAGTGAAAAGGGCCAGGTGGAGTACCGTAGGTTACAGTACGTAGCGGATAATGTCCAGTAGGTCTGTCAAAATTGTTTGGCCAATAAGCCGAAACATTTTAATAATATCAGCACAAAAAACATGTTTATGAATCCAAAAATACAACGTTTATTAAACTGCGCTGATGTGGAGGCCCAATATGCAGCATTTCATTCAATCTGATACCATTTCCATCCTTACGAGACCTATCAAAAACAGCACGTAGTTTATTTGTGACAATAGCACGCTGTGGCAAATAGAAAGTCTTCCCAGACGTTGGTTCGATCTTGCTTTCTGGAATAAGCTCCGGGTGCCCTAACTGCTGAGATAAAGCTCCTTCGCAAACTTCGTCCTTCCCAAACTTCGCATCTTTATGTCGAAACGGCAACTTAACAATATATTTATTATCAGGCACACGAGAAAAGGTTTAACAAAAGTTTAAGTCCGCAAAGTCCTCACAGTCGGTCAAATAAGTACTGTGAGCAAGTTCTTCCATTTCCCAAAACGACTACAGAAGAACATCAGCGTCCGGTTCCAATTGAGACAATTTCTTTGGTGGCGATGTTGCCAGTGTTAAAACCGGGATTTGCCAATTTCAAATACTCCAGCATAAATTACTTATCAAAACAAAAGGGGTTTTTGAAATTATTTGATTCAAATTTCAATTTCATAGACGGCGCCTTGTATAATGCCAGCCTATAAGGAAGAGATACCAGAAACAGGAAGACGATGAAGGAGGCCTAAGCTTCCAAGTTTTCCGTAACAAAAGGAACCTGGGACCCAGTGTCGAGCAGCATACGGCAAACGCTGTGCTCTACTAAAGACGTCTACAACTTGGACCACAATTGTAGGCAAAATGCTGGAGGGATGTATTTTATTTTGTGTACGATGAGGAGGCATCTCTAGACGTCGAAGGTTTCCTTGCCTTCGGATTGTTAACATCATTAACTGACCAAATGCACTAGAATATGATGACGAGCACGGCAATGAGAACAGCGAGTTTTTGAATGACATCTCGAAGACGAATGGTTGCTACCTATAAATAATAGCGCAATATTTGATCCCTAGTATAACTGCGACGAGTCATAATGGACAGGGCAAGAATTTTAGGCCATTACGGTAAAATATAGTCACCTTTGCACATGGGATATAATAGATTTGAAACAACAAGGCTGTCTATTCTGTCTATTCCCGCGGTTTTTCGGTCGTTTCGTATGCTTTTAAACCATTGCCTTTTTCCTCCAAAAAATCTATAAGTTCCTGGACGGTTGCCTTTTCAGAATTATTTATATGAAGCGTGTCAGAGTCTGTTTTACTGAGCAAAAGATAAATCAGACACGAATCTTTGCTTCGGATTGCTAAGCCTTCAAATCGCGTATAACCTCATTAGATTTATCCGCTAATCGACGCAAGGGTACTTTTGACGCAGAAGTGGTGGAAGAGTTGTTAAGAAGAGTATCCAACAAAGCGCCTATTGTTTAAGAAGTTCCTCAGAAGAATCAGCGTTACCATGAACACGCGGTGGACGTTGTGGTAGAATGGTAGGTGTGTTTCTACGAAGGAATTTCTTAAGGAATGCATTGTTTGCATCAATATATTTCATTTCGGTCGCTTCCACGAAATATTTATTTTTATTTATTTTATTTTGTTTCTGGCAAAAAGCCTTCCATGTTTCCTCCAACCGTGCTAACCGCGTGTCTAAAAAATTTAAGTCAATTTCATCGGCCTTAGAAATATAGCTATGCGCACGAGTTATAGCACTTTTCAAATGTCGACGTGATTGCTTTAACACATTCATAATAAACTAGGAATTCCATTGGTAATAACCAAAATGAAAAAACCGAATCGTGGGAGGTATAGTTTTATCAAAACGCGATTTCACAATACTCTTTCAACAACTTTCAAGTATTAGAGTACTCCAGCGAAGTCCTTAAGAGCACATCGAAATAGCCTGCTAAATGGCAAACAGGAAAATCCCCAGATTACCTTTCACCAAAATCGTATCCAATGTCTCTAGATCCAAAATTCTAGCAACCACCATTTAGTGCATTTCAAATTACCATATTCGGCTTTCACAAAGGACCAACTTTGATCAGCAATGAGAAAAAGGCTAAAACTAAATCTCAGACATTTCTTGTGACATTTTTTCTTTTAACTTAGGTGGACAAATTATTGTATGACATTTCATTCTACGAGTGTAAATTGGTTGAGTAGGTGTGAATAATGCAGTCGCAGATGTAGATTTGTTGTTCTTTTTTACCAATAGATTGTGGTGTATGAAGTTCGCCACACTTTGTTTTTTTTTTCACATTCTGAACTCAAACTGACAAGTGCTGTCAAAAAAATGTCAGGGTTGATGTCTACAGAGATGTCTTGAATAAAAACCAGACATTTATTTCTTAAAATATTTTTTGTTTGCAAAATACCCGTCTCCATTTGACATTTTGATTTCAAGAAAATTTTCTTAACACCAGCGATGTCTCATGGAGACGTGGTGTAATGGTGATAGCAATTATCCCTGATTTAAACTAGAACAGTGAGTCATAAAAAACTGTCTATTCATTAGATGCAATCGCATCCGCACAATAGATCAATATCCTTAGGATGCACCGCATCTATTGTTGACACAAGTGCATACACTTACAAGATCGACAGATCATAGTTTTCGTTAAAATATCCTATTGCACTCCATTAAGTGCAATGTAGGCTCAGCATATAGCTCATATAAAAACCTAGGACCCTCCAGCAGTTAGTTAGTTCAGTTCATCTGACTTCCCCCACCAGATGATTCGGCAAGTGCAAACAAATTTAAATGAAATAGAAACTAAACATAGGGTATTATAAGACATGTTTTTGGCAATAGATAAAATATAGAAAACTATAAAGATTAATGTAGGTAATTTTTAGTATTAAATTCAACTTTAAGTTCAACTAAGCAAGTTAATGTTATATGTAACTTACTAGTTGCATTTTCGAACAGTTATCATACAATTTGAAGTTTCCACTCGATACATCAGCTATCATGTACCATCATCCTTAAGACGGATGGAATCTACTTAATCGATCACGTATGTGGGATTTTGTCCCAGGCTTCGGTCCGCCCATGACGGTCGCGTCAATAATTTATTTATCAGGCTGTTTCTTTGATGGCCGATTGTGTTAGTGTGCCAACCATATTACCATTCCATAATAAGAAGTAGCAAGAAATGTGGCCATAAATATCTCCAAGACAATTTTCCTCCTAACGATTCCTGGAGCGTTTTTGAGCAAGTAATTTTCCATATTTTTAACCAATTACAGCCTCAATATAGATCATCTAATTCGCGTTTCTCATAATAGAAGACTGGTTATTTAGTATTGATCATTCAAATATCGAATAATTATGGAGAATCTTGAGTTTATGATTCTAGAAATATATTATGAATTACACTGTCCAACAAAATTTAACGTTTTGATTTTTTCCTTCGATAATTTTATCATTTTCGATACATATTGGTATTCTGATTTCATAAATATTTCATTCATTTTTGCTTAACAGCTGTAGTTTTTCAGATGTCAAGGCACAACTGGCTGTGAGCGGCGCGCTAGAGCTAATAGTGCATAGTTGGAGAATAATTCCACAATAAGTAAACAAATAAGGAAAGTAAACAAATATCCTTAGTCATTCATGGAATTCGGCGTTGTTTTTTTTTAGCGCTGCTGTTCCCTTTAATAGACATATTTAGGATATATTTATGAGGAAAACTTATAGAACTAATCCATCAACGTGGCTATGACGCAAATAGTCTAAAAGGGTTTTGTTTTATTTGTAGGAAATGCACCTTTATAAAATACTCGTACCATAAGTCCATATCAAACCTTGTGAAATCTGCTTACTGCAACTATTTCGGAATGAAAATGTGTAATGTATACATATAATATACCTGCGGCAATGATCAAATGGCAGAAAAAGTGCTTTCAAATTTAAAACACATTTAAAACAGCCTCGAATTCGCCATGACGATTGCTATTTCTGTGTTGTAAACCGGTATCAATTCTGCAAATTGGAAAAAGCGGTCATATCTTAATTTGCCTTCTGTTCAACGACCTCTTTTTTACTCAAATGAAACACCAGGGTCATCATAAACGGTTCTTGAACCAAATCCCATGATGTAGAGGTAACAAACCAAGGCACAGACACGAATTCAGATTTCATATAGTCAGGTAACTGATCCTCAATTTTTCAATCAAAATGAGTTGAATGATTTATTGAGAGACTTAAATTTGTCTGAAATATTCAGTTTAGTTTAGTTTTAAACGCATTTTATTTTCTAATCAATAACTCTTACATACTAACAAAAAATGCTTAAATGCTAGCTTAAAATTACTTAACAAACTTATACTAACTTACTGGCCCCACACAGGCACTCTAAGTGAAATATTCAAATACTGAAATATTGGCATCTCGTCTCAAAAAAAAAAAAAAAATTACTAACTCAGATATAAAAACTACGTTTAATCGGACTCGGGGGATAAATTTGTCTGAAGAAAACTTAGTTTATTGCATTGACATTAAAGGTCTTATGCTGCATATGGGTTTGCAATAGTACAAATTAAGTGGTTGACGTCTTTTTACAGATGGTAGTAAAAGGAGCTTACAGTGCGTTCTGTTGCATAACGCCAGCAAGTGTGGCTCCACCTATTGAATAAACAACAACTATGAAAAAAGAATACACTAATATTTTGTTAATATTGGAGAAAATTAAGTACAGAGAGCATTACTGGGTTATTTGTGTAGACCTCAAAATGGTTTATTTTCTCTTAGAACAACAAGCTGGTTATACCCGTGTTTCATATGTTTGTGATATAGCCGTGACAAAACAATCGTTGGACTCAAAAAATATGGCCGATGAAAAGCACAATGTAATTAATTTACCCTTAGTGAACTGAGACCGTATAATTTTACCACCACTCCATATTAAATTGGGCGTCATGAGGCAATTTGTAAAGGCCCTTAATAAAAATGATTAGTGCTTTGCTTATCTATCGATCAAGCTTCCCGAACTAAGCATATAATATTAAAGCATGCATTTTCGATGGCGAACAGATTAGGCAGCAAATAAAAGACCCAAACTTTGACCATTCAATGAACGAGCTGGGCAATAGAGCCTGGAGCTCATTTATTTTGGAATACAACATTTTCTTGGGAACCAAAAATCACACAACTACTTGTATATTCTTGTTCATCAGGATATGAGCATCAAATTCCATTATTTACATTCCCATTTGGATCGATTCCCTAAACATCTTGGTAGCTTAAGCGAAGAGCAAGGTGAAAGATTTCCCATGATATACGAACAATGGAAGAGCGGTAATAATGAAAGTGGGACATCCACATGATGGCAGATTACAGTTGGAGTCACATTAGAGACATGAGACAAATAAATCACTCACGGAAATCATTTACAATAAAATAAAATTCTAGTGATTCTGAGTGACTTCAAATACAGCCATGTTCAAAATTGTATTTTTCTGGTAAATTTTATTTTTCCATGTAAATAAAAAAGAAGAATAGAACCTATACTCTAAGATAATATACATATTCGTCAAGGATAAATTGTGGAAATGATTTATGATTATATTCTAAACAAAAATCGTTCTACAGTATGGGTCTATCTCCAACATCACATATCGAGGATTTAAGAAAAGCCTTACCTTGGTGAACGCTGGCCCATATTAACGGAAATTTTTCTGTTAATACTAACGGTAAACACTTCGTTTAGAAATTTGTTCTTAGAAGAAATGCTAGTCTTTGTGACTGCGTTTACATAAAGTTGATATCTTATTCAAGTCTTCAGATATCCAATTTCTAAACCTGTTCCATTTTTTTTGTCAATGCTAATTTTTGTCTTTGAGGTCACTTTTCGCCAGAAAATTCGCAATAAACATAAACGTAACGTTTTACTATTTTTTACACCAATGAATGCAACCAAACAAAATACTGTAAACGAAGTTATCGAAGCTGATGGATTTAACCCCTTTTACAAGACTTCAAGGGTACAGTCGTCACCTGGGTACATTCACAAACCCCTCAGAGGTGTACGGAGAAAAGCGCGGCAGCCCCAAAATCTACGATAGTACAGCAGCAGGGGGCCACAGAGCCGTCTGTTTTCCATAAACTGGGAGAACAGATAAAAATACTTGTGGAAATGTTGGAAGATGGTAGGAGGCGCCCTATTCACCAACCGATGAGAGATGCCATCGATTCCATCTAAGCACTCTACGAACTGTTGGCAATTGACATGCACGACGATGAAGCCAAGGAAGTGACTCGGCAAAACAATACATCACAAGCATTGCCATTCGGAGCCGAACGAGGAGATCCCAGTCTCCAAGCGGAGGCAAAATCCACTTTCAGCTGATGGGAATAAAAAGCCTCGCAACAAGTTGGGCATGGCGAGCGACGAAAAAATTGCGACAAGTCATAAGAACTACCGGACAAATTCCGAGAAACCGGCCACAACTGACGGAAAATCGACAACAACACTTGGACAAAGGTCATCAAAAAGAAGAAGCAAAGACCCACCAAGGAGAAAACTCGACCCGATGCAATTCTGATGACAACGAAGGAAGGGCTTTCCCATGCAGAAATACTCCGGAGAATACGCTCCAAACAATGTGGAAATGTGGGGAATTGGCCATATAGCCAAATACTGCAACAAAGATCCGCTCTGTCTCTTCTGCAGGAAGGACAACCCGGAGAATGCTAAGCATGTAACCAGTAGCAGCAAATGCTCGGTCTTCAGGAGAGCCATTACCAGCATATAAACAATAAAGGTAATACAGATTAACCATCTAAAATAGGACAGCCGAGGACATCTTTGCACAGACTGCTAGTAACGAAGAGTGGACATCATTTTGATCAGCGAGTCGTATAAAACCCCCGACAGCAACATCTGGTATCAACTTCTACAACTGTTACACGCGGCCAAAGTTGACAACAAGTGAATTCCAGGCAATGTTAGAAACCGTAAGTGCAGATGCACGTGAAAGATATCCAGTGGTTATAGGCAGATACACTTTTATGTCCGAGTGACGGAGTGGAGTAGCAGGCTCACCAATGTCAGAGGAAGTATCCTACTAGAAAAATTCGCATCCTTAGATGTAAACATTGTAAACAATGGTCAAGCAAATGCTTTGAAAAAGCGGGAATGATATTAATCATCGATATTACCTTCATGCGCAACTCCCTATAACTCATGAGGACCTAAAAAAGGCGATAAAAGAAAGTAAAGCAAGACGCTTCAAGCGCCTGCGCGACGAAGCGGGCAAAAATCTTTGGTGTAGGTCTCCACAAATATCAAGTCAATATCGATACAACTACGAGTATCAATATAACATCGAGTCTGTGCAATATAAGCAATTCCAATAATAACACCGTATGAACTTTTCAGCATTTACAAGAAGATGTAATGCATCCCAAATAAGGCAGTATATATAAAAATGATGCAAAAGTGTCTGAAAGAGGGGTGTACCCAGAACAAACAAACTACCTGGAGAACCAGGATGTTATCGCCAAATATGCCTACTGGACACGCTGTGGAAAATACTTGCACGGATCATATATGACAGATTACTGATTGTGGCAAAAGAAAAGGGAGTATTATCAGATTAAGTGTTCGGATTAAGAAAATCGCGCTTTACCTACGCTATAAAAGCGGTGGTAGACATAGCAGCCAAAACACTAAAGAGAGAAAGATGGCGATGTGGAACAAAGGAATATTGAGCAGTAGTGACGCTGGACATCAAAAATGCCTTTAACTCAGCAAATTGGTCATTTATAAGAAGGTTAGTACATAGTCAGAAAGGATACACCATACTGTTTGCGAAGGATTGTATCCGGCTACTTCAGTAATAGAATTTCTGCAATTAAAAGTACCACAAGGAGTAAAAATAATCGGATTTTCTGACGACATCGCCATTGTAATTGTTGAATATTTGGGAGGTAGAGCCAACAACGAACAATGCATCCAATCTTATCAAGGACCAGTTTATATCCGCCAGCCTAGAACTAGCAGAGTAGGAAGTTAATTCATTAGATCAAAAAATTATATAAAGTACTTAGGAGTAATACTTGAAAATAGACAAAGTTTTATGCCTCACATCGACTATTCGGGCAAAAAGGCGTCAAAGCTCCAATCAGCACTCTTTAGAATACTGCCAAGCATTGGTGGATCCGGATATGCTAGAAGAATATTAATATCTAAGTTAGTCCTGTTATATGCTGCCCCAGCTTGAGTTGGGGCCTTAGGGACAAAGAAATCAATGAGGAAGCTATAATCAACATATCGACTCTTGCGCATTAAGAGTAATCAGTGGATTTAGAATGATTTCGGACGAAGCAGCTTTTGTTATTTGTTATTTGTTAAATTTTTCAAATATGATCGTTCATGTCCCATCAAACCCAAACAGCCATAATATCGCTAAAATAAGCAGAAGAACGGATATGATTACTGCTGCTGGTGCGTATAAAATTAGGTTTCGTTTATGTTCAATATGATTTATGACATGTCTTGCTGAAAAAAGGAGATTTTTAAATGACGTGTATGAACGTCACCACCAAGAGAGCCGACGAAGACGTTTTACACGTTACGTGCGCTAACGTGTTAAAATGCAGATATCACAAAATTTATATTTTCGATTTTCGAGGTGAATGCAAGAACTGCCTATGAATACGTTAAAAAATAATAAAAAATAAACAAATGAATAAGTGAAATAAACAAGTCAACTGTACGAATTCTTCTAATTTACCGATGTAAGTTTACGTTGAAATTATTTTATTGGCATTTTGAAATGAATCCATCATAAGGATTTTAAAACTTTTAGGCCCATTTGCTGATACGTAACATAAATCTAATACATAGCTAAGTATAACATAAGTTCTATGTGACACTTAAATTTATGTTAGTTGCACGAAAAAATTTATGTCGAACATAGTAAACGCCCACTTTGAAATAAGAACCAACTTCAAGTTGGTTAATTCAAATGTCAAAAATCGGATTGTTTTTATGAAAAGTGTTTATTTTTTATCGTTATGGCTACAAATTTTAAGAAAAAGAACCCAAATTTTGCACAAAATGAGGAATCACTTCTTCTCTATTGTGCTTTTGATGAAAAAGAAATCATCGAAAACAAAAAAAACCGACGGCGCAACCTGGAAAGACAATTAAAATGCTTGGCAACGGATTGGAAAAAATTTTAACAGCCAGTCGGGGTCATGGTACAGAAATAGCCAGTCCCTCAAACGATTCTACAACAACTACAAAGCAGAAATAAGGAAACAGGCGGCAAAAGAAAAATGTTCAAATGTTCAAACAAGAGGAGGAAAGCCATACCGTCTGACCCTAGTTTTGAACTGGCAGTTAACATCATGCACCCGAAAACCGTTTTTGGGTTGGAAAACGAATTTGATGGTGACAGCATAGTGAAAAAAATAGAAAGTAAATAAAACATTTAAAGCAATACTTCTTATTCATAATTACAAATACTTTTCGCAGTGCCATGAAAAAGTAAACGATGACCGGAGTAATTATAAGCCGCCAATGTTAAAAATAGAAGTTCATCCAACATTGAAAACCCCAGCCCACACAGTCGATGATATCCTTTTTGAAAATGAAATTTCGCCGGATAAAGAAAAAGACACTACGCCAAAAATAGTTTTGTCAAAGGATTTTAAAAAACAACATCATGAGAATACATGGACGTCCCGAAGAAAACCAGTCGCCTCAATATTACAGAGTAGTATTCCGAACTTACTTCCTAAACTGCAATATGATACTTTAAAAGAAGAAGCAGTTCAAAAAAAGTATCAAAGTAATGTTGAGCATGACATTAGAACAAGATATCGCAATTAAAAGTGAAGTGTTAAAAAAATGCAGTTAAAGAGGCCCAGAATTTTCACAAAAGCATTGAATTGTTTTTCAATGATGTAAATGAATGAATTAAGGAAACTTTAAATTGAACATTTTTGTTTGAAATTATATTTACAATCCTGCAAAATAGTTATTTATCAAATCCGTTCGCTTTTGCATATTTAAATTGAAGAAATTCGAGCTTGAGTTGTTAATTTGAGAACCATTTTCACTATGTATCTTTCCTTCAGTAATAACTCGTTGAAGGTCATTTTCACTAAAATATAAATTCTCAATAGGGTCATCGAGATGACCATTTTGCTTCATTATATTGTGTAAAGTCCAGGTCGCAATGATAACTGTTAAAAGTGTACTCAATTTTATTCGGACACCATAAACCAAAACGGGAAATCTTTTTAATGCTTTTTCTATTACACCTTTGGTATGAATTTGAGACTCATTGTACAAATGTTCTGCTGAACTTATTGGATTGAGAAGAGGTTTCATCAAATAAGATTTTTGGGGATAAACCGAATCTCCTATATTTTAAAAGAGTTTTTAAAAACATTCTGTATTTGTACATGACTGTCTCTCCAAAACGCTTGAAGATAGATATTGATAGGGAAATAACTTTTCCTGTTTCGAAAAACTTCTCCATCCGTACCACATCTATTTGTATATTAATGTGCAAATCAAGTTTTAATAATAATTACCGGGAGACTGATTGACGTGTGTACCGTCAATAGCTTCAATTACATTTGGAATTAGCTATTGCACTGGAAACTCTTAAAACGATCCTTGAAACTGTTGAGACGTGCATTCCATCAAATTCGGCTATACTAAGCAGATGATTACCAGTTGCAAAAAAACGCAAAGCAACAAAAAATTGATTAATCGGAGCGATAGAATTGTTACCGGGAAGGGAAAATACTCGTATATGTTTTAATTTTAATATATTTCAGGCATAACTGTTAACTGTTGGATGGATATTCTGAGGAGCATTCTATTTTATTCAAAATAACAATTGTTACTTCTTTTGTTAATCGACATCTTTTGAAAAAAGATAGCTCATCAAAAAAGTAAAAATAATTATTTCTGTCATAAATTTGACGAGGAACTCCAACTTCTGAAAATTTCAAGATACTCACATAAATAATGGACTGCGGTGTCATCATCACTTTCACAGCAAGCATTGCAGGATGTTGTGCCACTAACGCCTAGTACATTTAAGTACTCGTACAAAACAAAAGCATATTACCACGTTAAGGCAGCAGTAAGCAGTTCACAATCTGGGGGCGGCAGGAAAGCCCTTTGGTATGTTGAATTCTGAAGTAATATCATCTGTAGCTATACTCATATGAAACCCTAAGGGAGTGTCCCGTCGCAGAAAGTGAACAGCGATCGCGACACTAATTCCAACAGCGAAGGAATGGTTTAGAGTAGCTGCTATTCCAGTAGTCAGATAGCATTGAAAGAATTCCGCATATGGAACTAATAGTGAAGTTCAAAATTTCAATTAGAGTGGGCAACGTTACTAGAATCCTTAAAGCGAATCTCCATGCGTATTCTGAGCATTCTAGATTAGCTGTTGAATAGGAAAAGAAGACTAAAGGTAGAAATATACTATTGTGTCGTGATGCCGGGTGTGCATACTAATGTGTCGTGTCGGGACGCACTCTGACATTATTTTGAACAGTATCAATCGAATCAGTATCAAAAAACTAGTTTTTTACTTTTAACATTTAATTGAAGAGTGCACATCCACGACACAACTGGAAATATACTTGTGTGTTGTGTTGTGACGCATCAGAACCCCCCACGAGCTCTCTGACGCGATCGGTTTCGATCGATCTACGACACAACAAACTGTAATAATGTGTCTCTAACCATACTAAATGCATGAAACCGATATAAAGGGTTTTCCAATAGGGACTTGACAACTTTGAATTTAATTTGTGAACGCACTCTTACACTAATCATCAAACTGTCACTGTCAATTTATTCAGTAAGCTCAGCATTTTCATCATGGTAAAGTACACGAACGAGCAACGTCTGCAAATTATAAAAACTTTCTACCGAAATTCGGAGTCGGTGACTGCAACTTTAAGAGCGTTAACTCCAATTTTCGGTCGTAATTCTCGCCCTAGTAGACAGGCAATAACAAGTTGAGTGCAAAAATTTGAGTCTACATATTCGTTGTGTGATGTTGCCGTATCAGTGAGACAACGGGTTGGTCGAAGTGTCGAAAATATCGCTGGCGTTCAGTCGCCCGTAGCAAACGATCCAAATCAGTCAATTCCACGGCGTTCTCAAGAACTGGGCATCGCTCAGACCACATTATGGCGTATTTTGCGTAAGGATCTTGGTTTACACCCATGCAAGATCAAGATGACTCAAGAATTGAAGCCGATGGACCATTTGAAGCGACGTACGTTCTCCGATTGGGTTCTGGAGAAGATGCGCTAAGATGATGAATTTCATCGCAAAATCGTCTTCAGTGACGAAGTTCATTTTTGGCTCAATGGGTTCAATAAGCAAAATATGCGTTATTGGTCGGGTGAAAATCCAGATGTGCTTCATGAATCACCACTTCATCCACAAAAAATAACTGTTTGGTGCGATTTGCATGCCGGCGGCGTTATTGGGCCATATTTTTTCGTCGACGTTAACGATCGTCACGTTACTGTGAATGGTCAGCGTTATCGCGCCACAGATTATTTTTGGCCCGAATTGGAAGATGTGGACTTGAACGACATGTGGTTTTAACAGGATGATGCTACTAGCACACGCTACAATCGATTTATTGAAGAGTAAGAATGGTGAGCGTGTTATCTCAAGAAATGGTCCAATCTTGATCGCCTCGTTCATGCGATTTAACGCCGCTTGACTATTTTCTGTGGGGCTATGTTAAGTAATTGGTTTATGCCAACACGCCAACGACGTTGGAAGAGCTCAGAGCCAACATTGAACGCGAAATAGCGGCCGTTTCGGACGAAATGTGTGGCCGAGTCGTTGAAAATTGGGTCCAACGAATCGACCGCTGCAAACGTACCCGCGGTGCCCATATGAACTAAGTCGTGTTCCATTCATAAATGTTTTGATTGTACTTCAAGCCGATAATAAAGTTTTTGAAATATCTCAAATGGTTTGCGTTTTATTTAAAAAAAAAATTTGTCAAGTTCTTATTGGAAAACCCTATACTTATGATGCGTCACAACACGACACGACACAGTAGTGTCGTAACGATGGATTTATTGTAAAATGTAGTGAAGGACTAGGTGCATAGTCCTGCCATAAGTTCAGTTACGCAATTTCCAGTGTTTATCTTTCAATACATCTTGCGGAAATAGAACCGTTAACTTTTTTCTCAGAACACATGCACTGATCAGTGAAGAATACTTGTCAGTTTGCAAACTATTAACATGGAGTGGGGCGTTAAAAAGAATCGAGTCGCGGTAATAGCGGTACATAAGTGCGGAAAGAGTACTGGCCAAATTTTCGAGTTGCTAAAACCATTCAGAATATCGAGAATATTCGTTTGTTGGGCTATTTCTCGCTTCGGCGAACTATCTGGAGTAGAGGACAGGCCAACACGTGGTCGCTTAGGCTTTGGCAGTACGAATGCGGTAGTGAAGGCAGTGAGTGAACGAATTTGGAGAAATCCCCTTAGGAAGTCCAAGGAATTGGATATATTAACTAGATCCCTATCTAAACTGTTTCGGGATGATCTTCATATGAAAGCCTATCGTTGGTACACGGGTCATCTTCTAACTCCTCAACTAAAAGAATCTAGGCTGGAAAGATGCAAGTTACTTTTGCAGTGGCACGTGGACAATGGCCAAATTTTTACCGTGAAAGAAGTTTTCAACATACATAATGACAATATTTATGCCACTTCATCTAAGGAAGCGAACAAAATGATTCCAAGTGTTCAACGTTGACATCATCCCGCTGTCGTAATGGTTTGGTCTCTCACCATGGTGTCATATCCCTCCATCTTTGTGAAAAAAGATGATGTGCTAGAGGGTGTTGTAAAGGGTTTGACCAATACCCTTTTCAATGGATACATATGGATCTTCTAATAGGACTCTGCTCCAGCGCACAAAGCCAAAATCACGCAGGAGTGGCTCAGAGTCAATATTCCTGGCTTTATAGCAGCAGAAGATTGGCCTTCGGGCAGTCAAGACCTAAGTCCACTGGATTATGGTTTGTGGTCAGAATTGGAGAACATGACCTGGAAGACCCCACAGAAATTTGGAAGCCTTAAAACAGCATTAACCAGAGAAGCGTCCACGATCTCTATGGCAACCGTACGTTCCGCTGTAGCCCAATGGCCACACCGTTTGGAGGCCTGTGTTTGAGCAAAAGGCAGTCATTTCGAGTGAATCTAATTTTTTGTAATAACCAATATTGTGGTCTAATAAATGAAACAATTTTGAATACAATATGTTTACTGGCTTTTTTTTTAAAGCGTTTTATATTTGTAACAGAACTTATGGCAGGACTAGGTACATATGTTCCACACATAGAATATTTTATTTGGACCATAACAGGATGCACTTACCATATACAAGTCACAGGACTCGCGATGAGGTAGGCTAAGCAATATTACATAGTAAAGCAAGACATAACAATTCATATTGATTCAAAATTCACCAACTTTAACACTCTTTCTACTTATAGAAAAAGGATGACGCAACCAAAAATAATTTTATATACGAGCTTCGCAACAAAAGTTATGAGTGATGATTAGATATTTAGATGTCAAACCGAAAATTAGGATATTTTAGTAGGAGATTTAGCAAAAATATTCTATGGCACAGCAAGTGTTATAATCTTTTCACTTTGAAAGAGCCGATGGTCTCCGAGTCGGCAATATGATCGATAAAAGATACGTATGCCTAAAGAATTGTGTGTGATAGACATTTCTGAGTAGCCAATACAGACTGCCAGAAACCTCACCGTAATTAAAATAGCCCAGTGGTAATGATACTAAGAGGTTTTAAGAAAAGCTGCAAACCATTTTTTATTACGAGTATGTACGAGTACCACGGTGCATAGACAATGCCTCTTAGAGAAGTTGCCCATGACCGGCTTACATAGTTTTAGGTAGATTTAAGTTAGATTTTAAGAAAAAAAAAAATATAAAATGAAAAAAAAAACAATATATATATATACATATATTTGTATATTAAGTATATATATATTATGTATATATATATATATGCATGTAGATGTAAGTAGGTTAAGTAGATTAAGATTTAGTTTTAGGTAGTATGTAGGCTTTTAGTTTTAAGTTTTATAATATAATAAAATTAAAATATTCCGTATACTAAGTTTTTAAACATGTTTTCTTAGTTTAAGCTGTAGTTAAGTCACTGTAGAATAAGAATAAAATCCGTCATAAACGTCGAAAGACATAGTATTTAAGTATTATGTATAACTTAGAGTGCCTGCATAGGGCCAGTAAGTTAGTTTAAGATAAATTTAAGTTATTTAAGCTAATTTTTAAGCGTTTTTTTGTCTAGCATGTAAGAGTAAATTAAGTAATATAAATAAAAATGCATATAAACTGAACTGAACTGATGCCTCTTAGAATTTTGTTCTCAAAAACTGGTAAAATATTGACATTCGTTTGTTGTTTGGTACAACTCCTTCAGCACTTGCTTGGAATATTTTCCAAGTAACGAATATATATCTTAGTATTTGTTTTCGAATTCGAGTTCAATGTGAAATAATTGGTGTAATCAGCTGCTATTTCCCATGCATTAGGAATGAGCGCTTGAACATCGAACGCCCTAAAGGCCTCTTCCCTTCGCCCATTCGTTGTTATTGTTTTTTGATTGGCTGCGTAGAGGCTTTACATCTTTTATTGAATTTTACTGCCATTCTAAGAGAATGAATTGATCCTTTTACTGCTGCCAAGCTTTCTAGGTAAGTACCTACGAGTACTACATGATTTTTAAAGTTTCTAATAGTCTATTTTAGCAGGATGCACAGGTAATTCAAGCTTGCTATAAGCTGCGGAGTACCATTTTGTTGGCATTTCTTAAGAGCTTTCTTGTTTGCCTTTACCAATCTTTTATTGCTGGTGGATAATTAAGACCGCAGTTTGTTGGTTTTTTTCTTTGATAGTGTATGTTATTCCACGCGGCATATTGAACGATTCCAACAAGGTAATCAACGAATTTTTATTTACTTTCTTTCTTGAAACCTCCCCAGTCAATCTTTGTAGTTTCTGTTGTTTTTTAATTAGAGTTTCACTCGTTGTCAAAATGATTTGAGAATGGTCCGAGGAAATACCAAAGGCTTCATTAACTTTTATAAAATTCCTAGATATTCCTTTCAAGATCAAGTATCTTCATGGTATCCCTCGGACAGTGAGCCGGCTTTCCCGTCAAGTGCTAGTCACAACTATGCTCCATAGCAGCTTCATACAGCGTTCTACCTTTTCGTGAAAGGTATATTTTGCATTAAAGTCCTTTATCGTATAAACAGTTGTAACACGTCGAGTTTATGCAAAAGGCTTTTAGCATACCAAGTTCGTATTTTGGGCAGTCGTTTCATATGCACATTAATGCGTATTATCTAACTTTTCTAAAATAAGTTCATTTACTTAAATTTGCTCTTCGAGTTTCAGACCGAGTATTCGGTCCTTTCATTTTGTAGTGTCACGGCATGAGTATACATATATACGTTAGCGCGCCAAAAGGTTATAAGAAATGCTGCAACTAATCTCATGGATTTCAGCCGATAACCAGTGTGTCAATTCTAACTAACTAATTAGGTAACTAATAGGTGGGCTAGTTATCGAAACTATCTTGACTTTGAATTATAACACCCAGACAAAAATTGGTTCTCTTTAACCGTGAAAAATAGATGTTCACAATGCTGTAAATCAGAAAAAATATCATGCGGTGAACTAAGTGGGAAAATCTAGTTGGACATAGGCCAGTTTGTATTCCCAACAAACAACATTCTCCCAAAATATGCGGGGAAATTGTTGATTGTGGGTACGAGTTTGGAGAAGGATTACTTTAGTAGTTCAATTTATTCAAAAGCTTCATATCTAAGAAAATTTTTCAATACAAGAGTAAGAAATGTCTCGATTATCCATGTTATATGCCCAAGAAGTAAGCGCCTGAAGAATACAAAGAATACTTTTACTGCAAACTATAATACTACAACCTGACCGTAATACAACACTCAGTGGACATATTCTTATTTTGATTGGAGACCTGAATTCACAGGTAGGCAACAAAAGCATACGACCCTGACATGTTATTGAAACTCATGACACCCCATCTGTGAAAAAGGTCGACTTCTGCAACTACCAGTCGATTCGCCATAGTGGCACGAGCATATGAACATAAAATCATGACTATCAATCGACAGAAAACCTCTAAACAAATTCACCATGTCGCTATAGGAGTATACGAGTATATGTCGGGACATTTAAAACTGATATTCGATTGGATTACCACACGGTAGCTAGCATTTGCTTTTGAACTGCAGCCGTTCGTACAAGCAATAATACTATGCTTCGAGAAGTCAGGATCAACACCAGAACACAAAGGTTGGCATACTCCGTCAAGGGATCATATTGTTGAAGGGATAGAAAGACTCGGCTGCACCATTGTGAAAAATGTTTCCACTATAGTAGAAGCGGAAATCGCAAGAGATTACGCGACTAGGAAACGCTTCCTTCACAATATCCATTGTTGCTCGTGCTGTGTGTGCGGTTGCACCGTCTTGATGAAACCACATTTTCACCAAGCCCCGCTCATCCAATTCCGGCAGTAAGAAGTCGTTTATCACGGCCTGTAGCGTTCGCCAGTAACAGTGACCGTATTGCCGATGGCGTCCTCAAAAAAATACGGCCCAATCACTCCTCCCGCGTAAACGCCGTACCACACAGTGCCTTTGGCTCTTCGTGCATCACACTCGGATTTTCAGTGCCCGAGAAACGAAAATTTTGCTTATTGACGTAAGCGCTTAAGTGGAAATGCGCCTCGTCACTCATGATGATTTTCGACACAAAATCGTCCTCTTCGTTGTTGAGATTGAGGCTGACTTTACAGTAATTCACACGCGACTGACGGTCAGGAGGTATTAACTGATGCACTGCTTGCACTTTGTACGGGAACATGTGTAAGTCTTTCACTAAAATTCGCTGTAGGGTCCGTTTGGTGATGCCCAATTGCATGGCCCGTCGTCTGGTTGATGTTTATTTGTTCTCAGCGACATTGGCAGCCACAGCCGAGATACGAGTATTCTCAGCCGAACGACCAGTCCGGTGATGGCCACGCTCTCCATGGTCTCCTGTGGTTTCACTCTGTTCGAGTTGAGTAGCTAAGCGCCGGAATGTTTGCCCCGTTGGCGCGACACGATTAGGAAATCGACGTTGAAGTTCATGCTGCGCTAACACCACCGACCGATTATTGGTCAATTGTATAGGGTGATTAATTTTACACCACCTTATATGTATTTGTGAGCAGCGATTAAAACCGAATACCATGAGGTGTGGATGTGTTATTTATTAAAACAGGAGAACTCCATATCCTGGCGGTGAGACTTTAAGAAAGGAAGCATGAACGTACGGCACCAGATAGGGGGTAAATCCTGAAATATGTTATACATTGAAGACGAAAGGCAATGAGCTCAAAAAAGTTTTCAGAAGACATGAAAGGAAATCGTGAAATGAATACAGTAAGAACATTTTTAGGTGTGGTATACTGCATGAAAGTGAACATTTGAGTGCACTCTGTCTGATAACACACCACACACCCGTTGTATAGAGATGCAGAATTTGTTTTCCTACCTAAACTGGGTATAGAAGGCTATACTACGTACTAAGTCACTCAGACAGGCTCAGCCAACACAGATTTGGTTTTAGAGATACATAAAACGGAATGCGGTGAAGAGTACACTTCTGCAAGTGCATGCTTTGAATAATAAGTGTACAGCATATGGAGAAAGCAGATAAATCAAGCGATACAATGCAGCATCAAACTGAGAGGGTTACGAAGGAGAAGATAGATACAGAGATAACTACAATAATAGTCCTTGGATGTGCCTTCGATATCCCATAATCTGAGATCACCTCTGTTAAATGTCATTGTGAATGGATAGGTGGACATCATTTCCCTTGTACTTCAACCATTGATGTAACTGCAAATAAAGGGTCTTTCAAAAGTCGCGCCTAGATGTCAGTAGTGAATCATTTCTGAACGTTACTTTTTTTATGCCATTTTCGACATTTGTGGAGTATTTTAACCAACTAGAAAAACGCATTAAAGTTATTCAAACTTATAATGAAAATGGTCGACCATGGCTAGCTTTTCACGCAAAATCATCTTTAGTGATGAAGCTCATTTCACATTGGATGGATTCGTCGACAAACAAAATTATCGCATCTGGAGAGAAGAAAATCCTCGGATAATTTAAGAATAATGATTACATCCGTAAAAATGTACTGTTTGGTATGGTTTTTGGACTGGTGGAGTCATTAGGATTAGACCATTTTTCTTTAAAGATGCAAATGAAAGAACTGTTACTGCCAATGGAGATCACCATAGACAAATGCTTGAAGATATTTGTGGCCTCAAATTGAAGATATAGTTTCAGACGATCTCTATTTTCAACAGGATGGAACTATGAGTCACAAAAGCCTCATTTTTATAAAAATAAGAACACCAGAAAAAAATCGAAGTATTTGCATGTTTTATTTAAAAAAAAAACACGCTTTTGGAGGATTGTTATTTATGAGGGTTATTCCATACTTCACGTATGGTTTAGCGGTTTTTAATTCGATGAAATGAGAATATATTATTAACATATAGGTCTTCATCGGATCTAAATACTATCCACTGAAATAACAGTGATAGAACTTGCATATAGATCTTGTGTTTTAATGTGTTCCAAGCTAATATTATAAGGAGTTAGGAAGTGATTGTGTGGTTGTGTCGCAAGGCATAGGATAACATTGCCATGGTGTTTGGCACAAAAATAATAAAGGAATTTCAACTCCACAAGTACCTAAATGAAACTCCACAACGCTTGCTGTGTAAGAGTAGTCCTCATTATACTTCGAAAACAATAACTTTTAGATTCGTATACGGCAGAAACCGCTTTTCAAAGTTCCAAACAGTCTAAGGAGCAAGAAATCACTGGAAACGTTATGTGAAATTGATGAATAATGCTCTACCTATCGAGATACTCACTAAATAGGTACCTAAGTGGAAAAACTGAAAAACAAATGAATTCGAAATAGCCGAACTAAATATAAAATAAAGAAAAACGATCGCAATACGACAATCTACTAATTAATAATGAAACGAACAAACGCAAAAACGTTTTCGGATCACTTGCCACTAATTTCATCTATACGCTGTGCTTGCCCTGATACTATTAGAACAACGCATCTAAGATTTCTGCCAAAACTAAAATGGAATAATAGCTTCCTTAACGAGACCCATCGAAACTTAAACAAACGAGATAAAACATATTTTGCTTTTCCGCTCAACAATGAGCGCAATGCCATCCGCTTTCAGTACGCCGCCGCTTTGTTGATAGTAGACCAATTTCTCGATGCAGATTTCACCGTGCAAGAGCTCCTGGCAACACTAGGTACAATAAAGCTAAACAAGGCAGTGGGTATGGACAGAATCGTAAACGAGTTCCTTAAAAATGCCACACTGGAGCTTATCTCGAAGCTTACTGACTGCTACAACAAAATCTTTCATAATTGGGAGATTCCGTCGGCCTTCCGGTGTTCAATTATCTTTAAATTTTTTAAAAAGGGAGACATTACCTTCTTGAAAACTACCGAGTTATATCCTTCTTAAATACTTCAATGAATTTTATTTCACAGAGTTTCGGGCTGGCTTTCGAGTTAAATACTCCACAACAGGTCAAGTATTCTTACTCTCGAATCTTGCCCAGACTTACTTGCAGCGCAAAGAAAGTTATTTGCCTTTTTTGTTGATTTCAAATCAGCGTTCGACCTAATAGTTCGAGAAAGTCTCTTTTACAAACTCTCGAACTTAGGTATATCTTCCAAAGCCATGGCAACACTAAGAGCTTTGTATGCGACTGACAAGATAGCTGTATGGGATGGTGAATCGCTTTCCCACGAACTTAGTTCGTCGATGGGCCTTGAATAAGGATGGAGCAGACTTCTCTTCTCTATATTCATTGACGACATCGTAGAGTTCCTTGGAGGAGGAGTAAATGTTGCAAGTGTTACTCTTCCGGCATTATTATACGCTGATGGCATAATTTTTCTGGCAGCACCCCCAAATCAGCTACAAGAAATCATTGACAATTTGGAGAGATATTGTGACACTTGGAATTTATCCGTAGATTCAAGTACCTAAGTCCGAAATCATGATTATCCCAAAAGAACTCGGAAGATATGCAAGAAATGAAAAATGGTACGACAAAGGACAGGTGGTGGACTTAGTAAATGAATTCAAATACCTAGGCGTAATTCTTACAGGCAATATAAGCTTCGAAAAACATTTCAAGTCTAAGCTCTCTGAAGCAAAATCTGCGATTTGTGCATCATAGAAAAGTTGTATGTCAAACAGGCTTATTGGTCATGAAGAGAAATACAAGCTGCTTAAAGCGGTCTCTAAATCTATTTTTTTTTTTTTTTATAATTTACGCGCGCCTAAGGGGTTAGATACCCTTTTACTGTTGCCAGGGCGCGGGCGGAAAGGTAGAAGAAAGAGAAAGGAAAATTGTTTTGTAGTGGTTTGAAACTCAGGTGCGTTTGGTTTCGATATTCGCTCTCCAGGGGTGGGAGTCCGAATAGGACGAAGAGTCTTTGCTTCACTCAGAGTGATTCGAGTTATAATTCACAGTATTTTTTTCTGTGCTTGAAACTCTACAACAGCCAAATCTACGTGTCAATATTATGCCTTCACACTCAGAATTTTTCTGTCTGAGTCCCAATTACAAATGAAAAACTGACTTGCCATGGACAGGACTCGAACCTAGACCCGCCGAGTGAGAAGCGATTGCTAGTACCACTACACCACGTGCACCCCACAAATGTCTCTAAATCTATAATGATGTATGTAAACTGCTCAAGTATGGGGTTACATACAACACGAGGAAGTGGAAAAATGACTGCGTTTCTTCTTAAAACGTACCTTCAAACCAACCGTCTACAACCCCAAACTATATGTTATTAATTGAGACCGGACTGCCCAACATGTTTTTAGACGCACTCAAGTTGCATTTCTGCTATATTCTCAAGGTTCTTCAATTGGACTCTTCAAGGCTCGCTAACAGATTTGTAAAATTCTCGATAACGAACAAACTCAATTTTATACAGGAATGGATACTACTCTCAGAGTCCCACGGTGTTCCATTACCACTAAGGCTGGACGTGAACAATGTAGCTGAATTGCACAGCTGTATAAACTGATGTGCTCTGTAGATGAAAAATCGCGTGTAGAGTATATTACTTTGGCAAGGTCTTCACATCACAGGCAATATTACACCAGGCTGAAGCTCAATTCTGGTGCAATAAACTACTTTCATGCGAATTATTTCTCCATAATGATTTCAACCATCTTCTGAGCGAGAGGAGAATTATTGCCCTTCAATTTATTTATTTTTCAAGGGATCGATACAAATGAATCTGTAAAGTCCGGGATTTTACGCTGGGGTACTATACCCGTGTGGCGTGTGTCAACAACACGCGGTGTACCGAGTGCACACTCTGTTTGATTTCGGTGTCCTTAAATTATTTACCTCATTGGCCGGATCTACCCCTTTACTGTGAAATGTGCAATATGCGAGAAAGAGAAGATATTTTTCATCAGGTCATTAAAGACTGTTTTGTAATGCTTTATGTATAATATACATATACAGAAATAAAGTCTTTTTTACTACTAGTACTACTAATACATTCACGTATCCCTGCATCACATGGATGAAAGGAAATTTGTACGTAAGTACGATATCATGAAGTGAACGTACCGGGCACATCTTCTGCATTGCGGAGGAGTGATCAGAACTGGAACGTCAGCACAATGGCGTGCAAAAGTTCCTAACTAGAAAACGTATACGGCAACATAAAATTGATATAATTAACGTTCAAAAAATCAAATGGCGAAATATCGGAGGCGGGACCGTCGAGAACGGAGTTGCAATCATTTTGGCAACACGGCCACCCCGTGTCACAGGCTTCCCAATCGGAAGGTTTGGCGTTCAATCCCAGCCGCGCCCGAAAGGTATTCTTTTTTTCAGGCAACTACTCGTAAAGTGTAGTGAGATGAATGGTTGCCTAAAATACAACAAGAAGTTAATTTACAGTAATTATTTAGTGTCCCCATTTAATGTTGGATGCCCCCACGGAGCGAAAT
Source organism: Volucella bombylans (assembly GCA_949129095.1). Taxonomy (NCBI): domain Eukaryota; kingdom Metazoa; phylum Arthropoda; class Insecta; order Diptera; family Syrphidae; genus Volucella; species Volucella bombylans. The sequence continues at coordinate 323,320,762 of OX422140.1, forward strand.
ATCCACTGAGCCCAAATATCTTTCTCTCTCTCTCTATCCAATTTTCCGAAAAACTTAACACGTGCTCCCGCATTTTAAGGGTAGTTACTCGTATATCCTCTTGAACGTTAAGCTCTTTTTTTTTTGTAAAAAAAAACTCCATCAATAATTAACGCCCGACTAAGCTCTTCTTTTTCTCTTCTTCTCTACAACTATAAAGGAGAACACATGTAGGGAGTAGGTACGTAACGATACCTCAACAATATACATATACGAGTATATCAATCGATTTGTCGTGAGTAGCGGTATTACATAGGATGGTTTTTAGTATCCTAAGTCCGTTATTTTTTATGCTTTGCATACATATTACTACAAAATGGCTGAACAGATTTGAATATGGTTTTTATTATTGATATTCTATAATTCTTATAACGGAAGTAATAAGCAAAAATGTAATTATTTGAGATTTACATATTTCACAGATATACCATACGTAGGTCATTGCAATCAACAGCTTTTGACTTTTTTCTTCTCTCTTCTTTCTTTGGACTATTGTAGGTTTCTTATGTAATTATTTGTCTTATATATATAATTGTTTCAATAAAACATAACTGGAGTACAAGTACAAATTAGATACAAAAAAAAAAAAAGCATTCATTACCAAGTTTTCGTTGTCAATAATACAACAGTGAATGAGGGAATTGGGTACATGTATACTTGCACTTAACGGATCTTGTTTTGTTTCTTTATTCTCTGTTTGCTATTTTGTTTTACTTTTGAATTTTCCTTGCCTCGAGTATGATTGCACTTCTGAAATGATCTTTGGAGTGATAGAAACTTTTCCAATTCTAAGAAGTATTAAAACAAAAACGTTAAGCGAAATAATTAGTTTTTGTTAATCATAAAAGCTTGAAGGCATAGAACATGGAAACAGGCGAATGTGCTTGGTAGTTCGCCTTCTGTGTGTTCAAATATTCCAACGTCCTTTTCTAACTAATGTTTTATTTTAATTCATAATATGCCACCAACGAAAAAGAGGAATTTATCTTTGAGGACATCTGGTTCTCTTCGTAAAAGGATTGCACGCCCCAAAGAGACAAGTTTTCAACGTCACCGCAGGCTCCAATCATAAGCAAACCGAATGGCTAACATACGAAGTATTAGAAATAGCGAGGTAAAGAATCGGCCATATAGCGTAAGACAGTGGTATCGATTATTATCGCTTTTAATTATGACAGCGGCCATGAATATGAGTCGGAAAAAATTGTAGAAATTGGCCCCATTTCTAAATTGTGTTTTCATTTCTGAAAAGAACCACCACTGGTTTTCTTGAAGGCACAAAAACTCAATCCAAACATTTTTTGCAATACATTCGAAAATACAACTCGGCATTTCAAATGACATCTTTTGGAGCTAACGTCATTACAGAAAGCGGATTCATGCCAACTTTTAAGGTACAGGGGCAGATGTATCACAGATTTGGATCCTTCCAACTACTTCAAGGTAATAAGCCTAAATACTTACAAATCTATTTTATTAGCGACAATCAGCAACAAGCACAGAATAGATGTGATAGCCACCAAGGAACTATATTAGACATTATTTTGAGACTGCAAGAAATGCTGCACGTAACAAATAGCTACATTCAGAGTTTCAAGTATGCTTTGGAACACGTATCTGTCAAGGAGTATCAATTATTATTGATGCTGACAAGAGACCTTCAGGGGAGCATGTTCGACGTTTTAATGCTCCTGAATGCAATGAAGTTGCTATTATCATAAGTGGTGAACAACATGGCAAAAGAGACATTGTTCTAAAATATACAAATAATAATGATATTGAGGGTATCAAACATATCAGTGAAACACATAGATCTTATGATGCCTGACAATATCCCCTTTTATTATCAAATGGAGAAGATAGCTACAATTTCGGCATTCCTCAGGCAGATTCAAGCTCAAGAAAGACTGTTTCTTGCATGGATTTCTATGGCTATTACTTCATGACTCGCAATAACAACTTTACATCGATGTCAGCAACTATAAAACCAATTTGCTGTAGACGTGTATGCAAAGGTAGAGTCAGAAAAATTGTGCTATATAGTTACTCACCAAAAAGAAATTATCGAGTTGAAATTATCAAAACACAGATGGTTCATGGTCCATGTGGTTCATTCAATTACAATTCTCCTTGCATGAAAGGCAATAGATATTCCAAAAAATTCCCTAAACAATTTCTTTGTGAAACTCTGATTGGTGCGGATGGAAATCTGAACCTGAAGATGGTGGTTTTCAAACGAAAATAGGGCAGCACGAAATTGATAACGGATTGTACCCTACTGCCCACTTTTATCTAAGACATTTAATGCTCATATAAACGTAGAATTTTGTAATTCCGTTAAATCTATCAAATACGTATGCAAGTATGTGACCAAGGGATCCGATGGTGCTATGTATGCTCTTCAAGATACAACCGTCCGCAATACTCGTATCAAATGGAGAATCTTCGGATTTGCTATTCATGACAGATACCCGACCTGCAATACCTAGCTGCCCATTTGGAAAATGGTGAGAGGGTCTATTTCACAACAGATACCGCCGCAAGACAAGCGCCATCTCCAAGAGAAACAACACTGACAGCTTTCTTCAAACTATGTCAACGAGACTCTTTTGCCAGAACTTTATTGTATAATCAGTTGCCATCATATTATACATGGAACAACAACTAATGAAGCCGGAGAAAAAGGGGAAAAGCCATTGAGAGCTTCCGGGCATTGAATTCGATACTGCTATTGGAAGAGTTTACTCTGTCCATCCCAGACAACATGAATGCTTTTTTTACGACTACTCCCTCAGGAAGTTACAGGTCCTACCACATTCGCATCTCTGCGAACTATAAATGATTATGTTTGTGAGACTTACTGAGAGGCTTGCTTTAAGCGAGAATTACTTGAAAATGACAGGCAGTGGCAATACCATTGCATACAGCAAAACTTAGGTGGCTTCTTGCAATCCTACTTAGAGCATGTGAAATTAGCAATCATTTGGCATTATTGATGAAATTTAAAGATCATTTGGCAGAAGATTTTAGATACCAAGTTCAAATTCAAAATTCTCAAATGGAAATTCGCTCTCGGATGAAATTTATAAATTAGCTTTACTTGATATCGAAGATAAAATAATTTCCTTGGGTGGTGAAATCCTACATTCTTTTGATCTTCCTAATACCAAAAGAAATGAATTTAATAATTTACGTACTGTGATCTTACGGGAGACCTCGTATGACATCAACACCAAATATATATGAATATGAACCAAATTGTTACCAGATTATTATGTCGTCCTAAATCAAGTTGCAAAACAAATGGGTAGCATATATTTTCTTGATGCATCAGGTGGTACAGGGAAACCGTTTGTGACACAGCTTCTGTTTGCTAAACTACGACAGCAAAAAGAAATAGCGCTATCTGTGGCATCATCTTGCATTGCTGCTACGTTACTTCCTGGGGGTCGAACGGCTCGTTCTGTTTTTAAACTTCCATAAACGCTAATGATGTGCCTGTATGTAATATAAGTAAGACATCTGGGATGGCTGAAATGATTAAAAGGTTTAAGCTTATTGTTTGGGATGAATGTACAATTGCCCACAAAAAAGCATTAGAAGCCATTGACCGAACACTGCAAGACATATTAAATTGTAACGCCTCTTTTATCTGGAGACTTTCGACGCTTCCAGTCATTCCAAAAGGAACCAAAGCAGATGAGATTAATCTTGCCTTAAGTCTTCTTACCTTTGGAGTCATGTTAAAACCATGAAGCTTTTCACAAACATCCGAGCACATCTTCATGGCGATACCCTATCGAGTGAGTTTGCGAAAAAATTAATTGAATTGGGAAAAGGAAAATTAAGTGCTGGTATTGATGGCAGTTTGAAACTTGATCAAGTCGGTACAGTAAAAAGGGCGATTCGATCAATGAACTGATTGAAAAGGTATATCATAGATGGTTACGAGAAAGAGCAATTCTCGCACCAAGAAATATCACTGTCAACAACATCAACAATCAACTTCTGGGGATAATATTTGGGGACTGCCAAACATATAAATCGATTGATACAGTGATGGATCTATCGGAAGTTGTGAACTATCCAGCCGAATTTTTGAATTCTTTAGAACCACCGGCCTTACCTCCACACAAATTGCAGTTAAAAGTAGGAGCTCCTATTATGCTTCAGCGAAATTTAGACCAACCTCGCCTTTGTAATGGAACAAGACTTTTGGTTAAGAGACTACTACCTCATGTTATTGAAGCTATCATAATTACTGGATGTGGATATGGGGAAGATGTCATTTTACCACGCATACCACTTATTCCTTCCGATACCCCTTCCAATCCAAAAGGCTACAATTTCTCATTCGGCTAAGTTTCGCAATTTCAATAAATAAATCCCAAGGGCTAACTTTAGCTGTTGCTGGTTTGAAATTAGAGGAACCTTGCTTTTTCCATGGCCAATTATACGTAGGATGTTCAAGAGTTGGAAGTCAACAGAATCTTTTTGTCTTCACAAAAGACGGAAGAACGCGTAATATTGTTTACCATGAAATTTTTTCAATGTAAAAAATTATTCGTAAATTTAAATTTTTATTCTCCATTAAACAGAACAGACGCCTACTTATATGCCGCAGCATATAACCCAGGTAGATTACCATATGCTACAATAGAATGCTAAAGTGATCCTGTGTGAACCACTAGCATGTTAGCAGCAGCGAAGTAGCAACAGAAAAATATTGACAACTGGCATCAGTCGAAAAAATAGAGTCGCACAATTAAACAAGGAGAGAAGCGAGATCTGGGCAGTAAATTTGCGAGAATGGCTCCAAATTTCCATAAACTGCGCTCTTCTGTTAACGTAGGTAATAGGTATGTGACGGATTTTATGGGAAGGTTCTTTCTGGCAATACGTCAACACCGTCAACTTAGCGACGGAGTAATACATCGACGGATTCTATGGGTCGGGGTCTCAAAGTTCAGAGTCGGGAGAGGGCTTGTTAATGGATTTTTGAGGGTACTTCTGCTACAATGGAAACCGAACAATTGTTGCCATCTACAAGCTTCACGTTGCATACGAATCAATGACTCGTTAAGACCATATACCGTTCGGTGGTTATTGGGTCGAAAAAGGGAAACAGACTTTAAATTCCGTGGCTTAGTATTGAACAAAATCTGGGGTAACATTGAGGAAATATTGAGTCGATGCATTGTAGTAAAGATGTAGATGGTGGATAGAGATAATATCGGTAGATTCGCAACTTTTCCCAAAGAAAGTAGGCCGAGCAGTTTGGGTCTGTCTGCATAGAAGGGGAGGATGTAGTGGTCAGTGCATGCAAGCCCGCGCATGGCAACACATAGCAACTTGCCAATCCTGGCAAGCATATTCAAGAAGTGGCCAAACAAAGCTCATGTAAAGAGTTAGCTTTACTAATGATGCAATTAAAATAGGTGCGGAAATTGAGTTAGGAATCACAAATAACGCCCATTTTCCACATTGAGGTATTGGAACTAGGTTTCTTAGGTTAATAAATAGGCCGTTCGATTAGGGAGTGTTAAACGCTTTGTATGAGTATGAGTATGATGTCCACATCTTCATAAGCAGCATAGACTTCTAGTGGGTGGCCGTGGCGCAAGTAGTAGTGTATTGGCTTCTAATATCCTTAGTTTTAATTTTAACAAACATCGGAAATATAATAATAATTTTAACAAACATCGGAATATAAATAACTTTTTACTGTCAGAAATATCGAAATACATAGTCTAAGCATTAGGTTTAACTCAGAGTGATTAAAAAAACTTTTTTTTTTGTATAGCATGTAAAAGTTAATGAATGAATTGAAATAGAAATGCATTGGACAAACATTTTTGCAGTCAACTAAAATTATGCGAAAAGTTTGAAGGAGGATTAAGAGTTCTCACATCCTCTTGGGAGTTAAGTTATTAAAAAACAAACCGAACGGTTTTTTAACTTTAAATAAAGGCCTCACTGTATACTACATTACTTGTCTGATTCTCGGGAGCGTAAATCATGAGATTCGGGAGGTCTAGACCCTAGAACAGAAGACGTAGAGTTGGGCACAGGCGAAGCAAAACATTCGGAAGTCTGGCCCTGTGACTTGCTGACGGTCATGGTGAAGAAGACGGCGACGGGGAACTGGAGTCCTTTGAACTTGAAAGCGAAGTTAGAGGGAATATACGATTAATATTATCAGATTTATTTACCTTACAAAATCTAATTAAAACCCAGCGAAGATCACTGAAAACTATGGTACACCAGTAAGCATTGAAAACAAAAAATGGTTTCGTTCTTGTTTTCTCCTTTCATATTTCATGTCTATTAAGTTTATAAAATTTTATAATAGAGATACGCTTTCTAATCTCTCCAAAGTTACAAAGAGTATGTTTCATAGCAGCCAACCTTTCCCGGTACACGCTTTCATTTGGATGTCCTGTATGGATTAACGCTAGAGCTATCATAGTTTATTATAAAAGATTCGAGTATTTTAGAGGGATTTCGCTTTTACAGAACGCCAGGTTCGGAGAACATAAAACTGTATCTCAGTGAGGACTTATACTCGTTAACCAGGTTGAACCTTATAAGAGTGGACAACTTCGTTTTAAGCTGACTCGAAGGCACATTTATAGAGCATTTAGGAGTTGTTCTATTTTAATATTGCTGTTTCAATATCCAAAAAAAGGATATGGTGGCTGAGCATAGATGCTCAAAATTTTTTAGCTGATTTGCGAGTGATTTAATTTTGCTGGAAAACATTGTTCTGATTTGTCTGTCCAAACTTTCTCATAGACTGTTGTAATTTTTGAAAGTGCAAAAATCAAAAACAAGCGTTGTTTTACTTTTGAATGGCGGTTGATGCCACAGCACGCTTATTCTGGGATGAACTAATGAAGTGGATTCACAAGGAAAATTAAATGCTATTTTCTCATGGCCGGTGTTAAATACTTATATGCTTACAGTCTTGGTTTCAACATTTTTTCAGATATGGTACAAGCACTTCACCTATGATTGCTGATGTAAGGCTCTGGAAGACATTGCCACCAACCACATGGGAACAAATTTCCCTTTCAGGAAATAGTAGAAGAATAAGGACTCGACCATAGCTTTGTAGTTCATTTGCTTTTCTACGTAAATTGCCTATATGCCACTGGGTATATATAATGTAGGAAAGCTGCATAAGCCAAAATCTTTGCAAAAGCGTATTTGAAACCTTTCGACAATTCCTATGTCGCTAGTAGTATAGAAGTATCGAAGACCAGTGGAAACGTTGCCAACGTGACATCATGGACGCCGCAACCGACGTGTTGGATTTTACCTGACCACCACCAACAAATCCCTTTGTTAAAGAATGCTGCCAAACGGAGCTCAATAAGAAGCGAGAAAAAAGAGCGTGACATTCACGCGACCGAAGATATAGAGCGATTGTACTCCAGAAAGAACGCACGGAGGTTTTACCAAAAGGTTAAAAGCACCAAGACCCGTACAAATATCTGTGGGGGTAAATAAATAAACGTAGTAGTACAGTCACAGTGGGTGTTGGGAATATGGAAAAACTTCTTTTGTAGACTGTATAATGGGGCCGAAGCCCGACTTCACGGCATCAGACAGAATAGACCATCCAACTTCGACTACAATAGCTGGACCTGAAGGCTTACCGGCCGAGGTATTCAATGCTGTTGGAAGTAGCTTTGTGGGGAGTCTACACCAACTCATTTCTCAGATCTGATCGGAAGAGTGTATGCCTGATAAGTGGAATCTCATCATCCTTTGCCCGATCCACAAAAAAATAGGCCTCTTCAATTATAAAGGTATAAGTCTCCTCAACATTGCGTACATATTATGTGAACGCCTGAAACCTTTCGTCTACAAAATTATTGACCCCTATCAGTGTAGTTTCAGGCCACAATCGACCAAATGTTCATACCTCGACAGATCCCGGAAAAAACTTACGAAGTCTAAATCAATAATCACCATCGATTTTAAGACTGCATAGGAGAGCATTTATAGAGACGAGCTACTGGTATATAGGGCCATGTTTAGTTTCGGCATCCCTGCCAAACTCGTCCATCTGTGCAGAATGACGGTGGAGAACGCTCGCTGTTCGAAATCAGTAATAGCTTAACTGAGACCTTTGATGTCAGTAAATGTTATAGGCAAGGTGATGCGCTGTCATGTGACTTCTTTACATGATACTTGAAAGAATTTTGCGGAACCACAAGCGAACACCGGAGGCGCAATCTTTCAAATGTCTTGTCTTGTCATAATTGGCATAATCAGCGGGCTGTCGCCTTACTTATTTACTGTCGTCGTTTGGGCGCACTACGCTTTTCCTAACCACCCAAGTCTGCTGAGTATAAGTAAGACAACATCTTGTTGCGGTTACTGCGAGAGTGATGGCGATACCACGGAGGACTATCCCTTTGAGTGGCTGGGTTACGTGCGCATTAGGCTGCAGGTACTTAACGCTGATGTAGTGGATGTTATTACTGTATGCACTTTAACGCTGAATGGTTTGCTCATCTGAGAAATCTCAGTAAGAGGAACATACAATGGGCTACTTATTTTTCTGAGTGCTCTGTTGGTCAGATAAACTGTGGCGACCGATTCCCTGTTAGATAGAATCCTTCTTGATCTATATCTTGCAGGATCTAGTGGAATGTAAGTAGAATAACAATAGTCGGTCTAGGCCTTGAACTTGAATTCATATTTATTGTTGGTAAGAAAATAAACCGTCCATAGTATTTTTTCTTAAATTGGTAAGAGCCTGTCCTCCTACGACAGAACTGCTTCTATATTTTCTGTCTTAATTATAAGTCCTTGGTATAAAAAATTAAAACCTTGAACCTCCTCTTTAAGGATATGGACCGCATAACTCATGGTTCCTCCGAAAACTTTTGAAATATTTGAAATATCATTAAGCACGAAAGAGAACATCGTAATCATTATATCCTATTTCTGAATTAATGAGATTTTTAAGCGCTTGTAATTGGTCCTTGGGACAATAGTGTCAAAAGTATTACATTTAACAGGAAAGTGAAGAAACGAATGTCACTTTCAATCCCCCTTTTCGTTCTTTTAGATGGTGTCTGCAAGATAAGTAGTTTCAAATTATGCTGAACTGCTGTCGACAGCAGATACCAACTGTGGTATATTCAATAGCAAAATCTCATGCAGAGTTAAAATTTCATTTGCGGTATGAGAACGAAAGGTATTATTATTCTTGCTTCTCTTTGGTAGCTATGCATAAGTGATTATTTTTGAGCATTTTCAGTTTTCATAGAGATTAGTGAAATTGCATCAAGTGAACATATTATAACATAGTTTTAACAGTTGCAGATGGAGTCATCATCTTCCTTATGTTAAATCATTTAATAAATATTTAATCAAAGCAAACTTTGGCTACCTGGTATTCAACAAATTGAATTTCCTATACAGGAATTCCTCTCAAGATTGCTCTAACTATGCAATATCCCTCATCCTTGTACAATGTTTCAATAAACGATGCTCGTTTGAATCTACCGGTTGGCAGATCCCACATGGGTATCCTGTATAATCGGATTAGTGTCCGTCAAGCACAGCAATTTCGAGTATCTGAAACAATGTTCTTCAATTTTCTCCAATAATTGCTTCACATGATGAAGCATATATGTTCCAATTGATACTCATTCTCATTGAGGACGCGGGATATAACTTTTTCTTGAGACAAATCCATCCGCGTGCGAAATCGAATTGTTTATTGCGTTTTCCTGACGTATACAGTCTCCAAAGACTTTTGCGAATGTTTTCCCAAGTGTGTTGAGCTAATCGACCTTCCCTACTAATACATCATCACTTCCTGTCAAGGTGCCACAATTTACATTGGCACCTCACCTTGGTTACAGAGTTAAAGTTGTTTGCACCAGTCATTGACCACCCACCTCACAATGTAAGCTCAATAAATTCTCATGGTTCATTTAATTCATTGCTCTGTCGGCAGCTTCCTTTAATGTTTACGTTCGATTAAATGCTTGACTGGGCTGATTGCGCTGAGGGTCAGTGCTGTTTTGCTCTCAAACCACCTAAGCCCCAAATGCCATCAACACGCTCAATACTCTGGTAGTAACACCCTTATCCTGTCCAGCTTTTCGCTACCACCACTCATCACATCACCACTCTAGTATTCGTAACTACCCTGGTCTGGCTTAATGTGAATAAAGATTGTGTGAGTGGAAGAAGAGCCAAAAAAAAAAGTAAATAGAAATAAAAAGGTCCTGTGGAGGGTAGTAGGATGTTTTGAGGCTCCCAAAGCAGGGTAATGGTTTTATCATCTAGAGACGATGATTGGGGATACTGTCAGTTGTCTACAGTGGAAGCTGCTTCTTGACTTTGATGTCTTATTGGACGTTAAAATGTTTGGTAAGGCCAACGGTAATAGACAGATGACAAGGTATAATATGCTGCTGTATGCTATATGCTGCTCTGGCGTCTTACATTATTTGCTTCGGCTGAATAGAGATTAAAGTGCTTCAATTTGTTTAACGTCCGTCCTTAGACCTCTTCAACTTAAAATAAATTCTGCTTATCTATATCAGGGTCAGAGGAGACATGGGTTGAAGGATGTATGATAATAAGAAAAATGTCATTTGAGCTCTGCTACAGATGGGAATTTTTTATGGAATAAAGTGAACAAATGACGATTTATATACCCAAAACCACAAACCATTCAGCTATTTAATAAACCCATAAATACAGTGATAAAGGCTAGATGTGAGCTAATGTAAGGCTGAGAGCCTGTGAAATGCAGTACGTATTATGAGATTACTTACCAAGAGAACAATACTTGTAAAAACATCTTTTGCTGAAAATATTAAGATTGTCTTAGGAATATTTTATCGACAAGAATCTAAGGATATACAACTGGAACATCCCTAACCCCAATAGGAGTGATCCCACTTCCCACCTGGGTATTATTCTGGGTAAAACGCTGCCATATGGATGGACATGAAGTCTTGTGGCGACGATCAACAAATAAGAAAACACCACTTCTTGTTTATGCAATAAAATTTTCCTCTCCGTCTAAACAAGGAACAAGATACTTAGCTGCTTCATCCAATCATGGTTGTCAGCTTGACGTAGTAAGTTGCCTCCATTTCAGTCATCATTTCTGTCAATGAAGAAACGGTATGTTCGGTATGTCAATGGAGACCACATAGATGTCCTTTGTTCAAAGAATTTGAACTTTGATAGACGCAACTGAAGATTTCAGTGTTCTGTTCGAACAGACGCAGCCTCAACGTCACCTCAAAACACTTTCTTGTTGCAATCAAAATGCGCCCGTCTTATGGTAAGACGGTTAAGATAATAAATTCATGTGTGCCAAAAGAAACACATCCACAGCTCTACATGGAAAGCTGCAGAAGAGGCGCTTGGCTTTATCATCATAGGGAGAACCAGTGGTATGGCCAAGAACATCGCGATGTATCGAACGGAGCTGCTTTGCAGTCAGTTTTAATACGTGACCTACTAATGATCTATACAGGGAAGAGTAGTAAGATAAATGATTTTCCAGTCATTAAATTGTGAGAACTCAAGATATTTAGTACTGTCAAATTATATTATTCTCCAGTTAGCGCGGTCCCTGACTAACTGCCTCCAGTTACGCATTTCCACTTGAGCGCGCCACCTAAAGTGAGGTCTTCCTCTATTGCGTTGTCCTTGCGCGATGTAGTCGAAGACTCTTCGGCTTGGGGCATTATTGTTCATTCGCTCTACATGTTTCAGCTAAATTAGGCGAATAATGTGCGCTTTTCTGGCTAGTCAATATTACGATATTCGAATTTAAATCTCCTTCTTCAAACCACGTCAACGGTATGAATTTTGTTTTCAAAACGGCCAAAGATATTTCCATTCACCTTCACATTAGTGGGATGATGAGGGCTTCTTCTTCTTCACAGTGTCTCCTCTTCTTAGGACCGTTAGGGATATTAACTGCTCCTCTAATTTGATTTTGTTAAAAAAAAATGTCTTTCGGGCCGGGTTCGAATAGACAACTAATACACTACCTCCAAGACATGAGTTGGCTGATATTGGCAGATTAATATGGACTAGCTGAAGCACTCGTTCACAAGCATGAAGTTCAAGTTTTCTTGCCCATGTATCTCATGGCTGTAGATTCAGGGCCGGCTTCAGAATTCTGGATAGGCAACATCTGAAGGACATTATGTTGAAAACTACGCTGTTAAGTTAATTTCTCTTACACGTACCACACAGTCTGAGAAAATATTCATTAAAAAACCATATGGCTATACGAAAAAGTAAATTAGGGCGGCAAATTCACATTTATATGTGGATACCGCTGCTGATATAGTCAAGAACCCTGTTTTCCAAAATCCTTCATCTTCATCGATTGAAGGTTTCAAACCAAAGGAAAAAACGTTTAGGACAGCTCAACGCTTCGAGATTTTGCCTTCGTCCACTTGAGATCGATGAAACTTTTCTCCAATGGATAATCATTTACCTTTCGAAACGTTTAATTCAGGATGTTTTGGACGGTTTTAAATCTGATATTCACAAAAATACTGTTGTGCCATGAGTTCTGTTTAGTCTTCAACTGTCATTTTAATTTTCATTTATTTTTCTAACTTGTCTGCTATTTTTAATTAGATTTATTCCTTAGCTGACGAATAAAACAGTGTATTCGAGAGTAAGTACAATTCGTGTATTCTAAGAAAAATTACAAAGAAACAGGATTCAAGAATTAATTATTTTGTTCCCTTTGTCTAAAACACCACTATATGCAAGAAATGCATACTCATCTTGTAAGATCCGTTACGATTACGTAAATTTTGGCTGATAATAACCATGCAAATAGGATAATACGTTAACAATCTGATATATGGTATAAGCACGCCTGTGTCAATTAGTTTGAAGACTCAACCAACAAGCCTTTCCATCTGGGTCCATCGTAAGCTAGTTGACTTCAGTTATGCTCGCGGATTTAGTTGAGGTACTTTTCCATTTGCAGGCATCAGCTTAGTTCGACGTTCTTCTGAGTGGGTTCGAAGTTTTCTCGAGCTGGGATGCTAGTGTTCATCCACTCTAAATATCCAAACGATTGTATTGTAGTTATTGTACTTGAACTCCTTTGACTACATCAATGGCTTGGTATAGTTCCTTGCTGTAAATTCTTCTGCGTTGAAAGTCTTATAAAACTAAACCGAAAATCAACCGAAGGATTTTTCTCTCAAAGCAACCTAGGGCGATTAAATCTTCATACAGTAGATTCTTCTTCACTATGGAAAAAGATTGGGATGATAAGAAACTTTGTTGCTTGAGAGAAGACTTTGCTATTCAACTGCCTTCTTAGCTCAAAGAAATAGCGATCATTTGATCTCAGCACTGGTATTCCTCTTATAATCAACAGCAGAGCCTAGGTAGAAAAGTCTCTTAACTACGCCTGTGTTGAATATCCTATTTAGTAGACAGTATATACTTCATTCTGTTCTCTATAATGGCTAAATCTATCTTCGCCCATTTTAAAGAGACACCCATGAATGCATTTGATTCAGCCACTGGTGCTGGCGAGCGTGTTTTACAGAATTTTTTCAAGAACAATGTTAAGGATATCGCATAAAAAGGCGTTGCCTTGTATTCTTGGTTTAATAATTGTGACTAATTTGTCGCTTATTCCACTGTTTGACTTACTTCGTTTGATGTTTCTGATCATGATCGTCTTTTCTGTGCACTTGATATAAATTTGCCTAAGATTGCTATATCAGATACTTATATATTGAAAGATTTCAACTTTATAGACCTAGGTGTCCTACAAATTGCTACTTTTTCAACTGGTCCGAATGAAAAAGGAACATTTTTCAGGCAATTTTAGCACAATTTTTCATTAATGTCCAAACAGAACTTGTCCCTAGTTTACGAAACAAATTGTACAGAAAATGGATAATACAATATATCCCTTCATGCATGAAACTTTTGAGCAACCTGAAAAAAATTGACACATCCTGTAAACTCACACAAACTCTAAACGTGCTCTTGATCCCGATGAACTAAACCATATAATCCAGTATAAATGATTTTAATCGTATTGCTAACTCTCTGCCAAGACTGCAGTAACAGCAATCTAATCTGGGTCCATAGGTGAAGATGGCATAACAATACGGTTTATCAAACTTATTTTACCAACAATTTACTGGTGCATCAATCTTTCCTCAGTTCTGGAAAATCCCAAGAACTCTGCCTATCGCAAAGAAATAAAATCTAACGTCTCCTACCCAAAACAAATTACGAAGCATCTGTTACTCAATAAGTTGTTCGTAGGTTCCAAAACAACCAAGGGCTGTTCTACAGCCATGGGCAATTTAATTGAATAAATAATACAAGGTTCTGATATGATTCATATCATATGATACCAATTCTCTTTTGCATATTCAGTGTGTATATGCATATGACGTTCAACTACACCTTGCGAAACCATGTTCAACCTTAATCAACTCGCTTCGCTTATATATGCGGTAATTTAAAACGCATCTATTCAAGGTCAGTAGCTCTCTCATAATCCCAATGTCTAAGAAAAATTTCAATCTTAATTTTTTATCTGTGTAAATCAAAAATTAAATTTAATCAAATTAAAAATCGAAATCCGTCTGGTTACAATCACACGAATGTGGCCATTGGTCGTATCTACAGATGCCTTTGCAAGTTGCGGCTAATTTTCCACTGCTGGAAACAACACGAAAGCTGCTAACAACTTTAATGTTACATCTCACAAATTACACATGCTAAGGCTGTATGTAGTAGTCCACACATTATCCCAGCGTAAATTACAAATAGCCTTTAAAGGTGAAGTGCTTTAGCCATAGATGTATGGCATTCGGGGATATTAGCATATCACCGCCTACTTTATGGATTTGCTAGGTTGCAAGTAGCAACAGTATATCTACGCTATGAACTGTGTAAGAGTATTACACAAAATAATTAATAACACACGTCAACAAAACAAAAAGTATGGAGTTTTTATTTCATCGATTATTTTTGAAAAACTTTGCTTTTTCACCTTTTGCAATGATATGAATATATAAAGAGAAACGTGTTGTATTAAATAAAATCGGGAAGGAACTGTGGTAACAGATTTGACATTTTCCTCACGTGGTTCATTAGTTAGTATGCGAATGTACCTTACAGCGATATAACGTATTTTGTGTAACGGAAGCTTCAAAAATATCCCCAATCTCAATTCCCAACTACTAGTACAAGCTAAGAGACCGATGACTTCGTGATCAAATCCGTAAGCTACGAACCACACCTCATTAACTCCAATGAACT
Source organism: Volucella bombylans (assembly GCA_949129095.1). Classification (NCBI taxonomy): domain Eukaryota; kingdom Metazoa; phylum Arthropoda; class Insecta; order Diptera; family Syrphidae; genus Volucella; species Volucella bombylans. Next base: position 323,336,122 of record OX422140.1, read on the forward strand.
AAACGACTTAGTTATAGATCAGAACCTGCCCAAAAATAAAGCAGAAATTCTAGCTTCTCGGTTGAAACAGTGGGATTACTATAGCTTGAAACAAATGTTAGAATAAGTGATCAATGAAAGATTCGATGCTACTGAAATTATGTGAAGGGCTTGTTTGAAGAAATCAGAACTTCATGCGTTCATTCTGACGACTTTTTGTAGACAATTCTATAATGTTTAAAAGCTGTCCTTCTCCACAATGGAAATACATTTTAATTTATATCTTTGGCTCATTCCCCGATGCTCAACGAAAATCACGAAACTGTGAAAATGGTGCTTAAGAGTTTAAAGCATCATATGTATGTATATTGTATATGCAGTATTTCATATTTCATATTTATTTAAAATTTATCTCTGTACAGGTAAGCTTACAGCTAATATTAATTATGCACAGGTTGAAAATCTATTTAACAATTATTTTTTGGTAAAAATTAGAACTATAATAGATAGGAAAAGGGTGAAAGAAAGAAAACAATAGAGAAGGAAGAGAAAGATAGAGACATGAAAACAGAAAAGAAGAATTGTAAGATAATGAAGTCTAGTCATCTTTAGTATCGGAAACTTCAGTTTGCATCCATATAGTATTGAAAAGCCAGTTTTTTAAATTGATTTGCATTAGCACGTTTAATGTCTATCGGAAGTTGGTTCCATAGGCGAATTGAATGGACGAAAAAGTGTCTAGAACTAACTAAATATTTATGGCGAGGTGGTTTAATTTGCAAAGATCTTTGAGATCCATGCAGTGCTACAACAGTGCGGTATTTTAGGAGCGAATTCAGCGAGAGCCCAGCTATTTTCTGCGCATATGCTGAAACGTGATCATATCGATTAAGGTTGAAAATGTATCTGGCACAACTGTTGTATGCAACATTTAATTTTTTTTCAGAGCAATAGTCCAATTTACAAAAAAGCTCACACCCATATAAAATCGAAGGAAGAACATACGAGTATGACTTGACAAGCCGGAGCTTAACTTTAGTTGGCAAAAAATTTGCAGTTGGACTAAGACCACGAAGAATGTCGTACATTTTGCCGACTACACTACTAATATGATCATGCCAGGTCATATTGCTGTTAGGATATATGCCTAAGTTTTTAATTTTCGACACGAAATCTATTTTAAAACCATTAAGAAAAATTTCTGGTGATATTTGGTCTGTTTTGTTTCTACTGATTGTCAATGCTTTAGTTTTTTTTAGTATTAAGGGCAAGTTTGTTTTGTTGGGACCATTGATGCAATGAGTCTAGATCCTCGTTTATGCCTGCTACTGCTTCTGATTCGTCAGAATTTTCGAACAATTTATAAATTTGCATGTCATTAGCATAAATGTGGTGATAGCAGTTTTTAATACATTTTGAAAAGTCATTTATAAAAAGCACAAATAGCAAAGGACCAAAAACGGATCCCTGAGGTACACCCGAACATACTGGCAAGTATGATGGTAGTCTATTCTCAGAAAAAACAGCTTGCAAACGACCCTGTAAATATGAAGCTATAAGTTTACTTGCTGCAGTTTCAAAGCCAAATTGATTTGTAAGTTTTTCAATGAGTATTTGGTGGTTTACAGTATCAAGTGCTTTAGAAAAATCCAGCAGCACAATTAAGCCATTTTTGTTGTCATCTATTCCACAGCGCACGTCTTCAGTGACTTTCATAAGTGCCGTTATGCAGTTGTGTTTTCCCCGAAATCCAGATTGGTACTTTGATATTAAGTTCTGTTTCTCTAAGTACCCTTTAACTTGATTGCTTCTAACAGATTCAAGAACCTTGCTCAGAAACGAAATAACTGCAATAGGCCTGTACTCAGGATTTGTTGGGGAAGAACTCTTTGCAAGTGGAATTATTTTTGCAACTTTCCATCTATCCGGATATACACACGTGGTGAGGACGGTATTAAGATTATGTGTAATATGTTTAAGGATATAAGGGAGTAGAATTTTTATGAAATCAGGATGGATGCCGTCTGGTCCTACAGCCCTCGATTTTATTTTAAAAATTGCTTCTCCAACGTCCGTCATATGTACATTTTTAAGGTTAAAAGATCTACTCATGCCCTGACGAACGCTTTAACACCGCGTAAAGAAGGAGAATTATTTGTGTTCAAACCTATCTGACGAATGCTTTTCCAAAATACAGCAGAAGACGATATGTTGCAGAACTTATTTTGAAAAAATGTACTTTTAGACTTGCGGACAAGGTTTGCCGTCATATTTCTGCAAACCTTAAACTCTTTCAAGATACTCTCGCATCCATACCTTCGCTATCTTTTATAAAGTAAATTGCATTTGCAAATGGCTTGTCTTATTTCTGGGATAAGCCATTCTATGCCACGGGGTTTACTTTTTTTTGTATATATGGGAATATATTTATCAAAAAGTTATAGTATATTATTTTCCAATGTCACGACTTGTTCATTGACGTCAGAAGTAATGTAAACAGGGGACCAATCGACCTATAAGTTCGGTATTAGAAACTAAGAAAGCATCAATAAGGTAAGGAGTTTTATTGGCCATAAAATGAGTAGGCGTTTGACTGTTAACAAAATCAAAACTTGTTGATTTCATAACTTCAAACAACTCTTTGTTTTTGCTGTTTAAAATATCGAGGTTTAAGTCACCTGCAACTACAATTTTTGCGTATAAGGGAGTTATTTCCTGCAGAAAGTTTCTAATTTTATTTTGACTCGCTACATCAGGAGCCATGTAAACGGATCCTATCAGCAATTTATCATTGCTTAAAGTAATTTCTAAAAAGATAAACTCATGATAATCAACTTCTGTGGATTGGATAATAACCTTGGCCTTCAAACCATTTTTTATATAAACGGCAGCGCCCCCACATTCTTTTCTACTCTTATCAACTCGATACAATTTGTAGCCTACTAGTTTAAATAAACTATTGGGCATATCAGGTTTCAGCCAAGTTTCAGAAAGAGTGCTCGAAAATCAAGCGCAAATCATCTATCTTGTTTACCATGCTTTGTGCATTCAAGTGGCAAATGTGCAGCCCTTTTTTAAAGTTGCACATTATATTAAGCAATGTTCTTGATTCGTCAATGCAACTCGCCCATGCGGAACAATTACTGGTCATTGATTAAGGGAACAATGGAAAAAGACACTAAACGTACGTTTAAGCAAAAAAAGTTGGTTTTCATTTACAAACCTTTGAAGTTTCTTCAACATTATGTTGATGACGGATGTTGTAAAAGCTTTACTTAAAATATGTACAATATGGATTAGCAAAATTAAAATTAAAAAATATTCAGCAAATATGAATAGAAGAAATACAACAAAAGGGACCACATTATTAAAGAACAATATAGAGAGAAGAAAATGAAAAGAAAACGAAGTTTGAAAAGAAAAATAAGAGAGAGGGATAAAGAGAAGAAGAAGAAAAAGAGACATTTGTAATGTTTTTGATGAAAGTTGAGTTGAGCTTTTGTGGATGACAGATTACTCAGAGAAATTTCTCAAGTTGTCGATGCATCTGATCAGCATGGAATCCCCGCCCGGTATTTTGCGTACAAAAACTTGTCCATTTAATGTGTACACAGTTGAAACGATCTTCTGTTGTTTTAATTTGAGTGCATTACGTTGAATAGTGTAATTGGTTTTCGTCAGGCTTTCATTTAAATAAATTCTTTTGTGTGATTCTTGAAAACCAATGTCGTTTAGGGATAAACCAGTGCCTCTATCCTTAAAGAGCCCTAGGCAGCCCTTGAGCACTTTACTTTTGTCATAACAATCGGCAAATTTTATTATGATTGCACCGTCATTTGCGCCAGTGTTCGGCTTAGAGTGCGATGATTTTACTGTAATTTTTTTTTTTTTGAGTGGTGGTGCGCTTACTTTTATTTTGCTGCAGATTGTTTTAAAAGTATTCTCCAAATTTTCGTTTACGGTTTGAGGAACACCAATCAGAACGGCATCACTGCTTACTTGTTCTCGTTCAAGATGGTCGATTCGAGATTCAAGCTGCATACAGTGCTTTGGACTTCTTGAATTTTGCATGTAAGATTTTTTTCGATTTCGTTGACCTTGGCTAAAATTGTTTCGTCGATCGATGTCAGTTTGGAAAATTTGGACGACATGACTTCTTCCGTAAGAACCGCAAGCCTTTTCTCAATTCGTGCCCACAATTCAGCGGCATCGAGGGACTTTGTTGGTGTATTTTGTTGTTGGGCCAGCTTGTTTCTTGTAGAAGACGACATTTCCTTTGTTTGAACAGTTCTCAAAGTTAATTAAAATGTTTTATTTAGACCACAAGGGGGAACTGGTTAACGATTATAAAAAAGGAAAGAAAAATTGTCAAATTGGGAGTTTATGTACTTTTTGTCACAGAACTAGGATTTGATTAAAGGATTATCGATCAAAAACCTAAAAAGATCCGGAGTAAACAATTTACCTACTGCTCGCTTTGATACATTACGGTTGACAGTACACCTGACCAGTGATAGTGGATTTCTAGTGAGAACGCAAGGCCGGTATACCAAACATCCTTGTTGCCTTTTCTTATAGGGCAGTAGAGTAGACAATTCCCATTACCAGCAGCACTCATGGCCTAAAGGAACCGAGTTCGAGATAGGAAAACATAATGTTAAATGTGAACTAATAGTCGAGTCTAAACACATATTGATGCAATTCGTAAAAGCTCTTCGTCAAAATTCTGAAAATTTTCAATATCTAAAGAAAATTGTTTCCTAAGTCATCCGAAGCCAAAGTAAAAACTAATATTTTTGGCGGACCACAAATAAAGAAAATAATAGCCAGCAACGAACTTTTACATCTCAAGTAGTGGTCCATGGTTTTCTCGGAAACGTCAGAGCTGCTTGAAGACATTAAACTCATGGGTTCCCGTAAAGAGCACATGTTACATGCTCACTTGGACCAATATAAAGACAATATGGGTGCCTATTCGAAAGGACAAGATTTGATAGATTTTGAACGTCATTATCACGGCCAATGTATTGAGATTGTGATGAGAGATTATTTTTGAGATCTGATATGTACGAGATAGTCGATCACCCGCGAGAGATGTGTATATAGTATTCATTTTTAAACATTTTTTTGTATTTTTTATATGCAAAAGTTTATATTTGTTTTTAAGGTTGATCATAATAGATGGCCCTGCTTTAGAATGTCGGCTGTGGCCCGTGCAGTATGCACCGTGAGTTTGTTTGTTCACATATCCACATAGGTGGAAATAGGCTTGACGCAAAATCAACTTCGCTGTTGAGGTTGAGGAGGACGTGAGTGTAGGTTAGACTCGATTCACCGCATTGACATTTGCATCGAATTGTAATATCTATGGCATTTTCGGTTAGGGTCTTACATTATAGCCCACCTTGTACAATAAAAAGACAAAAAATATTTTTTTTCTTAACATCCCTATTTTCATTGCGACAGCCACATTGCACATTTTTTAGGTAAGTCTTTTTTTTTTAATTAGTAGGGTGGGAGAAATAAGAATCAGATAAGCAAAGACCAGACCCAAAATATATCTTGGCCGGTGTAATCGAAACCCGTTTTATTCACCACCAATCTTTATTCTGTAGCCGTAATTTTCTAAACTCTTCAGATTGTGAGTATATTGAACTCCTTACCCACACCTATCCGAGCTTTATCCAATCTATCAAAGTTTAGAAGAGATAGAATTAATTAATAATAGAATTAAAATTTCTCCATACAACAATCTTTAACCTATCTCCGATTTCTATCTTACAACTTAGTTTTAAGAAATTTCATTGTATATTTATTAGTATTAAGCTTTCTTGGAATTCTACGAGTACATTTGAACTTAAGATACATACCAGGTGCTAAAAGAGATTACATCTTAATGTTTTATACAAACCAACTAACTGAAATAAAAGAAAATTAAATGTAACGAAATATCAAAGGTCTTGCTGAGGACTTTGTCGATCTTAGGGGACCATCTTTTATTTTTCGTAAGTCTATTAAATTTGGCAACCTGCTCCTGGAAATTCTACACGGTACCTCCAAATGTTATACAATAAGCACACACAAAGGCATTCCAACAACTTTCGTTGTGACCAACAATGTCACACAACAAAATTTTCATTGCCATGCGTGCACATGGGTTTCAAATGACACAACGCTGCGCTGTAGTGTCACACGCGAATTGTAATTCTCACACCTTTTCGAGTAAACAATTGTTTCAAATTTTTTTATATTTTTGTATGTTAGAGATCCCACAATAATTTCTGTAAAATAAGCATAATTTTGGTATATAAGTTAGAGTGAGCAAATAAAGTTTTATCAGTTGTTCATCACCTACAGAAATATAGAGTTGTTATTTCCCCCCCACGCACAGTGTGAGAATTCGCCCATCTGGCGGAATTTAATTAAAAAAATGACTCGCACAGATTGATGTAAATCCGGTTTTGCTTGCAGCTTAAACTTTCTACTAAGCGATTATTAATGAACTGTTATGTGGGAGTCATGTAAAACAAAAATAATTGGTCTTGAAGTTGGAGTTGCTTATAATTTCAGTGAAAATTGGCTTGTGAAGGTAGTTTTGATTTTATTTTTTTTACGAGTGCTTAGTGTGTTATTTATTGAAAGTTTTGCTTGTAGTTTATAAAGACGATATCAAGAAACTGGAAAGTAAGTAAAATTGTATTCCATACGGTGTTTATATTATTTGTTTTTTGTTAAATTAAAAAACATTATATTTTTTTTGCCATTTTTTGCATTTATGAGAGAAAAACTTTAAATGTTCAGTGTTGCTCGGATGGGAGACTATATGCATTTTAAGGCCTGATATCTGTTCTATTATTTAGCGCTTTAAGTTGCTGCGCATAGGTGCGACGTCTATACACTTTTTTTTCACTTTCGACTTGGCTTTGAAACAAAAGTGTTATCTACATTAGGTAACAGTCGTACTAAGTTTCATCCAATGTGTTGTGATTTTGTTACTTTTATTTTGTACGTCCTAATTTTCGTCTTTGGTTGTACATATGTACATACATGTTGCACTTTTCAAGTATATAGGATTTTGATACAAGGTATTTTTCATAATTTTTAGAATAGCTTTCGCAATGACAAAAAAAAAACAAATTTTTGAGGTTCGGATTTCCAAAATCAAAATAAAGCGTGTTAATGCTATTTTTTCATTTGTGATAGGTTCTTTTGATGAAATTATATTTTCTGAAAATTCAATCAACTCACTTAAGGCAACTATAAGGCTTATCTGTCATAAGTTAAGTGAGATTATGGGCCAAAAGTGGTAGGCACCGTGACCGCTTCGAAAGCACAAATTCTTCCTGCCACACAAATTTTTAGATGAAATTCCATCTTCGTCAAATGTTAAAAAAGTAGGTAGACCAAAAAAAAACTTTTAGGAGTGCTGCGAAAAAATAAAAAAGAAGAAAGTGCAAAGCCTCTTGGATTCATTTAGTTTTGAAGAAATTGAAACTGCTTATGAGAAAAACTTAAGGAAAATTGGTGCCGCTGTAGTCAGGAAATTGTCACTTAGTTCCCCAAAGAGAGGTTTGTTTTCAATATTGTACTATCTAATCTTTTATTTACTTTTAACTTAACTTAAGTTACGAATTTAAAGAAAAATTTCGAAACAGTGTCGCTTGATCAAATATCTTTATCTGCTGATAAAGCGTTAGCTTTGATCGTGGATACGCAGTTATCCACTCATCAATATGAAATTACAAAATATAAACAAAGTCGTTCGAAATTTACTGCCCTCATACGATAAAATTAAGGTATCTAAAAAAAAAATGTTATCCTGATTAGAAAAGTGTGTCAGAGTCGTCTGCCATATGTGATCTTCAGAGCTTAGTTGATCATAGTGTAAGGCGTTTATGTTTGGCTCAGAAAGATGTATTAAGCTCTGAAGAATTTAAAACATAACTTAAGGAATTATCTTTGCTTTTTAAATGGGGATGTGACGGAGCTCAGCAAAAAACATTTAAACAAAAATATACATCTGAAGAATTCGACGAAAACGTTTTCAGCATTTCGATGGTTCCGGTTCAAATGTACTTTTTTAAAAAGGAGCTTAAGACTATACTTTGGCAAAATCCTACCCACTCGTCAACAAGATACTGCTGCCCCATTAAGCTTGTCTTTGCAAAGGAAACAAGAGACTTGATAAAACAGGAAGTTGATCAAATCGTTGAGCAAACAAATGCATTATCAGCTGTTGAAATTGAGGAAGAATTTCATATTGCAGTAAATCCAATTTCTTTACTAACAATGTAGATGGCAAAGTGTGCAATGTCTTGTCACCTGTGACTTCATCATCTCAAACATGTTACATATGCGTCGCAAAGCCATCTGAGATGAATAATGCTATTATTAATTCCAGAAAGTTTGAGAATTTGTTTTCAATGTCCTTTGGGCTAAGTCCTCTCCATTCTTGGATTCGATTCATGGAATGTATCCTTCACATTACGTACAGGCTTGATGTGAAGGTTTGCAAGTCAAAAACCAAGAAAATAAGGAAAAATGCAAAGCCAGGAAAAATCTTATCCAAGACAGATTTAGGAAGGAAACTGGCTTACTCGTTGATATGCCAACCCAACAAGCTGGGAATACGAACGATGGGAATACAGCAAGGCGTTTTTTCCGAGACGAAAAGAAACCGGCTGAGATAACTGGTATTGATATAGAGCTTATAAAAAAGTTCCATATTATTTTAGAAGTTCTGGCGTCTGGGTTTCCGATTAATTTAGATGCTTTTGACATATGTGCGACAAGGACTCGGGATTTGTATCTTGAGAAGTACGGGTGGTATAATATTGGTCAACTTTCAGAGGAAGCGCAAGAAGCTAGGAATAAAGATAATAGAAAATATGGCGAACTATTTACAAGAAAAACTTCGCGGTTGGACACAATGGCAGATCTTCTTCATTGACTGTTGATAACTTTAGACCCTTTACTAGCAAGTCTTAGGTGCATTCCGAAAAGGAAGAAAAGTGTTATTGAACACGAAGTCCTGGAGCTTTTAAATGTACCAACCTAAAATAGAAAAGTTCTTTTAGAGTCTCTTTTGCGCTAAAATATGAATGATTCTTTACTTAATGTACAGTGGGTTGCCAAATTATTAGGGACAGTAACGAAAAATTGTATTTCTGATGCATTTGATTCAAGTTCAGTGAAAAGACACAGTTTTTTTTATGAAATAAAAATGTGTTTGACAATGTATTATAATAGAATAATAATAATTATAAAATTAAATAAAAGAATTCAATATTTTGTTAAAAAAAACTAAACAGAAGAAAAAACTACTTAAACTAATCAATAATTGGTAACATTCCCTTTTGCCCCAATGAGTGCCTTAATACGCTTGGGCATACTTTCTATACACCGCTGAGCACTTTCTTGTATTTTGGGATTGTGATGCCAAACACTTTCCAGTTTTTCTATAAGTTTTTCCTTGTTGGTTATCACATCTTTGGCTATTTCCCCTTGGTAATCTCCCATAGATTCTCAATGGGGTTCATGTCTGGAGAATTGCCAGGCCAAGGTAAAACTGGGATCTTGTTTTCATCCAAAAACTTGGTTACGCTTTTCGCTTTATGACATGGTGCTGAATCATGCATAAATATGAAATCTTGACCATTCGGAAACCATTCTCTTAACGTTGGTAGCAAATGAGTTTTTAAGACTTCCCTATATTGGTCTTGCTTCATAGTTCCCTGAACAATGTAGAGGCGGCCAACACCCTTTCCGCTGACTACCGACCACACCATTACTTTGGCGGGATGTTTGACCCGCAATCTGGGTGGTACTTCTCACCTGGGCGTCGCCTAACAAAACTGCTTTTGTCGGCTAAAATTTCAAATGTGGATTCATCTGAAAAACAAACCTAAAACCAAGGAACAATGTGTAATAGTATTACAAGATATTCTTTATAAGTTTGTTTAAAACAGCAAAAAGAAGCCAGCTGACCTTACTCCAGTCTTCAACCGTCATCTCGCGGTGTTCGCGAGCCCAGGCAAGCCGTTTATTTTTCACTGCATCGGTCAACCGAGGTTTTTTGACAGGACGATGACCTGTCAAGCCTTCCTCTGCCAGTCTCCGCCGCTGCAAGTCATGAACTAATTGAGTTAACAACCTTACACTTTTTTTGCGATTTTGTAGACAGATATCACGAATTTTCCTATCGGTAAGTGGAGTTATCATTCGTTTTCTCCCACAATTACCCTTTCTTTTAGCAGAAATCGGCTGGTTTATATCCACGCATTTTTTAATTCTATTCACTACGGACTTAGAAACACCAGTAATTTCCGCTATTGTCCTTTGCGAGTGAACTGTATGCTGGAGAAGGGTTTTAATTTCAGTTGTTTTTTTTAGGAGACAAATCGCAGCCTTTACCCATACTAGAAGACATAAAATGTTAAAAAAAAAATTTGTTTTTACAAATATTTTATTAATAATTGTATTTCTAATAAAAGAATAGTAATACTTACATTTTAACTGTATTTTATATCACAAATATACAAATTTTCTTTCCCTGTCACTGTTTAACGTCTGCACTGCTTACAGCTCTCACGATGTTTAAAAATTTGTTAAAACCAAACATTACTCTCTAGTCACAAAATTCGTTTAAAATTACAGTTATAAAAACACAACGAACGCATATAACAAATCCCGTTACACTACACTGCAATAAACTGGAGCAAAACGCGCCCAAAGTAAGAAAATTAACAAAAATGTTACTGTCCCTAATAATTTGGCAACCCATGTATGTATTTAATGATTATTTTTAATAAATGTTAGCAAATATTAACACTAAACTTTTCTCTGTGAGCGTTATTAATTTTTTCTATGGGTCCACTTATGTGCAAAAAACGTGTACTTTCAGAATTCTGTTCATCAAAGTTTTGGCAAAGTATATAAAATACTGTAGTTTAATTTCATACTTTAGATATTTATGATGAATCCAAAAAAAAAATTATCAAAAAGCTTAACTTGGAAGTGCTAACAATTTAATTCCGCTAGATGAGTGAATTCTCACACTGTGCCGCGGCGGTAAGGAAAAGCAAATCTACAACTTTCGTTCTAGGAAACTTAAGAAAGACAAGATCGCTGTACCTGTGGTACTATATATATTATACCATATAAAGCAACGATACGAAGACTATACTGGCTCTGACTTATCGAGCAAATGGCGGACCATATTTCTATTACATAATTGTAATTCTAGGTCTCTGGTCTGTGATATAAAATAAAACTGATACCCCGAGATTAAGAAGTTAGAAACCTTCAATGAACTGGGAGTCTGTTAAGTTAGTTCAGTCACCTAGCACATCACCTTCTTTGCTTGGGCAAAATTATGTAACAACTCTCATTCTACATATTTATTCCGTGTATGTGCCTGATGTGATACTTTGGCATCATTCTGACCATATTTCAGTGACAGAATCTTTTACTAGTGTTTTTTTTTCGTTGATTAATTTTATCTATACATGTATATTCCCCGAAAGGCCATTCGAAGGATGAACTGGAATTCGCTGATCAGCCGCTCAACCAGTTAATTCGAGTCTTCCAATAGTTCACCGAATCATTCCGCCTTTCGAAAGTCAATTGGCTTCACCACAAATTGTGCAGGTGAGCCTTAAAGAATTGTATCATTCCTAATACACATTTCATCTTTGGAGTGGATGGATACTTTCATACTGCTGGACATCGCTTTCAGAAGAAAGATACTAACACTGACTAGAATGATAAACTAGAATTATTGTTATTCTTGTTGTGCTCCCAAAGAATTGACGTTTTTACGGTTTCACTCAATCGCTTGGTTAAAGAAATTTGAAAATCAACATCTCAACATATCAGAAACCGGATGAAAGGTTCCTTTAGTTACGTCACCATTTGACATTCCCTTTCCCTTCTACCATTAACTCCTCCCATAAGTCCGGTTTGATCATGTACAGTTACGTTACCATTTTTGGGCAATTAGCAAAACACCCCTTTCCCCTCTACCATTAAATCCTCCGATAAGTCCGGCTTGATCATGTGCAAGCCACATGCACCATTAGAACACAAGCAACCATTTTCAGGCAATTAGCAAAACGCTCAACTCCATTTCCTCCACACGCCCCATCCATTTGACACCTGCACAAACAAGCTGCATTCCAATCCCACGGGAGGGAATGCAGAGTAATCATTTTTGAGAATTAATAAATATACCTGTGGAAAGGTTCAGAGACACACTTTGTTGTCAGACACAAACTGCATTGGCAGTACACTTCGTTCAATTCATGACATTTTTCATTTTGTCTCACTAGCGTTAAGATCGTTTGTTGTAATACTGTTTAAATAAATAAAAATATATCTTTTTGCTCCTCCGCTCGAGCAGCAACTTAATTCTTTCAATTCTGTTTCTACTTCAGTTCAGAAAAATCCTCAATATCTCGAACTACCTCATTAATAGTAATAAATCTCCACCACATTTTTTTTTGTCCAAGAAAAAACCGTTACCAAATCTAACTCCCATTCATCCCAACGACAGTTGCAAGAACATCTTATGTATTGTCATTAAAAAAAATCGACTCAATCACCTCGTGCGTATATGAATATTAAGGCCATCCATCCCAACTAACAATCAAAATTTTCTTTTCTACCTAATTTGGGCGCCGCTTTTTCACTGAACGTCTGCATACAATCATCTCCGGCAATTTGTCTTTTTTCGCCGTGAACCGACGATATTTTGTGTATGCCAGGCAATTTACTGGAAATATTGGCTTGCACGGCACGTCTAAAATTGATTCCTTGCCCAAGGATTGAATGATATTTGTACGAATACCACTAAGTCGTGCCAAGACAAGCTCTTCTCATCAATTTCTGAACGAACTTCTTTTCGTCCATTGAATAAGTGAAGCCATTAGGGAGTAACTCAATTTATTTACATCGTCCTACTTCCTGCTTCAAGGTATTCGTATCCGTAAGACGAGATGTTGCTTAAGAAATGACATTCAAATTGCAGGGCACTTTGGCTGAAATAAAAATTGGCAAATTGCCAAAATGCATTTAGGAAAAGGTTTACAAAGTTGCACCAGTGAGTAATGTGTTCTAACTGGAATTACTTTTAGCTATTCTTCAAAATCTTGAGAACCACTCATGTGAATCAAATTTGCGTTCGATACTCAAGATCATTTGATACTGGGATACCGGAAATGTGGGCTATCAGATCTAAGTTCAGTTTTCTCTGAATGGAAAATCTAAGAATTGACAAATTGTGGGAAAGGGGAAGAGGTTTGCATTGCCTGGTTCCCGTAATGCAGCGATAACCGAGCAAGTGGGTTTTTCACTCCCGACTATTCCACTGCAAACATTATTTTCCAATTGAGTTTCTAGTGGATATATTGACGTTTTTTCTTTCTCTCATAAAAGAGTTTGGTATTGTTGCAACTTCAACAAAACGCGGAAGGGCCAACGATAAGAAAGAAAAGTAGTATCGAACGTTAGTAAAAGGTTCTTAGGATATAATAAGTGGAAGTACTATTGCATAACTCTATTACAGCAAAGACAAACTGCAGAGACCCTTCAGTAGAGATAAAGCGCATGAGAAGTGTTTTCCAAAGTGTTGTTTCAATTTGATTTTCTTGGGAACCAGTCAGTAGTACCATTTTAGTGGCTGAACAAGAGAGATTTTAGTTCATTTTGGATTGTTTTGGGACAGTAATTCTACGAATTTTAAAAATGGACTCAAACTTGAGCAAACATTTAAAAATTGAGTGGGAGGTAACTAATATCGACATCATCTTGTAGAATTGTAGAGGCTGAGTAAGGTCGAGAAGTCACTTATGATGCCAAAGCATGTGTTAAGTTTTTCGAAAAATGGGACAGAAAGAGAAAGGAGATGTTTGGGCTCAGTGGCTATTTCGCTCATGCATGGGTGGCATCCAATAATTAAAGGGGAAACTAAATTATTAGTGTAAATTCGCTTGATGTTGTATTTAAACAACCATTCATCTCACAAGATTTTAGTTGCCTGAAGAATAGTCTTCCGGTCACGGCTGGTATTGAACCCCAAACCGTCCGATTGGGAAGCCAATACACTATCACTTGAGCCACTTGAGGTACTTTTTTACTACCGGGCGGTAGAACGGTGAGTGCACCGACTACCGGCAAGGCTCTTGCATTGTCGAGCGGAGGTGAAACTGGTACATCATTATTTAAAGCAAACGCAATGAGCCTAAAACCACATTTTCAAAGAGTGGTAAGACTGTGGCAAGCACAGTCCTACACTTCCTCCACTCCTTCTTCGCTCAAAGGAGGAATCAGGGGATCAGCTGTATCGGCAAACTCTACCTAAGGCGCCCTATATAAGACCCCGAAATGATTTACGCATTGTCAAAACCTTCGGATCCAACACCAAAACCCCTGGGCCTTCCAACGGCATATCCCTGAGGTTTTTTAGCGAAGCCCTAAAAGATGCAATAGCGATTGCGACAAAAACGACACCGACAGATCGATAACACCTGAACGGTGGCAGTTAGTCAAGTTAAAGCTTTCGGGAAACTTCTTGGTAATCATACGGTAAAATTCCGGATCACCTCCATCACAAGCGACCCTGGCTGGCACCAAGGCCATGACAAACTTATCGCTTGTGCCGATCACAGATCTCTCGATCTTTACACCAAAGCCATAGGTGGAATACGACGGATTTGGCCAGGTGCAAAACTTGAGGTCGTGGCTAAGGAGGATATCCCTAGCAGACCTAGAACCGTTAACTGAATCCCAGCTGAACCCTCCTCCCCAAAAAACATTCTGGTGATCATCCGGCTCCAACCCCACCATTTCGACTCATGACTGGAAAGTCACGAAACTGGAAGAACTAAGGGGCACTTATAGATGCGCGTTAATTGTGATCGATAAGGGATCCCTTAACATTCTAGCGTAGACTAAAGCCATGATTCGGTTTGCTTTCGAGTCAATTCACCTAAGGGTTTATAAAAGGGATGATCTGGATGCTGATAAACTACCTCCTCCTCCTTTAACTGAAACGGTAAATTCGACTTTAGATCTTGGAGCGTTGATATCCTTTCCAGAAATGGATAGCAACGACTTCAATTTATCCAATTCTGCGTATTTTCAGAAACGCAGAAGACATCATCCTAATCCAGGAACCATGCATCGTAGAAGGCGTGGTACGTGGACTTGGAACACCTGGAACACCATTGCCAGACTGGATCTATTTGAAGGAGGCTGGAGTCGTGTTGTGAGGAGATGGGTTTAAAAAATTTGGTATCGTCAGCATAGACAGAAAGTGCTGAGTGGAGAATGACCCTTTCAAGTTCGTTAATGGTTATGATGGAGAGAAGTGGACCTAGGTCACTACCTTGAGGAACACCTGAAGTGGCCAAGAAAGGGGTTGATAGGATAGACCTGAAATGAGCACTATAAAAACGATTATCCAGGTAAGAAGGTATGCATTTAAGGAAAATGGGTTCAAAGCCAAGGACGGACAATTTGAACAGGATTAGTTTATGAGATATCTTGTCAAAAGCCTTACAGAAATTAATTGCTATAACGTCAACTTCTTTACCACTCTCTAAGGCTGAGAGAACAGAGGACACAAATTCTACGAGGTTAGAGGTAGTTGATCTACCCTTCAGAAAGCCGTGTTGATTGGATGAACTACAAAATGCTTTCGATGAGTTTGAGTATATGAAAAAGTTTAGCTATAGGGGGGGTAATTAGTAACGTCGCTCTTTAATCCCTTTTTGTGTATCGGTGTTATGAAAGAAGACTTCCATATCTGTGGAAATTCACCTTGAGAGAGCGATAATCGGAAGAGATTTGCAAGGGGGTGGGAAAGAGTTGAGGAACACTTTTTTAAGAAATATGGATGGAATGCCATCTGGGCCGGGTAAGTATTCATCATTAAGTTGTTGTATAGTAATTTATTTTCTATTACTGCATGATCAAATCGTTGAGAAATAGAGGGGCCGATGGGGAAGTTAAGTAGGTGTTTGAAATAAGAGGGATCCGGTACGAAGGAATTATCACCAAAAGATTGCTTAAAGAAAGTAGCAAAAAAATTGGCCATGGTATGCGGATCAGTTGATGATTTATTTTCGTATGAGAGAGATGGAGGAAAACCGTCGAATTGGTAGAAAGACTTAGGATCGTTTATAAGCCTTGATTGCGTACTATCAAGGTATCGCTGGTAGAGAATGTTATAAGGCTGGGCGAATTGAAGGTATAACCCGAGATAGTTTGAATAGTCAGCAAAAGAGTTGAATCGGAGGAAAACTGCCCATAATTTGTTTCTCTTGTTACATAAAGAGCGAAGTATACGATTATACCACGGGGGGCTCGTAGAAAGGGTCTTATTGCGCGAAAAGGGGACATAGAGAGAAATAAAATTGAATAATTCTCTTTGTTTTAGGGGCATATTGGCGAAATCAAAAGAACAGTTACTATGATATGCGTTAATTTTGCAGAAATTCGCTTTATGAAAGTCGTAAGAAGAGGCTTCTGCAGATGGGGTGAGGCAGATAGGAGAGTGGTGGAAAAGAGAAAGAGAAAACGGTGGGTGAAAGTTATCAATGGTCGATAGTGAAAAGGGACAGAGCGAGACAGCGGAGTTTATGGGGTCAGTGGTGAAAATGAGGTCTAATTGCCTATCCATATAGTTGGAGATCCCACTAACTTGGCATAAGCTAGAGTCTGTGAGCTAATCCAAGAAGAGACATTCTTTACTCGAGTTAGGGTTAGCGATAAAAAAAGATTCATCATCTGATTGAGTTCAGTGCAGCTGAGGTAGATTGAAATCGCCGAATACGATGATATCATCGAGAGGATCAGATAAGTTAATTATTTGATCAATTGCATCGATAGCGAGTGGGTAGCATTCGATTGGTTATCCCGGTAGGATGTAAAATCACATAACGTACAGGGACCTGCATGGGAGTGTTATCTTTAATGAAACGTAGTCAAGCTTAGAAGAAGTAGAAACAGCGATTGGTGACGGCCAATAGGGAACCTCGACAGGGAGAATCAACATTTGGACGCAGAAATCACAAGAAAAATGACTGACTGAGACTCATACAGAGAGTCCCTCAAAATATTGCATATAAAAAAGAGCTGAGGAAGGCAAAGCGACAATCCTGGAGATCATTCTGTGACAAAATTACAGAAACCGCTGAAGCATCGCGGCTAAGAAAAATCCTCTCTACCAGCTATTGGACACTCACTTTCCCGGTAGCTTCCTAATTGCGGCCAGTAGTAACCCAAATAGGATTACTGCAACAGTGACCAAAATTCTTGGTCTGATTACGAGAGACAAACTGCTTTGGGCGCTGCATAGCTTTTGTTATTAAGCATAAGACTGATCGATTCCCTAAGTGAGACGTCTACCTGCAGAGTTGACAGCGCAGTCGTGATTGTCGATTATATTGACGTTGTTAAAGGCACCCTCTATGTCAGGGAAAGCGACCATTGTGTAGGAATTATAGGTCTGAGGTCCTTTGGGACAATATGAGAAAATTTTCCCGCTTTGGGAATGAAAACTACATTGACTTCTCTCCATGACAGTGGAATGTGGATTGGTTCTACCCAGGTGCTCATGATATTCTCTAGCGTAGGCAGGATAATATCTGAGGACCTTTGTAGCTCGCCAGGTATTATACCGTCCGGACCAGCAAACTTGTATGGTTTGAAGCTATGCAGCACCCAGAGCATTTTGTCTCTCGTAATCAGACCATGAATTTTGGTCTCGATTGCAGTAGGCCTGTTTGGGCCTGCTACTGGACGCGAATCGGGAGCTAGCTGTGAAGTGGGTGTCCAATAACAGGGTGAGTGATTGATCACTTGAGGTTGTCTAGGAGTCATCGGTTTTTTTCAAACAGCTAGGCATCATAGGATTTGTAGAGAAGATTTTTCCTAACTACGATGCCTCAGAGGTTTCCGCGATTTTGTCACAGAATGACATCCAGTTCTTTTTTGTATAATTTTTATAAATTCTTTGTATGAGTCACAGTCAGTCGCTTTGCTTGTGCTTTTTGCTACGTTGAAAAGTTTTCTACAAGATTTTCTGAGCAGTCCCAGTGGAATAAGAGGGCAGGAAGCGGCCATAGCCTGATTGAGAGCCAGAGTAAATTCCTTGACTTCATGTCAAGTGTCACGCGGGTGACTTGGTAATTCAGAGGATAGCGTTTCTGACAGTATTCCTCTGTATTTTGGTCAATCAGTTTTCCGGTAGTTCCGGAATGTTGGTTGGCTGGGGGGAGCATCACTCAGGCTGAATTGGATGTATCTGTGGTCTGAAAAAAAGTGTTCAGACGATACCATCCATTTCGTTAGCCTTTGAGTGATGCTATCGGAGACAAGAGTGATATCTAGCACTTCCTGTCGGTTTCTAGTTATAAAAGTGGGCTCATTGCCAATGTTTCAAATAAAGAGGTTAGTACTTAAAATATAGTCAAAAAGTGACTGACTCACCTCTATCATTGATGTCGGTACAGTCGCATACCGATGATGAAGCCTGTTTTTTGCCTTCCAGCTTCCAGTACAACCCTTTCTAGGTTATCACCAGGAAGCGGGTCCACATGATTGTGGCCAAGGTAAGCCGATACCAGCCACTAGGAGCCTTTGGTACTTTCTAGTCTGGCAACGGCTAAGTCGGGGTCGCTAAGGTTAGGAAGTAAAAATACATTAAGGCTACGTTTCACTAATATACAAGTTCTGATCTTACTGTTGTCTCTTGTATAGAGTGGAGCGTATACGGGTGTACTAAGTCCACGGAACACGCCTTCTACAATCCAAGGTTTCTGGATTAGGATAATGTCTTACGCGTTTTTTGAAAGACGTAGAATGAGTGCAGCCGAAGCCCTTTTTGAGTGATGGAGATTAATCTGGAGAAACCGTATCATTGCTACGGTTTTCCAGAGTAGTCTCCACTACGGTTCTGTTGAGGTCCTCCGATTCTGAAGATGTGCCCAAGAGCTCATCTTCTTCCTCTGATCGTATAGGACCTCTTTTTCCTTCGTCATCGGTTTCCAATTCCGGCAGGGTGTAAGAAGAAGAGACCGACGGGTTAATTGTCACCTCGGATAGATTGGAGTCGTCGCTATCAATTTCTGGAAAGGATATCAACGCTCCAAGATCCAAGATTGTATTTAGTGGTGTCTCCATTAAAGGATGAGGAGATCAGGATCCAGCTCATCCTTCTTGTCGACCCTTAAATGTATAGACTCGAATCCGAACCGAATCATGCCTTTTGTCTGCGCTAGAGGGTTAAGGGATTCCTTATTAATCACGATCAACGCGCATCTATAAGAGCCCCTTAGTTCTTGACTAAGTATGCCTCTTATGGCAAATATACATGTAATTTGCTGCTGCTTGATATTAATCAGCGTGGTAAATGTGAAAAAATGGAAAACTGATGAATGAAGTGATCTTTTATATTGTAGTAATATCAAAATTCCTCTTTTCAACACTTTTAATTTTAATTTTCAATTAGGTCGGTTCTATCCAATCTTTCTGCATCTACTTCAGCGACGAAAACCTTAATTCGTATTTGAAGTAAACTTTTTTTTTTTTTATAATGAGAGCGCGCTCAAGGGGTTTTGTGTACCCTTAAGGTGATTGTTCACAGGAAAATGTAGGGAGGAAGAAAAGGGAGGTACCGATGTCCATTGTTTTTAAATGTTTGCAAGTTATAACGACCAGGAAATTCAGAGATCGGCATTCCATAAGCGAGTTGTACAGCTTAGGAACGAATCACGATATTTTAGAGTACGTCCGAAAATGGGCTTGAGGGTATACTGATGAGCATTCATAGCGAGACGGGTGTTACGGTTGAAAGTTTGAATGGGCGGAATGCTACTGGCGATTTCAGTGGAGCACTGGTTTTGGAAATAGCGATAAAACAAAGTGAGACAGGAGACATTACGTCGGTGTTCGAGCGTGTCAATTGATTGACTGGCATTAGTATCGTCAATAAGTTTTATCGCACGGTTTTGAATCCTATCTAGCAGGTGCAGAGATGTTTTAGGAGCACCTGACCAGATGTGGGCATTGTACTCCAATTTTGGGA
Source organism: Volucella bombylans (assembly GCA_949129095.1). Taxonomy (NCBI): domain Eukaryota; kingdom Metazoa; phylum Arthropoda; class Insecta; order Diptera; family Syrphidae; genus Volucella; species Volucella bombylans. The sequence continues at coordinate 323,356,190 of OX422140.1, forward strand.
GGATGCCTTATAGATTGAGGCCAGATCAGAGGGGGTAAAATATTTCTTACATCGCTTGAGGAAACCTAGACATTTCGCAGCATTTTTGGCGACATCAAATATATGGTCATTCCAACGTAAGTTGTCATTGACACACATACCAAGAATTTAAAGTTTTTCGGTTTTGACGATGTAAGTGCCATTCATGTGGCTGGGTGTTTAAATTTCGCTTTAACGACAGCAGACAGATTGTGTTTTGGAAGCATTAAATTCCACTCTGTTGATAGTTCCCCAATTGGTTATGCTGTTGATATCGGAATTTAATGAGCTTAGCATACGCTGCCGTTCTCGTTCTACAGCCGAAGAGCAGGGCCGTGAGTCCGGGAACGAATATGAAAAGCAGAGAGTACTGTCATCAGCAAAGGAATATATTGGATTAGAAGTAGCAGACAAGAGATCATTAATGAAAATTAAAAAGGGTGTCGGAGACAGAACAGAGCCCTGGTGCACACCAGCATTTATTTTGTGAATATCAGATTTGAAACTGTCCAAAACAACTTGAATTGAATGTTCCGAAAGGTAATTTCTAATCCATTGAAGAAGAGAGTCGTCGATCCCAAATGCACGCATTTTCGACAAAAGAGCCTGATGCTCTTGACTCTGTCAAATGCCTTAGAAATATCAAGTGCAACTATCTTGCTTTCGCCAGATTGATGTACGCTTTGGTTCCACTTTTCGGTGAGACATGCCATCAAATCACCAGTGGACATGTTGCTACGAAAACCATATTGCCGGTCATTGAAAAGTTTTCGTGGTTCGAGATATTTCATGAGCTGACGATTTATCAGCGTTTCCATGACCTTGGAAAGTAGGGACGTAAGTGCAATGGGTCTGTAGGAGGAAAGAGAAGATGATTCGAATTTTTTAGGGACGGGCTGGACAAATGCTGTTTTCCATCTGCTCGGGAAGAGTCCTAAAGAGCAGGATTGATGAAAAAGCTTACGCAGTGGTTTTGCCAGCAAGGAAGAACACCTATTCAGAAGAAGGGCAGATATACCATCTGGACCAGCGGATTTATGTATGTTGAGATCTTTAAGTACTCTTGCTACTACACGAGTGCGAAAGTAGATTCGTCCCATTGAAGATTCCACACACTCAAGTGTAGGCGGAGACAAAGCACAATCTGGGAGGGTTAAGCTGGCCGCAAAATGTGCAGCAAGCAGATTGGCCTTATCCAAAGAGCTGACAGCTGGAATGTCATTGTAAATGAGCGTTGGGATGGAGGATGAGGCTGAATTTCTAATGTTTTTGACGAACGATCAAAAATTGTTACTGCCTTTGCGACATTGCAGTATTTTTTGCCTCAGTTTTTGGTCATATAGGAATTTCACACACTTCAGAGAGGCGTTGCAGTCATTTCTGGACCGTTTGAACTTTTTTCGGTTTTCCTCTGTCGGGTTGGTCTTGTAGGACCGAAAAAACATTTCTCTAATCCTGATGGCCTCTTTACAGCTCGAGTCGTACCATGCCTTTTCTTTTGGTTTGATACTCTTCATCCGATGAGGAATAAAGGATCTCATTCGAAAGAGAATGGTGTCTGTACTCATATCAGTAGCGGCATCCACTTAGTTATCGAGGAAGCATAACGACCAGCTATAATTCCTAAAGAAGCTGTTAAGACCACTCCAGTTGGCTTTCTCGTATTGCCATACGGTTCTTTTAGGAATTTTTTCTCTAACTGTGTGGTCGGTGTACGAGAAATTAGCTGATATGACACAATGGTCCGACGAACCTAGAGGGGAGAGCTCATCAATGGTGTACTTATCAGGGTGAGAGGTTAAAAACAAGTCCAAGGTGTTGGCAGTATGACTATCAACGTCTGGTATTCGCGTGGGCTCATTTACAAGCTGCGTTAGGTTGTTTTCCGCAGCGAAGATCTCAACACACCGTCCTTCGGGTGTTCTGTCCAGAATATCGAAGTCACCCAGAATTGTGTATATTGAAATCGCCCGTAATAACGATTTCAGTATTAGGGATACAATTCTTTGAATGGAGTCAGACAGCGCATCAAACTCGTTAAAAGTTGAATTGCTGTCCAGTTTGGGGGTTCTATAAATAAAGCAGTAGTGGATAATTTGCTTACGGAGATGGAATTTTAACCATATGAAGTTGTATTCCGGATTGAAACATGGATCACATTGTGGTGGAGTTAGGTAAGCTACATCACTACGCACATAAATGGCGAGACCGCGGTGAGAGCAGAATATTGGCACTAGTTCGTAGCCAGGTAGTTTCAGATCAGAATGATCTGTGAGGCGGGGATCTACCTGTGTTTCACTAAGTGCCAAAACAGCTGGTCTGTACTTACAGACGTGAACGTACGCAGAAAAGTGATTACTTTTTAGCCCGCGTATATTGGCTACGTCTACCCTGAATTCCCTAATCATAATCACAGACAAACACAGAAAACACAAACACCGACGACACCAAACTGTGAACAAACGCTTTTTCCAGTTTACCTATTATATGAAAATCAAACAAATACTATCCCACAATTGCTTTTCTTATATTCGTAATCTAAAACATCAGCAGAATTTTTGGAAAATAACAAATTCTCCAAACTACCACCACTAAAACGACGACGACATCTCCAGAAATATATATTATAATTGTCAAAGAAAAACCGACGAGCTAAGCCGTCTATCCTACGTTTCTTTGCGATCGCATTTCCATTGGACGCTTGCAATTCAAAAGAAGAAAAATCAGAAAAATCTTCTTTTCCCTAACCAACGACGATAAATCAAGAATCCTGATCCTGATCCTGATTTTACTGTAATTCATTTCGCCGGTAACATTTCTCTGTGAATACGCAATGATACGAAATTAAGAGAGGGAGAATCAAATGTCTCGCTAAAATCCTTTTCAAGCAATGGAGAGGAAACCTACCTTCCTCATCTTTTACTTGTAAAGCATCGATGTGTCAATCGAAAAGGATTAGCTTCAATTCAAATCCTCTTCCCAGTATTGCATATACCAACAAGAGAACAGGAAAAGTAGTGCAAAATGATAAGACCTTTGGTGACTAAAACCTCTAAAGCAATATCCAGCATAACGAATATGTATATTCGACTTCATCATTGAGATATACGAGTAAAATGTATCCCTGTGTCACATGAATACGAATATTGTAGAAGATATTGTACAAAGATTCAAGTATCATATGCATAAGTATTGTCAAATAACGAACTTTTGAGGTGCATGGCTTAATACATTATACTTGTGGTGGGCAATATATCGTATTTGGAGTCATTGGAGTTTACTCAAGAAGCCTAAGCTCCAAAGGGATGAATTTATGAATCCAAATTGCAACTACTCTAGGGAAAGGGTGCTTGTATGTGGATAAGGGCTGCTTTGAATTTATTGTCATAAGTGCACGAGAAGCGGTGTACTCGTAGCCTGCGAATATAAATATACTGCTTTTTACTGCAGACAAGAGATCAATTTAAAGGGTTTTAAACATTTAAGAAGCACGTGGTTTGCACTCCCATGAATGGAATGTTTAAAAAGTCTTTTGGGTTTTCAGACATTTATGGACACATTAATTCCACGTGATGCCATAAAGTGCCTCTCGGAAAGTGCTTGGGTCGAAAACTGAGGGTAAGGTTGTGGGCATATAATAGAAAATATGAATTGCTACTTAAGCTACCAGGGTAAGTCTCAGCTGATGTTGGTAACTGAAATGAAAATAGACACCTTCGATACAGATTGATACTTCATTAATGACAAATATCGAAACTATGGTTTCTAAACAATACATACACAGCAAAGCAGTGCAGCATCGTCTAATCTGGATGGGGTGGGTTAGTAGTTTGTGTTCCCAATAAAACTAATTTTGTCTATACACTTTGTTCTTGGTGGCAATGGTTACCATGATACCATACAAAAACAATCTTCGGATGCGATTGATAAGCTATGGATATGTCGTCAAATGAAACCACACAACATTTTTTTGGATTCGTACATGGAATTTTCAGAGATGCCTCTTAAAGTCAAACAATTAGGGTGAGCTTTCGCACTTTAAGGAAGAATACCATTCTTTCTCGTATTCCGAAAGTGCAGCAGAATGGATCGCACAAAGTGAAAAATATACAATTGTGCCATCTATATTACAGAAAATGGTATAGTGCACTATATAAAGAAACCTTCCGAATGTTAGCAAAAGCTTAGCCGCATCACCTAACCGTCCCAATTAACTTCTTATTTATGGAAACTCAAACGGAAGGGCGACGTTAAAATATATGGCTTCTATGAGCTTCTCGATGCGATACGAGCACTAAACGACATTCAGATTTTAGGCGATTCCTAGCCTGAAATTAGAAGGGAGAGCATCTTTGGAAGCATAGTCGAAAATATGACCATACAAGCCACCCGCTTCTTAAACAAATTCAGAACTACTACTTTACAGTAAATCGAATTTTAAAACTGGCTTTGATGCAGTTACAGTGCACACCACCTAATTGCGGTCAAGAAACAGATCTGGATATCGATATCCCTGACATAAACACAATGGCCAATCACAATCAGGAAAGTCGAACGACTACATTCACAAGAGACTACAAGAACTTTTGTATCATAGATCGTATAACTACATACGAATTATCACGGTAGCCATGTCAAATACAAAATGCATCACCAGTCCATTGAAAATGCTGCCTCTGAAGTAGTGGGTTTCATCGGCTCCCACAACGAAACTCATAGTGTGATAACGAATGCCGGCGAGCAAGCACAATTAATCAGGATGAAAGTTAGACTTTTATCCGGTGAAGTGTAAAAAACTTATTTTGTATTTTTATTTGGGGCTACTGCCCACTTTATTGTGCTAATTCGAACTAACTTAAAATCTAATTAAACATTTTTTTTTCTTTATTTCATATCAAGAAACTTAAATATAAAGTATAATGTAATTCATGGTAATATTGATCTTTAAAGTTTTTGAATGGAATAGCTTTGTCCAATCTGTTGCCTAATAAAAGACAAGAGGCGAATGTACCTATTAGTTATATAAAATGAAATTCATAAATCTATTGATGGGGAAAACAAAAAATGGAAATGAAAGAATCAATTCCATACATTTACAAAAAGAAAAATTACATACAATTTTAAAAAAGAGAAAGAAACAAAAAATATATTACATCATTGGAGTTAAAAAATCATGTATTTCAGAATGGTTAAACGAGAAAAGGCATTTCTTTAAGAATACTGTTTTCACTCTCTCACACCTAAGTTTTTCTGGTATTGACTCATGAACTCTAACATCATTGTACCCGAAATTTTCAAAAAAATACCTTCAAAACTTTGTAGCAGTACAGGTGCCTTAAAGGAAGAAGTTCGAGACATTTAAATAACTCAAAAGTGGGATTTCTGTGATTAACTCTACACAAAAGTCTTATGGCATGCTTCTGTTTAATCAGCAGTTGTTCTATTGTATTAAAATAAGTGCCTCCCCACCAAGAAATTCCATACTGCAGTTTTGATTTTAAAATACCATTTTAAAATGGGTAGTTTTCAGTACATGCTAAGGTGGTATAATTGCCTTACAACTGCTTTTAAATACCGTTTCAAATATGATGTATGGTCCTTCCAACTAAACTTATGGTCCAATATAATACCTAAGTATTTAAAGCAGTCAACACGCTCAATTAAAAAGCAACCATTAATACAGCTTACCTGACTATCAAATGATATATTACGAGGGGCGTTCATCATATTCTCGGTATTGGGGTGAAGCTGTGGTTGTATATATAAATTGACTTATTTATCAAGTAATACTATTATTTTAGTGCATTCATGTAAAATTTCATATAATTGTGATTATTAGTTCGCGTTTTATCTCTAGTTAAACAGAATCATAATGGCAACTGAGACGATGATGGTGAAAATTGAGCATCGCGCTGTAATTAAATTTCTCATTAAGCAAGGAAAAAGTCAAAAAAACTATTCATGAAGAGATGGTGGCTGTTTACCAGGGTTCCGCACCTTCATTATCAACTGTGCAAAAGTGGTCAAGTGAGTTCAAGAGAGGCAGAGAGAGCATTGAAGACGACCCCCGCTCCGGCGCCCCGGCTACTGCTTGTACGGGAGAAAGCATCAAAGAAGTCGAAAAACTTGTTCTTGAGGATGCCCGAATAAAGGTGAAAATGATGGCAGAGATCACCAAGCTTTCAATTGGTACCATTCACACCATTCTTCATGACCATCTTAACCTTTCAAAGGTCAGTGCAAGGTGGGTGCCACGAATGCTCACAGCGCCTCAGAAAAAAGTGAGAATCGCATGCTGTAGAGAGCTTTTGGAGATGTGTAGTGAGAACGCGGACGGTGTTATGGATCGAATTGTTACTGGGGACGAAACATGGGTCCACCACTATGACCCTGAAAGCAAACAAGAGTCCATGCAGTGGCATAAAAAAGGAACAGACCCCCCGAAGAAGTTCAAAGTCACTCCGTCTGCCGGGAAGCTCATGGCCACAGTTTTTTGGGACTCAAAGGGAATCTTGCTCATTGAGTACAAAAAAAAAGGTGAAACCATCAACACCACATCCTACGCTTCCACTTTGCATAATTTGCGGGAGGAAATTAAAAAGAAAAGACGGGGTAAACTCGCAGCGGGTGTGTTGCTTCTTCATGACAACGCTCCTGTTCACACAGCGCGAGTTTCCAAGGCTGCTGCGCGAGATTGTGGTTTCGAAGAAATCCAACACCCACCCTATAGTCCAGACCTTGCCCCTAGTGATTATTTCCTGTTTCCGGATTTGAAAAAATGTCTTCGTGGAAAAAGATTTTCAGATGATGAAGAACTCAAGTCGGCAATAAATGGGTATTTTGCAGAGAAAGAGGAAATTTATTTTTTTGAGGGTTTAAAAAAGCTTATCTCAAGATGTAACAAATGCATTGATGTTAGGGGAGATTATATCGAAAAATAAAAACAATTTTAATTGAATTCGCATTTTTTTTCATATCGATACCGAGAATATATTGAACGCCTCTCGTATGTCCATGTACATCACCTAAACAAAATCGAAAACAGCTTGGTGAGTGATAATATAACGGCAACTCTCCGCAAAAAACACCCTTGATATTAAATTTCGTTTTGTTGCTTATGATCAGTTTATGAGACTTAAACCATCGTCGTAGTATATATAGGTCATAATTAATATCGCAAACATATCCAGAAAGCTCTTATTGGAATCGGAAAGGGCAGTATCATCAGCAAATGCCGTGATTCTGCCCTTTAAAGGTTGAATAAATAGCGAGTTAACATATATTAAAAACAGTATCGGGCCCAGGACTGATCCCTGAGGAACACCAATATTTAAATAATTATGTGAGCTAAAAATATTTTTGAACTTAGGCAAATCAGTCATGAATGAAGCCTCTGAAACCTGCATTAAATAATTTATTTAGTAACAGAGTATGGTTCACCATATCGAAAGCCTTGGCTATGTCAATATATAAAGTCGAAGGTATTTGAGAAGTATCCAAACTGTTATAGATTTCCCCAGATAGTTTTAATAAAGCAAAATGATTTCAGTTGATCTACCGCTTCTAAAACCAAACTGAGAATCATTAAAGAAATGAGTTTTATCTAAGAATGGTAATATTCTAAATTTAATTCCGTTTTCAATAATCTTAGAAAAAACGGATAAGATGGAAACTGGACGATAATTATTTAATCACATTGTGTCACATTTTTTATGCAATGGTAATACTACAGCTGTTTTCAGAGACTTAGGGAAAGCCCCTTTGTAGACAAAGAAAAAAAAAGAAAAGGCATTCGAAAAATATAAAACCATACTGTCGTATTCGGATGGTATGATCATGTTCACATCTTTTGCGGTGATTATACATTTAAATAATGTACCGGACCTGATCGAATGATCTGCTCGAAAAAGCTTCTCATTATCATACAAGTAATCCATATTCAACATACGCACACGCACAAATTTGTTACCAAATCACTTCAAAGCGAGATTTACCAAAATTGTTAGCGGGCAGTGCACGCAGTCAGTGGAAGTGCATTGTAGAATAAAGTCGCAGTAGCGTAAATAAAAGTTGTTTTTTATTTACTGACTTCCTCGCCCCCCCTACACCTTCTTGGACACAAAAATTAAAAATAAAACATAAAACATCAGAAATATGAAATGGAATACTTTTTAATACAAAACTTGAAATATTAGCAAAAGACGACTAATTGGATGTTTTAAGTGACATTATAATTTTATAAATTTCAACCGGTGTACGAGTAAACTTATCAAAGAAGAAGCTATCTGGTTAAATACTGCTTTGTATTAGACTGTTGTCACAGTGACTGACGTTTGAAACATTGTTACAAGAACCTACACTAGCAAAAAATGTATTAAATAAATTAGAAACTTCTATAGGCTCAGACATAGTTAAATTATTATTTGAAATACTTATATCTGTGTAAGATCTATTTTTGTTAAGTATTTCATTAACGACTCGCCATTCCTCTTTCGAGTTACCAATGTTTCTTGCAAATCTATTGCTATTTCTACATAGCGGTATTTCAATCTTCTCCTCTCTTCATAACTTTTCGTAATAATTCTTAAGTCTGTGATTATTCGGATGTTTATTGATAATTAAGCAAAGTCGTATTTTCTTTTTTATTTTATTTAATAATGAGGATGTCATCCATTGCTTGAGACACTTTAATTTGTTACTTCGTTTACATTTGTTCTCACTACAATTCAATATATGAAATTGCAGCTTATTACGAAACAAATTAAGTGCAACAGAAGGCTCGACGGCAGAGTAAACATCATCCCAAAATTCAAAATGTAACCTTGATCTTAAAGTGGCAAAATACATTTTTTTATTTCAATGTCATCCAGGTTTTTGTTCGAGAAACCCTGCACTGGGCCACTGGTTCCAACAACATAAGTTAGTAATTAGTGACAAAACAAAAATTATGTTTTTTAGTTCGAGTGGAAGGAAGTTAAACTTTGGAAATTTCTTTTTTCATTGTGCGAACTGCAGCAAATTTAAACACAGTAAAGATATTTGTAATTCGAACACAAGAACACAAACATTTTTTGAAGCGAGTACATGCGCTGATAAATGTTTTAGTATACAAAGCGTTTCATCTTTTAAGTATCTTGGTGTGTTGCTTGACTGGAGAATGAATTGGTCTGATCATACTAGCGCACTAAAGAGGTATCTTATAGCTGCCACAAGACAACTATACTTTTTAAAGTCCTACTGCTCTCGAGATCTTCTAAAATGTATCTATTATGGATTAGTCCATTCAAGGCTAGAATATGGCTTAACCTCTTGGGGTGGCACTCATAACAACAAGCTCAACCCTCTTCTAGTTTCGCAGAAACATATTATTCGTCTTATTTGTAACAAAAAGAGTCGTGATCGTAGTCTGCCTCTCTTCAGAAGTCTTAAAGTCCTTCCTGTTAAACATTTGTACTGTTATAAAGTCTTAAAGATATTTTTTGTAAGGTCGGTCTATCAATTAAACAGATTCTCTGCTATCTATAATCTCAGAGTCAACAATTTAAATCTTGCTATTGTACCAAATCACAATCTGCAAATTTTCTTTAACTTCTTTACGGCAACTGCTCCTAGGCTTTTCAACAGCTTACCAAATAACATTAAAATCATAAGAAATAAATCCATCTTTTTCAAGAAAGTAAAATCATGGCTCTTAGACAAAAGCTATGAGGATATTTCTAGTTTATTATCCATTATAATTTAAATTATTCTGTTTTACTTTCATAAACCTTATGAAATTTTTCTTTGTTATATACATAAAGCTAATATCAAGCCTAATAATATACCTATATACAAAAAATGTTATAGAATATAGAAATGCTAAGACCCCACTAGATTACAAATTCTTAGTGTTTATTAATTGAAAATTAAATGTAAACATATTGTTTCATTCTGCTTTCGCTTCTAGTTCCCGTTGAAGTATAGATTGCAGCTACTTTATTAATTCAATTGTTAGATTTATTATGAATTCTTTATTCTTTTGTATTTCTTTATTTTTACGAATTAATAAAATAATAAATAAAAAATAAAAATAAAAAAATAAATAAATTGAGTTGAATACCAGTTAGGCTATGGTCGGTTATTTTCAAGTCAAATGCAATTGTTTTATAATCAACACAAAATTTTCTGTGAAGCCTTACAAAAATGTGATCTAAACAAGAGCTAAATCGAGTAGGCTGATTCATAACAGACTCAAAGCTAAACGACGAAAGCGTTGTGAAAAACTTATCGACATCAGGTGTATCACACAAGATGTTAATATTAAAATCACCCAAAAAAAAATAAATTTCTACATTTCTGATTATCCAAAAATCCAAAAAGGTTCCCACTGTACACTTGTGCAATCTGTAAATACAGATAAGACAGTAGTGAACACCAGAGACTTCGTAATTCGCAATTTTACGGTTACCATCAAATGCGACAAATTACTGGTTCAGCAGTTTTGGTTTGGTTTGTTGCTGTTACAGGTGCTTTGCAAGCTTCTCGAAATTTGCATTATATGGAGCGTGTGAACCTTTGAGTGCATGGATCAGACTTCTCGGATTTATGCAGTAAGTGTGTGAACCTCGAAGTGCATGTGGCGGAAGTGGGAGCTTTGCACGATCATTGCTTTTTTGTGTTAACTTGTACATATTATACATACATATAGCTGATAAAAAAAATCGCCTCCTAAAAAAAACAAAAAAAAAAAACAACACATACCAGAAATTCATAGGGCGAACTTTGCCGAAAAGCCAAAGAAACCTAGTTAGAGGGTCCACGGTTGATAATTCAGGAGGAACACTTTCCCCTAAATTCTTGCTTTCTGATAGGGAAAAAAATCCAAATTGATAGTCAATACCTCTTTATCGATTTTAAAGCCACTTATTGCAGCGCAGATAGGGACACAGAGTTATGTACAGATTTTTCATTGGATGCACCCGAATAAAAGGTTTATGTATACCCTAAACACTGAACAATACAATTTTTGTTATTGTATTCCAGAGGTTTTACGATGAATGTTTGCATCAAAGTCATCTTACGTTTCTGGCTTATGCCACCAATGCTTTTATGTCTGAAGATGTTAAATCGCGCCGACGCGCACAGGCTAATTGACAAAGCAATTTCTGGCGATAGTAGATCCTAATGCAATGCTGGATAAGGAAGCCGTCTTTGAGTGAAGTCATCGAATAGCACAGCTTGCGGCAGCAATCGCAAGAACACAAGAATATTTGCCGGTCGTGATTCACTCAAGCACTATTAAAGTTCAAGCCCTCATACAAAAACCATAGAAGACCAATGGGAATGTTGTCAATAAGCCTTCTCAGAAGCCGTTCTGATGTGATTAGTTTTAAAGCACGGCCGTAGCAAACAAGAAATGGAATAGCATGACGTTCAAAAGTTTTATCAACGAATAAAAGAAAAATGCAAGACCTACAAAGCCAGAATGGAAACTTGCAAAGATGAACGTGGACAACTACGAGTACATAGTAGTAGAGTCGCAGTCGGTTATGAAAATGTGGAAGGACAACTTCTGCAGACTGTAGAACGATAAAGATGTTCAAAATACCGATGTCACGAAGAATAAACAATTTACACTGGACGGATACGACAGAGAACTCTGTCCCTCTGACCTTAGTGATTTTAAGATAGTAAAAGTGTGATTAAGCTGCTGGCGCAGACAGACTGCCTACTGCGCTATTTAAATGCGCTGGAGATAACGTGGTTTGGTACATGAACAAGCTCATCTGTAAGATATGGTCAGAGAGAAGCACGGAATCTCAGGATCAATTGTTCGATCCATAAGAAAGGAGACTGTGTTTAATGCGCCAACTTTTGAAAAGGGCCAGATATTTCCGATCAACCATCATTTTGTCGACTTCAAAGCCGCAAATAACAGCGTACATAGGCACAAACTATACAACGCCATGTCTAGTTTTGACATCATTTCCTAATTTGTCAGGTTCTGCAGAATGACTGTGGACAGTTCTCGCTGCAACGTAATGAATTAACCGAGACCTTCAATGTCGATAACGGTTTTAGACAGATGATTAGATGTTATTGCATGAACCCAACAAGCCGTTAATTAAGCTTTGGTGAGTATCGAACCGGCCAAAATGGGTCTGATGGTAAACGAGGGAAAAACAAAGTACATGTTGTCATCAGAAAAGGACGCACACCACCCACGTCTTAGCCAGAACGTTATCATTGACAGTAACGACATCAATGCAGAAATCAGACGCAGAATTACTTTTCCCAATTTTTTTCGCTGTCTTCGGTCCCGTTTGCATCAATGGAGAATCGAGGAAACATTTCAACAGAAAAAAATATATAAGGGCTATACAGCGATGCCGATCTCGTCAGAAAAGCTCGGATAACCCGGATTCGATGGCTAGGTCACCTTTATTACATGGACAGCCAAAGGGAAAAAGCAGTAGAGGGTGACCTTATCTTAGTTGGTACCCACAATTGGTAGGGGAACTCAGCCAAATTTGTGTGCGCAATTGGAAGTAGCTAGCAAAATATCGCGCCAGAGCGACATCTAAGTAAGTAATCGCTGTTTCTTAGGAGGCTTAGGAGGCAATGCGTTTGAATTTTTGACCCGGTTGTATTGACGGACGACGACATAACAGAAGAGAGATCATGCCATCGTGAGTAGCTCATTATTAGAGGGCCAGGCCCATGCTCATCGAGGACCGCAGCACCACCTAAACAAGGCCAAATCAGAGAGAAAAAAATATTTATTATATCGCTTAAGGAAACCTAGATATTTTGGAGCAGGTTTAGCAGCATCGAATGTATGGTCATTCCAAGAAACCGAGATCATCAATGAAAATTAAAAGATGTCTGAGATGGAATGGTCCCCTGCACTTATTTTGTTGGTATCAGACTTTTAATCGCCGAAGATAGCTTGAATTGAACGTTCCAAAAGATAATTTCTAATCCATTGAAGGAGAAATTCATCGATTCTAAATGCACGCATTTTCAACATAAGAGCCTGATTCCAAATTCTCTCAAATACCTTCGAAATATCAAGTACAACTATCTTTCTCTCGACAGATTGAAATACGCTGTGGTTCCACTTTTCGGTGAGACATGCCATCACATCACCAGTGGACGTGTTGCTACGAAAACCGTACTGCTGGAGGTTGTTTAAAGATATTTCATGAGCTGACGGTTAATAAGCCTTTCGGTTATCTGGGAAAGAAGGGACGTAAGTGCAATGGGTCTGTAGGAGGAAGGAGAGGAAGATTCGCCTCTTTTAGAAACGCTCTGGACAAATGCTGTTTTCCATCTACTTGCGAAGGATCTTAAATCTTTGCTTTTAGAAGAATAAGAGATATCCATTCGGACCAGCGAATATGTGTATATTAAGATCTTTGCGTACTCTTATTAATACACTAGTGCGAAAGTAGCTTGCTACCATTCAAAATTCCACGGTTGGAAGTGTTGAACTGGCTACGCAATGCGCCGCAATTAGGCTTGTCTAAAAAAACTGACAGTATGAGTGTCATTTCAAATGAGCGTTTGAGTGGAGGGTAAGGCAGGATTTATAATGTTTTTGACGAACGACCAAAATGTCTACTACCTTTGAGGCACTGTAGTGTTTTTTGCTTTAGTGTTTCAGTCATTCCTGCCTAGTTTAAGATTTTTTCGCTATCCTATTAGGTTAGATTTGTAAGATCGAAACAGTTACCTAACCTGATACCTTCTTTATAGCTCTAGTCGTCCGGCGCCATTTCTTTTGGCTTGATATCTTTGATCAGATGAGGAATTAAGGATCTCATTCAAAACAGAATAGTGTTGTGGTCAAATCAGCGGTGGTATTCACATCATGATCAAAAAAATATGACAACCGGTTAATATTCCTAAAGAAGTTGTGTCTGATTTAACCGTACCTTCCGCCCTACGTACGAGAAATTGGTACAAGAAATAATCACATTGTCGTTAATAAGCCTGGCGATCTTATAGTTAATAATCATTCAACCTCTTTACGCAGTATAACCATCGTTTTGTAACCCAGAGACAATAACTTCGATGGAGTCGATTGACTTACTCAAACAAACATATTGGGCACTAGAGCACCTTCTAGTTTGGAAGAAAAAATCGGAAGACAACTTTCAACTCCTATGTACGTATTACCCAGAAGAAGATCAAAATGTGAGGATTTGCGTTTATAAATTCTCGAGGTGCGATAGTCACACGATATTTTGGCATAGCCATAATTCTATTACTTGTTTGCAAGTTATTTGAAGGCATTTAGCTTAAACAAAATCCTTCGATTAGGCAATCAGTGATTGATAAAAACAAAGAAAATAGTATTTAAGCACCGACTATCAGTAAATCAACTAACTTGTCAACAGCAAGGTTGTTCTAATATTCTTCACTGTTCTCTGCCGTGAGTTCAAATACTATACAAAAATACTTTATGAAGTTTCTAAATTATAACCTTTATTCTCACTTCAAGTTGCTCAAGGTATCCGTAACTTCACTATCATTTCCAAGTCCCAATGGTGAGGACCAGCTGCAAGAACTACGGTCTGATCGTCCATGTATCTTAACTGTGGCACTATACCACACATCATTCTGCTGGAGCTTATTGCAACACAATCACAATTCAGAACATGCAATCCTATCTCATGGATTCTCTGGGCTGGCTCGATATTAGTTACAGTTTCGGTGTCGGAACTGAAAGTAACTCAACTATGAAGGACGTGGATTCGGAGTGGTCGGTGCTCATACTACCAAAAGCAAGGCTCTTGGCATCATGTTTACCGGAAATTGTTATGAAATGTTATGTTTTAAGTCTATTCAGTTAAGTCTATTCACTTTTTAATCGTTTGTTTAATATTTGCAGACCTTCTCTTCAATAAGTCTATAAAAATCAAGACATGCGTTGAATGGCAAGTGGCAACGTCTTGTTGAAATCACATTTCCATCAGCCTTTCCAGTTTCAATTTATTAAAAAATAAATTATTGCATGTGGATATCTAGGGGCAGTCTCCAGTCCCGTCGCGCCGCCGACCTCATGGCACGAGTTGTACGAGTTGTACGAGTACATTATACTTATATTGTACGAAAGCCATACACAACCATCTAGGTTTAGGTCTCCACCTTCCCCAAAATGTACGAGTACGACTGCAGGTTTGGACAGCTATCATTCCTTTCTTTGTATTTAATTCAATATTGTGTGCCCAGGTCGATTTTTTTTTTGTTAACGAACTTACCACTCTTAAAATGCCGGAGCACGTGTTAAGCTTTTTTCAAAATTAGTAGAAAGAGAGAGAGAGAGATGTTTGGTCTCAGTCGTTATTTCTAACATTTAATGGGGAAACTAAATTATTAGTGTAAATTGACTTGTTGTTGTATTTTAGGAAACCATTCATTTCACGCGATTTTAGATGCCTGAAAAAAGAACGTCTTTCGGGCACGGCTGGTATTGAGCCCTAAATCGTCCGATGGGGAAGCCAATACACTAGCACTTGAGTCAGAGCCACCCATGTACTCCCTACTACGATTCTTAAGTGTTTAGCACTATTGAGTCGTAGGGATGTTAGATCTATGGAGGGAAGGTCAAATTGTGGAATTATCCTTTTATGAGTGAAACGGACAAGCCCAGTTTTTGCGGATTGATTCTCAGCCCATAGAGCTTCGTCGATTCACCAACAAATCTAAGGGCATAGTTCAGAATTTCAATGAATATGAGAAAGAATTTGCCACAGACCCTAACAACCACATCATCCGCGTACATAGTGGCTCTATTCCTTCCCGTTTTAGTTTCAGAAGTATTTCGCTGAAATGGGTTCACAGAAGAGGTGATATAAATTCTAATTGAGGGATGCCTCTTGCGGTAGTGACCCTTACTATGTTGCGGAGCATACACGTTATCAGATTCAGTAGAGCTAGTTTAACTATCACATTTTCCAAGTTTCTAGGTATAGTGACAAGGAAGGCAGCCAATGTGTTGTCTTTATCGCTGAGACTTTTTTCAATCGTACTGCCAACTTCATGCAGGGCCGTTTTTACGTTTTGTGTAGGTAAATATGTTAATTTAGGGCTAGCTAAACAGCTAAGTCTAAAGCCAAAATAATCCTATAAATTCTAAACCGAAAAATATCTCCCAGGTATGTGATATAGGTACGATATAAAAAAAATCAAAAAAAAATTCAGTCAGTTCATTTCCTGTTACGTCATGCACATGCCAAACAGAAAACACTGATTCGAATGAGCTGAGGTGTGAATATAGATATAATGAGAAGCACAGTGGGGAGAAAATACTGTAAGAAGCCTATGGGCATTTGTAGAAAAGCAGGAGACGTATCGTGCATGAGAGGACGAAGGCTGACATCAGAGCTGCTGTTGACATGTTCAGATGATTAAACGAGCTGAATACAAACTTATCCGCATAAAAAATAGGGTTTGAAAATCATAAAGTCTAAGCGATTGAAAGATGGTACTGTAAAAACAAGATTCGAACTTTGGGGTAACGTGTCAGGGTAACAAACCATGAACCAAACTCTGTAAAAGCTGCAGAGAATTCAAAAGTTCCGCTTCAGGGTATTAGGGTATTACTGTTGAACTTTTTGCCATTATTGTAAGGGCAAACACCTACAAAAATTTGATTTGGTAAACGAACATCAGAATTTTCACACCGGAGCCTTGCTTGGCATTGTCGGTTTTTTGTGTTCGTTTGTTATAATGACTCCGGAATTTAGAGTGGACATAGCAAATATTTAGCCCGCGAATAGTAATCACTTTTCTGCGTTCGCTCTCTTCTGTAAATACAGGCTAGCTAATTTGGCACTTATTGAAACAGCGGTAGATTGCACACCAGTGCCATTATTTTCCTCTCACCGTCGTCTCGCCATTTACTTAATAAACTCCAATATATTGTAGTACATGTTCCAATCCAGAATTCGACTTCACGTGGTTAAAATTCCATCTCCGTAAGAAAATTATCCTCTATTGCTTTATTTATAGAAGCCCAAAATTGGACAGCAATTCGACCTTGAGCGAGTTTGATGCGCTGTCTGATTTCATTCTAAGAATTGTATTTCTGTATTTCCATCTCAAACAGTTATCACGGGCGATTTTAACATACACAATTCTGGGTGGCTTCGATATTCTGGACAGACAGCACTTGAAGGGCAGTGTGTTGAGAACTTCGCTGCAGAAAACAACTTGAACCGTATGGCAATACGAGAAAGCCAATTAGAGCGGACTTAACAGCTTCCTTAAGAATTTTGACTGAGCGTTATATTTCCTCGATAATGACGTAGACGCGGCTGCTGATATGATGACAGATACAATTCTCTTTGGAATAAAATCCTTTTATCCTTCATCGGATGAAGAGTATCAAACCAAAAGAAAAGTCTTGGTACGACTCGAGCTGTAAAGAGGCTGTCGGGAGTTAGAAAAATGTTTTTCCGATCCTTTAAGACCAACCCGACAGAGGAAAACCGAAAAAAGTTCAAAGAAGCCAGGAACGACAGCAACGTTTTTTTAAGCGTGTACAATTTCAATGCGACCAAAAACTGAGACGAAAAATACGAGTACATTTCCATACTGTGTTTTGTCACTGACTACTCTTGAGTGCGTCGATTCTTCAATGGGAAGAATCCACTTTCGCAACTGTAGCAAGAGTACTAAACACACACAAATCTGCTGGTCAAGATGGTTATCTCGCCTTCTTCTGAGGAGGTGTTCTTACACGACGGCAAAACCACTGCGTAAGCTTTTTCATCAATCTTAATCTTTAGGACTCTTTTCTGTCCCTAAAAAAGGCGAATCTTCTTCTCTCTCCTCCTACAGACCTATTGCACTTACGTCTTTTCTTTCCAAGGTCATCGAATGATAAACCGGCAGCTCATGAAATATCTCGAAACACAAAAACTCCTCAATGCCCGGCAGTGCTGCAACAGATTCACTGGTGATCTGATGGTATGTATCACCGAAAAGTGGAACCAAATTCTACATCAATCTGGGAAAAGTATCATGGTTGCACTTGATATTTCTAAGGCATGCGTGCATTTGGGACCGACGGATTTCGTCTTCAATGGATTAGAAATTACCTTTCAGAACGTTTAATTAAAGTTGTCTTTTATGGTTTAGAGTCTGATATTTACAAATAAATGCTGGTTTGCTCCAGGACTCCGTTCTGTCTCCGACACCCTTTTTAATTTTCATCAACGAACTCTTGTCTGCGACTTCTAATCCAATATATTCGTTTACTGGCAATAGTACTCTCTCCTTTCATATTCGTTCCTGAACTTATGTCCCTGGTCTTTGGTTGTAGAACGGGAACGGCAGTGTGTATAGCTCTAGTGACGATATAGGTTCAAAGAAGAAACTGTTCCCTGTCTTCTTCTCATGCTGAGATAATTATGCGAACAACTTTGAGTGGGATTTAACAAACCTGCATCGTTTAAGGTATTTGTAGCAGTATTGGTGAAAATATTGCTAAAGGCATTTGCCACAATCACAGGGTCTTTTACATCCACATCGCCACATTTTATGAGGGATGGTACACAATGAGATGAATTTTTATTAAAATGTTCATTAATAATACCCCATTCATTTTCCAGCACCCATTTGCGCTGTGAAGTTTGTATAAATAATATTTCTCCTTGCATTTGAGATTCTCATATTTAATTTATTTGCATATATTATCATAAATTTGTCTAATACGAATGTCATTCGGATGATTTTTACACTTCAATCGAATATCATTTTTTAGAACGATTTTCTATAGCAAATAATTTGACATCTATGACATAATTCTCTTACTGGGACAGAGCAAGCTTAAATATGATCCTTCAAGGCAGCAATGACGGATTTTCTCCGCCGTAATTTTGGAGCCATTTTTTTTTTTTTGAGCGCGCGATTATTCGGTCTTATAAAATCTTTATATAGGGTTTTCCAGTAAGGACTTGACAAGGTTTTTTTAAAATAAAACGCAAACCATTTGAGATATTTCAAAAACTTTATTATCGACTTGAAGTACAATCAAAACATTTATGAATAGAACTCGACTTTGTTCATATGGCCACCGCGGGCACGTTTTCATCGGTCGATTCATTGAACCCAATTTTCAACGACTCGGCCAAATATTTCGGCTGAAACGGCCGCTATTTCGCGTTCAATGTTAGCTCTGAGCTCTTCCAACGTCGTCGGCTTAATTCGAGACTTAAAATAGCCCCACAGGAAATAATCAAGCGGCATTAAATCGTACAAACGAGGCGGCCCATGTCTTGAGATAACACGCTCACCATATTTACTCTTCAATAAATCGAGTGTAGCTTGTGCTGTGTGGCTTGTGGCACCATCCTGTTGAAACCACATGTCATCCAAGTCCATATCTTCCAATTCGGGCCAAAAATAATCGGTGATCATGGCACGATAACGCTGAACAGTCCCAGTAACGTGACGATCGTTATCGTCGACGAAAAAATATGGCCCAATAACGCCGCCGGCATGCAAACTGCACCAAACAGTTATTTTTTTTAGATGAAGTGGTGATTCATGAAGCACATGTGGATTTTCACCTGACCAATAACGCATATTTTGCTTATTGACGAACCCATTGAGCCAAAAATGAGCTTCGTCACTGAAGATGATTTTGCGATGAAATTCATCATCTTGGCGCATCTTCTCCAGAACCCAATCGGAGAACGTACGTTGCTTCAAATGGTCCATCGGCTTCAATTCTTGAGTCAGCTTGATCTTGTATGGGTGTAAACCAAGATCCTTATGCAAAATACGCCATAATGTGGTCTGAGCGATGCCCAATTCTTGAGAACGCCGTGGAATAGACCGATTTGGATCGTTTGCTACGGACGCCTGAACGGCAGCGATATTTTCGACACTTCGACCAACCCGTTATCTCACTTACACGGCAACATCACACAACGAATATGTAGACTCAAATTTTTGCATTCAACTTGTTGTTGCCTGTCTACTAGGGCGAGAATTACGACCGAAAATTGGAGTTAACGCTCTTAAAGTTGCAGTCACCAACTCCGAATTTCGGTAGAAATTTTTTATAATTTGCAGACTTTGCTTGTTAGTGTACTTTACCACGATGAAAATGTTGAGTTTACTGAATAAATTGACAGTGACAGTTTGTTGATTAGTGAAAGAGTGCGTTCACAAATTAAATTCAAAGTTGTCAAGTCGAATATGATACTCGTGGAGATAAATTGGTATTGCCAAGAAGGCTAGAATAAATATGATCGATACAAGTTTGAGATTTTGTAGTTAGGTACCCTAGTCGGTGCAGTGCAAGATCCTAATCCATAAACAGCGAATAAAGCCTTGTAATTACCGACACTGGTCAAATAACTTAAACTATCGATATTAATATCGCCAGGGACAATGAAATATTTTCCATGTTCATTAGTTAACGTAATGTAAAGTAAACTTGGTCACGGCTTTTGCGGATGAGTGATCTGGTGCGCTGTCGTGGTATCTGTTAATTCCATATGAAATTAGTCCAATATTTCACTGTGTAACGCCCTGTGGCTCTTATTCCAGGGGCCGAATTCTGCAAGTGTGAGTTTTACCTGTGTACACATTTCAGAAAATTGACATTTAAATTTCAGATTCCTAAGGATTAGGATTGATGAAATGAAAAGCGTATGCAATGTATTGCCAGCTCAAAGGAAGACCTCTTATGAAGACTAGCAGGTATCACCTGCACTAGGCGATTTGTGTTTATTGAGACATTTGTGTATTCTTAGTACTACACTAGCGTAAAAGTGGATTTGTTCCATTATAAACTCGACGTGGGCGGAGTGATGACACAACATGGAAGCGTTAAAACTGCTGGGAAATGTGTAGCAAGCAGATTGGACTTATTCAAAGAGCTGACAGCTGTAATTTTATTATATTTATGTGAGCTTGAGGGTGACGCGTAAATTTTAATGATTTCGAACGTCTTGGAAGAACGAAAAAACAGTCCGCTAACTCTAACAGCCTCAGCTCGGGTCGTAGAAGTAGAAGAAGTTCTTTATTAGGTAATAAAAATAATTTTCTTTCATAACTTCAGAGTTTAAAATTTGAGAACATACGACTATGACATAAATGTCGTCTGTCGGAGATTTGATTTTAAAAATTAATTTGTGATATTTTCCGAATTACATAATACTCCATTTAACAATCCAACTATTTCCACTTCTAATATATATCTTTTTACAAAGTTTTATAACTGAATTCTTTAAGAATAGGGCATCTACCTATGAAATTTTGCAAATTTTTAGTTTATTTTGGATTACATAATGAACAGATCTTTGAGTGAAAGTTGTTGCATTTAATTCAATTATCACATCGAAAATCCAAATTATTTTAGTTTGATTATTGGTATCTGTAAAGTACTGAGTACCCGTTCCATAATCTAGGTTTCTATAGAAACTTTCAGTTTCCCTCGCCCTTTGTATCGTTTTCCAATGGTAGCTTAACTTTAACACAAGATATATTGTATTAACCGTTCATTTTGACCGGCACGTCTTTTGAAATAAAAGATTTATTTCATTTATTTATTTATTTAGATTTACAGAGTTCTTTAGAAGCATGCAATTCAATGTTTATTTGTTATTTACCTAATTTGTATACATTACATGATAAAATTAATTAATAGTGATTTAATTTTTAACTTTTGTCAGCACAATCCATACAAACTGAAGTTTTTTTATTTTACATTTCCTACAAACATATTTTTTGCAACTAACTCAGATATTTACGGTTTTATTTTCGTGGCAAAATCCAATTTGACAGCATTTCCCTATAGAACTTTAAATTTTATCTACCATCAGTAGTTCATTCAGGTTTCTTGTATCTTGATATCCAGTAGAAAGCTCTTTTCCTAATTGAAATAGAAAGTCCTTTCTGGTAAAATTTGTTCCCGTGAGTTCTTTGTACAGAATCCAAACATTAATTCCAGCTATGTCGAGGATATTAAAAAATACTTGTAAAAGCCATCTTTGAGATAACGACTTAACAGTGTAATTTTTAACCATTTGGTCCATTACATATACACCAAATTTGGTTATGTTGTAAAATAAAATGGTTTCGAGATGCTTTTTCGATTTTGTTAATTTTTTGGGTAATTATGCTAAGTAAAAGTACTTTCTTAGTTGACTCAGCTTTGTATACCGTTAGTGTACAATTACTAAATTTGTAAATTTAGGCAATTGTCCGTTGTTATATTCCTTCCGCAACCAGTAAATGGCTCAATTAGTTCTAGGACAACAAATTCTCCCAAAGATATTGGTGGTTTTTTTCCATTTTTGCCGAAGTATGCAAGCCCATTTATGATATACTCGTATTTGCTTCTCGAATTCGTTGCGAACCATCATTTAATTCCAAATTTACTCTTTTTATTCGGCATATACTGGGTTTTCACCTGGCCTTATTTCGAAATAATTATTCATCAAAAGAAATCTTTTGTCCTGGTACATAGCAGTTTTGACAATTTATGATAAAAGGACTCCAAATGTTTGAGATCAAGGCTAATTTATCGCTTCTCAGTCGTTGCCTTTGTTCGTTTTTCATATCCGATCAATATAAATTTCAAGATATCCGTGAAATCTTTCCTACTCATCGTTTTCCCAAAAAACCCAGGTCCTCATTTTTTTGATCATAAGTAAAACAATTTTAGATTTTTAGTTTCATAAGCACCACACCCATATAAAATTGCTAAAAATGAGTTGAATTTTTCTTCTAATAGAACCCACTCTTTTCCAAAAACTTTAGAACCTCGCATTTCTATGCATTTCCTAATATATCTAAACTAAAATATTTTTATTTAGGTACCTATTATCAAACAAAAAAAGCGGTGCTAACTTTTCTCTCGTTTTCATGTCTTTTTGCAGATGCTGGTCTTTCTCGAGAAAATCCATGTTATATTAGTTACCACACAGTTCCATCAAGAGCCTTCATATATTGGATATATGTATTTTAAATTTCGTTGCC
Source organism: Volucella bombylans (assembly GCA_949129095.1). NCBI lineage: Eukaryota > Metazoa > Arthropoda > Insecta > Diptera > Syrphidae > Volucella > Volucella bombylans. The sequence goes on from OX422140.1 coordinate 323,379,194, forward strand.
GATATATAAGGGCGAAGAAAAAAATTCGTTTTCGAATGTATTCTCTGAAGTGTCTGAGAGTCCATCTTCATCATCAATATTCCTATTCTCATCACCAAAGAGTTTTCATTTATACCATATTCTAGTAGTTTTTGTATTTTTGAACGGCTCGCCATTTTAAAATAATAAATTATTCCTAAATAACAAAAAACAGATCCAAGAATAATGTGAATTTATAAAAAAAAAAAACTTTACCTTTTACAATATAAAACACAGTCTGCAATTTCTGCTATTTATCGCAATCACGCGCAATATCCATCATCAATTGATTATAAAATAGGCGAATACTCAGCTTATATGTAATCTCAGTAACGGTTTTAGTTACAACATTAGGCAGACAACTAATACAAAATGCACAGAATTATACAAAAGCAAAGAAAGGCCTCATCCTGTTATAAAACAAGAGAAAACTCTAAAAGAGGGAGGGAGATTAAAGAGAAGATTAGAGGTCATTTTGAGGTATATGTAGATTGTAGGTATACCACATACCTATCTCAGGAAAAAGATAAAACTAATAAATAGAAATATTTACAATAATTATCGAATAAATATAAATAATACTTTCATAATAAAGGGTGACCAGGTTTAACAAAAATTAAATAATAAATAAATTTAAATAAAACAACAACAGCGTGAGATATAAAATTGATTCTGGTTTTATTTTGTCATTACGAAGGTTGTTTGAAAAGTTTTCGACCGAACAATGATACAAGACATTTTTTCTTGTAACTTTACACACTTCTCCCAGCGATGCTCCCATCTCTCTAACCTGTCCACATAGTACTTGGCGTTTTTCTCTGCAAAATAATTGTTCACGAAGGTGATTGCCTCCTCATTTGACGAAAATCTCTGTCCTCCGAGCGCAGTTTTTAGATGAGGGAACAAAAAGAAGTCGCTTGGGGCTAGATCTGGTGAATAAGGTGGATGGTCAAGCAGTTCAAACCGTAATTCATGGCTTTTCGACATAGCAACAGCTGAGGTGTGAGACGGCGCGTTTACTTGGTGAAACAGGATTTTCTTTTTCTGCAAATGTGGCCGTTTTTCCGCAATTCCTGCCTTCAGCTTGGCAAGTAATGATGCGAAGTATGCTCCTGTAATGGTTTTTCCTTTTTGAGGATAATCGATTAAGATAACTCTTTTACTATCCCAAAAAACAGTCGCCATCACTTTCCCAGCCGAAAAAACAGTTTTTGCTTCTTTTGGAGCCGGCTTGCCCTTTGCAGTCCACTGTTTTGACGGAATTTTTTTTTCGGGTGTATAATGGTGTATCCAAGTTTCATCTACAGTAATTAATCGGCGCCAAAACTCGGATTTATTGCGCCTAAACAGCGCCAACAGAACGTTGGAAATGTTCATTCGAACACGTTTTTAGTCTAACGTAACCAAACGCGGCATCCAACGCGCGGACAGTTTTCTCATGCCTAAAACTTGATTTAATACGAGTATGTAACAAACACGTTCTTTGGACATTTTCATAGCCTCTACTATCTCTCTCACTTTAATTCGGCTAACACCATTTGGCGAACTTTAGCAATGTTTTTGGACGTCCCGAACGTTCATCATCTCCCAAGCTCTTACGGCCACGTTTAAATTCAGCTGCCCAAAATTTCACTGTGGTAAATGATGGTGCAGAGTCCCCATACACAGAGTTCAACTCATTTTTTATTTGCGTAGGCGTATTGCCTTTCAAAAACAAGAATTTAATAACAGCTCGATACTCAATTTTTTCTATTTTCACAAAAACGCTCACTTCGACTGACTCAAACGACTGTCAACTAAAAACTGCGCGTCCAAAATGACTGAAACTTCGGTAAGTAACTGCCAAAGGATGCACAACTAGCACTCACTAGCCTTTATTGACGAGTGCCGCTATCTTTACGTTGGAGTCGGAAACTTTTCAGACAACTCTCGTATGTGTGGAATCGCACATCATTCAAATGGCCGCCTCGGCTTCGATGGCAGTGCCTCAAGCTTTTTTGATGATTCGGTCCAATATGTGCGGCGTTATTCGGCAATAGCGTGTCAAATGTTGGACTCGAGCCCATCCAAAGCGCATGGCTAAGAACTTGATGTAGCCTCAGAGAAAATAATCGAGTGGTGTCAAATCGCAAGATCGCGGCAGCCAATTGATAAACGCTCGCCATCTTGGAGCGTTTCGTGGCTTGTATGACATGTAGTGGCGTCTTGTTGGAACCACTGTTCGGATATATCGATGTTGTCGAGCTCTGACTACAGAAAGTCGGATGACATCGCTCTATACCCAAAACCATTGACTTTAACGAGACCCCTTATTTCGAAAGAAATATGCCGCCATGACATAAACCGCACTAAATAGTCAATCTTTGTGGATGCATTGATGCTTGGCCGAGCACTTGTAGATTGTGTTTTCTCCCATAATGGCAATTTTTCTTGTTGATATAGCCGCTGAGCCGAAAATGGGCCTCGTCCGAGAAGATGATTTTTTGTCCAAAATCCGGATCTCCGATCAACATTTCTCGCGCCAAATTAGCGAACTCACGGCATTGTCTATGTTCATCCGGCTTCAACTCTTGCGTCAGCAAAATCTTATACGGATGTAGGCCCAAATTCAATCGCAAAATAAGCCGGGTTGACTCTCTGGCGATGCCCAATTCAGCTGATGACGAATCGGCATTTCAGAAGCTATGATGACGGCCGACCATGCGACGAAATGTTGCGTATTTACAACTAACCTGGAATTTCGATAATCTTTTTAAATAATTTTCGAACGTTGGTCAAGCTTAAAACGATGAAATGGCAAACCTTAATGAATATTTTGACAGCTGGATGTCATTGGTAACTTTGATAGCTACTGAAACATAACAATTGGAAAAACTATCATTGCTATCTGGTTTACACGTTACTACATCAAACACTAGAATTTAAATTTAGGAGAAAATTAGTAAACCGGTCATTGTGACCAGTTGATATATCTGTTGTTAATTACGCTAATAATTCTGTCCTCCTATTGTTCCATTCCGTTTGTGTTACATTGTCATTTCTTCAACTAAGGCTAAAGTCAGCACCCTGTTTATTCAAGTTTTTTACCCGGAGCAATTCCGTTTGAATTACAATAATTTGAAGGTAAGTAAGTTGCTTTCATGAAGATGTCCATCTTCCATTCCAGTTTCTAGCAGAAGTGCGTAGTTGAATGTGAAATTATATAATCGCAGTATCCTTTTAACGAAATACCTTGTATTGTACTCCATTTGTTTGCACAGCCCTCTTTTAATGAGGAAGTCATACCATGTTGCGTTTTTGCAGTTTTTTGCCGCTTAGTTTATTTTCTCTGTATGTTTTGCGAGAGTCATTTTTGGAGTCAGTGTCATCCCTAGATAGCAGTAATTTACCGTAGTTGGTATTTCATTATCTTAAAGTACAATTGCTCACGGTGAGCTGTTCTGCCTCCATTTTGAAAAATCGTGATTTCCGATTTATTTAAATTCATTTCTAAGTTCCATTTATTACAGTACCCTTCTAATCTATTTACCATCATTTGCAGAACTTATATATTTTCGGCCGGAATGACAATGTCATCTGCATAGAAAAGCAACCTAATATTCAAATCATCTATGTATAAGCCACCATCTAAATATTCATGCAGAGAATAGAAAAGGTTATAGAAGACAACCTTGTTTAACTCCCGACAATGAGTCGAAGTAGTTTGATAATTCTTCTCCTATCCATTCTGCTGATCTAGTGTCCTGACAATTTTCGTAGATACTCCCAATGCATGTAATTTGTATATTAGAAGTTTACGTGATACTTTATCGAACACCGCTTTGAAATCCATGAAGAAGGTGTTAACCGTTTGCTTACAGAATACCTTTTGATGTTTGCAGAGGGTTTAGAAGTTGCTGAAAGTAGGTTCTAAATTCTTAGAACACTGTTTAGTGGCTTGTTTTCTTATCTCCTTGACGATCTTCCACCATTCCTTGATTTATTTTCTGCTCAAGGGATTTGTAATACTCAGCTTCCTTCTTCTCACAAATATTTTTATACTTTTTATTTGCATTGAGGTAATTCTCTCTATCTATTGAGGTTGTTGTTTTAATAAATAGTTCTAAAGCCTCAAACAACTTCCTTTTCGCAGTTGGTTTTAGGAAGATAACTAAAATTATTTGTCTCATGTACCATGTTCGATGAAGTCTTTATAATATCAGCTAAACGCTAGAGCTCTAATATTTCCTGTTTACTTTCAATAATATTGTTATTTATGTGTTGTTGATATAATTATATAGACATTGTTTTCTCTTTACTTGAGCTTTGGTAAAAGGTGAGGTTTTTTTTCGGGTTATATTGCCTCGTAATGACGATAATCAAACTGACATATGGTCCGCCCATATATTTTCATCTACTGAGAGGGTTTTTATGTGGGTAAGTAACTCTTGTAATTCTGCACATACATGGTTGATAGAATTTCTAACGCTACTCTCATATGAGATATTTCCAACCTCATCTCGGTTTGTTAGTCCATTGGTTATTACTAATCCATATACACTACAAAAATTTATAAATTCTTTGTCTTCTTTAATCATGATCAAATAATTGGATTTTCTTGTGCTTGAACCTGCTTCAAAACTATTTCGATGAATGTTTTCAAATCTCCAATAACTATATGATTGGCTATGCGTACCACTTTAACAAGCCGTTTTACCACAGTAAATTCCTCATCTCAATTAGCACCTTTAAGTACAATACCGAACTATAATTATAAATATCTCTTTGTCTACGTGAATTTTAATCGTCTCCATCCCTTTGTGTTGCCAGATATGTGTTGTATGTGGCACTCACTCAGACTCTTTCTTATTCCATACATACATCCACCAATCACTCTTCCATCATTTTCTGTTTCTGTTTTTCTGTTTTCAAGCTATACGAGTATCAAAATATTTAAAATACTTTCTATAGTCTTCAATTTCAATTATATAGGAGAATTCATTATATAATAGCTTATTTTCAATCTATGTATATTATATGATATTATGCTTATATGTTTGCACCTAATACTACTTTCCTTTAAACACTTTACTTTATCAATGCTTTTATTGTAAAACTTTTTTTTTTGACTAACTACAACATACCTACACTTAATCGTATTTTGCAATTATTTTGGGCATAATACTCTTAAATTCAAAATTAATTTCTATTTTCTCACAATATATACTTTTCAACACTTCATCCGCTTTGTTTTGGGCACAGACTAGTTCATCATCCATATTTCAAACAAACCATATGCAATTTACTAATTACTAGGTGGGGTGAAAAGTAACCTCCTTGGGAATGAAAAATTTTTTTTTAAATGTTTTTTTTTATTTTATTCAGGGGACTATACCTTTTAGCTTAATACTCTTATTCCAGCGAATTTCCAACTTCTTGATCCCGTCCGAAAAGTAATTTTCCGGAAGGTCTGCAAAATACTCCTCCGTGGCGTCGATGATTTCCTCGCGTGAGCTGAATTTTTTATTGACGAGCCATCTTTTGAGGCTTGGGAAGAGATAATAGTCCGAGGGAGCCAAATTGGGCGCATACGGTAGATGCGACAGCAATTGAAGCCGTAAGTCATTGATTTTAGCCGTGGTTGCGATTCTCTTGTGCGCCGGCTCATTGTCTTGCAAAAACAACATTTTTTTTCGCTTCATGTGAGGCCGTTTTGCAGCGATTTTGGCCTTCAATCGCTCCAATAATGCACAGTAATACTCGCTGTTGATGGTTTTTTTCTTTTTCTAGGTAGTCCACGAAGAGTATGCCATGACAATCCCAGAAAACCGACGCCATAACCTTTCCGACCCATCGAGCCTCCCTCGGCAGCTTCGTAATAGTTGTAATAGTGGATCCAAGTTTCATCAACAGTTACCAATCGATGCCAAAAATCCGCCCGATTCCGCATCAGCAAGTCCAAACAATCTTTCGAAGTGCTCTCGCGTTCGTGTTTTTGGTCAGGTGAGCATGCGCGGCACCCAGCGGCAGGATAACTTGTGCGCGTGTGCGCTCAGTACTAATCTTTGTGGTATCTGCTAGCTCGCCTTCACTTTCCGGTCAGCCAACACTATTTCATGTATTTTTTTGACATTGTCCTCTGTAAACGCATCGTAGGGCCTGCTGCTGCGCACTTGATCGGACTCAAAACCAATATTTGACAGTGTAATCTGACAGAGCATTAGCCCCATAATATTTATCCAACTTTCTTTTGTTTCCTTTGCCGTTTTGCCTCTCAAAAAATAATGTTTTATGAGAGAACGAAAATCGTTTTTGTCCATATTCAACATGATGCCAAACACGTCAACAACAATCAGCTGTCAGGACAAAACTAAAGACAGTATCGCACTGAAATTTGGCATGTCTGCCTAGATATGAACGGACTTCAAGGCACCATAACATTTTTTTGCAGTAGCAGCGCATTCTGGCGGTCAAGGAGGTTACTTTTCACCCCATCTAGTAATTTGTCAGCACGGGTCGGGTTCCACCTTTTCTTTTGATTTGAAAATCTTCATCCAATGAGGGATAAATGGTATCGTTCTAATAGAATATAGTGATTGTCATCATATCAGGAAATACAACGGCCAGCTGAGAAGCTGTCCCCTAAGATATTTCGTGTTGCCTAATGGTATTCTAAGCAATTTTTTCTCTTATCGTGTGGTAAGTGTACGAGAAATCAGCTGATATGACACCATGTTCCAACGAGCTTAAAGAGGAAAGCACACCAAGGGTGTTCTTATAAGGATGAGAAGTTAAAAACATGTTGACGGTATGCCACACCTTCCTTCGGGAGTTGTCTGTCCAAAATTACGAAGACATCATATCAGAATGATGACAATTTATTAATTTCTCGTTTTAATCGAACAGCGTAAATCCTTGTTGGTTTATCGAAATAACCTAGTGATTTGACGTAGCCCCACAGAAAATGATCCAATGGCGTTAAATCGCACGATCCTTGTGGCCAATTGATGGGTCCATTTCTTGAAATGATTCTGTTGCCAAATCGTGTTTTCAATAAAGCGATGTTGTCGTTAGTGGGCTGCTAAATTATTCTGTTTGAATCACAGATCTTCCACATTAATGTCACGCAAATTTTGGAGCAAATAATCACTGACCATCATATTTCACCAGTGTCTATTGGCAGTAACTTGTGCTCCTGCTCCATTTTTAAGAAATAAGGCCTAATAATGCCACCTCGGTACAATTCACACCATACAGTACATTTTTTTGAATGCAATGGCATCTAGTTAACTTCTTGAGGATTGTCCTCGCTGTTTGTTTACTAGCCATTCAATCATTCATCCAATCACCAAAAACCCGACGCCATTATTGGTCACGCGGTTTTAGCTCTTGCACCAATTGGATCTTATAACACATTACGCACAATTTCGCAGATAGTTGATGGATAAAGGCCAAGTTGCTGCGAACGACAACGAATTGATAGATTGGGGTCTTCTTCAACACAAGCTTCCATTGCCCCGATAGTTTCTTCCAAACCCACAGTTCTCATTCTTCTTGGGGTGTGAGTTTCCAATAGAGTGAATTGGGTGTACAATTTTTCAAGAATTCAATAGATGGCCGACATCATTGGCATCATTAAATTCCAACCAGTGCTGTTTCAGTTTCGTTTCGATTTTGGAAATCAATTACAAAGATTTGAAATCATTGTTGTGGTGTCAATCTTTCGATGATTACATACCTACCTATCCTAAGCGAGTTCCAAAAGTTTCCTCCATATCAAGAATATCTTCTTCTCACTTTTTCATCGGAAAAGGACTGTGTAGCGTTGTTGTTTACTGTGATTAATCGTGGCACCCATCGGATCGATAGATTTTTCTTACTCAACTTATCATGTAAAACGATGTTTGACGTCCCGCACGATATGCCTACGGCCTCTTCTACTTCACGCACTTTTGTTCGGTGATCTGCCAGTATCACATCACGGACACTTTCAAGGATTTTCTCAGTTGTCAGGTCTGCCAGGCGGCCTAAACGCTGCTCGTAAAAAACAGATGTGCAGTCGCGTTTAAATATTCTGAACCAATGTCTCACGGTTATCATCGATAGTGAAGGGTTTGCATAGACAGCATCCAACTTCGCTTTTATACCTTTGCAGGTTTTTCCTTCCAAAAATAAAAATTAGGTATCGATATTGCTGTTTTTCCATTGTAACAAAATACACCAACTACTTCTAGTACAATACAATGAGATTTTTTATGGCGCCGTTACAAAGATGCATCAACACAACCTGCCTTTAAGAACGACCAATTAATGATCCATATTCGTACTTCTCCATCAATTCAAAAATTGGCTATTCAAAAAGTCTGGGCAACTTCTAGCGTTTTTAGAAAATGAGGTAAGCCCGGAATGAAAGATAACAGTAGACAAATGAATAGTATGAATTTTTAATCTCCATAACGACTATTTGGCAACGGAAAATAAAGTGCAAAAAACTCTCCATACAGTGGGTACGTTCTATAATTAAGGACATACGTTACTAGTCGTTTCGCTCAACAAAGGGTCATAAATACTCCATTCAGTGTCATAAAATTTCCGAAAAAAGAAAACGAAAAAAGAAAACGAAAAAAGAAAAAGGAAAAGAGAAAAGATAAGAGGACATTTTTTCTCATTTACATGCGTTTGGCTTTATGAGATACGTGACTATACACAAGGAATAGTAAAAGTCACATGGTTACCAGAAGGAGTGTGAAATTTATTAAATATGCTTGGCAGCATAAGTTTATGAAATCGCTCAAGGCAAAAAGCACATCTTTTAAAACGACAAACTTTCCCTAAGAAGACTATCAATTTTTGGAGCGTAAATTGTCTTCGTTGCTACTCCATTTGGATTTGATTTGTTGTGTCAGTTAAATGGGAAACCATCGCCGTTAACAAGTTTAAAACTGTCATTAATTTTTGGAAATTGCTTTATAGTAACCACAGGCTAAATTGGAATTAGAATTTCAGTTATGTTAGGTAATAGGATTCATTATAGTTAATATTGATGTAATAAAATGGGAATCATGGAAGAAATATTACGAATATTTTAATATCTTCAGATTTTATGAATTGATTGTGAATACATCTTTTCAAAAAACAAAATAGATTTTAAAGGAATGTAACGACGAAAATGTGGAGAGAGTTGTGATGCATACGCACTTAACTTGACTGAAAATAAAGGCCAGAAGTAATATGGTAGATGAAAGTAATATGGTAGATGTTGAAAAGCATACCAAGGTAAGAATGGAAATCACAATACTTCTTAACTACCGGTAACTGAAGTTTGCTCAAAGCTCTAATTTGAAAGTAGGAATTACAATATCGATCTCTAGCCAGCTGCCTCCAGTTTCGCAAGCTAAGTTGGTTGAGATCCAGTTCCACCTGGGTGAGACACCTGAGTCGCGGTCTTTCTCTACTGCGCTGTCCTTCGTGGGTGGATACGAAGATTTTTCGGATTGGAGCATTGGTGTTCATCCGCTCTACATGACCCAGTCGATGTTGCTAAACAGTCCGTTTATTTCATAGTTGTATCTGCTCCTCCATTCTCCTTCTACGCAGACGGGACCGAACATCACCCGAAGAATTTTCGTCTCAAAACAGCCAAGAGCATCCGCATCCATTTTTGATAAAGTCGATGCCTCTGCGCGGTAGAGCAGGACTAGGATTATTAAGGTCTTATATGGAATCACTTTTGTTGTTCGAGAGAGAGCTCTTAAATTGCCTCCTTAACCCAAAGGAGCAGCGATTGGAAAGAGTTATCCTTCATTTGATCTCAGCGGTGGTGTCTTTGTCTGAATTAATAGTGAAGCCTAAGTAGACAAAGTAGTTAACTACCTCACAGTTATATTTGTCAATGGTGACGTTCTGAATGAGACGTCAGTGTTGGGTGTCCTTTCTTGTTGACAGGATATACTTGGTATTGCCCTCATTGACAGTTAAGCCCATCTTCGCTGCTTCCACCTCAATATTCGGGAAAACGGTCCTGACATCACGCTGCTTTCTTCCGATTTGTCAAAATAATCGACGTATGCGAGTAATTGAACGGAATTTTGAAAGATTGTGCCGACACTATTCTTTCACGAATGATATTAAAGAAATCGCATGACCGCGCATCGCCTTGTCCAAATATTTTTCTTGACAGCAAAGTTCTAGGTGAGTTCTCTACCGATCTTGATTTAGCAGCGTGCATTCTCCATCGCTATACTGCACAAACGAATAATGCTTCAGTCATCGGGCATACGTCAGACCATGTTTTACAGATGAGTTTTTGTAAGTTCGTTATCAAGCCGTCACTTGCCGTTTTGAAGAGCTCGGCAGTCAAGTAGTCCGCTCCAGCAGCTTTGTTGGACTAAGGTTTAGATATGGCTATCTTCACTTCATCCACTTGGGTGCGTGGAATTGTTGGTTTACTGTACATCATCCAGATTGAAAGTTTCATTCTGTCTGACAGCGTTATTTGCTTCGCCATCGCCCTCTATACAGTCTACAGAAATGCTCTTTGCAATTTTCAGCATCAACTACGAATCTACTACGATGTTCCCTTGTTCATCTCTACAGGCTTCAGTTCGGGGTTTGTATCCGTCGCACTTTTTTTTTACATGTTCGTCTCTCCCCTTCTGCTCGTAAAACTCGTCAATAGCTCTAGTCCTCCTATGCAGCGCCTTTGTATGCATCTTGCTTAACTGCATGTGCTTGCCGACACTCGTCATCAAACTAGGAGTTTCGGTTGGGTGGCTGAGTGAAACACAGCATATCAGAGGTATTTTGGCAACGTTGCCACTGGTCTTCGATACATTGTTCTGGCGGCATAGAACCTCTTAAGAGATTAAGAGAGACTCGATCGGAAAGGGATTCGGCGATCTCTTGCAATTGTAGCCGTCCGACGTCGAACTTCCTCACAGTATTACCTTGCCTTTGTGATGTTCGGGATATTCACAACCGTACCTTAGGTACAAAAAGCTAGTAGTTCAAATCGATGTCGGCTCCCCAGAACGTTCGGACATCCATAATCCTGGAGGAGTACCTTCGCCGATCGTAATGAGGTCAATCTGGTTGATGGTTGATTGATCAGGAGTTCTCCAAGTCCTCTTATGAATATTGAAATGTGGGAACCGGCGTGTTAGCTATGACAATGTTTCGCTCCGCCGTAAAGTCAATTAGCCTGAATCCGTTATCGGAAGTGTTGTCGTTCAGGCTATACCTTCCAACAATACTACCAAAGATGCCCTCTTTTCCGCCGAGAACAATTTTAATGTCACAGCTGGAGTACCGCTAGTAGGTCTTCTACAAGAGCTCGTAGAAGCTATCTTTGGTGTCGTCAAATGTTGCCTTAATACTGTAAGTTTAGCCCTAATATGGATTGTTACGAGGCGCTCGTTCACATTCCGGAAACTCACTACTTCTTGCCCAAGTCTGCCTCTAATAAAAAATCCGCAAAGAAATAGAGGCGGTAGATGTCGCAGTTTTTCTTCCTTTTTTATCCACTTCTTGGATGGTGGGAATATCTGCGGCCTATTTAGGGAACTAACATTCCACATATAGATCCGAAGTTCGTTGTCCTTGTTTTGTTTGCAGGGGTTGTCAACAGTAGATCCATCCGTATCCGTCGGGCAGTTACCCCGGTCGGCATAATCCTCAACCTGGAGGGCCAGTCCAATTGCAGATGCTCCTAGGACGAGGGGTCGGTTAAACTGTATACGTCCGTGTTCGAGTGTGTGAATTGATCAATTTTCTAACAAGCCCAGGGATCTCTTTGGGGCACTTGACCAGATGGAAGCATTTCTGACAGATAAATGACTTGCATATGGAGTCCAGAACATTTCGTAGCAGGAGTCGTTCATAGACCTCAACGGAGATCACACGCATTACGCATTTCTTGTTCGACTTTAAAAGTGTGGAAAAAAAAAATAAATACAGTGTTAAACAACGAATTTTCAAGTGTTCAGTAGCCGAAGTGGTAGAGACCCGGACAATAAATCTCGGGGTTCTGGGTTCGCTTCCCAGCCTCTTCGAAAGTTTTTTTTTTTTTTTTAATTCATTTAAAAAGACAATTTTTATTAAAAAGTGTTTACATAATACAAACCGACGTGATGGATTGTGGAGAGCGGTCCGCTATGCTAATAGCGGGACCTGCGGAGTTACCAGGCGAGGCTTCGAGTGGTTCGAGCGTCCCACCCTCCCAACGTCCACTGAAAAGCTTGGTGGATTGAGGGTATTAAACAATTTCGCTTCATTGGCAGCAAGCGAATCGGACGATGAAGAGGAGGAAATCTTGTCCATAAGTAACAGCATCAAAATGCTGCAGCAGAGTTTACAGGCCATTAAAGAGCGGCAAATGGTCAGAAGGAAGAGGGAAGAGCATGAGCTATCCCAACAACAACAGCAGTCGCAGCTTGCTCAAAAGCAGTCGCAACAAAAAATACAGTCAGCACAAGTGCTACAACAACAAAAAGCAAAACAAAAGAAACAACAACAACAAGAGCAGCCACAACAACGGCAACAACTAAAACAGCAGCAACAGCAACAACAACAAAAACAACAACAACAGCAGCAGCAGACGAAGAAGAAGGAGAAGGTGCCTCCTATCAACACCTATAAATTGGAGGTAATTGCAACCAAGGACCTGTGTAAGTTGGTCATTGGTAATAATTTCAATATTAAGAGATTGGGGAACGATCGTCATGCCATCCACTGTAATACAGTGGAGGGCTACGCGAAAGTTAAAGAGCTCCTAAAGGAAACGACGACGGAGCACTACTCATACACACCGAAGTGTGAAAAGCGGCAATCGATGCTGTTGAAGGGGTTGGAACCGTCTTCTGATCCTGAGGAGATCCTAGCACTGCTCAAAGAGAAGGAGTGCGAAGGACTCAAGTTTGTGGGGGTAAAGCCATTTACCACAGCTAGAGCCAGGCGGGAGAAACGGAGTCTGCCGTTCTTCTTGGTGCAGCTCAGTCCCGAAAGCCGTTTGGATAGTCTAAGGAGTATCAATGTCCTAGACTACCAGGTGGTTCACTGGGAAAAATTAAAAAGGAGCGACGGCGTTATACAATGCGTTCGCTGCCAGAGGTTCGGGCACGCCGCGTCGAAATGCCAAATGCAGCCTCGATGCGTGAAGTGCGCAAAGAACCACAGTTCCGAGGAGTGTGCTCTGGGTGTTGACGGAGCATCCGATAGGTCGCAGCTCTCGTGCGTATTATGTGGGAACGTGGGACACACCGCAAACTATCGGGGTTGTCCTAAGTTCACCGAAATTAAAAAAGCAAAATTGGCTCGGCAGCAGAAGGTGGAGGTCAAACGTTCACCTGTGAGGTTTCAAACACCAGCCGTCACGCCCCAAATTTCCTACGCCCAAATGGCGTCAGGTAGGGGGGCTACGGTACAGCAAGCGACTGTTGCTTCTTCGGCTCCGATGCCGAGAACAACGGAAGCTGCACCCAACATGCTAGCCATCTTGCTCGCAATCCAAGGGCAGATGGCTCAGCTGCAAAAGCAGGTTCAAGAACAGGCCAAGCGGGTGGACCAGATCTACGCGCTGCTGCCGGGCCTAACGCAATACATGTCGTAATGGGTACGCACATGGTGGAGCAAACTTTGAAGGTCCTTGCGGTGAATGTGAATTCATTGATTAGGATCGAACGAAGAGCCGCGATGTTTAAATTGCTACAAGACCAAACTCCTGATGTGCTTTTCGATAGCGAAACCAAGCTAACCGATAAGCACAAACTGGAGTACAATAATTATATTGTTAGAAGAAGAAACCGGCCCAGATCCAAACGTGGAGGCGGTGTCGCGATCTTCATTAAAGAGGGTATAAAATTTCACAGAGTGTACAAGGGGGTGTTGCGCAGGTTCCGCAGTGGAAAGCGGCTGTACTTGGCCTCTGTTTATGCACCTGAGGCTTCACAATCCACCCTATTCATTACAGAGCTTGACACGCTTTTTCGACTTCTGAGGCTGGAATCGGGGGAGAATTATTTTATAATCGGCGGGGATTTCAACGCTAGACATAGAGATTGGGGAAATAATTTGCCAAATACTAGAGGGAACCTACTACTCGATTGGTGGGGTCAGCACGATGTCATGTACAGACTCGGTCTTAAAGCGACAGATAACCCGTCGTTTCCCAGAGGCGGGTCTTATTTGGATCTACTGCTGTACGACGAACGTATACGACTGACAGGTACGAATTTACAAACATTAAACTGTCTGCGCACATTCGTGTATGACAGCGACCATTGCGGTTTTAGCACCGAAATTACAGTTCCCAACGAAATTGCGGAATTGGAGGAGTTTGTCCAATGATATTCTTACAACTACAGTAAGACTCGATGGACACGCTTCTCCGCAACCTTGACTAGAGCGCTCTCCTCGAACACGCTCCACCCACCGTCCAATAGGAATTTGTCAAACGAGGAGATCGACAATTACCTAAAACAAATGGACGAGACAATTAAACAAACTATGGACACTACAATACCGCGGTATCGACGCACGACTAACGAAAACCTGTTCCGCAATCCTACTATTGACGCACTGCACCGACAGAAAAGTAGACTTCTGTCAAGACTCGAAAACTTGTACAGACAGTTAACTGACCGACGAGACCCGGAGATTAGGAAACTGAAGTCGTCGATTAAAAATATTCAAACGCTGATAAAAGAAAATTACAGAATTTCTGTAAGTTTGTATTGGAACAACAAGGTTCGGGCTGTAAACACCAGCAACCCGAACATGTTTCCGCAAATCAATAAACTATTTCGGAGAAAAACACAAAACGCCCTTCAGTGTCTTAAAATAGCCCGGACAACAACGAACGGTTACTGACAACAGCAGGTATTGATCCAAATGAAGCCGCTGACGATGACGACTTCTTTGTGATCGAGGATCCGCAGGAGAAGGTTGAGACCATAGGGGCGACTTTCCAGGAAGTATACAAGGCCACTGATACCATTGGCCCTAATTACGACCTGGGCAGTCGCGTCTTGGGGCACGACTTCTGCATTCGAAATGAAATAGGGAACTGGCGATGAGAGGGCTCTGGTTTCACCCGGTTCAGCGACGAAAATATTGCACATAATGTCATTACCAGAGAGCGTGACCTACCCCCGTTCATTTCGAAGGAAGAACTCCATGAGATCTTCGACACAATCAGGGCTAAGAAATCGGTGGGGACCGATGGTATTCCGAACATCGTGCTTCGACATCTTCCACTAGAAGCGGTGGACATTTACACCACCCTGTTTAATAATGCAATGAATAATGCACATTATCCAGTGCATTGGAAAACGGTGGTGGTTCAACCTATCCCCAAAAAGGGAAAGGATATATCCAATCCGGCGAATCTCCGATCGATAAGTCTCCTTCCGAATATCAGTAAGGTTTTTGAAAAGGTAATCAATAGAGCTCTGTCTAGGTGGGTTGAGGACAAACATATAGTTCCGGATAATCAATTCGGTTTTAAGGCGGGACATGATATCTCACATGCCGCGTCTAAACTGGTTTCTGATATCCAATGGAATAAAGGCAAAAAACAATGCACTGGTGCCTGCCTTGTTGACTTGGAGAATGCCTTCGACACCGTATGGTTAGAGGGTCTTTTCTATAAACTAACTAGGCTGGGGATCAGTAAACCACTCTTGTACATTCTTTATAATATGCTAACTAACAGACAGTTCATCGTGAAGAATGGTGATGTGACTTCTGTTGGAATATTTCAAATTAAAAATGGTCTTCAGCAAGGCGCGGTCAATTCGCCGATCCTATTCAACATTTTTACAAGCGACTTGATAGGTTCACTTCCCCATACTATTGCGTACGCAAACGATTTGATAGCGTACAGAACAGGCTCAAAAATCGAGGTCATTAATACTCTCTTGCAGCGTGACTTCGATAAGATAAGACGATTTTGCGATGACTGGAAGTTGAAAATCAACTTTCAGAAGTCGGAAACCATTCTCTTTAGGACGCCGTTATCTGGAGCCTCTAGGGATACCAGAAAAAATTGGCGAAAGTTCTCGATCATTAGACAGTACGGACAGCCTCTTGCCTGTCGAAATGTAGTCAGATACCTTGGAATCTGGCTGGATCAGTTTCTGTATTTTGGCAAAAATGTAGATGCTGCTCTGGTCAGAGCTAAAGGTGCTTTTGCCCTTACAAAGAGACTGTTTTATAGCAGCCAACTCGATGCGAGGGTAAAGGTAATCTGCTACATTTCCCTTATCAGGCCCATGCTGGTATTTGGTTGTCCCGTGTGGTTCAATGTACGAGCAAGCTTAATGGAAAAGATTCGGGTGTTTGAGAGGGCTTGCCTTAGGGCCTGTCTTCGCTTGTACAGAACACCAGAGTCGGAGTACAAAAATTTTTATCCTAATGAGGTCCTTTACAACAGGGCGAACCTAATACGAGTGGACAACTTCGTAATTAAGCTGACTCGAAGGCACATTGCAAGAGCAATGACGTCGACGAATAACCTGATATCTGGGGCTTACTACCCCAATTACCTTTACCACGAGAGTGTGCGCTTTGACGGCTTCGTTCCACCGGAAGCATTCCTCTACCTAGATCAGAAAGGGTTGATCCAGGATAGATCAGCGGTGCCGTTAATCTTCCATGTCGCTCGGACAGCTGGGGACAGGCGACTCAACTACGACAGAGACGTCGCACACGGCAGTGTGAATCGCCTCAGGTTCAGTAGGGCGGTGGGGAATCGCGATAAGAGGGATGTCGTTCGGCAGCACCAGCATTTCTGGTGATTGAATGATGGAGAAGATGATTCGTCGTCGTTTCCGTCAATTACGGACCAGCCTCACTAATGAGGCAGAGCTGACCAATCTGTTTTCTCTGTAAACAGCGATGGCCGTTTAGGTTAAGGTTAACAAGTTTAGGTTAACATTTAAGAAACATATACATATATCAGTGTATACAAAGGTGTATACTGATATATGTATATGATTGTGTATAACGTCTATGTGTGTTTATGTGTGTATTGTATAGTTAGTTTAGGTAGGCTAAGGTTTATTTTAAGTTAGATACTAAGTTTTTATTAAAAATAAAAAATTATGTCCATATGCTAAGTTTTGTTGACAAATTTTTTTCTTAGCTTTAAGTATACAAAATAAATAGTTTTAAGAAAATGTAAATGAAGTCGAAAGACATAGTTATAAGAATTTAGAGTAGCTTAGAGTGCCTGTGTGGGGCCAGTAAGTTAGTGTAAGATTATTAAGTAATTGTAAGCTAGCATTTAAGCATTTTTTGTTAGAATGTAAGAGTTAGTGTTAAGAAAATAAAATGCATATAAAACTAAAACTAAAAACATTTCGTAGCATTTTTGGCGAAATGAAATATTTGGACATTCCAATGTAAGATCAGTGCGTTCAATACACATAAGGTACTCTCGGGCTTTGCCCGTCTACAACACGAAACATTTCGCAAGACTCTTTGACTAATCATTTATTGTTATTTTTATAAGCTTACTGACCCGGAATATAGAAGAGAGGAGGATATTCAGAGAGCAGTTGACGAATGAATAGAATGTCAGCTATGTCTCTGCGTTTTTCGAGAGTATTCGGGTTAAGAAATAAGAGAGTCATGCCAGGGTAGTCCACGAAGGGCAAATCGAAGAAAACGACGTTGAATGTTTTAAATTTGGGATATATGAACTCGCTGAAAGGGGGACCACACTTGGCTGACATATTCGAGATGGGGCCTGACAACGGTAATGTAAAGTGACTTTGTCACATAATGGTTGCAAAATTCTTTAGAACATCGTTTGATAAAACCAAGGGATGAGTTGGTTTTAAGGATTATTTCATCAATATGCGAACGGACTTATGTGACAAAACCATAGATTGACATTTGGAGACATTAAGCTCAAACCAATTTTTTAGACACCAAGTTGAAAACCTATCGAGGTCTTCTTGAAGGAGAATAGAGTCATGGTGTGAAGAAATAGTTTTAGAGACCTTAGTGTCGTTGACGTAAATAGATAGAGGACCTAGATGGCTGGCTTGTAGGGCACCAGAAGTGGCAAAAAACGGGATTGAGAAGGCTGACTTAAAACAAACGCTAAAATAACGGTTCTCCAGATAAGAAGGTATCCATCTTAACGAGATTGGCTAAAGCCGAAGGAAGACAATTTAAAAAGGATCTATTGATGTGATATTTTATCGAACGCAATAACATCGATTTCGTTGTACTTTCTAGGGCTTAAAGGGCAAAGGATACGAATTCAACTAAGTTTGTAGTAGTTGATCTTACTTTTAGAAATTGGGAGATATAAGCGACTTGCACTGAAAGCTTAGAGCTTCATATAAAACATTTTCGAACGTTTTAGGTGTGTGAAAAAGCTTAGCAATGGGACGGTAGTTAGTTACTTCATTTTTTGATCCCTTTTTGTGGACTGAGGTTATGAAAGAGGTCTTTCAAATTTGGGGGAATTCCCTTTCTGTGAAGGACATACGAAATAGGGTGGAAAGTGAGTGCGAAAGATTGGAGGTACACTTTTTGAAAAATAATGCTGGGAGCCCGTCTGACCCAGGTAGAAATTCATCATTGATATTTTGTAACTTTTCTTCAATAAGGGTGGGATCAAAAGATTGAGGGTGAGAGGGGTCAATGGAGAAATTGGAATATAAGGGTTCGAGTACGAAGAAGTTATCTGCAAATGATTATTTAAAAAAGTTTGCAAAATAGTTGGCAATTGTATGTGGGTTGGCCGATAATATATTAACAGACGAGAGAGAGTTGGCATAACCGTCTGATTATATTTAGTAGTTGACGAATTCATAAAATGTCTTAGGATCGTTGATAAGGTTGGTCTGCGCTGTATCAAGAAAGCGCTGATTGAGACAGTTATAGAGCTGGGTGAATAGGAGGTAAGTTCCAAGATAGTTAGTGTAGTCAGAATAAGAATTGATGCGAAGAAAAACGGCCCATAATTTGTTTCTTTTGTTTCGTAAAGAGCAAAGCCTTCTCAAATCAGGGAGGGGAAGTAGATGATGTTTTAGCCGAAAAAAAGAGAACGTAAAGAGAAATGGAATAAAATATTTCACTGTGAAGAATGGAGACAACAACAAATAAAGTTAATTTAGTAAAATCAAAAGAAGATTTGTATATTGATTTTGCGGAAATTAATATTATGGAAGTTGTAAGAAGAGATAGTAGTTTGTCTAACACATCTGAAAACCTTATTTGTGGGGTCTCCAACAAAATGCTCATTGAACCCTGTAATCCTTTGAAGACAATATGCACTTTACTAACTTTGTTAGTAAGTAGGCTGTCAAGGCTGAGGTTTTATTTTATTTTACTAAGAAAGGCACTGAGAATCTGGCTGCACCTTATTGTTTTGATAACATCAGTTGCACTTCCAATAAGGCATTTTACAGGTCTACATTTGATGATGTCATTACAAGCCAAATACAATGTGCGTGCTATGCATCTTAGTGGAATAATATGGCTATATTTCCCTCTAAGCAAACGAAAAGCTTTTTGATATTAGCAGCGTTATCTCCAATCACAGCAAAAAAATATTCCGGTTGATATTTTTCTAGAATCAATTGCATTTGTTCTTGCAAGTATTACGCTGTGTGCCTTTTATATTCCGTTTTTAAGAAGTCCACAAAAACCGAATCAGGTTTTGATATCACGAAATCACTTTCGTTGCGGATATTGCTTGATACTCGTCCTCTAACTTTGTTGCTAACTACTTTTTTGATGTCAATTTGAATGATGGTTGCAAACGCTCAAAAAATGTAATCCATACAGCTTGTAAGGATAAAAGTGAACCACTAACATACATATATGGTTCTTGTTAACATTTTATTGAAAGTTAGCTGAAAATTGTTAAGTTGAATGAGAAAATACTATTTAATAAAAAACAAATATCTCACGTGTTAGGGTTTTGTCAATAATGACTGGGATACATTCGAAGACGTCACATTTGCTTGACGAATGTTGATACTCTGAACTATGTCGCTAGTACCATTGTTGTCACATGAAAACTCAGCAAAGCACTTCGCCACTAATTCTTCATTTTTTATATGGTCTTTAATATCAAGCGGATACTTGAGGCCGTTTATCAAATGCCTTGTTATCTTATTTACATAAGGAAATAAGTCTTTCCGCAATACTTGTATTTCGTCTCTTTATTAAGAGTATACAAATGCTTCCACACTATACTTTTGTTTCTTGCCATCTTCAAATGTTTTCTTGTTATTTTGAAACGCAGCAAATACACTCGAATGATTGCAATCGAAAGGTTACATACATTTGAATGAACTAAAGCTATTAATACAACTCTCCAGAAGCTGAACAATAAGATTGCGGTACTTTTTGCTTTGTTTATTATGTCTTGTTGGTCTATGGCATGACTTTGTGGGTACTAGTACGTAAGATACTACTAAGTAATAGAAAATTGAAGGATTACTTACCTAAAATATAAACCCAAATTTGGATGGGTAAAAACTGATTTCGTATATATATGTTTGGTAAACATTTGGTATTTATCCTCATGAAAATACCTTCCGGGTAGGTGCCCATCACTATTCTAGCAACATTTTATACGGAACGAAACACACCTCTGTGCCCTTAGAAATTGAAGGTACATATCAGGTTGTGCCAATTTTGAAAAGTTCATCAGCTGCATAGTTTGGCCGAATGTGTCAGTGACCAGGTGCCCGACGAATGTGAATGTCAAACAGTTTAAACATTACCGTATGATATTCCACCCTAGCCAAGGGAGAGACTCGTTTGTTTCCAATTTTTTCTCTGAAAAACACCGTAGTGGTTAAGGCGGCGAAAAAAGATTCATACTCGGTGCGTGTTGTTATAAGAATACACAACTCCAACCATTATTAGCTTTCGAGCAGTCCGTGTAAATATGGGTGCATTTTTTCTTTGAAATAACAATGCCCATCAAGTCCTTCCTTCTTGCAATTGTGACATTGGAGCTGTTCTTAAATCTGGGGAAAGGCATGATGAATTGCTTGTTCTTTGAATAGATGAACGAATGGATATTAAACCATTTCTACTCTGCAAAGATTGTCTGAAAGAGAGGGAAGGCTTTTTATTTAAGGGGAAGGGAAAGGAAGGGGTTACTTGCACAGAAAATCCATTTCTAAGGCGGATTTTTGGGTGAGGCATGACGTTTTTTCCCATATCGTTCCATTTCTCACATGTTTTTTTCATTTTTCAAGTTGTTTTATAAAAAGGAGGTAAAGAAATATTTTTCTAAAACTCCAGCAAATTCCATCTCAAAAAAGAAGTCGTACACATGGCCATACTGAATTATTTGCAATTCTCTAACGGGATAGTTGCAATGTTTTCGCACTTTAGTATAATGTTTACATTTGTTGCGTTCAAATGTCAATACTAGTTGAGTAATAAAGACAATATGGGGCGACAACGTGGTCATAAATCATTAAATATCCGAAAAATTGTGATCAAGCATTTTAATGGGGGCAAATCAGCCCGAGGAATTGGAAAAATAGTAAAAAGAAGCCACTCAACTATCGGAGATATAAAACCCAGAATTTATTAAAGAATCTACCAAAATCTGGAAGAACCCATCTAAGTGCTCCCAAGCTAACAGCAGAAGATAAAAATTACCTTCATACCTTCGAGTGGTGTTGCAAAAAACAGATCTGCACCGCAGAGTCACCCCAAAGAAACCATTCATCAGCATTATAAATAGAAACGTGTTTTATTCTCGAACTAGTGTAAATTTAATTTGTTTCGTTCTGATGGACAGGCTTACTCGTATGTGTGGCGAAAACCTAACGAGGAGTTAAAGGAAGAGAATTTGCGTCCGACAATTAAACATGGAGGTGGATCGGGTTTTGTGTGTGGCTGTATGTCTACTGCTGGACCCGGAAATCTCGTAATCATTGATGGAGTCGTGGATCACAAAAAATGCATTGGCAAACTTAGAAACAATTTGGCTCAAAGTGCGGAACAATTAGAAATAAATGGAAATTATTATTTATATCAAGGCAATGATTTCAAGCACAAAGCTCTTAACACCCGATCGTATTGGAAACATCACCACAGTCCCCTTATGTAAATGTTATAGAACATGGTTGGAACTACATACAATATTTTTAAAACCAGCTTAAGAACTACACAATTGTAGTAAAACATATTTAGAAAGAGTGTTCAAGTTAGAATGGAGCAATATTATGGTCTCGCTTTGTGAAAAATTGGTACAATCGATGGCAAAAAAATTAAAAGGAACTAAACAAAATAAAGAATTACCCAATAAGTATTAAAATACAAAAAAAAAACATTTTCACTTGTTTTTTCCTTTTAAAAGTGAAGTGTTCGACCTCTTTTTTGAGGTCATTCATGGTGGATTCAACATTTTTTCTTTATATAATCTGTTTAGATATAATAATCTGAATATTTTGTGATGAATTCAAAGTATAATTATAAAGATTTCAAAATGTATTAAAAAAACTAATAATACGTGTATAAATATATTTTTGGGACTAAGGATAGACCAACTGTCCGAGTTCTCTTTTGACCGACTGTATGTATATTATGTCTTGGTTGCGCTCTCTTCTAACTCGTCTTTTTCCTTTTAATTGTATCTGCTTAAATTTTGTTTTAATTTATTATTTAGTTTTTAAACTGTGCAAACATAAAAATTAACCTTAATGTACAGCGATTGCTTTCTTTCGATAAATAAATAAATAATAGTAGCCACTACTACCAAAATGTACTCCGTGACTTTAATGCTAAGGTCGCAAATTCAACGAATAACGAAATAACACTCCATCACGACACAACGACGACAACCTAGGTAAAAGAGAATGAAATTGTAACCCGTACAGATGAAAAATCAAATGTAGAAAATTTCATTAGATAGAAATGCAGTTAATAATAAATATTCTGCCTCGAAATAACTATCTACAAACTAAGTGAAAACATTTTGCTCCTGGTGCGCAGGGTATTCTGTCAGCCGATAGTACAGTATTAAAACATTTTATTTCTTGCGACAGTTAAATTCAGAACTTGACTGTCAAATGAAAAGAAGCTGGCAGCAGCTTGGAAAAAAAATCGATTTTGGATGTCCCCAATTCATTCGGCTCCAATAAGCCGGGGTTATCAAAGATATTTCGGTCATCATTAAAGGATATCAGCTACCCATCACAAAATTATGCATCTTAAAACTAGGGCTACGAGTTAATATCGGGTTACTCAAAATGAGACGAAGATTCCGTGCTAGAAGAAGAGGGCTTGAGTGACTGCAAAGCCAAAGAGTCATTCGATCCACCTTCTGGAAAAAATATTATATACGAGTGCATACATATGTATCAATATGATTCTGCTAGTATACAAGAAATTGGCTGCACTTTTGAGAATCCATTGATATTGAATCACATGGAAGCTAAAGGTTTGTACCATCAGTCTGTTTTTACATATGATCCTCCTCCGGAAAACGATGATATTTTGTATTATAAAAACATTAGGGACATGTCACTGTATAGAGTCGTACATATGATTCTATTAAACGTACTCTGAAAAGGTTAAGATTGCTTATATGACTTATATTCGATGAGATCTTGGAATCTAGTTCCTCAAGTGCAGCCCCTACCCACTTGAGAAGTTATTGATATAAGCTGCTTATATCACTCAACTTATCGTTAGTGAAACAATTCACTAAATGAAATAAATGACGATGTCGAAAGTTTTAAAATGACGAACTACTAAATGATTCAGAGCGATATATAATCAGACGTATTAAAGCATAAAAACTCGTCTCTTCTGTTAAAGTGCGAATAATTAGAATCTGACACTCCTAAATGGTAATTGCGTGATTGAATAATTTGCCATGCTAGAATCTGCACGTTAAAGTGACAAGATGACAACGGCTTGACATAGGTGCACAAATGGAGAGTGTGCTCAAAAAAGTTTTGCACCACATATTTCGGAGAAACTAAAACCTATTCTACCCAAACATAAAGAAGATATTTAATGTGATCAAAGAAGGAATCTGTACTGATGGAAAGGCAGCAACAGAAAAAGGCTACATAATTTACGATGTATCTTACAAATTAGAGTGATTAGCCTGACTGTGATCTTGAATGAAACTAGTTTATATGATATACTAGTAAACACACCTTTCCAACGAAGCCTAAAATTTTTCATCAGAGAAGATTTTAGTCACAGCCTAGGTGGATCTTGGCTGTTGCGATTATGTCAATGTTATTCTCGAAAATGATTCGGTGAAGAAATCACTTTCGGTTGATAAGTTGCCTCCACTATTCAACAACAACAGTTTCTGACTCTTCGGTTTCGCAAATCTGCCTTGCTACAGTGGATAGTATGCTTTGGTCTGAATCGATTAGAAGTATTGACCTACAACTATCTAAGAACAGCACCAGAGTGAAGTTAAAAAACACTCGAGGAAACAGTCCATGGAGCGAGTGTCAACATCGAAGACGCTTCGTCTAAACAAGTTTATGATATAAAAATGAATGTCTGCTGCCAGCTCGCCGATGCGAAGCATTTAAGTCTTCAAAATAAAATACCCTCTGTCATAGTTTACGTCCACCGTTTCAATAAGAAGCATTGGTATCTTTGGCTTAGCAAAAAAAGCTCTCAGTCTCTAATCACTGAACAGAACCTTGATTCTGTCTATACCAATAAGGGATGATAAGTATAAAAGAAAGCAAATACTAATACTACCTCAGATCAAGTCAAAATGCCAACATGTGAATGTGACAAGTCAGATAGTTTGGAACACAAAGCTCAGACTTTTTGATATTTTCACTCTATCGGGTGTGTTACTAGTCGCTTGGTTTTTATGAGAAATCAATTTCAAATTTGAACATTCAAAACTTCTCTTAAATCTTAATTTTTGGAATGCTCTTAGCAGTTAATGGTTATTCATAATAATTAATATAAATAAAAAAGAATTAAAAAAAAAAAAAAAATTCCAATATCTACTTACCCAGAAAAGCTGGTATAGCACCAAGCGGCATAACAAATAAACTGACTAGCAAATCAGCAATAGCCAACGAGAACAGGAAGTAGTTTGTCACATTTTGTAGCTTCCGGTCGAGTGCTACAGCCAGACAAACCAAGATATTGCCCAAACCACCGGCAAAAATAAATACAATTACAAAAAGGAACATCCAATCGTAGCCCTGTCCTTCCGGTGCTGGTAATCCATCATAATCCGAGGACCATCCATCAGTGTAGTTAGAGTTACTGCTGGTATTGTACGGATATATTGAAGTCCCACTTGACGACATCGATTGATTGAGCAAAGCCAACGGGCTAGGCCACCAACTATAGTCGGCATTCAGATTTATTCTCAGAACGCACTCGAGATGCTCGCGTAGCATTTGTCCACCGGAATTGATAGTATCCGCGGATAGATTCTCAAAAAATGACGATTCATAGATGCTACGCTGCGAGCATACCAACGTTCGACTTTGTACGAGATCACAATTGACGCTGTTATTGTTGAAGGATATTAGTGGGTCACCACTACCTCTACCCCTAGAACGAAGACCACTACCATCGTGTGGTGTTGACGATGGCAGCTGATTGGTAACGAGATCAGGTAACTGCGAAACGACTAAATTAAATTCAGAAACTGGATTAAGAACATTACGAACTAGGAGTGTTGTATTAAGGACACAATCACGACCATTATTACTCAGTGTGTCGACCACACTATCGCTTGTGGGCTGACATGTGAAGTGGGCGCTCTTTGTGATGCTGTGGAAGGATTCGAGTAGGCATTTATATGTATCAGTCGATTGAGATGTCGTTGATGCTGCTTCTGCTGGTGCCGATGCTCCTGACGCTGTCGATGCTGTTGCTGTAGTTTGTTTTGAGGTGCACACGACATCCGGTCCCCAAAATGATGACCATGTTTCGTTTGCCATCCTGCATAGGTAGACGATATCATCGAAGATATTCCATGTTGTTGTCGTGGTTGCATCAGCCTCATGTCTTGTTCCTGGTCCTGCTGGTGCTGATGCTGCTGCTGCTGTTGCTGCTGAGTAGTGAATAGATGTGGCATCCGGTTTCGTTGGAAACATCGGATATCGTAATGATGTGGATCGGGCGCTATTGATGGATGTAACTGCCGATGACGATGGTAGAGATGATGTTGGCCCTTGACCACCATATCCGTGTACATCCATTTCATTATCAAGCTTTACAGATTGCTTCCTTGACAATGTACTGATTTTGACAGAAAATTAACTTTATGTTACTCGTACTATTGGTATGTATATCTGCTGCGGGCTGTTCCAAACTTTATGAGGGGACTCTGTAAAGAGAAAATTTATAAAAATTGTTACATCATGATGAGTAAAACTACATTAATTAGAAACGAGAGAAAATTTTATTGATAGAAGATGTTGCTAAAAAGAAGTCGTATATTAAGCCACTCATTGTACTTGTAGAAACAGGAATAAAGGATATTCCAGGAAATATACATTTATACTCGTAAAAAAACGGAATGAAATTCCCATTATTCGTATCTTCTCTTTTACTTTTGCATACACTTCCTTTCAAAGAGTGAAAGGCTGGGTAATTTTGAAGTTAGAGTTCATGTCTAATCAATACCATATCCTTCTAGGTAAACAGAAAGCATTGATACATTGTTGAAGATTTTAGGAAACGAACTAACGATGATAGATCCTTCCACAAAGTTAGGTTAGGTTAAAGCGTAAGCTCATTGTGGTACTAGGAGAGCGTGGGAGCGCGATGAGTTATGGAATCAGAATACTTGTCAAAGCAAATGACACCAGGTCACCCCTTAAGTGTGAGGCCATTTGAGAATAAAGAGGGCATTGAATTGGCCCCAATATTTAAATACAATGACTATGCAAAATAAAGGGTCCGCCATCTAACTTTTTTTTTCAACTATTGCTTATTTCGTGAATGGTAACACTTAGCTCATGTCTGATTTGACAGATAATTAGTTGCATCCTTCCGGTTAATAATGGAGAATAATTTCATTCAAATGGCTGCCTCGGCTGGCCATGCAGTAGCCTACACGATCGGTCCAATTTTTAAGCACATTATCGATTGTGTGCAGCTGTATTTCACCAATGGCCTCACGAATATTGTCCTTTAAAGCGTCAATTGTCTCTGGCTTGTGGGCGTAACACTTATCTTTTACGGCACCCCACAAATAATAGTCCAACGGTGTCAAATCGCAGCTCCGAGGTGGCCAAACGACATCAGCTCTGCGGCTGATAATGCGATCTTCAAAAACAGGGCGCAAAACATCGAGTGTAGCTTCGGCTGTGTGGCACGTAGCGCCGTCAGTGCCACATTCGTTCAGTGGAAGAATGAGACTAATTATCTGTCAAATCAGACATGAGCTAAGTGTTACCATTCACGAAATAAGCACTAGTTGAAAAAAAAACGTTAGATGGCGGACCCTTTAGTTATGTCTTTCGACAATCATATAACACCTAAGTAATCAGGAATAGAGACCTTACGCCTGTATACAGATTGTGCATAACACCACCACCCACCAATATTTTAGCGTTACTTTTATCTTAAATATCATAGATCGAAGTCATGCTTCTAAGACTAAATTATTTTAGTCTAAAGATATTATGCAAGGAATAAAGGCAATTAGTTGTGTGGAAGCTTATTTTGTTTTTGTCTTTTACTCAAAATTATTCTTAAACTTAGATTCTGAAACGGATACCCTAGTTTTTGGTGAAACCAATGAGATTTCTTGGTAAATTTGCGTACTTCACAACAGAGTTGCGCCTTAAACTAATAGCAATTGCTTGTTGCTTTCTTCGCCGCATAGTGACATCTTTATTCCTCTGACCTGTTCTAATATGAAATTATTTATTTAAGATGTGATTTGGAAAAAAAGAAATGTCTCAGAATGATGCGAATAAAGTCTGTGGCGGTTAAATAAATCTAACCAATATTTTCCAACTACGGACAGTATACAGGCGCCGCTGTCTTACTTACTTATTGTACTTAAGGTAGCGCTACAGTCCGAGGTGGACCTGGGAATTAACGGAAAAGCGTCTAGTGCCAGCTCGATCTTTAGCTAGCGGCCTACAGTTTCGCATGCTAAGTTGCCTGAAGTCCCCTTCCACTTGCATGCTCCACCCGAGTCACGGTCTTCCACTATTGCGTTGTCCCTTGGAGGAGCGGACTCGAAGGTGGCGTTGTCAACGGTATTATAATTCCTAGATAACTCACAACTTTCTTGACATTCTTGAAAGAGTTTGAAATGACAATCATTTTGGTTTTGTTTACATTTATCTTTAGCCTTACTCGGCCTGCTTTTGATTCTAAGTCCTATCATACTCCGACTTTAATTTTAAGAACGTCAGGCACCTTACCGTTATCTAAAACGGAGCAGCATTTTGTCAGGATCACCACTCCTGTTGAAGGATTTGTTTATTAACGCCCGATTCACACTATGAAATTCCTTGCCGAAGTCAATTAAAGGTAGGTAGAACAGGAAACATGCTGGATGCATTGCTCTATGATGTTTCGGAAGTAAATTATTAAGCCACTACAGACAATTGTAGTCGTATGTTCGACTTCGAGAGATGAATTTGTGATGGATTCCCTTCACCAAAGTCACTGCTTGAAGGATACGTATAGGATGCCAGTTTTCGCTAGCCAACCATTAGCCTTTCTCAACAGCTTGCCGTCATTGCTTTATTCCAGTCCTCAGGAATCCGTTTATTTTTCTATGTGCAGCTATGGTTCCGATTTTAAACGGTTGATGTTAAAGTCCACGGTCTGTATTTCGTGAGTGTCTTAATTTATGTTACAATCTCTTTGCTTTAAAACTATCGCGTTGTTGTCCATATGGTTTAAAACCATCACGAAATATTCCTTCCATCTTCTGAGCTAATCGTCTTTTGAAATTAGCAAAGAACCGCCTTGGCTTATTATCGAATGTTGTTTCGAGGTGCATCTTTAGTGAATTCTGAACAGTTTTCTGTATCTTCGATTAAACATTGTTATGATTATCCTTCTCACTTGTTTCACTACGGTATTCTAAATGGTATTCACTATGGTATTCAAAACAGTTGGCTAACGGCCACATGCGCAGAGAGAGTGAGAGAATGAAAATACATGCGTGTTCATACTTGTTGTTGTAATTTTCGTTTTTTTTTTTTAATTCGAATTTTTGTAAGAGAAAATTTAGAAAACCTCCGCAGTAGACTAGCACTATATTTACTCTCGGTATTCATTTAAATCCCGCTGTTCAAATAACACCCGTATGGCCCCGATGATTAGACGATTGACATTTTAGAAATCGATGCTTTCCGACGCGACGGTCCTTGTTGAGTTTAGTACAAGCATGAGCTCTGCGTCATAATCACGCACTCTTCTCATTGACTTACCAGAGTTGTCTCTTCAATTAAGCAATTAAAATCCCTTGTATTCATACAGCATTTCTTCAGAGATCCAGATTTTGCTAAGAGAAATCATCCTATTCTGTAGAAATGTTCATTCATTTAAAAAGCTTATTCACTTGCACTCTCAATTTTCGTAAAACTGTTTCCAAACCGGGTGGGCAAAAATCGTATCTCCACCTCCTAAATGACAAAACACAAAGCCTGGCTAAGCCTCTACCATTTAACCTCCGGAATTTCTCCTGCTAATTAGGATTGATATTGGGGAAACAAACCGAGTAGCAAAACTCAACTCTAATTCCGAAACACCAGCACAAAGTTCCGAGGACCAGTTACTATGCTGCAAGGTGTACGTCATTAATAAGGAGACCATAAACGAAAAATCCATGGTTCAGCGATAAATCCCGGTGGACACTCTCAGTCCAACAGTAGGTATATCATACATGTAAGACAGAAAAAGAAAAACTCGATCAGAAACGTCTTCAAAGGTAAAAAGATAACGTTCGGAAAACACGAAGTGAAGAACAACTTTTGCAAAACGTTTAACTACTTCAAAATAATCGGAAGAAACCAGCGGAATATCAGTTGGATATTTGGAATAGTTGAAACAGAAGCAACAGAAATAGTTTTGAGGAACCGTGGAGAAAAAAGAAGAAGATATGCTCTATTCAGAAAAGTAAATCAACATCAACGCTTTAGATAGAAATATCAATGGACATCTATAATCTTAAGCATATTTTATCACTAGGCTGCAGTGAAATCTTTCGGAGCGTTGTTTCTATGGACTAAGAAGGCAATTGAGCAGCAAACCCCTATCTCGAGCAACGACCTTCATCATTTCTCATATTCATATACGAGTATGTGTACATAAATGAGATGACTGCACACTGACATGACAAAGTAACTTCCCAGCGGGAAATATAATAAGCGCTTCCAGAAAATGCAGTGTTTAAGCGCTTACTCTTCATAATCGGATGGAAGCTGCTTGTAAGCACTTACAACTTTTCAATGTTGCATTCAACAAAGCGATTCTTTTTCAGGTTGCTCTCATCTGTTACGTTTTGTCGATACAAAATCATTCTTGAAGTGATTTTCGTGACAAGTAGAAAGTGTTGTTAAAACCAATATATTATAATTGTTCATTGATTAATGTACGTCTGTCTTTCCATGAAGCGCTGAAAAAGTGCTTCGCAGGAAGTTGTCCGTAAGCGCCTACGTCTGCCTTTCCAGGAAGCGCTGAAGAGTTGGTTCGGTAACAAACTCACCACACAGTACATAGAACAATTAACATACATAAACATGATCGCATGACCAGACAAGCCAAGAGTGGAGTAGTGTTGTCAGCCAGAGTGAGATTTTTTTCTATTTCAGGCAGTCGTCACCACAGGACAGTCGACAAACCACCACCAAGTGCGCAAGTCACCGCGAGACAGATCAAGGGCCGTCAAGCCTACATGACTTCTAAGTTAAAACTTTTATAAATAGTAAATGATGTGAGGATTAATCCAACGTGTTGTATTTTATTGCGGAGAATAAAATCCTACTCATATGACCCAGAGACATGTGTAGAAACTCTCAAGGGTGGATGAAAGCTCTATTAACAGCTTTGAGCGAAAGATTTTAATCCGAATCATATGAGTGCGGGGCAGAAGGTAAAACGAAGAACTCTACCAGCTGTGTAAAGGACCTTTTCAAAAAGCATAAACTAAGGTGGTAAATGGATAGACAGAGTGAATATTGCAAAAGATTTTCGAATGCACAACAGTGTGTGTAACTGGAGGAATGTTAGTTGAATCCAACGACCACACAGCTCCACAGTGATCTTTTGCATTTTGATAGTGACATTGGTATTTAAGTTGTTCCGAAATCAGAAAATATAACACCCCTAGCGCCAGCCTTGTTAGTTCAACAAACTGCGTATACATAAGCATGGATGGATGCTACTTATCAAGGAGAACGGCTTTGATTCTCATAAATAAGATTTTGCCTCGAATTATCTGATTATTATCGGCCCTTCATATTATCATATTGCATCCGTACACTCTTCACTTCCAATGGATATTCTGCCTCTTATGGTGTGGAAGACTTACAAACTACCTGCAACTTGCATACCTTGTAACACTTTTCAGTAACCTTCGCATTAAAAAAATCCCTTCACAAAAAATGTCGGTTTATTTATGAGCCTTCACAATGCCCAGGTGTTTTGCCATCACTTTAAGTTGAGCAATTTTTCAATGACCCATATCCACCCTTGCAATAAGTACTTAACATACAAACATACCAGCCCGTATGTTTTCGCCCTGACAAAATGTTCAATGTGTAGCATTTTGGTAAAAATAAGTAAATGGTGTTTTCGCCGGAAAAATAAATCTTAGCCACATGTTCAGGTGGTTTGGACCAGACACCAAATCGTACTATATCGAGTAATTCGATTTCATTTGTTTTAATTGCATGGCGTTCATTGTACTTAAATATGGCAATATCCCAGAATGAGGGTTTTTCATATATTCCTATTAGCCGAGTATAAATCCGTATTTTTTCCTCTAATTATTGGTCATGGTGGTTTGGATTTAATTATTTCACGGATATTTGAATTGTGGAAAATATTTTAATTACAATGTCAGTTGCTATTAATTAAGTGTCAGTATTCTGATAACCCTTAACGGTTGATAACTCAACCTCACAAGGCTATTATTCCATTTAACCTATAACCTGAAAAAGTAGGTTTATGGTTCCCGGGAACCAAAACAAATTATTTTTGCTGTTTACTTTGTTAATCGAATTTTTATTCAGTTTTTGCGATTTTGGAAAGTATGGAAATATTTTTTCACACATACCTAGTATCATGCCATCCAAGTAGTGCAATGGACAAATAAGTTCATGGAAGAATGCGAAATATAGAAAACAAAGCCAGAGCATATTTGGTACGGAATTGTCGCAAACGGAAGAATAAGGCAAGCAGTGATGGCAACAGAAGAATAAATTCGTAATATAAGTGTGACTGTCATGGAACAATGCACGTAGGCCTAAATTCTCTGTTCTCTATTCAATACGTTGGTATGAGTTCCATATACCCAACATAGCTTTCCAGTTAAGACGAACAAAATTATGCTGATTTGAGATAAGGTGCGTCCAAATTCATCGGATAGACCGCACCAAATCCGAAAACTTAATTAAGCTGATAAACTTTAAGGCAGGATGAAATGTGATTTTAGCTGGAATATGTTTCCAGCACCATATGCACGGAGAAACCTCCCAAAACGGTCAACAGGATTGATCACATTACAATCGACAAAGGGCAGCTACAGTATTTATGATCTCGGAACGTTCTGAGAACCCAACATTGACCCATCCCAATACTCCCTTTTAGCCACGGTGCGAATGCTGATATCTTACTGGCCAAAATACCATGGTGAGCTGTGAACAAATCTGACATCGAATAGCTGCAGAAATTGAAATTTATCGAAAAGATTTTAGCAGAAGCCCTAGGCCATCTAGAAAGAGTAACAACAAGACAGGAGTAATACCGACTTTTCTCCCAGATAAATGATAAACCAGCAAAGTGTTGGATCGTTATCAGGAAGAGGTTCTATCGGACAAATGATGTTCAGGAGTTTTAGCAGCAACTAGAAAAAATATGTCAAAGATACGAATTCCGAGAAAAAATATGCACATTTATGAATAAGGATGGGATCTGCACGGTGATTGTTCGGGAGATTGCTGATTATCCTATAACCAAACCACACCTCCCAGTGGTGGTCCCCAGGAACAGCATGAGTACATCTTTATTCAAGCAGGTTAAAATGGCAAATGCGTGCTCGACCAGTAGCGAGATCATAGTCCACCCCGTAATAGGACTCAGAACCCTATACGGAAGAGACAACAAAAAATGTGACGAATGAGGTAATAGCTTCTGATAATGGCGGAATCACTGTTCACGACACTGGAAAAAGACTAGAAGACAACGGTATTCGGATCTACACGCGGAATTTTCGAATTCTTGAAAGACCGCGTTCAGCATTGTTCTAGTGTTTTGGATCTGCGAGCGTTCCGTGCAGGATATCCGTCGGCCCAAAGCCAGCTAAGCATTTTGTGGAAGCTCTACGTCGACCGTCTACAATCGCAAGAGGCCAATACGATCATTCCGATCCTGTTCTCCTTAAGTCTCGAAGACTCCGATGCCGTAGAATACCAATGCCAAAGAGCAATCAGAGATATTGGCTCTGATGTACTGGCTTTTAAGCCGCCCAAAAAAAAAAAGAAAGAAGGTGATAATTGGATGCGGAGTATACATCAACTCATCTCTAAAACCTTGATCGACGAAAGTATGCCCGACGAATGGAACATTGTTTACCAGATCCTAAAAATGGAGATTCTCAAAAATGCTCCAACTACAGTGGAATAAGTCTCTCCAACATTGCATGCCTAAGATCTTCGTCACAGTCCGATTAGTCACTATAAGTGTGGTTTTAGGCTAAGAAAGTCCACAGTTGATCAAACTCAGGCGCTACAAATCGATACACACCATTTCATCATCGATTTAAAAGTCGCCTACGACAGCTTTTATAGGGAGGAACTATACAGAGCTACGACTATTTTAGGGATCTCTGTCAATCTTATTCAACTATGCAGAGGGACGACGGAGAATGCCCATTGCTCCAAGTAACAAAACCTAGAAAAACATTTAAACAAGGCCATGCGTTATCATGTGATTTTTTCAGCATCGTTCTTGAAAGAATTGTGAGAAACACGCAAGTCAACTCCAGAGGAACCATCTTTCAGAAGTCTGTTCAATTACTCGCATTCAATGTAGCGGTTGCGACTATTGAAGCAGAACCGGCAAAGATGGGTTTATCGGTCAATTAAGGAAGGACAAAATATCACGATAGGCAGCTACAACTTTGAGGTAATAACTCCACAAAAGCGATGATCGTGTGAAGAATCACTCTTACTGATCGATGCTTCTTTAGGCTTACAAGGCAATTAATCAGTAAATCTCTCTTTCGAGCAGCCAGAAATATTGTACTTTATACAAGACATTAATCAACTTAGTCATGATTTACAGTTCCCGTTTGCATTAATGGAGAATGGAGGGGAGGTTCCAACAGCAAACAGCGAAGGAAAGCTCAAATAACCCGGCTTATATAACTAGGTCACCTGGTACGCATGGACAACGAAGAGAGACAGCGCAGTAGAGGATGACCTCATCTTAGGTGGTGTGCACACATGGAAATAGACCTTATCCAACTTCGTGTGCGCAACATCCCGGACTGCAGCACCAGCACCATCCACTTCGTCACTCATTAGTAACTACTCTACTAAAATCAATCTTCGCAGGTTAACCATTTTACCAACAGTATTGGCCAATGTTAAGGATATTAGGGAAAATTATTACTTGTCGGGTTTTGCTAGACTCTGGGTCTCAATCGTATTTTCTTGTTGAATCTTTCGCTCAAAGGCTCGGACATCCTCGTACCCATGCTCGATATCCCGTTTCCGGTTTGTCATCCATGGAAGCTGGCTATAGAAAAGGATGTATCGCTATCCAACTATGTTCGCTTGTAAATTCAACTTCTTTGTTCATCGAGGCATTTGTTTTAAGTAAGCTCACTTCGAATTTACCAACACACTCATTTGATGCTTCTTCATGGTCACATATAAAGGAGTTAGATTTGGCTGACCCTCATTTTAACGTTCCTGCTCCTAGGAACTTACTAGGTGCTGATATAGGTTTATGGATAGTGAAGGGATCAAATTAAAGGGTCTAAAGGTGTCCCACTTGCCACTGTACTTCGTCTGGTTGGGTAATTACCAGAGAACTGTTTAATATGACAATGCCGGAAAGCACACTATCTTTATTCCACGTAATAGATGATGTAGATATTTTACTTCGACGTTTTTGGGAATTAGAAGATATCGCACCTCCTAAGGACGACTTATTCATCAACGACCCGGCTGAGCAGCACTTTTAACAAACATTCGCTCGCTCTCAGGGTGGAAAATGTGTTGTTTCATGTTACCCTTTAAAACAGCAGTAACTACGTTCGGAAATTTGGTTTTATTCTATGGAGCGTAGATTCCATCGTAATCCTCAATTGTATAGGTTGTGTCATGATTACATGAAAGAGTACTTAGAGAGTCATCCAGGTAAATCGTTCTATTTACCACATCACGCAGTGTTAAAACTGGACAGTAGCTCTAGGAAACTACGCGTTGTCTTCGACGGGTCTGCTAACGACTTCTACGGTCGATCTTTAAACAGTGCATTGTTGGTAGGCCTTCCGATCCAGAGGGATTTGTTTGGCGTATGTCTGCGATTTCGACAGCATCGATATATTTTTACGACCGATGTTGTAAAGATGTTTCGTCAAATTTGGGTGGACGATCAACACACAGATGTTCGGCCTATTGTTTGGCGTGATAATCCTATGAAATAAATTGAACATTTTCGTTTACGCACTGTAGCGTACGGTACCGCTTCCGCTCCGGTTTTGTCGGTTCGTGTTCTGAAGCAGTTGGCAGTTGATTATAGAGCGCAATACCACACAGCCTCTCGAATCCTCTTGATGATGTGATGACAGGTTCAAACTTAATTCAAGATCTTATCGCTAATAAAACGGAGCTTATTACACTTTTGTCTATGGCTACACTTGAGCTTCGAAAATGGAGTTCGAAATCACTCACTAAGGTGCTTGACATGTTTTGGAATCCGATAGCTGACGAATGCTGGTTTACAATGTCAGAACACCCTCTTTCCTCGTTGTCAACCAAACGTATCCTACTCTCGGAAGTATCGCGAATTTGTGAGCCTTTATGATTGCTAGCCCCGTCTATAATATTGTTCAAAATGCTTTTTTAAGAACTGTGGTCATCTGATTACAACCTTAGCTGGGATGATCCTTGCTTAACCTTCTAGCGCAACGGTGAAACAGAGCAGGAACTGCACTACTTCGAAGGACTTCGCATTTCAAGACATATATTTACATTTATAAAAGATGTGGAGTTACATGCCTTCTCGGATTCATCGTCATTAGACTGTTAAACGTCATCAAACCATCAATAACCAATAACATCTCTAAAACATTACAGTGGTGCGATTCTGAGATCGTACTACATTGGCTTTCGTCACCACCTCGTCGTTGGACAACCTTCGTGGGCAACCGCACAGTTGTCATACTCGAAACTATTCCACGACCTTCTTGGCATCATATCGCATCGGAATCGAATCCTGCGGACTGCGCTTCGAGGGGTGTAACTCCTTCCAATCTCGCAACTCACAGCCTGTGGTGGAACGGTCGATCATGGTTGTCTACAGATAAACAACATTGTCCAAAATCTAAATTTTTTTCACAAGGTTATGACTTTCATGATGTCGAGGAAAAACAATCACATCAAGTGTTGGTTGCGTCAAGTGAAACTGATATCATCGAAAAACTAGCCGAACATTATTTCGATCAATTGTCGCACAAAAACACTACATTGTTGCACTTATTGTCTCAGCTTGAGTGAGATACAAAAAGCGAAAACTCTTATCCTCAAAACGATCCAATGAAATCATTCAGTGCGGATATTCGGTCCCTAATAAATAATCACCAGGAACTATCCACAGTACTCACTCAAATTGAATATATTTTGAATCCTTTGTGTTATGTGTCTGATGATGATTTAAATCCTCTAACTCTCGCTCATTTTCTTATAAGTGAACCTTGCTTGTTGAGCACACCTTTAAACCGTTTACAACACTGGAATCACCTCCAAAGCATTATGCAGGCATTTTGGAAACGCTGGAAACTTCTGACGCAGTCGAAGTGGCAGAAGACTAAGAAATCTTAAAACCTGGCGACATAGTTGTGGTAAAGGAACCGAATCTTCTTCCAACAAAGTGACTTCTCGGCAAAATTGAAGCAGCAGAACCAAGAGCAGATGGACATGTAAGTGTGGCCACAATTAAGACGAGTAGGGGCTCGTTTGTACGCCAATAACAAAATTAGCTGTTCTACCTTGTTCCTGAAACCAAGTTCCAGGCGGGCCGGGATGTTCAGGAATGGACATATATTTATTTTTTGGTATTTGTAAATTTTGTAAATATAATGTATTAATTTATAGCATTTGTTACTAGCTGTACTTCGGTCTTGCACTTACTGTTTAAAATATCAGACTATTCGCCACCCACACATTCAAACTAATGCATGTGCATCAGAATCACGATCTACACACCATCATAATTCTATGCACATCAACCCCTACAAGATAATGCACGCATGATGTGAATGTGTGTATGTGCGTGGTGGTTCGTTGTCATGATCTTTAATGTCCAACTTGGATTTCAACAGCAGCTGACAGTAGAGTATTCTCGTAGATCAAATAAATCTTTATAACGTTTTTTTTTTCGATATCTAAGGTTGTTTCGTTACTTTATCCAAATCGTTTTTCAGTAGAAGCAAAAACAGCATTTAGGCACGATGACTCCTTCTGTAACATAAATGGGTCAAAAGTTGAAGTTGGTAGAAACGGCAATGTAGATATTCCGTCTTAGAACGATTGATTCATATCCAGTTACATTTAAGCACCCCGATGCAACTATTACATAGGTCTTGCCTGAAAGGGGCTATCACGTCATTACTTATGACAGCACTATCATCGTCGAAAGAGAAAAAGTCGTTTCACACTCTGTAAATGTTCTGCTTCAATCGAAAGTCTTGCATGGCAGTAAAAAGAAACGGACTTTGTATACTGCATTTGTGTACACTTTAACCTTGAATTCTCCGGTTATTCCCGATGTGCGTTCAACGTTTATTTTAACGCCATCGCCCATATCCCATATTAGTCTAATATACTTCTCGAGTACAATTTGAGATCTTAAATAAGATCTCTTGGAACTCTATAGAACACTTTTTCCACATCAACGACGGCGATAGGCAGATGTTTCGAAAAGCCGCGATATTTCTCCATCTTTATCGGTAAACTTTGAATTGCGCCATTCACCTATATCGATCTGCTTTACACAAGTCCACATTGTAATCAATCAAGGAGAATGTCTAGAACGACCATGCATATATACGTGTTTCGTGTTTCACTGACCGGTAGTGGTTGCAATTTCTCGTGTCGCCTCTGCTTTTATACAGTGGAACAAGAAAGTACACCATTCACTGGTTGGTATTATGTCCGTTCTCATAATTTTATTGAACAAAATTGCAAGCCGTTTAATCCCAAGATTTAGAGCTGTCGCCCATACTTTGGATCCGGTGATCCGGTCCAGCAGCACGTTCTCGGTTTATTGTTTCTGCGGCTTCCGTAAAATGTGCTGTTTCCTCTTTGTGCACGACAGCCGAGGAAATGAAACTTTAGGGGGAATTCTTCGGATAGTAACTTGGTTAAATACTCTTCACATCTATTTGTTGACAGGTATCCCTTTTCGTTTTAGTATATTTTGGTGATTGAAACTAATATGAGGCTGTCCCGCTGTTTGAAATTGTTAGATCGTTTGCCCGTGCTTTGACGATGCACTTGCTAGTGGTTTATCGAAGATCACTTTAGAATATTCTACTTGTCATTTTTCGCTATTCCAGCATAAATGGACATCTTTCTGGGTTTGGTGTAAACCGCTGCAGTATGTAGTCAGCGGTCACTCTTGCTTAGTAAATAGCATATTCAGTACTGAGACGATGCGATTTGTTTGAACTCGTCTCTAACTACGTTTCTCGTTTCTAATTCATTTGCTACATGGTAGTCCTCATATTGGATGTACGATTCACCTATGTATCGGTTTAAATCTGCATCATCGCTAAAATCTTCCTTTTTCTGGTTGTCCACTCCTACTTTTGATTCGTAAGCGTTATCAATAGCGTTCAAGTTTCGTGTTCTGTTATTAGTTGCATTGCCTGTAGTCGGCCGCTAAATTATGATATGCTTACGATCTTATCTAGGATTCAACTGCCAAGATAATGACAACTTCGATTTTATTTTGTTCCGTTCCGTAATATTATGTATGTATTAGTATGTACATTTTGCAAGTTCAGGCAGGACCTTACATGAATATTTCTATTCACGACAGCGCATCCCTGTGTGGCAGAAGCGTTCGGGGTAATATATTCATATATGATCCTTCAACCCCTGTTTTTCGGGATTAAGCGGTTTATTGAAAAATAAGTAACTGTCAACAGGGAACTAAGAACTATCATTCTTGTTATCCCAATCCTACTGTATTATGCGAGAGCATGTACTTTGTGAAAGACAGATGAAAATGCACTTGATTGTTTGGAAAAGTCATTTTTATGATATTCAGTTCCGTTTCCATAAACTAAATTTGATAAGATATAACAACGAACTTTATGACCTATATAACGTTGTTGAACTTGTTCGAAGGGATCGAATTTATCGGTAGAAAGTCGATTCCATTCTGAAGTGTAGGGTCACTTAAAGGTTTTTGAAAGAAAAATATTATATCGAATACATATGTGCTTCTGTTCATGAATAGTGCGAATATAATAGCAGATGCGACCCCAAACTTACCAAACTATAAGTAGGAAGGTGTGAGCATAAACTGAAAAATAAAAATCCCCTGAGCATCATTATATACGGGGAAAAAGTCCGTAGCGTTTTCACAAATAGATGGTGTTTAATCTAAATAACTTAAGAATAACTGATTGCATTGACAACTGTACAGGCTCGTTTAAAAGGAAACATCTTAAGCTTTTTTAAGTTTTTTTGGAAAAATAATGAGAAATTCTGCTGCATTTTCCAATAATACTATAACAAAGGGAAGAACGCTTCGCAGGCTTATAAAGAATCATATTTTGGTTCTTTACGGGGAAAGAAGTAATTTTATTGGAATCCGCAGCATTCGCTTTCCTTTGACATCAAAGATATGCCATCATCTGAATACTCAGTCACCTAAAAATTTGATGAAATTTTTGAAAAAGTAGTGCAAAGCAGTCATACCAGCCCTGTCGATATTGGTATGAAAATACCTACATACTGACTATATTATACCAAATTGATAGCTAGATATAAAAGGGCACCGATGTATGTGTTTATCTTGAATTGAACGCCAAAAACATGATAGACAGAATGAACTTGAACCATTTTTGAAACTAGTCATAACTGGTGATAAAAAATGGATCTCTTACGACAATGGGAAACGTTAAATATCGTAGATAGTGAATAGCGAGCAGTCCCAAGTCAGTATTGACAGCGCAGAAGGTGATAATGTGAATGTGGTGAAACTGGAAGGTACTTCATGGTCAAACTCTTAATTTTAGCTTGAGAATAAAAGGCAATTGTAAAAAGATGGTCCGGATAGAAAAATACAAAAGGTGTTGTCTTCTATCACGACAACACCTGATTCTTTGATGACCATCCAGAAATTGCGAATGCTTGGTTGGGAAGTTCTGACTCACCTACGTAGCACCTACATATACATACTGCCCAGCAGTACTCTCTCAATTTTATTAAGTTGACCTCAAGACAAGCCTGCGAAACCTAGGAGTTATTCAACGATGCCATCATGATTTTCCCCCCAAAAATGACGATATATTGTCATTAATAATGGAGAATACTTGGTTTACGGTAAATAAATTGGTTTGCACAAACTATGGAAACCAATTGAATTTTACTAAGAAGACAGAACTAACGTTTTCCAAAACTATATTTCAATAGTTAATAAAAGAAACAAAATCAATTATGCGCCAACTTCTTCTTATGGTGGCTAAATATACCTTCGTACTGTACCCGTGATAGCAACCGTACCAAAACGCCAAATATTTTCAGACACAACAACGACTTCGGGATTCCGCAGTGTGCCAACAATTCAGGGAATAGTTAAAGTGAAAGCAAGTTAGGTTAAAGTTTTTATTTACAAAGTTTCGTTGGCCAAAAGGACGTGGTTTCCTGGTATTGGGCAGGCTGCGACGAAGTGGTGAACTTCTTCAAAGCCACCCTCGTTACACAAGGAACATATCGATTGGTTGAGTGGGGTCTGTACTTCAATTGTTATAGCTCCCCCTTAGTCATATTATTGCTCCCAATAAAACACTCGACAATTTTCAAAACAGATCTTAATTGTGTGACGAACCAATACGCAATGAATGCTCTCGCCTTTTATACAGCTTATTCTAGCAAAAAAAAGAAAAGAATAGACAATTTAAAAAAAGAAAAAGAGCCAACACACAACAGCAGCAAGCAGTTGGCTTGGGTTTTGCATACCGCTTATTGGTTTGGCTTTTATGGCCTGAGTTTTGCAAGTGTGCATGATAAGAAGAGGTTGATAGAACTGCTTTGCATCAGCAAAAGAAAATGTTCCTGTATTTTCTTTAGAGATGATGCTCGCGTATTGTTCTCACTGTTACCAACCTGTAATTTGACTGATAAGTGCTACTGATGTTTACAGTATGTATGAGCATGTAACTCTTTGCCTTAAATATTTTGGAAACTGTATCTACACAGTTTAGCCTAGTAAGTCTATTTCGGGCCTTTCTTTCAAATGTGGCTCGCGCAGATAGTTCAACTTTTATCAGTAAATTCTGTAGATTGTCGTTCCACCACAAAGTGTTGTTTACTGAAAGCAGTATATTATTCTCGTTGCTTAACCTGAACCATTCCGAGAAAACTGCAACTTGCGACGTATATGGTGCATGGCTACGATACGGGGAAGGCAATGGTCTGGAAGTGAGATGACTATTAAAATGTACATAAAGTGTAGCCTCAGTGTATGAATTATAATAGTGGGAGTCCAGTTCCTAGATGTAGCATATAGTTTGGTGTATTTGCCTGTAACCTGAATATTTTCTTTAAAAAATATCTGAGCAGTTTTTCTACATACTTCTTCATATTGAAAAATTACCCACACTTGTGTGGCATAACATATAATTGATCTCATAGACTTTATATTTTGAGCTAAGACCTATGATCCTTTTACAAAATATTTACTTCCAGTTGTAGTTTATAGCTTTCTTTACTTCTTTCAATTTCAGCCACGTAAATTTCAACTGCTAAGAAACATCTGAAGTTGAGTCCTTGTATCGAGTGACTGGAAGTACAGGGTAGTGCAAGGCATGACAAATATTAACAAAATTATGCGTATCAACGAGGTTACCAAGGAACCCCATCTCCGAAAAACTTCCTGTAAAAATCATATGCGGTTTCTAACTGATAATTGATAGGGTCCAGCTTAGAAAATGAAAAAACCGATGGTGTTATAATATTTGAACGGTAGAACCACCGTATGTAATTTGCGTAAGTGCTTCATTTAGTTCCTCAATTTGCATCGACACCCCTAGGATTATAAAGA
This sequence comes from Volucella bombylans, assembly GCA_949129095.1. Classification (NCBI taxonomy): domain Eukaryota; kingdom Metazoa; phylum Arthropoda; class Insecta; order Diptera; family Syrphidae; genus Volucella; species Volucella bombylans. The sequence continues at coordinate 323,421,893 of OX422140.1, forward strand.
TTGCAATAGCAATCAATGTGGTCGGCCGCATCTCTGGGATTTTTTCATGTTGCTCCGGGGCCAACGGCAGAGTTATAAAGCTATTAAGCTATTAACGTATTGTACAAAGCGAATGTGATTATCTGGGATTTTCTGGAGAGTAGAATGAATGAATAACAAGTTGACAGGGAAAGGCAATCTTGAATTCGTGAGATCATGAACCTGCAGATAAAATCATCGCTATTATTAAGCCTACACATTAAAGCGCAAGACATCGTGTTCTACACAATGGTGAGGTATCAGATGCTTATAGCCTCTGAAGCAATGCATAACTAGTCGATGGGTCATGCCAAGAACTTCCTGATAAAGAGTTCTCTAATGGTTTTTGGTATTTGGAGCTGTAGTAAAGTCAGTAAGATGCTGTTGTAATATTGTAGGGATAATTTGATTAGTATATATTTTTCTCATAGATTTTTGAATATGAGTTTCTGAATACGATTTTGGCATCTTTCTATTTACAGGGCATATAAGCTGACTTAAAATGCACATGTTACGCCGATAAATAAATATGCAAAAGTTCCAGTTCCATCTGGTTTTAAATTTTATCAGTCATTCTATGCCAAATACCTATGTATGTAACATTGAAAGCTCTTAAAGATCTAAATGTTGAATAAAAAAAATCCTGAGATATACGATGATGGGTCAATAAGTCCCTAAAAATTTAGGTCAGGAACACTCTTCGGCAAAAAAACGTTTTATTTTTCAACATAATCTCCTTTTAGCTCGACACACTTTGTTCTTTGTTTCTCCAATTTTTTGATGCCCTGCAAATAATACGATTTCTCGACGCCCTCAAAATATCAAAATTGACGTTTGCTTCATTGATGACCTCAATATTCGACCTAAATCTTTTACCGCCATGCCAATTCATGCAATTTTGCCATTGGGATTACGGATTGTTTATTGTCAATTGTAAGAAAACGCGGCACCCATCTGGCGGATAGGTTTTTCATATCCAAATATTTTTGTAAAACTGAAATTACAGATCCGTGTGTGCTACAGCCCGTAGCCTCTTCAATTTCACGCATCTTGACTCGCTGATCGTCCAATATCATACCGTAGATTTTGTCAACCATTTCTGGGTGGTTACCCCAATTGGGCAACAGGATATTCAGCGTCACTTGTGCTTTTACGACCGTACCGAAATTGAGCAGTGGTGGATGGTTCCAATCAATGGTGCAGAGTCCCCATAATATTTTTCAGGCTTTTGTTTGGTTTGCGTGATGGTTTTTTTGTGCAAGAAATATTATTTAATGAACACAAGAAATACACTTTTTTCTATTGTATTTTTAAGAAAATTCTCGTAGGCGTCTGTTGCAAATGGCTGACGCAGCAAAACTATTTGACAGATATGACTACAAATTTAGGTACGTTCTTTTGAAACATTCTTTTTGGCAATTGTTGGATTTGAGGTGGCAACGCCATCTGTTTTAATTTTCAGGGGCTTATTCACCCACGCTCGTATTGTTTTATTACTTAGTTTAATATAAAGAGAAACAACCCGATATCGCCCAAATGCCGTCCATTTAGTCGCACACACTTGAAGTGGAAGTGTTTCGTGCACGTGCTGCAGCACGCTTCGAAATTGTATATGGAATATGTCAATACTGTAAGTTACGTCTTTTTTCCTCCCACAAATGACGCAGTTGATTCTTTAATGGGCGCACTTTCGTAAAACGAAAGAACTGTAGCTACTCTGCTCTGACACAGATTGGTTTATTTCATTATAAATTATTAGAATTAAATACTCACACCAAAATGAGGTAGATATATGATTCTTTACAAAAACGTATTACTCTGTATTTTACACTGCTGTGATGAAGCATCATCTCGAAAAATATTCAAAGCTTTTGTTTTTTAAAAACCGGCAGCTTGAAGTTTTGAAATAAATTCAGTCGAAATTTCCTTCAGTTCATAGAACTCGGAAATTTAAATATTTGTATACATTTCCTCTACCTGTTAACGCTGAAATGTTACAACGCCAATGTACTGAGTAATTTGCAGTGAACCAAGCACATGAATATATTGTATCATTCAATGGCGCTCACTTAGCCTTTCAAGCGAATAGAATTTCGTTAAACTTTTTTGATGCACTTGGCATTGGTATAGAATATTTTTTAATTTTTATATTACAGCTTGTCGATTTTTTTTTTGACAGATTTTAATCCTCAAAAGCATCATCGCACAGTTAAAAATACACACGTACCGATAACTCAGATTCTTCTAAAAATGAATTTATTATGTGTGATGATGTTTGAACAGATTTATGATCGCGCGTTGACTATAATGCTGCGAATATCTCGGAGAAGGTAGAGTTCTAAATCATAAATAATCCGGAAAGAAGGAAAAGATGTATTAAGATGCGTAGTCCTATTCCCGTAAGATGTTTTCTTCCCACGCATTTGAACTGAATATATGTGGTACAAGTCACAATTACTTTTATTTACTTTTTCTTTTCTTAGATCAGAATTTTTGATTTAATGCTTTCCTGATGTTATACGAGTAATATTGTAATTTCAAGGATAAAAAAAAGACCATTTGGCGTTCATAAATGAAAAATCAAGATAGTGATGTATCTCGTCCCAAATTGGTCCATAGTTTAGCAATTGATAAGCATATGAAAATAACTATTGAGTACCATTAAAGTAGGGACTGAAGGGCGTCAAGCTGCTGATGCCCAGTGCTGCAACTATGACTTCACATCAATTGTGCTTATTTTACCTAATCGCGCTTATAGAGTTCTGAGCAAAGGAAAATAAAATTTACTACACTAGTAAGACTAAAATTTACTATCAGAAATTACTGTACCTTAGAAGGAGGACGTACAGCAGATGAATTCACATCATTGAATAGTAGCGACGTTCCCAAGCAATGTTTTTACGAGCTCCTCGAGATAATTTACGAGCAATGTCTGTAGTATTACTTAGGAAGGGAGAAAATTTTTAGCAGCGCAATCGCGAAGCATAGCCTGCACAACACAACATCTAGAAATGAACTAATGATAATTGACTTTTCAGCGAGGCGTAACATCACTATAGCTAGAACACGGTTTCCTCACCTTAATAACAACATAGCGGTCATAAAACCGTCAGCCAAATCGATCATGTTGCGATCGATTATATGTTAGATTTTCGAATAGATAGATAGATAGATCTTTATTTCGTATTCAAATTTTTACAAAGGATAGTTACCACACATTTTACATTACAGAGATATGATATTGCTTATATCTTTCTGCTGAAACATTGTTCTTTTTTTGTTTTGTAAAGTTAAATTAAATTAAATTAAATTAAATTTGGAGGAAAATACGATAAAAACCTCCAATCTAAGTACAAAACAAAAAAAAACAATAATAATAAATAAATAAATAAATAAATAAATAATTATAATAATAGTAAATAAATAAATAGATCAGTATATTAGTATATAAATAAATAAATAAGTATACAGGTACATAAGTAAATAAAAATAAAAATATGTTAACAATAATAAATATTGACTCAACAAATGAGTAAATAGTAAATAAATAAATTAATTAAACAAACAAAAATAAATAAATAAATAACATAAAGAATGAATTAATAAATAGGTAATTACAAAAATATATGTACATATATAAAACAATAAATAAATAAATATAAATATACATGTAAACAACATATAAACTGACTATATGAATAGATATATATATAAACTACAATAGGTCTTTAAGTAGCTGATTTTTAGCGTAAGCACTTTTGTTTTTAAAATTGCACGTAAGCTTTTTAATTCTTTCCGATAACAATTCAACATTCGCTCTTCTATGTAGCTTTGAAGTAGAATGGTGCCATCGGAGGTTAAGCATCATCTTGAGTATCTTATTTTGTGCCACTTGCAGCTTTTTAATGTGGCACTGCGCACAACTTCCCCAAACCGGAGACCCATAAACAAGTATCGATTGGAAAATTACTTTGTGTATGATCACTTTGTTTTCCTTAGACAGAGCTGATTTTCTGTTTATAAAAGGATATAATATCCTTATTGCTATATTGACCTTTTGTAGGGTTTTTGAAATATGCTCATGAAATGTAAGTTTGCTGTCAAGATATATACCTAAGTATTTTACATAATTGGACCAGATTATGGTCGATCCATGCAATTGCAGTTGGCTGTTCGGAAGGTAGCAAGGTTTTCTTTTTCGGGTAAAAAAGATAGCTTGCATTTTTTCACCGTTCAGCTTAATTTTCCACCTATTGTAATAGTGTTCTATTACTACCATCGCATTGCGAAGATTAGTCTCAATAGTGAGAGCAAATTCGTCTGATGAGAGTAATGCAGTATCATCTGCAAATATTGCAACTTCACAATCGGTCAAATTGGGAAAATCAGACGTAAACAAATTGTACAAAATTGGACCAAGAACAGAACCTTGGGGAACACCTGACTCGAAACATATCAGACTTGAGACGCTACCATTGATTTGGACTTTAAAAGAACGACCTGACAAGAAACTTTGAACTATCTTACACAGAAACGGAGGAAAGTTGTACATAATCATTTTCTATAATAGACCATCATGCCAAACGGAATCGAATGCTTTTTCAATGTCCAAAAGTATCATCCCGGTTGATTTTCCTTCTTGGCGGTTTTTTTTGACAAAATTACAAATTCGAAGAGCCTGGTGGGAGGTACTATGCTGAGGTCTAAAACCAAATTGCACGTCAGGATATATGTTACATTCCGTAACTATATTTGATATTTTCTCTTTGAGAATTTTTTCATATATTTTACTTACACTGCTAAGCAAACTTATCGGCCTATAACTTTCGAGGCTCACAGGGGGTTTTCCAGCTTTCAGAATTGGAACCACCTTGGCTATTTTCCAAGTATTGGGGAAGTATTGAATTTTCAGACATGCATTTAGAATGTCTGTTAAAAATTTCACTTCAACTTTGGGCAAATTCTTGAGATACAAATTTTTAATAAGATCAAACCCGCCAGACTTTCTTATATTTAAATTATCGACATGAAATTTTACGTCGTCTTCTGTAAGAAGTGCATTTAAAGGGGTGACAGGAATTAGGGTGTTGAAATCCTGGATTGTTTCACTAACCAATGCATTTGTTGCTGGATCCCCTAGGCTTGCTGAAACACAGTGATTTCTTAAAAAAGTAATCGCAAGGGCGTCTGCTTTTTCATCATCTGTGTAATAGAAATTAGATCCATTTTGAAGTCCAGGTAGTTGTTTGTTTTTATCTTTAATTATTCTAACTTCATTCCAAAATGGTTTAGCGTTCTTATCTAGAGAATCAAGTTTTTTATTCCATTCCTCGTGGCGTTGTTGAGCTAAATGTTTTGAGATCAACTGGTTTAGGTGCTGCACATTATCTCGATAAAATATCTGCCGATATCTTTGCCAATTTCTTCTTTGCATATTTCTCAGTTTAATTAATTTAACTAAATGAGGGGAAAGCTTTTTGTAAAATTTATTTATTTTAACTTTTGGTATAGAGTCAGCTACGGCTTCAAGGATTAAATCATTGAAGTCAGTTACAATAGCATCTACTTCTTCTTTAGTAGATATACCTTCTACGTTCGCAAAGTTTTCTTGAACTCTTCTTCTAATAATTGCACGGTATCGTTTCCAATTTGCATTTTTTAGGTCTTGGAAGTACTGTACGTTTGCCTTGCCTGAACAAAGAAGTTTGCACAGGACTGGATTGTGGTCAGAGCAGAGCTCATTTAATGATATTGGTTGCGTAATAAAACTAGGACTATTTGAAATAAAAATATCAAGGACAGAAGGACGGCCGCGAGAACCAGCTCGAACATATGTAGGACATAGAGGATACAAAATTGAGATTGGAAGTGATTCAGTAAGGTCCGAGAGTAAATTCCCCCAAACATTGGCTCTTGTACAGCCCCATTCCTTGTGTCTACTATTGAGATCACCTCCTACCAGAAAATTACCATTTACACAGAAAAGGTTCCTTAAATCGTTTTTAAACAAATGTTTATTTTTGACAGACTTACGAGCACCAGCGAAATAGACACAGTAGATTTTAATTGTTTGATGATTTTCTAGTTCTACCTCTATGCCCACATTTTCTACAAAGCGTGTTTGAATAATTGGTAAGAGAAAATGTTGAATTGTTCTTCGTATAAGTATTGCAACACCTCCACCCCTTCTATCGATTCTATCTACTCGATAGCACTTAAATTCAAAGGTGGACAGATTATCATCATGCTTAAGCCAAGTTTCAGTTACTAGAGCTATATCAATATAGTTATTGTTTAAAAAGTTTAGGAATTCAATCTTTTTGCTGCGTATACTTCTAGCATTCCATGTTATTATTTTTATATTACTATCTACCATATTATTTACAATTAAGAGACAAAAACTTAGTAGCTAAATGTGTGATAACTTCAAATTGTTCAACTTTTGTTCTACATACAGATAATTTTGTTATCATTTCCATAGCTAATGAATTTAGCTCTTCAATAGTGAAAAGTGTGGAGTTGCTACCTGGTTGCATGTCGTTGGTGTTAGTTACAACCGAACTTGTTTGAGTCTGGCTTACCCAGGCGTTTGATGGTTGCGTAGTTGTGCGTGTAGTGTTACTCAGCATAATCGGTACAGCATAGGGACGTAGTGGAAGCGGGGGAAAATCCGTCATAGAAGAAAACGAAACTCGTTTGTCAGCAGTGGGGACAGGAATTGGATTTGAAGAAGCTGCTCGAAAATTAGGATTCCTCTTTCGTTTTACGTTCTCTTTCATTTCCAAGTACTTGGAACGGCTGATGCATGCAATATCGGTAGCTTTGTGGTTCTCATTGCAGTTGGCACATTTATATTGAGAAGGATTATTACAACTGGAAGTCATATGGGATTTTCGAATATTCCGGACGGATGCGGAACAATTTCAAATCCCAACTGCAACAGTTTTTGCACCGTTAATTGTGAGATCATGCAAAAGGATCAGACAGTGCCTATTGACCAACGCAAGTGGCTTTTCAGCCAATTTGGCATGCAAAATGTCGATTTTCTCAAAATATTTGACAGCGTTTATGGTTTCTCCTGGTTGAAGAAATGAAAAGTGGATTGGTCCTTTCGATGTCCACCAAATTGTCACCATAACATTTTTTGGGTGAAGATCGGGCATGAGGGTGTGTTTTGCTTTTTCATCTGCATCCATTTCCAAACCAACGTCGTATAGTGCGTTCGTTTACCGCTACATCCTCAAATGCGTCATTAATGTTTTTCATTGCCAATGGCGCATTATGTCCCATTTTAAATTCGTAAAGGAAGAGGGTTCGAATTTGAACTGCCGACAACATGGTAAATAATTCCTACAAAAAAAAAAAAATAACGGCACCACTTTATTTTATAGAAAAAGAAAATTAAACGTTCTGGCACAGACGTTCACTCGAGAACTTCTTATTTCCGAAAATTGAACATTTCATGTGGTAAAACCCAATATTTAGTATTATTTTCCAAATTGCCATAAATGACTTACACCAGAAGAACGCTTCCATATCATTCAAACTTATTTTGAAAATCGGCAAATCGCAAAGCATAGGAGATAACGTGCTTTTTTTCGGTTCTCATAATCGGACAACAGTTCTTGCTGTTCATGGCTTTGTAAATAAGCAAAATTAGTATGTTTCTAATGAGGCAGGTCTAGGGGGGACTCATGAGACATTCTAGTAGAATGGCGCTATGTGCCGTACTATCCATGAAACCATTGACTTACCGAGGACTCAATTCACCGAAAACATTATATGGTATAGCCAAATGAATCAATAAATTGGCCACCGAGACCATATGGTTTGAGCCAACTCAATTTTTTCTTTTGGGGCCATCTAAAGTCCTGATGTATTTAGGCCTTCTAAGCCAATATTCAGTGCGTTATTAGTGAGAAAGAGTCTCAAAAAATTTGAAAGAGTTTCCAAAATTGGACCAACATAATGTGCTTCGTCAAAACCAGCTGAAAAAGCCATATGTTGAAATAGTATTCGGACATAATGTGAACATAACGGTTTTGTTTTAAACTCAATTCCTACCGTTGTTGTTTACAAAAAAAAAATAAATTTCCTTAATTCTTCCTCATCGTCGCAGCTAAAGAAGTGAGACACCTTGATTGCGTCTGCTTTAAACCTTCTTCTTCTTTTCAGCTGACTATAAGACAATGACATTTCAGAGCATTCCTCTAGGAGAGTCTTTTCTCGGTGTCCAAACTTAAGACGTTAGAAGCAGCACTAGTAGTTTAAGAAGAAAAGACTGAACCTATTTTCAATTCTATACCCGTTATAACAGTTCGATCGAACGTGTCGTAGAAAAAGTACTAGGAGCTCAACGAATCGAAAGATATGCCATATGGTAGGTCAGATGGTTATATTTTAAATATGTTGGTTGGAACCTCTGGAATTCGGTTGCTACTAGGAATATACGTGCACATACACTTTGTCATCTTTATTTATTTGTTGACAACGCTCTACATATTTATAACGAATTTAAACGTATTCATTTGCAATAATTAGGGTGTTATACAAAACGCTTATAGGCTCACTCAAAACAAACGGAATATTGTGTTTCCAGTAGAGTATGGTTCTGTTTTCTGCATCAGTAAAGCAATCAAGCGGGCTGCTCTTAACAACCAAAACTGAACATTATATTAACAGCATTTTATTTTAAGTGACTTTACAGTAGGGAGTGGGTTTGGGCATCAATCAACCGTCTTTTCAATTTTGGGCTATCTTGAACTGATCGCGTCCAGTTGCGTTGACCAAGTTAGTTAAGGTTTCTTTCCACTTGCGCACAGGTTATCCTTCCGGAATTAATTCGAAAAAACTGTAACTCGAGCGGTGATGCTTATTTTCTCAACATATCCAAACCATTTAACCCGTTGCCAAATTTACGAGTTGAGAGGTTGTACAGTCAGGTTAATTTCCCATTTCACATCGTAAAATACTAGGTGTTGCAAAACGTCTCGGATATAGATAAACTTAATGTTGATGGCCTGTGCAACTAAACAAACGTATAACGACTTGTGACTCCATGCAGCCGAACACTGAGCGGATTTATTAGACGTTTAAAAAGGTATATCTCCAATATCTGAAAAGTGGGAGTGTCAACAAGTCAACGAAAACCACCGGTAATTACTGTGCTTAACAACTCTTTAAGCAAAAATTTAACAGAGATACTGGAATGAGGACAACTTATCTTCAAAAATCCAAGAAATGTTAAGTCTGTCTGAGTACCTTCAATTATTTCAAACTGAAGACTACTTATACTCGCACACATGCACTTCTGATATATATGTAGGTTAAAGCAATTTTGAATCCCTCCTGGTCATTATAAAAGTCATAATGTTGAAATTTATCGTTCGTACAATTGATATGCATCCTAGTACAAAAAGAGAGAGAATTACTAAATGAACAGATCCAACAAACGCAGAATTGATAGCCGTCACTCATGGTTTGTTGTTTCATCCAACGAAGAGTTACATTTCGCAAGTGCTGCACAAATTACTTCCTAACCCCTATATATAGTGTATTTCCATAAGCGCTTTAGTACTGTAATAAAATTATACGAAACATACACACATACTCATACATATGGAAACATTGAAAGAGGACTTCTACATCTTACACAGGAGAACTGGGATCTATCAATAACGACGGAGCGATGGCAGGTTATCGGAATGATGTTAAGGATTTGTTAAACCGAGCTGACTCACTTTGACTGGGTTATGTTGAAACTTTGTGTTATTTCAATATGGCATGGTTGTACAAGACCATGATGAGGGTTTTATGTAGATTTTCCTTAATGTTTCTGGGCAAGGATTTACTACTCAATTTCTTTCTTAAGCAAAAGAGATAGCGATTGGCAAGTAAATCTTTTTTTTTTGATTTCTGACGAAATTTTATCATTAGAGCTAATAGTAGAAAAATTGTGTACTTACTGAGTTTTATACCACATGGAAAACCATACCAGTGAAAATGGTTACAGACGCCTGTAAGTCTGTTGAACGATGCTGAGGTACCTTTCAACAGGCATACCTTCTTTCAACCAAATCGTTCACCAAGTCCTCCATATCCTTATCACTGACTATGGCTCTACTTACACCATACAACTTGTCGACATTTTGAAGCATACACGATTGGCATGAGTACCGACTGAAACATTACCACAGTAACGAACTTGCGGCCACCAAGTTCTTTAATCAATATTGAATTGAAGAAACTATGAACTAGCTAAAGTGGTATTTCAAGTATGTTTCCAGGAAGTGTGATATCTTGTAGGTCATGGTTTTTGAGTATACTACAAAAAGTATCTGTCTTTCCTTATGAGCGATGTTCATACCCAAAATGTCGCTCATATGCTTTATCGAGGAGTCCGTAGAAAAATTCTATGTTGGCATCATCTATCTCTTCCGTACTTGAAAGCTCTGGCTCAGTTGACGAATTAAGTCATGATGGAGATTGTAAAAAGGTTTTTACTTATCGGCCGACAACATAAGACTTTAGTAATCAGCGTAGTACACGTCTGCTTTATAGCAATCCAAGGCCCCAGCCTCACACATTCGATTTGCATATCTGAACGTAATTGTCTTTTTCTCGTATTTCGTCCTTATTCTAGGGTAGTTAAAACCCAAGCACTAAACCAAAACTGAAGTTCCAAGGCCTTTTCTCGTACCGCTCGGGTAAAAGAGGCTGGGTATTTCGCAGCCAATAACCCTCCTCTGGGATATGAGTGCTACCGTCCACGATGATAGGAGTTATCGTGTGGTATTTTACTGAACGTAGTTACTGAAGAGTAAAGCCTTTGAAACCAATTACTACATTGCCTCGACACACTTGTCTCTTTAAGGGAGAATAGGTCACACTGTTTTTTAGCATTTTCGCCACAGACGTACCCATAATATCCGTTAAGAGGTTGGTTATTTCCTATTGCTTCTCTAGACCACTAAGGTGGCTTTCCAACTTTCTTGTGTTTCACGTTCAACATAATTCGTTCAAAATAATTCGTGGATAGAAGCTGCCCAGTAAGTTATTTCTTCACTTCTCATTTTTGAATTATCTCCTCTTCCCTGATATCAAGGAAGCAACGTTGATATATTTTTAATTATTAACTCCCTTCAAGAACTGGAGATAAACTATACCATCTGCAGCTTGATCCACTTCATTCTTGACCTTAGAACCATAAATGCAACAACACAGCTCATTTCAATCTTAAAACAACCAGTAGCGTCGATACAAAAGCCTTCTTTAAGCACTTCTGCATATATCAATTCTTCTGTCTATTATTGGCAAGGGTCTACCCCGGACAATTAAGCTTATTAACAAGCAGAAACTTAAAGCTAGGATTAAAAACTAACAAAGATATTCTTAACCTAATGGTGGTGAAATGTTGGACGGGGGAGATGATAAGAGAATGGCATATTGAGCAGTCCTTTTTTTTATTTCGTATTTGCTACTATTTAGGTCAAAGACTTAGACGTAGTTGTTCGTTATGCGCAACATTCTAGATAAGGGTTCAGAGTGACTGTAGTTGGCGCGGTGAGTTCGGATCAGGAAGAGTGGGACAGATCTTAGATTACGGGGACTGGGAGTGAATGAAATATTTTGCGTTATTCTCGGGCAGTTGATGTTTCCCGTCAATAACTGGTGGATAAAAAGTACATCACGTTGTTTTTTCAGGGTATGCATGCTAATTGGTTTTAGCCTATTTCCATAGGAGGGTAATCCATATGGATCGGCCCAAGGTAAATCACAAAGTGCGAAACGGATAAACCTACTCGTAAGTTGGACTGTTTCAATTCCTTGAATGTGGATTAGTTTATAGGGTGACCAAGCTTGGCTGCAATATTCGAGAAGAGGCCTTACAAAAGTAGGGTACAGGGATTTTGTAACGTAAGGGTTAACAAATTCTTTTGGCCACCGTTTGATAAAGCCGAGTGCAGAGTTAGCTCTATTTATAATGCTGTCAATATGTGAGGCGAAATTCAATTCTCTGTCACAAATTATTCCTGGATCCCGTACTTAGGTAGTGGAAGGAATAGGCTCATCGCAGATGAAGTAGTTTATTTGAGGGGGAGGTAGACGTTTGCGGGAATAGGTTATCGCTTTGTATTTGTTGACATTAAGCTCCAAAAATTTTTGCTTGCGCCATACTGAAAACTTATTCAAGTCAATGAGATGACTTTGGAAATTCTCATGTTATCAGCGAAAATAGAAAGATTAGAATTAGTTAAAATGAGATTTATATCGTTAATTGTGAGGATAAAGATGGTTGGTCCAAGGTGACTACCCTGAATGACAACAGATGTTGCTTTAGTGGGGTCTGAAATTGAACATCTGAAGATGACCATGTATTCTCGGTTTTCGAAATAGGATTTAGTCTATGCCACAAAATGAGGGGAAAAGTAAGTTTTTTTAGTTTAAAAATGATAAGTTGGTGAGAAATTTTATCGAATGCCTTGCTGAAATCTGTGGAAGTTGAATCGACTTCATCACCGTCTCCTAAGGCATGAAGCGTTCTAGAGACGAACTCTGTTAAGTTAGTGGTCGTTGATTTACCTTTCATCAAATCGTTCTGATTTGTGCAGATAGTTGGCCTACAGTAAGGAAACAGTTGTTGATAGACTTCTTCTTTTCCTTTTACTAGCCCTTTCCTCGCTACACGAACTTATGCATAACGAGTTTCCCATTTTTACTGCATCGCTACTGCTCCGCTTATGGGGTTGGCTAATGTCGCAGATCGCAGAACGCGTCTGCATACTGCTCGGTCCTGTATCGCTTCGGCGGTTAGCCCCAGGCGTTGTTATGCATTTGCCATCTGAGCAATAGAGGAATTCTTTTTCCTACCTAGTTTTCTTTTAGTAAGAGCGACCGTAGTTGATATTGCCTTCTTAACGGGATTTTCCGGAGATCTTCTTTGAACGTGGCAATACCAGCTAATTCTATCCGACTCAAGTTGTTCGATTACCGAATTTTTTATGTGTAGACTTCCTCTAATGTGCGTAGATCTAATGCAGTCGCGTTTCGTAACTCCAGTCGACATCCTTAGCATTTTCATCTCTGCTGCCGTCATTTTATTTTTAAATGCTTCGTATATTGTCCAGCACTGCGAACCATATGTAAGAGCTGGCCGAACCATTGTGGTGTAAAGTTTTCCCTTCAATTTAAGTGGAAATTTTCGGTCACAGAAGATTCCCGAATTTTCTCGTCATTTCATCCACTCCACACTTACTCTGTGCCTTACGTCGTCGTCACATTTCTCTTCTACGTTAACGATTGATCCTAAATGCTTGAACCTAGTGGTTTTCGGAAGAACTATTCCGTCCAAGATTATATCTAGAATAGGTCGCAGTGGATCCGACTATGCTTTCGAAAAGTTTGGGTTTACAAGAGAGTTTTGGTATGGGCCTATAATTATCGACTTCGGCCTTAGTACCTGTTTAAATAGACAAGTTAAATAGGGCAGCGAGGTCCAAGATGGGTTACACACTTTTTTATTACAATCGCTGGAAGGCCACGAAAAATCATCTTTAAATTTGGTAATATTTTCAGATACCAAAGATGTTGTTATATTTATCGAGATGGATGACGTCTCAGGATAGGTTCTCATATAGCCAAAGTAACTAGAATCGAGTTCAGCTGTTTTCTTAGAAAAGGATTTGTTGAAATGACAGGCAAAGAAAGGCTTTTGGGTCGGCAGAAGATTCACTTAGAAATTTGAGAGTAGATGCGTAGCCGTCTGACTTTCTTTTGGTATTAACAAACTGGTTGAAGCGTTTAGGGTCCGAGATTAAGCTAAATTGCATGCGGTAGAGGTACTCAAGGTTAAGAGACTCAAAAAGTTCAGAAAAACGATTGTATACCAATTGACAATGCCACATCTTGTTTCTGATATTACGGAGTTGTACCATGTCTCAGTTGTCTTAGTTGTCTCAGCAATAAAGTCAAAGTTAATGTTGCTGATGAGGTTTATAAGTTTGTCAAAGTCAGCTCCTCGGAAGTTAAATGAAAATGAATTTTCCGAATCGACACATGTGTTGCCATTTTCATATGAGTATATAATTGACAAGGGGGTCTAGGGTGGAAAGAAGAAGAAGAAGAAGGATGTGAAGACAAGGTCAAGTTGTCTGTTCATTGTATTAGGTATTCCACTAATCTGATATAGACTTGAGTTGGTTAGGCAGTCTATTATCAGAATTTCTGGAATAATGTAATCTGCAGGTTGTGCATCATCATTCAAAAAATCCACTGCGTGAGCTACAGGTCGATAAGACTCAATTGGTTTAGATGGGTGAATGTAACAACAAAGTATGCAAAGACATCGTTTGGGGAGCGTAATTTTGGCACATACTAACTCAAAGCTGTCGGTGTGGGGAACATCAACAGGAGTTGCGTGAAAACAGTTCCAGATTGCTAGTAAAACAACTCGGCCATAGGGATTATCAGCTCTCTCAAATCCATCTTTTCGAAAAACATTTAAATTTGGAGGAAACAGCTCATGGTTTTTAATGTGTGGAATTAGATTTGTTTCAGTAGGAGCAAGTAGGTCATAGGGAAACTTTTGAGAATTGAGATATGCCGAGGAGATTTTAGAGCGCAAACCTCTTACATTTTGGTAGTAAATGGACAGGCATTGTGGACTGGAGGATATAGATTTCAGTTTGTTAGGAATTGTAATAGTTTTTAAAATTTGAACGAGTTCTTTGCAAATGGGAAAGACGTTTGGAGCTGACATGCGAAGACAACGTAGAAAGATCATTATGAACTTCGTCGGAAGAGATGACGTAACTCTCATGGTAGCGAACGAAAATTTGCATTAATTCTGCTGGCTTAATAGGAAGACCTTCTCGTTGAATCGAAACCATTATGTTGGTTTTGGTTATGCCATCGATGCAAACGGAGTTGGGTTTGTCCTGTAAGTAGGCAAGGTACAGCCGAACTTTTTCATAAATGCGGCGGTCTCTCAAACGAGATACTACATAACGACTGTCATCATTCATATCAGAATTTTTTTTAGTGAGTTTGACAGTTGGTGGAAGGAGTGGGTCAAGGTATTTTGGGTGAGAATCGGAGGAACGAGCGGATGATGAAGGGACAGGTTGGTCAAGCACCCCGGAACTAGAATCTTGACTAGTGGGGGGGGTTGGATCAGGTGAATTGATAGATGAAGATGAGGAATGGGTGGTTGGGTTTAGTATATGAGAGCTAATAAAATTAGGATATTTGTCGGATGGGGCATTGTTAGTTGGAACTTGGGTAGAAGGCGCAGGAGCAAGGTTAAATGAAACTCTGTTTTGAAGCGGCTTTAAAGATTTGGTGAGAGAGGAAGAGAATTTGGTGTAGCGAATCTGGTGTTCTTTTTAGAAGATGCAAAGGGGGGAAGGAGTGAGAAGAATCATGGAAAGATATTGGTCTTAAATGACCAGTTTGAGTCGGGATGTTGATGGGATAGGGCAGAATTGTTCGGGCTGTGTTTCTTTTAATAGTAAACTTTTTATCTACCATATCCTTCCGTTGGGTGACGACCATTTTTTCCGAGATTGGTATGCCGTCCGATGATTTGAACATCGGATCGTACTTGGTGGGTATACGTATTACAAAACACTGGCCGTTTTTGCTCTTAACTTTGCCAACTAGTTTAAATTTGACGTTTTTTATACCAAATTTCTTCCTAAAAACGTGTTTGATCCAGGACGGGTTTGCGTGACGTGGGGCAGCTTGGAGGAAGAAAGTAGATAGTTCCGGTTTTTTGGTGGCTTCAACATTCATTTTATTTAATTTTTGAATTCTGTTGGTCCATTCAGGTAGAGTCCAGGATGTCCCAAAAGTTTTAATCATTGGTAATGGTCTTGGGATGGGATTGGTGATTGAACTTGCAGTTATCTTAGATGGGTAGGACGGGGGTTTCGGTGGTAGCGGTTATTGAATGAGTTGGGGGCTTACTTACTGTAGGCTTACTTACGGACTTACTGCAGATGGAGTTGCAACCGGCTTACTAGAGATGTGTTTTAATTCCTCCAATATCTGCATTGTGGTTGATCTATGCAGCTTCCTCACTAAGAAAATTGAGGTCATGTTGCATGGATCCGATGTTTCGGTGTGCTTAGCATGCTTGAGATGTAGAAGAGTGTATTGGTCAACCAACGTTAACATAATTTTTCCCAACTGAATTGAATTGACTGAATCGCTGGTAACGTGTTTGAGTAGTGAGACTTATCAGAATCTGCTAATTTAGTGATTTTCGAGTGCAGGGATTAAACAGCTGATTTTATGGAGGTTATGCTGTTATTGATCGAACAGTTTAGATTATCATGGCTCTCAGAAATGAGTTTGGTTATATTTTTAACACTGAATTGAACTTGGCATTTCGGCTCTGCAATCGAGTCTGTAAGCCCAATTAGTTGCTGGATATTACATTTTATAGAAAGCATTATATGTGCTAAGGAGATTGTCTGGCCCTCTACACAGAAGAAGCAGAATATGCGCTTATACTTTTCCAGATGAGTTTTAGCGTTTCTGCTCAAACCAATGTATATGGGATGGAATTTCTTTCCACATATCCCATTGCATGTAACCATTTGCACTGTTTTAGTAGGTACAGCGTAGTCAGCAAATCCACAGGAAGACATAGTTAAATTAGATCAGAGTATTAGCAAGTAGGTTATTATTATTATTATTATTATTATTATTATTTATTATTTTTTTTTTTTTTTTAAAGACACTGTCTGTGGGAGCAAGTAATACGGTTCGAATGGGGTCAAACACGGAACAAAAAAGGAAAAAGGTCAAACAGAAAAACAAATATACACAAATTATCGCGGAGCAAAATTAAAACACGTCCGAACTTGACGGTGGTTTTGCACCCACATACTGTACGTTTTTCAAGTGTCCTACGTCAAACAGATGACACATTTTCAAGGGTAAGATAGCCACTCATAGGGATAGCTACGAGACATCTACACTAAAATGGTATATATTCAATCTGAAACGATCAAGAGAGGTGATCAACAAGGAGAAGAGATTGGAAGACATGCCCATTGCACAACGATTGAATATTCCAGCGAAGAGTAACACTTTTCTGAGCGATTTCATACTCATCAGTAGTTCTTCTTATATTTCGAAAGGTTCGGAATTTTCTATATTTATGCGTCAGAGAGTATTAATTTAGTCAGTTGATTTGTCAGTAGTGTATTCACATTCTTACTTGAGATCGAGTTGGGATAGGTGCGATATGAAAGATTTCTAGTACAGTACTATTTACTTTCATATTTTGTTGTACTGTGATGAGACTACAATGCAGGATGAGCCCCAACTACTATTTTTCCAGCTAATTAAATCTCTAGACAACTGCCCCCAGTTTTGAATGTCAGGCTGACTACCATTCCGTTCCAATTCGGCACACCGCCTTCATTCACTCACACTAGGGCATACTTACTACATATATAACACGAAGATTTCAAAGTATTATAGTTAAGTATACTTTCAGCTAAGGTATGAGTTCGAGCTTCTAAGCCGTAAAGCAGGATTGGGATGGTAAGGGTTTTCATTGTACTGGATATTTCATATGCAATTTCCACCATTTTAATTTCAATTTCAGGCCACAAGGCAGTGCAACGTCATCTATCCCTTACCATAGGATGCTCTTCACTACTGTTGTGAGCAAAATTCGACGTAACTTGCTCCCGCATTTTTAGGCTATGCCCACGGGGTTGTACAAGTAGTTGGGACTCCACTACTAGGAGGTAAGTCAAATACTACCATGAACATGAGAGTTACGCTTTGGTTTAGTCTGGGTTTTGAACAATCAGTTGCTTCCCAAACACGGGAGGTTCGTCTTCAAATTAGTAATTAAAATGTAATTACGAGTAGGTAAATTGTTGTCGCTGTAAAAAAAAATAGTTTTGCCCAATTTGATGCTACCTGCAGGAAGGTAATGCGCCATAATGTCCGATAGCATTTTCACTACGAAGGGCTTCCAATCCAAATCATTCATTCCACCATTATTATCTTAGTTCACCATCTATTGGCTAATAAAGCAATGTTTGTTGTTGTTTGCTTATATATATATCTTGCTTATCATGTGAGCAATAAGGTGCTGGTCATGACATATTTTATCATAGCACAACATAGCTAATTGATGGTGAAGGGAGCTGGCCTGCACTCTTATCTCATTATCATTTAATGTGTTGCTCGCTGACTTAAATGGCGATCCACGATCTAAGAGTGTCCTAATTCAAAGGCTATCAAAGCCAGAAGAGTGACGCTATAGAATTGAAAAATTCATTGTTGAACATCAACACATAGATAAACTAAAATGTTCGCAATGTTTGGAATAACAGTTTGACATGTCTACGTCAAATGTAGCGCTGCTCTGTAGTGAGCAGATTTGCAGTCCTTTTCACTTAGAGTATGCTACTTGTGCCATATCACAATACCCTCCATTGAACAATACTCAGTTCCAAATCGTTTTTATCCATGAATTTATTCTGTCATACATCTCAACATCTCATTTCTTGCCCCCTCTAGGTACATAAATGCCTTACCGACATTTCTGTCCAAACACAGGAAATATCTTTCTGTCAGCAAGGTCTCCGGTTCTCCACAATCGAATTATAACCCAAAACCAAACATAAACACAATTTTCTCTCATAGATGATGTCATGTCCGGAACGTATTTGGTCAAAACTTGGACTGCTTGGTACTTGGTGCTTGGTGCTAAAATTGAAGAATCCATAGAAAGCATGTAGGAAGGATTCATTTGATTTAATGTTCCTGCAATAAAATGCAAATGGGGTAGTTAACTTTACAATTCTTACGATTGTAGGATGCAAAATCTTTCTCTTCAGACGTATGGTATTTCCTTTTATAAATTTCCCACCCCCTACCAACACTTTTATTTATCTGTATTCATCCTGGGCCACCGGATTTTTCTTTCTTGTGTTGATGCATCCAAGTGCGTCTTACGGATGAAAAGTAAGCGTGTACTCAGTAAAGGTAAAAAGTAGAAAAGTAGAAAATGTGATTAACTGGAAAATTGAATTGAACTTTGGGATTTTCCTGTTGTTGTTTTTACTTCATGTCGGCTCGTCGGATTCGATTTCAGGGACGGATATGGTGTACACAGGATATTTGAAGATTTATTGACCGTATTCGAATAAACACACTTCAAGGCCAACGAACTTAGAAGAAATATGAGGTTTAGTATTTTTGTGTTTTTTTTTCTTTTTGCTACTCCTTACCTTCCATTTGTGTTCTCATTCAACTTTGAAGAGCTTCAGATGGGAAATGCAAAAAAAAAACACATTCAAAGTAAGTGTGTGGGATGCGCTTGGGGCTCTCTTACTGTGAAATGAAGTTACTATGTTCTTAATGATTCATAGATAGCAAGTGCCCTTGAATCAAAAGATAGTACTTGAAGTGAATTTTGAAACAGATTCTAAGTACCGAACCCATGGATATTCGTGGGTTGTATGCATGATGTAAAGTAGGAAAAAAGCACGGGAATCTATCTGATAGAGGGGAAAAAGATTGTGCCATAAGGGAAAGGTAAAGAAAATATCGTGGATGACGAGAAAATATCGAACTTTCAAAATCTTCACTCACACACATAATCTGCCCATGAAAAGAAATGACGATGACACATTATAACTACTCACCAAGATGGCAGATAATTTCCTTCTTCCTTTGCACGTCTTAAAAGGAAAATGTCAATTGAGTGAAGCTCGTGCTTCATTTTCTGATAAGATATCGTTGGATAGAGGGAGACATGATACGTTTCTCATATTTCAAAGGATGTTGCACTTTTTTTACGTACAAAGGGGTGTTGCGCTCAGTTTTATTCTCTCTTTGTTGTTGTTAAGGGCAGCCCTTCCAAGAAATGTTGACTCCATTTAAACTAAATATAATTTAATGTTCTTATGATAACCGATAGAAGATAACACAATATTAAAAGATGAGCATGGCAGAGCTCTTTGAATATTTCTGAAGATTCTCTAAGCACCCCAAAGTCAAAACAAAACCGAGCTGAAAATACTGAAAATACAAATAATATTTTCACAGCTTTGTTGGTCTGTGCGGAATAGCAACCCTTTGGAAATTCCGAAGAAAGCATCATTACATATTTGTACATTCACTGTCAGATATTCCTTGTTAAGTTTCACCCTACCAGAAATATTGTGCTTTGGGTGAATTAAAGCGCAAACAATGCAACATTTTCATAGTACTTGACTTAAAGTCAAAGAATTCAGTTCTCCCTAAGGTTCAGGTTCAGTTTTCTCCCTAAAATTGAGAATTTTTCTGGAAAGATATAATGATGTCTATTTGCAGGTACAATTCCTTTTAAAGTTAAGTGAATTCATTGTAAAGAATTTATTGTAAAAGCGTTCTAACTCTCTGTTAGTCACTTGGAATGTCTGCATATTTCTCAGTATGATAGCCAGTATCAGTATGTTTATTGAATTTAATTGTGAACTAGGGATGCTACAGGAGTTAGGAGTTCGTAAACGAATCTGTGCAACTTATTGTTGCCAGTTCATATGCCATGAAACCACGAAGACGTGCAATGATGAATGTTGAATGATATGAAAGCCATATAAGACTAACTTGGTGTCAATCAAGAGTTTGATGCATTAATTTTTAATATAAAGATAAAGATCTCTTATTCTAGATTTTTGAATGATTTTGGTACAGTCGGTGGTCGTGACTCAAGTGCTAATGTACTCGTATTGGCTTATACACTACCAAACGGCGCCGGAAAAACCTTCTTTTTTTCAGGTGACTAAAATCATGTAAACTGAGAAGTTACCTAGGATACAACAACAAATCCAATTACACTAATTTAGTCTCCCCATATCGGATGGAGCATGGAGCAAAATAACCACTGAGCCCAAACCTCTCTCTTTCTATCAAATATTCCGTAATGCTTAATATGTGGTCCGTCTCTCCCATTTTATGAGTAGCCATAACTTCTTGAGTGTTAAGTTCTTTAAAAAAAAAAAAACATTTTGGAATGCCATAGAATTCTGTTTGAAAAATATCGAGACATTTGTTAGTGATATTTCAAGTTTGAGGTTAGTTCTACGGTATTGCCATCTGTATACCACTTACAGTCTTTTATGTTAGGCGTTGGATATAAAAATCCCATGCCTCTGGACTATTTTGGTAGATAAGAAATATTTCAGTACACTGTTCCTTTGGCCATTAATTTGATTTCAATATACGACTGCACGTGAAATTCTAATTAACTAATACGAAGCTTAAGCGATGGATGAAGCCGAAAGAAAGGGCGCGGATTGGCTAGGTGAGTACGAATTGTATTCTTTTTACATACATACATACATACATACGTACATACAGTCAAAATCGGTTATAAAGAAATATCGGTTATTGCGAACTAATCTTGATGTCCCGGCCATGGTTCATACAAACTGTACTAACCGAATATAGCTTTTAACGATATCACCTATAACGAATTATCGCTTATAACGAACAGTTTGAAATGGAAAATTTAAAAATCTATGAAATGAAAATTAAGTAAGCATTGCAAGTTTCCTACTCTTAAAATGATAAATTCAGGGGATTTCCCTTTTGCTGTTTTTTTTCGCATTTCGCATTCTGTTTTTGAGAGGAACTGGAATAGTAATTTTTTATATCAAGAAAGGTTAAAAGTGTAAGTTTTTTTTTGAAAATGAGTTCAAAATGTAGAGGTTGACGAAAAATCTACAATAATTTCAAGGCTAGAAGCTTCTGATTCCAATAAAAGTTTGGCAGCAGAGTTGTCTGTATCGGCTTCAATAATCTCTACCCTTTTCAAAGACCGAGATAAAATTAAGAGGAACTTTGAGGAATCTAACATCCCGACATAGACGATGCTTTGCTCAGCTGGTTCGAAGTCCAAAGAAGCTTGAATACTAAATTAAACGGACTAATTCTATAAACTAAGGAAGAAGACTTTGCCAAAGGGTTGGGCAAAAATTACTTCATCTGCTCAATAGCTTGGATTCAACGATTTCGTCAAAGACATAACATCGCTAGTGCAATGGTAAGCGGTGAATGTGGTAGTGTTTCTAAAGAAATTGTGGATGATTGGTCGGGTGGTGTTTGGCCAAAGCTGCGAGAGGGCTATTCAGATGATCAAATCTTCAACATCGACGAAACAGGTTTGAAATTCATATATTGAAATTCAAAGTTTGAAATTCATATATTGAAATTCAAAGTTTGAAATTCCAAGGTGAAAAATGCGTTGGAGGGAGAATGTCAAAGGAACGAATTACGGTTTTAGTAGGAGCTAATATAACCGGAACTGTTAAACAAAAGTTGTTGGTTATTGGAAAATTAAAAAACCCGTGGTGCTTTACAAATGTCAAGAAACTTCCATCATTGATAGACAGTTGTCAAAGCGAAAGGAAACAATTCTGTTATTAGTGGACAATTGTCCTGCACATCCAAAGATCGATGGCCTTACTTCTATGAAACTTGTGGCAAAAACCACCTAATACAACTTCTGTGTTACAAACAATGGATCAGGGTATAATCAGATCACTAAAAGAGCATTAGATATAGAAAGCTGCAAGTACTAAACATAATTCGTAACATCGAGAAACAAGATGGACCACATGTAATGAGTTTGTTGGATGTCATTCTACTGATTTCCAGAGCTTGGGAGCTGGATTTATGGTGGATTTATCCCACAAAAACCTAATAATTCAATCGAAACTGAGTTCGAAGAAGAAGACATGTGGCCTGTGAGGAACTGGATTAAACATATTCAGTCATATGATAATGTATTTGATTCATACACTTTTGAAGATTTGGTTAATGTGGACAGCAACATTGTGACTGCGCAGAGTTATTAACCGACGAACAAATCATTGATTCTGTTCAAAATGAAAAGTGGAGAGTAATGTCAATGAAGAAGGTAAGAAGAGTTTTTTGTCTTGTTTCTCTGACGGTATGAAAACTGAAATAATTCCAGTGAAAATTGAAGATACACTTCAGGCTGTCAATACCTTGAAATCATTTGTTTTGCTGACTGATACTTTTGACCAAGTTTGTGAAGCATTTTTGACCAAAATGGAGATGAAAATAGAAGGAGAGTTCTTAAAACAAAAATATCGACAGCAGAAAATCACAGATTACTTTGTACCCCAATCATAAATAAATAAAAGTACTAAACAAAAATAATGTGTCCACTTGTAAAATGGAAAATTGGTCAAAACGAAACAGCGGATATAACGAACAAATTCACCAGTCCCATCGAGTTCGTTATAACCGATTTTAACTGTATATGTACGTAAGTCGGGTGGATTCGCATGATAGCTATTTCCGGGGTTTAGGTGTCATAGCAACCTAAATGTCTAGAGATTTTCTTAATGTGTTGAATCAACATACAAAATTGAACAGTTTTTACAACTAAAAAAACGATAGAGAGCAAAACGAGAGCAAAATGATATAAGTTTCGTTTATTCCTTTTCTTTTACCCTACCTTGTGAAGATTTGGGTACATACTAAACTAAGCCTTCTGATGATTATAATCGTAGAGTATGGAATATTAGTCTGCACAATTCAAACTGAAGGTAGAAAAGCTAGGGTGTCTCGTTTAGCTGTTCAATATCAAATCATATCAGTCTTTATGTTCCTTTGACTGCTATACATAAAATTTGCAAAGTTTATCAGCAATTGTATTATCCAGTCAAAAATGAGGCATGTGTAATATTTGTGTACAATGAGAATGTTGTATAGACAGAAATACAATATTTAGTGCTATAGTTTGCATGAATGCTGACCTACTTAATACTTATTCTGTATAAGTTTGACACGAAAAGTGGATCAGCACAGCTTTCGTGGAATGCATATTTATTACGCATATACAAACTAAACAATCTCGATTTTTAAATCAATTAATCGGATATGTGTTAAAATAAAGCTAGGCAAATCGAATAAAACATGTTCTAAGACAAAAGCTAAAAGAACATGTTCAGAATGCGCATATTCGGTCGTAGTACGATTGATTCGCTTTAATTAGCGAAAAGTAGAGGAGTCGTTCCGAACTCGCAAAATTGGTGCTTCAATACAAAAAGTTTTTGGCGACATTAAAAATCAACGGGCTTTTGCACACTGCCTCGGTGTACTGCAAACTCATTACACATATCGTGTTCCTATATAGCTACGCTTTGGATACATTTTAAAATCTTAACGCCGACGAAATAAGATCTTGAAGGCTTGCAGCACAGCTGCAACTACAAGAACTACAATCTATAGAGTTCTTAAAGCCAACCGCGTTTACGCCTTTCATTATACGCCGGTAGAGGAACTTTTGCCAGGGGACTTCCAAAAAACGATTGAATTTTGCCAATGGCTGCAACAAGATGAGAATGAGCAGTTTATTCAAAAAAATTTATGGACTGACGAAGCCCAGTTTACGAGAATGGGCATTACCATCCAACGAAATTTCCTTGGCCACCTAGATCTCCTGACCTAACGCCAATGGATCTTCTTTCTGGGAAGCCATAAAAGAAAGGGTTTATTTGACTGAGTTTTCAAGTCGGGAAGAGCTCCAAGAGAGAATAAATACAGTGGCAGAGGAGCTAAATGCATCAAACGCACTGGAACGTGCATCCAAAATTTCGAAAATTTACTATAAAAGCGTTTTGAAATCTTAAACCGTAACGGTCCTTTTTAGTACCACAAAAACTATTAAAAGGGATATTAAATTTATTGTGTCACCCATTTGCCAAAGTCATACATAAAAATCGTAGATAACGAAGGGTAGACAAAAGTTTTGATAAAAAAAGTTAACCTAAAAGTTTCAGATGAAATTGGTCCAACGATTTTTCAAAATGTTAGCTTTAGGTTAGGTTAAGTTAGGTAAGAGTGGCTGTTGGAAATACCGACCCACTTAGGCCAATTGGCCCATTGTGATGCCACGTGGATCTATGATCTTCTTACTACTGGAACCAGTTTGAGCTTATAATAAAGCGTAGAAAACTGTTAACGTCTAATTTTTCTAGATCGTTTAGGTCGTTGTAGAAGAAAGCTCCTAGATGAAGCTTCCTTCTCTGGGAGAGAGCTGGGCATGTGTAGAGTAGGTGGGTTATTGTCTCCTCCTCTTCCTCGTCTATGCAGCTTCTACAGAAATCGTTAGTAATAGCGCTAAGCCTTCTTGCGTGCTTGCCTATGAGGCAGTGTCCAGTAATGACACCTATTATGGCGCTGAGATGTTTCCTACCTAAAAGGATCGGGCACTTAGAGCGACTCAGATCCAGCCATGGCCAGATCTGTTTGGTCGCAAGACATGTTTGTCCAGCAGTCCACCTAAGGTCTGTTCTTTTATTGGCATCTAGTTTTAGTGTTAGTTTGCACGTAGCAATTGGTATACCTATACTACCTTTGTCCGGTAGGATAGGTAGAGCGGTCCCAATTTTGGCGAGTTCATCGGCTCCACAGTTCCCTGGAATGTCTCTGTGGCCCGGCACCCAACAAAGGTGAATGTTGAACTGCTCTGCCATCTCCATGAGAGATGATCGCCATTCAAGGGCGGTTTTAGAATATAATGAGACCGAGTCCAGGAACTTGATGGCGGCCTGACTATCCGAAAATATACGGATATCCTTTGCAGATATCACGTTTTTCTTCAGCCAGGACAGAGCTTCTTTAATCGCCAAAAATTTCTGCCTGGAACACGCTACAGTGATTTGGAAGGCGGAAAGAGAGGCTTAGATTTAGCTTATCTGAGAAAACACCGCCACCAACTCCGCTATCGGTTTTAGATCCATCTGTGTAGAGATGGATTGACTTGTCCTCAATGAAAGCGTCATCCTCCCAGAATGATCTAGAGGGGAAGCTTACATGGAAGTTTTTGTCAAACCAAAATTCAGGTATGGTGTAATCGGTGTTCTCTGTGAGGATTCCTAACGTATTAAGAATATTGGCGTGGCCAAATGAATTATTTGTCCACTGTTTAATCGCTTTAAGGCGAATAGCTGCAGTCGCAGCTACTTGCTTGCTAAAAATGTCGAGGGGTGTCAAATGAAGCAGAATATCTAATGCCGCAGAGGGGGTAGACCGCAAGGCTCCGTTTGTGCCTAGACATGCTGTTCTTTGGACTCTGCTTAGTTTAATGCGGTTGACAGCATTTTCCAAGGCCGTCCACCAGACAACCACCCCGTGCGTTATGCGAGGTTGAAGGCCTCATTTGTTTCCAATGGCTTTCTTGCAAGAGAATAAAGCTATTGAAGCTTTATTGACTCTTTCTTGAATGTTAGGTTTCCAGTTTAGTTTCCTGTCAAAAATGAGACCCAGATATTTTTCTGTATCGGAGAAAACTAAACTGGTACCGTTTACTGAAGGAGGGTCTATGATTGGGAATTTATATTTCCTAGAAAAGAGGACAAGATCAGTTTTATGGGGTTTATTCCCAATCCACAGCGATCTGCCCAGCGGGTTGATTGGAGGAGTTCTTTAATGGTATTAAGATGTTTTCCTGAGACGGCTATGGCAACGTCATCCGCATAGGCAATCACTCTGCTACCACCCGCTTCCAGGTATATCAGTAGTTCGTTAACTACTAAGTTCCAGAGAAGGGGAGATAGGACACCGCCTTGCGGTGTATCTCTGCTGACATATCTTTTAGCAGAAGTCTCACCCAGTTTGGAGTTGATTATCCTGCTTTTTAGCATTAGACCGATCAACTCCCCAAATGAGTCGTCTACCTGCAGAGTTGACAGCGCAGTCGTGATTGCGGATGTATTGACGTTGTTAAAAGTGCCCTCTATGTTTAGGAAAACAACCATAGTGTACTCCTTATATTGTAGGGATCGTTCGATGTGGCTAGTCAGAGAGTGCAAAGCCGTTTCCACCGACTTTCCTTTACAGTAGGTATGTTGAGCCGTAGACAGAAGTCTTGGATCAACTTTAGCTCGAATATGGATATCAATCAGTCGTTCTAAAGTTTTCAGAAGGAATGATGATAGACTTATAGGTCTGAGGTCCTTTGGGACTACATGAGAACATTTTCCGGCTTTGGGAATGAATACTACATTGACTGCTCTCCATAACAGTGGAATGTGGATAAGTTCTACAATGCTCCTCATAATATTTTCTAACACTGGTAGAATAATATCTGAGGACCTCTGTAGCTCGGCAGGTATTATACCGTCCGGACCAGCAGACTTGTATGGTTTGAAGCTATGCAACGCCCAGAGCAGGCTGTCTCTCGTAATCAGACCATGAATTTTGATCACGGTTGCAGTAGGCCTATTTGGGCTGCTACTGGCCGCGAGTTGGGAGCTACCTGGAAAGTGGGTGTCCAGAAGCAGGTTGAGTGATTCATCACTTGAGGTTGTCCAAGAACCGTCGGTTTTTTTCAAACAGCTAGGCATCATAGGATTAGTGGAGAGGATTTTTCTTAGCCGCGATGCCTCAGAGGTTTCTGTAATTTTGTCACAGAATGACATCCAGGATTGTCGCTTTGCCTTCCTCAGTTCTTTTTTGTATAATTTGATGGATTCTTTATATGAGTCCCAGTCGGTCACTTTTCTTGTGCTTTTTGCTGCGTTGAAAAGTTTTCTGCAGGCATTTCTGAGCAGTCCCAGTGCCGATGTCCACCAATCTGGCTTTTTCTTGCCTCTTGGTTGAATAAGACGGCAGGAAGCGGCCATAGCCTGATTGAGAGTCAGAGTAAATTCCCTGACTTTCATGTCAAGCTCATTGGTGTCACGCGGGGGACTTGATAGTTCAGAGGATAACGTTTTTGACAGTATTCCTCTGTATTTTAGCCAATCAGTTTTCCAGTAATTCCGGAAAGCTGGTTGGCTGGGGGAGCATCACTCAGACTGAATTGGATGTATCTATGGTCTAAAAAGGAGTGTTCAGACGATATAAATATCAATATTGAAATATTTATGATGTCAGCTATCTCATGCACTTTCGCTTTCGGCCAGACCGTTCAGCATCATTTGTGTTTTTACGACTGTGTTTGAATTCAGCAAAAGAACCACAAATGGTTGCCTTCGATGTAGCAGATTCCTTATAACACTTTTCAAGCCATTCTTGAGTTCAAGCGGTATTTTTTCCCATCAAATATGTTTTATCAACGTACAAAACTGTTTTTTTTCCAGGGTTTTGAAAATATTAAAAGGTGCGTCACTAAAACTTTAATATCTCGATGATTAATAGCCGGAATGCCATCTAATTTTGATACGTGTCCTTCGTGTGTTGGTACTAACTAAAAATCGTAGAGTCGCCATCTACGTGTCAGTCTCGGGACATTTCGAACCACCTGTTTCATGTAATACAATAATAATATTTTTGTAGGAAGATTGCATATGTATTGTATTATACAACAAGGCGGCATCGACGGACGAGAACAGAAAATAAGAGAAAAGCACAAGCTTACTGGAAACAAAAAGAAAGAGTCCGTGAGGCGCGCGATGGGGAAAATGGAGAAGAGAGTGGATAGATGTTACTGCAGGAATGACGTTTAAAAGTTTTATCAGAGATCAAGAATGAAGAATTTGTAGGCGTCCCAAAGATAAACATAGACAGAGAGTAGTGGAGTCGCAATCGGTGCTGATAGTGAAGAAAAACTCTCCGTCCTATTCGGACTCCCACCCCTGGAGAGCAAACATAGAAACCAAACACACCTGAGTTTCAAACCACTACAAAAACAATTTTCCTTTCTCCTCCTTCTATCTTTCCGCCCGCGCCCTGGCAACAGTAAAAGGGTATCAACCCCTTAGGCGCGCGTAAATTATAAAAAAAAAAAAAAAAAAAAGAGAAAAGATGAAGAAAAAAGCAAAAATTGTAGTGTACCACTGCTGTACTGAGAAATATTAAAAGATGACTGTTTCGAAATCTGAAGCTCTCGACATTAGTTGATGTATTCTGGTAGTAAGGTCCATAGCCAATGATGCTGCTGAGAAAGAGTCGGGATGAAGTGAAATAATTGAAGGACTGGGTTGTATATCATATTAAAAACTCTAGATGATCTGTAGGATTGCAACTCTGTGAACAAATATAGAGGCGGTATTGTATAAATTATTTTGCGTAAGAAGATGCAGTTGCAAGTATTTAAATATTGATGCAAGGCACAACCAAGGATGTTACTTACAACTGGTGAGACATGGCCATATCTGTGCAAGCAATAAACATAGCGCACCATATTATTAAATACAATTTGGGATTTATTTCTATACACTGAATCAAGCTGACATTTGTTCGGCATAAAAGATTTAATTTGAATGAGACGAGCACATATCAAAATTTTCCGAAGACAAATAGGACTAAGTGTGTGGTTAGCTTGGTCAGAAAAGGACAGCTGGAAATTTAATTTGAAACCTAGACATGTGAAATTCGATACAAATAGCCCAAAATAATAAAGCAGTTTTTTAAGAAGTGTTTCGTGATTCACTGTATCAAGAGAAGTCAAGAAGTAATAAAACTCTCAAATATCCCCGATTAAAATTCTTGTCTGATATCATCTGGAACCTTCACCATAGCTGCTGAACAAATACATACGAGTACATATGTTGAGGTCTAGAACCCTATTGATATGGGGAAATTTATGCGAAAGTTATCGGCATCCGCTTGACTTGGTTTTTCAGCAACAGGTATGATATAACCTTAGTCAATCTCCAAGAATCCGGAATAGTCAATAAGGTAAAACATAAATTTATATTATGTGTCAGTGGAAATAGGATATATGGCAAATTTTAAACCGTATTCCATCTTCACCGACTACATTTGACTTAAGATTAGTTATAACTTCAAAGGCATCACTTTCCAGACCAGTTGTGAAGTCTTTCTTTAAATTAGTATAAAAATTACTATTTAACGAGAAGTGATGTCTACTTCCTATATTCGATAAGAATGAGTTGTTTAAGCAAATACAGTCACTTTGTTTGCCAACACCAACACTACGTAGATTTCTCCAAAGAGTTTTGGAATCTTAGTTACTTACTTAAGATGGCGCTACAGTCTGGGGTGGACCTGAGCCTCATGTAACGAGCATCTCCAACCAGTTCGATCTTTAACCACATGCCCCCAGTCTCGCACTCTAGCTAAGTTGGTTGAGATCACCTTCCACCTGAGTGCACCACCTGAGTCGTTATCTTCCTCTACTGCGCTGTCCCTCGAGGGCGGATTCGAAGATTTTTCGGACCTAAGCGAGCATGGGTGGTCATTGGACCTTCGCTCTTCTGGCTAAGTCGTTGTCACTGTACAGCCCGTACAGTTCGTCTTTATATCTCCTCCCCCTCACATCGTCTATGCAGATGGGACCGAAAATCATCCAAAGAATTTTCCTCTTAAAGCAGCTAAGATCACTCTCATCCATTCATTCATCATCTCTGCGCCATAGAGCAGAACTGGGATTATTAAGGTCTTATAAAGGGTCACTTTCATGTAATATATTTGTACACTAAGATATGATCTTTTATAGTATTACTAAATACTTCAAATTTACTTCAATTAATTGAAAATCTAAAATCTTAATCTAAAAAGTGAAAGATGAGTGAAGATATACTGAAAAATTCATATACGTATGTCGGGATAGGTTGAAAAAATGTTGAATGATTGTACTTTTATAATTGGAAGTATTTAAAACATGTCTGATTTGTGAAGGTAAACAGTTCCAAAGTCTAACAGTATGGATGAAAAATAAACGCGAAGAGTTATGGTAATTATAAAGGCTAGGATATAGGTTGATGGTTTTTGAGGAGCGAGTGAAATTAAGCCTGTTATACAAGTAAGATGGACTGTATGTAAAAATATACAATCCCTGGCGTTGATGTGTTTTTGAAAAGTGCAACTAATCAATCCCCTAGCGAACTCAGAAATATGTTCGTATCTGCGGATGCCGTAAATATAACGCACTGCGTCGTTAAAGGCAACTTGCCGTGTACGCTGGGATAACGAGTGAAGGCTGCTGTAGACCACTCCTTCATGGCTTTCCTTAGCTTCGCTAAGTGTAGTTGGACATCGTCTGCATATAGGTGTACCGAAGCATATTTACAAACTGATGGAAGGTCTTTTGATCGTAGTGTTGGTGCCGTTGTCTGAATTAATACGGGAGCCTAGGTAGACAAAGTCCTTAACTACCACAAAGTTATATCTGTCGAGAGTGACTTTGTCAGCATATACTTGCCTTGCCCTCATTGACCGTTCTTTGCGCATTGACCCATCTTTGCGACTTTCGCATCAATACTCCCGCTACTCACATCACACTGTTTCCTTATCGGCGCATGTGAGTAATTGGAAAGGTTTTTGAAAGATTGTGGCTGTTGTATTTGCGGGTGAGTTTTGCACTATTCTTTCTTACGATGTTAAAGAAATCGCATGACAGCTCGTCGCATTGTCTAAATCCTTTTGTGATATCAAAGATCTCGGTGAGTTCTTTACCGAACTTGATAGAGCAACGTGCATATTGCATTCTCCATCGTTATTCTGCACAAAAAGATGAGTTTGGCAGGGAAAATAAAACTAGACATTGCTCTATATACTTCGTCTCTGTAGATACTAAGAGTATCATACGCCGCCTTAATATTGATGAACAGGTGGTATGTATTGATTTGGAATTCATAAGTTTTTTCCAAAATCTGCCGTAGTGTGAGTATTTGGTCGATGGTGGACTTACCTGGTGTTGACGTTCTCAAAATACGGCAAAGAAGATTTTGAAGGCGATGTTAAGAACACTGATGCCTATGTAGTTGGTACAGTTCAGAGAGTCTCCATTCTTGAGGATCGGACAAACAATGCGGAGGTTCCATTAATCACGCATAATTTCGTCCAACCATATTTTGCAGATGAGTTCGTGTTTGTTCATTACAATAATCATCATTTGCATCCGTGGTATTTTTTTACCTTTTGGTAAAACTTCCGAATCTCATTCCTGAAGTATATATCAATTTCCTCAACCGCTCGCTTCTCATACTCCCTCCCTTTCCTAACGAGAAACTTTAATGTCATGGCTAAGGCACTGATCATAGGTCTTGTCCAGGAGCACGTAAAAGCTATCTTTGGTGTCGTTATCTTTCTCCTTTGTGGAGGCGTGTGCTCATATAAGGCTATTATTGACAAATTTAGCTTTAATACAGATTGTTACGGGGCGCTCGTTCATATGCCGGAAACGCATGACTTTTTTCCAAAGTTTGCCTCTAACAACAAATCCGCATCCAAATAAGCGCTGCTTTTGGAGTCGATAACAACCGCGGTAGTAGATGGCGCAGTTTTTCATCCTCTTTTTGTCCGGCCCATCCCATCGTATTTCTTGGATGAAGGTAACATCTGCTTTGCAGCATGTTGGCGCAGTTCCTCGGCTGACGAAAAGTTTCCCAATTACTCCAAGTTGGTTGGTTGCAAACATCGCCTATAAGAACTTTTTTGCCGTATTACATATGCATGTACTCGTATGTGATGGTCTGAAATCTTTCATGAATAATCATTTCAAATGTTGACTTCAAAGCCGAATACGAAACCGTGCATAGGGACGAGATGTATAACGCCATATCTAGTTTTGACATCCCTATCAGATTGTACAGGATGACTGATCCATTAAGGTCGGTAGCGAATTAACCAAGGCCATAAATAGCAAGAAAGGTTTTAGACAAGATGATGCGCTGTCAAGTGACTTTTTTAATATCAAAACCTTTTTTAATATTTAACCACAAAACTCACAAAGAGACACGATCTTTTTTGACTCCGCGCTTGCGTGGGCGGATGGCATTGATGTGATGACTCAATGGAATTTTCGTGCGTATTGAGGTGGAAGTGGCAAAAATGGGTCTGGCGGTAATGATGCTGTCATGTCAGCACGCTCACACAGAATGCAACTACGGCAACGGCACCAACACAAAAATCAGATGCAGAATTTATCTTCCCAATCGCTGTTGCTTTACTCTCAGAAGGCAATTGAATAACAGAGCCTTTTCTTGTAAGACCGAACTGCTTTTTTTTACAAGACCCTTATCATTACGGTTTTACTCTATGGCGCAAATACTTTGGCCTGTCTGTCCATTTACGCATCCAACGCCTGTTGAGCGAATATAAACCGCTGCTCCGGCCCAATGTGTCTTCGAGTCTAACCCTGGGGAAAGGTGCAGCAGAGAATGGCTATACCTAAATGGGCCACGCAAGTGGAGGGGGACATCAACAAACCATTTATGGAGTGCGGATACAGCTGGTGAGACATCATGCAAGCTAGATCGTGCTTGTTGCTTGAGGCACAGGTTCACCCTGGACCGAAACGCCACCAAAGTAAGTAAGTACAATATATACACAGGATGACCACTCATTCAGACATACGAGTATGTATGTATGAAGTTGCAAAAGGCTGTGCCAAACCAGTTATAACTCAGGCTGTAGTCAGACAATTTAAAAGTTTGACTTGCTGTTGCCAAGATTAGGTCCAAGTTAAAGGGCTAAATATGGGAAAATAAGACTTCAAGAGTTCTAAAAAAAGCCGCATTTTAATAAAGCTATTTAGTTAGTGTGTATGATAAAACCGAATCTAATTTTTCTCGTGTAACTAATGTTTGTGTGTATACGAGTATAAGTTCCGCTTGTATGGTTAAGTTATAGTTCTAGTATGCCAATTTAGAAGAAGAAGTATTAAAAAAGGTTATGACTCTTGGTGCTTTTGGGACGTTCAGCGATAAATTCGGCCTACGTCAAAAAACAAAAAATGTTTTATATTGTACTTTTCTGACATTAGCACCCTTTCGATGGGCATTGGTAAACCTCTGAACGTTAAATCCCCTGCCTATGAAAAAGTCTCTCTCCCTCCGTTCGGAGTCGGCAAAAAATCGTTTGCTGACCTAACATGCTTGTCAGGATATGGATTTTCCAAGCTCTATAAATTAATCGTTAGTTAGGCTTGCTTAACTATTTAGAAATTTTTATCACATTCCAATATTTTACTTCTAGAACTGTTTCTTTTATAGCGCCCAGTGCCCCTTTTTTCTCAGAGTCCATGAGGAACCTATATTAAATTCTTTCTTTAACGCCATGTCTATCAATCTATCTATCACAGTCGGTGACTGCCTCCTATTAGGAAGGATTTTCTTTCTTTCCTTTTGGCTTAGTTCTACTAATCAGGTATTCCAGCAACACTTTCTGGGTTAAGGACATTTCCAACATCACTATCCCTTGAGTGTTTTTTTTTCAGCACCTTAAAACCTCAACGTGGTTTTACCTTTAACACACGTCAACTTCCACCTCGACCGAGTCCTTTTATGCAAATATACTCCGATTATATTAAAATGCAGGTCAAAAATGTCCATTTCATCACTTCCACAATGACACCTGGCACTTTGTCAAAATTTTGTTTTGCGACTAACCTACGCAAAACATGTTAATTTGACGTCGGTTCATCTACCTCACTATGTTGGAAGTCAAGAAGCTCGCCATCCCAGTACAATCTACATTTCATGTGAGCCCGGATTCGCATACAGAGGCAGAGTAAAGGTACTTCTTATAGAAAAAAATAGTCCAGTAGGAATAAACTTCACCTTGTCAATGGTATTTCATGGTGCCGCTGAGTCGGTGACATTCAATTTTCGGAATTTGTAATTTTCATCGCGGAAATTATACCCCGGCCACTTTTGGGCCCTCAGGACATGATCATGAAACAAACATTCGTGCAAATGTTTCATAAGCGAGCGAGGCTCGATTGAGAGTTTTAAATTGCATATTCCGTTAGACGCGTTAAGCGAAAGGAAGTTCACAAGTTTTTTAATTAACGGTTAGGGAATTTTTCTTACTGGAAAATGCTCCCTTTTGTTGTTGTGGACGTTGTTGTTGATGGGATAAAGGAATATTTTTTTTTATTTCGCTTTGCAGTCAGTGTTTGATGTAGTATTCTTGTTTGGTTTTAATTTATTTTCATTGCAGGTTTAAGGATGAGGATTTTTTTGAAGGACATGGACATGTATAAATGTGCCCACATACATAGAATGTTTGAGTTCGAGGACGTAATTTATTTGTTTTTTGCTTTGTAATATTTGTTTTTTATTATTATTTTGCTTTGGAGTAGAAAAAACAATTAAGGTTAAGAAAAATGAATTATCTGGATACCGTTGCCGATGCCTTTGCCTTTGCGTTTCTTTATCCGTCAGAGAATCAAGGTGGGATTTCTTAAACGTAAGCCGCATACATATGTTAAAAATAAATAAATGTGAAGGTTCAAAAATAAATATACTCTTTATATGGATCAGAAGTCTTCTGTAGTAGGCGTCAGGAGCAGTTGTATCCCCTTGAATCAACATTTAATATCTTACCGACGTTCATAAAGTAAGGTGCTCTAAAGCAATTTTGATTCCAGGGAGCTCAGAGTTGGATGTTTTCATAAATTACGCATTTGCTTCCTAGAAAGGTTTCTCCTTTTACGAGTAATTCAGTACTAAAGCCCTGTTTTTTCGGACTTCATAAAGCAGAATGGGGCCGGCAAAATTGTAATAATCCACCCTCCCCTTGATAAGCAAAAATATTAATCTTGACCAGCGGGGTAAAAGCCAACTTCGATCCAAGAGACAGAAAAGCAATGAGATATACCTAGGAGTACATTCAAGGATGACAAAACGCCAGCATTACGTTTGTTAGACAATACTGATGCAAAATGTTAATTAGATTGCTGTGAAACATATTTGACCAGAAGATGCTTCTCTGAATTTTAGTATTTAGTATTTATTTATTTCATGAAAAAACTAACATTTTAAGATATAATTGTCTTATAAGATAGTGAAGATTACAATATAGATTACAACATTGAAACAAGCTACCAGATAAACGTATTTCAGCGGAACAAAAACAAATAAATAATTAATTAAAAATAAAAAATAAAATGAAAAAGAAAATAAAGAATTTACAATCAAACTTAATCGTTCATCTGCATTATATTTCTGATGAAATTGAATGCGCTAAACTTAGTTGCAAAGGAAAAAGAACTTAAGCTCAGTCCTAAATCGCATAGTACCGCTGGACCTTCGAACAATCCGTGGCTGGCAAGGAATTCCATAAGCGCATGGTGTTTATAAAAAACTGTCGTTCTGATGTAAGGCAAGAGATACGGGGTTGTATAATTTGCAGCGATCTGATTAGAAATACTAAAACGCAGCTTGTTAAAAAGATAACTAGGCTGATTGGTTTGAATCATATTAGATAACAGAACCAAAGATCTGTAACGAAGTATCAGTGTCATATTGTAAATTGATTTTGTATAGTTGGAGATTCTCTCAAAGCGTTTTAGGTTGTAAATATAACACGCAATATTGTTAAAAGCGACGTTAAGCTTTCTTCTGCTATTAGCATCATAGTTACAGAAAATTTCACAACCATAACTATGTACAGAAGTGTGACATCCACAGCATTGATATGGGTGTCCCATGTCAGCGTTCTATTGAAAGTCATTCCCAAATTTCTGGCAGTGTCGACATATTAGATTTTGGAGCCACAAAGCAAAACATCGGGAAAATAGGAAAGGTTAAACGATTTTTTTCTAATGACGATACATTTGGTTTTATGGGAATTGAAATAAGGTCCGTTTTTATCTGACTAGGTTGATATCCTATCTAGATCAATATTGATCTCATTTGCACAATCTTCTATCATACCAAGTGGGCAACTTCGATACAGTTGGACATCGTCGGCATACATATGAATAGATGAAGATGAGGATACTATTGAGAGAATTTCATTAACATACTGTGAGAAAGGAAGGGGTCCTAAGATCGAACCCTGTGGAACTCCTCTACAGTTATAGACAAATTTGGACGAGTGATGACCCACTGAGACGGATTGTTTTCTATGCTGAATATATGTAGATATTAAGTTTATTGCTGAATTTGAGAAACCTAAGAACAATGTCAGTATCACAGTATCAAAGTCCAAGAGCCCTAGAAAGTTCACTATATCCTCATCCAATGATTCCCTAATATCATCTACCACTTTAATCATCGCCGTAATAAAACTGTGGTTTTTCCTAAACCCGGATTGCATTGCAGAGAGAAAGTTGTTCGAGTGAATGTGTGTGTCTTGTAATAATCGAGCAATGAATTAAATTTGCTTTAAAGGAATACGATTTATAGATAGCCAATGTAAAATAAATGAAAATGCTACTTATCTTTCCGCTGTTCGATATCCAAGTGGGCGAGACAATTTTATTTCAGATCTTTCATAGTAAAGTCTTATACAATTTAGTGATATGAATAATATTGAGTATAACAGTTGAACAAATTAAAGTAAGTCGTGATAAATGAGTGTAAAGCATAAATGTGCAAATTAGAATAGTGTACATTAACCGGGTTTCAAATTTCAAATAGTCATATAATAAACGAAAATTGCATTACTTTACAGATTGTTACTACATTAGTCAAGACAATGATAGACTAGCAAATAGGTGAAATAAAGTTAGGAGCAATTAACAATTTATGAAAGTTAAAATGATTTAAATTCACAAGTATTCCCAAACATTCCCCCGCCCCTGGAACATAGTTTCAGCACGTTGGGAGTAAAGCCAGCTTGTGTATTGGGCGAAATAGCTCTCCAGCTGCAGTCTTAAGATTCACAACGCGAACATGTCCATCTTTACCCGGATATAGAAATATAATACGGCCCATGGCCCACTTTCCAGGTGGTAGGTTACTGTCTTTGATGACCACCAAGTCATTTAACTGAAGATTAATCTGAGGATGAGCCCAACGTGGCCTGTGCTGGAGTGAGGTTAAATATTCCATGCTCCATCGCTTCCAGTGAAATTGGATTTTATTTTGAAGTGCTTGCCAACTGGAGAGTCGGTTGATTGGTACTTCAAGCGATGGTTCTGGGACAGCTGAATAGGACTCACCTAAAATGAAATGAGCTGAAGTTAGTGGATCGAGATCATTATCGGAAATTTGACAAAGGGGGCGAGAATTTAATATGGTTTCTATTTGGGTCAATAGGGTATATAAATGTTCGAAATTTAGCAAGTCCGAACTTATCACACGACGAAGATGTTGCTTAACTGTCTTCACCCCTGCTTCCCACAAGCCGCCGAAGTGTGGTGCGGAAGGAGGAATGAAGTGCCAAGTAATAGAATCTCTAGCAAGGGACTCAGCGACGATGGTGTTATGTTGCTCACATAAGATTAACTTATGCATTTCTGATAATACCTTTGTAGACCCACGGAAGTTTGTTCCATTATCCGAGTACATGTGAGAGGGCTTACCACGACGGGCGATAAAGCGACGTAAAGCTGCAAGAAATGTTTCAGTTGTCAGGTCGCTGACAAGTTCCAAATGAACGGATTTCGTAGCAAGGCATACAAATAAAGAGATATAACCCTTTGTGGTTTGAACTTTCCGACCTAATTTGATTTTAATAGGGATGGGACCAGCGTAGTCACACCCACAATGAGTAATAGGCCTGGTTGCCTGGATTCTCTGTGGTGGGAGATTGCCCATGATTTGGAACGTCGTTGATTTTCTCTGCCGAAAACATTTAATGCAATCATGGGTGATCTTGCGCAGCAGGTTGCGGCTTCCAATAATCCAGAACTCCTGTCGAATTAGAGAGAACAGTGCCGATACACCAGGATAAAGAAATCGTTCGTGTGCATCTTTGGCAATGAGTTTCGTAATGGTGTGTCCTTTAGGAATGGTTATTGGGTGTTTCACGTTGAATGAAACGTCGGCTTCTTGAATTCTTCCTCCCACCCGCAGAACCTGGTTATTATCGAAAAATGGATCCAAGTTAGCGATCGTGCAATTCTTACCGAAATGGCCATATTTGGCGTAATATGTTATATGTTCTCCAAAGTAAAGATTTTGTAACCATTTAATAATAGCTCGTTTTGCATCATAAATCTCATGGGGCAGAAGTTGATGACCTTGGGTCCGTATTCTTTGCGACACCTTGAAACAAAACGATATAAATAGGCGACCCTGCGAACGAGACGATTCCAAGCAGAAACTCGAGATGACATGAATTGAAATGGGTGCTCCGATCCAACGGCGACGCAAGTTTGTTGAAAGTTCTTCCTCTCCTCCTGTTTACAAGTTGGATGCTCTTCGACAAACTGAGCAATAGGCCAAGCATCATTATTTTCCTTTAACCAGTGTGGACCAGTCCACCATAAAGAATGTTCTATCAAGGCAGAAGGGGCTATTCCGCGTGACGCACAGTCTGCAGGATTTTGATCCGTCCTGATGTGAAACCATTTGTTTCTCGGAATGGTGTTCAAAATTTCAGAGGTTCGATTACCGACAAATATGTCCCACCGACGTGAAGGACACGAGAGCCAAGAAAGAACAACTTGGGAGTCACACCATGCATAAACGTTTGAGAATGTTGGATCCAAAGACTTTTGAACTGCAGCAAGCAACCGAGCAAGTAGTAAAGCTCCGCACAATTCCAAACGTGGGATAGTGAGCTGCTTAATCGGAGCGACACGAGTCTTCGCTGCAACGATGTTGGTTTGGATTTCCCCGTTTGAAAGAGTATATCGCGAATAAATGACTGCAGAATAAGCAGAAGCAGAGGCATTGGAAAAGCCATGTAGTTGAAAGGCAGGATCTATAGTACCGATGTGACGGGATAGATATAAGTACAAGTAGATCCTTTCGAAGTTTACTCCATTTCGCAGCGATGCAATCAGGAAGTTGATCATCCTAATCAAGTTTTCGATGCCACAATTCTTGTAATAGAATCTTAAGCTACACAACCGAAGGAGCAAGAAACCCGAGGGGATCGAAAATGCGTGCAACGTCTTTTAAGATCTGGCGTTTTGTAAAAGTTTCATCTGGCGTCAGGTGTATACGAAACGAAAAGCAGTCTTGTTTTGAGTTCTAGTACATACCGAGTACTTTCACCCACGCACTGTTTCACATTGTCCACGATCTCCTTCCGGAAGAAGTTCTGGGCTATTGCTTTGCCACTTGCTTAGCTCCAAGCCAGCGTTGGCAAGAAGTTCGATTAATTAGTTCTGTTTGAAACGCGCATTACTGACACATGTATCCTTAAGGAGTATATCGGCAGCAACCGGATACTGATCGCGATAATAGATAATAATCGGTTTGCGATTTGCTGCAAAACACGTACCGCTTCATAGGGAGCGCACGACGTACCGTATGTAACTGTAGTCAAGCAATAATGTTCAATCGGTTCAGATGGCGATTTTTGCCACACTATTCCTTGAAAGTCACAATCTTCATCGGCAACTCGTATCTGGCGAAACATTTTTACAACGTCTGCCGTAAAAATGATTTGGTGACGGCGAAACCGAATGTGCACAGAAAAGATATCTCTTTGAATAGGTGGGCCTATCATTAAGAATTGGTTTAAGGAATTTCCACTACTATCTGCGAACGAACCGTTAAAGACGACACGAAGCTTCGTTGAAACACTATCGGGTTTGAAAACCGCGTGGTGGGGCAAATAAAATACATTAGGCTTAATCACCAAAGAAGGAGGAATTTTACGCATGTGCACTAAAGCCAAATAATCATCCATAAATTTTCAATAGTTTTTATGCAGTAACCCATTCTTACTAAATCGTCTTTCCAAAGACTTCAAACACGAAACTGCACCAGTGAGGGTGTCAGCGAAATTAGGTTTTGTCTTGAAGGGAAGGCGGACGACATACCTTCCGTCTTTATCTCTCTTGTGAGTTTCAAGAAAGTGTTTGTAGATTTCCTGATCTTCCTTAGTCACCACCGATTTCGGATCGATTTCTTCGATATTCCAAAAGGATTGTAAGATTGAGTCTATATCACAAACCACGTGGTTTGTCTGTGCTATGTCGCTCTGTCCCGACGATGATTGTCCAGCCAGCACCCAACCAAAGATGGTTTTGTGGGCAACTGGATAACCATTAGGATTGCGAATTATTTCTCCCTGTAGAATATTCCAAGCTACATCTGCCCCGATACGTTGAATAATGGATATGCTAAATTAAGATTAAATTTTGAGACGTGGTCCCAATCTCTGCAGTTGGACGAAGTAGTTGGTAATTTTAACGTAACTGTCGATAGAATGTAGGCGTTAACTGAAATTCTAGCTGCATCAAAACGAGACGAAATCAACATTGGTATTAGGCCCCTGGATTTTCCCGCGCACATTGTACCAATTCCACTGAATTCAATGCGAGCACTCCTCCGTTTAAGGCCAAGTTTTTGGGCGCAAGATTCCGTTATGAAGGAAACCTGCGAGCCCAAATCAATTAACATACGAACGTGATGATAATGTCCACTGCTGCCTAATACCTTTCCAACAGCTGTAGGCAATAATGTCTGTGGTAGGAAGTGATTGGAATTTAACGAGTGATTTGTGACGTATTGAGAAGTTCTAGCGATTTCCGAATAAGAATTTTGAGGTGTTGTATGCGATGTGATCTCAGAAGAATTATTAACAGGTGTAGTGGTCGAACTAAGATGAACCAATATATGGTGACTCGAGTTACAGTTCTTGCACCGAAATTTGGACTGACAACGAGCCGCATTATGTCCACTACGTAAGCAATTGAAGCAGAGCTTCTTAGATTTTACTAACTCTCTCTCATTGCAAGAAATTCTGTACACTGCGTTAGCGTGTGAGCTGCATTACACTTGGGGCAGTTGTTCGATGACGACACATGCATACTTTTCAAAGTCGGAGGCTTTGACCTGTTACTTTCCCGAATAAATCCGCGACATGGCTCGAGAGCCTCGCAACGGCGTTCTAAGAATTTCAGAAATTGATCTATAGTAGGTTTTTCGAATTCGACACTTTCACTTGACCAAGCTTGTCGCGTTTCTGGATCCACTTTGTTCGAAAGGACGTAAATCATCCACGGATCGCGTTCTAATGAATTTAGCGAAGTGAGACCTCTCACAACTTCATCAGCTACATCTGAAAATTTTTGCACTGAAACTGTTAATTGATGGGAGCTGCATGAATGTCTCCAGAAGGCTGTTTATAATAAAACGTGGTCTGTTATATCTTTTGGTTAACCTATCCCACGCTTGCTGATTTTTTTTTTTTTTTTTTTTTTTTATAATGAGCGCGCGCTCAAGGGGTTTGAGTACCCTTAAGGTGATTGTACACAGCGCGGGCAAAGGAAATTTAGGGAGGAAGAAAAGAGAGGTACCGATGTACATTGTTTTTAAATGTTTGCAAGTTATAACGACCAGGAAATACAGAGATCGGCAGGGCATTCCATAAGCGAGTTGTACGGCTTAGGAACGAATCACGATATTTTAGAGTACGTCCGAAAATGGGCTTGAGGGTATACTGATGAGCATTCATAGCGAGACGGGTGTTACGGTTGAAAGTTTGAATGGGCGGAATGCTACTGGCGATTTCAGTGGAGCACTGGTGGTGGAAGTAGCGATAAAACAAAGTGAGACAGGAGACATTACGTCGGTGTTCGAGCGTGTCAATTGATTGACTGATATTAGTATCGTCAATAAGTTTTATCGCACGGTTTTGAATCCTATCTAGCAGGTTCAGAAATGTTTTAGGAGCACCTGACCAGATGTGGGAGTTGTACTCCAATTTTGGGCGGATGAATGCCTTATATATTGAGACCAGATCAGAGGGGGTAAAATATTTCTTACATCGCTTGAGGAAACCTAGACATTTCGCAGCATTTTTGGTGACATCAAATATGTGGTCATTCCAACGTAAGTTGTCATTGACACACATACCGAGAATGGAAAGTTGTTCGGTTTCGACGATGCAAGTGCCATTCATAGATAATGGCTGGGTGTTTAAATTTCGCTTTAAAGACAGCAGACAGCATTGTGTTTTGGAAGCATTAAATTCCACTCTATTGATAGTTCCCCAATTGGTTATGCTGTTGATATCGGAATTTAATGAGCTTAGCATACGCTGCCGTTCTCGTACTACAGCCGAAGAGCAGGGCCGTGAGTCCGGGAACGAATATGAAAAGCAGAGAGTACTGTCATCAGCAAAGGAATATATTGGATTAGAAGTAGCAGACAAGAGATCGTTAATGAAAATTAAAAAGAGTGTCGGTGACAGAACAGAGCCCTGGGGCACACCAGCATTTATTTTGTGAATATCAGACTTGAAACCGTCCAAGACAACTTGAATTGAACGTTCCGAAAGGTAATTTCTAATCCATTGAAGAAGAGAATCGTCGATCCCAAATGCACGCATTTTCGACAAAAGAGCCTGATGCTCTTGACTCTGTCAAATGCCTTAGAAATATCAAGTGCAACTATCTTGCTTTCGCCAGATTGATGTACGCTTTGGTTCCACTTTTCGGTGAGACATGCCATCAAATCACCAGTGGACCTGTTGTACGAAAACCGTACTGCCGGTCATTGAGAAGTTTTCGTGTTTCGAGATATTTCATGAGCTGACGATTTATCAGGGTTTCCATGACCTTGGAAAGAAGGGACGTAAGTGCAATGGGTCTGTAGGAGGAGAGAGAAGATGATTCGCCTTTTTTAGGGACGGGCTGGACAAATACTGTTTTCCATCTGCTCGGGAAGAGTCCTAAAGTGTAGGATTGATGAAAAAGCTTACGCAGTGGTTTTGCCAGCGAGGAAGAACACCTCTTCAGAAGAAGGGGAGATATACCATCTGGACCAGCGGATTTGTGTATGTTGAGATCTTTAAGTACTCTTGCTACTACACGAGTGCGAAAGTAGATTCGTCCCATTGAAGATTCGGCGCACTCAAGTGTAGGCGATAACAAAGCACAATCTGGGAGTGTTGAGCTGGCCGCAAAGTGTGCAGCAAGCAGATTGGCCTTATCCAAAGAGCTGACAGCTGGAATGTCATTGTAAATGAGCGTTGGGATGGAGGATGAGGCGGAATTTCTAATTTTTTTGACGAACGACCAACAATTTTTACTGCCTTTGGAACATTGCAGTATTTTTTGCCTCAGTTTTTGGTCGTATAGGAATTTCACACGCTTAAGAAAGGCGTTGCAGTCATTTCTGGCTCGTTTGAACTTTTTTCGGTTTTCCTCTGTCGGGTTGGTCTTGTAGGACCGAAAAAACATTTCTCTAACCCTGACGGCCTCTTTACAGCTCGAGTCGTACCATGCCTTTTCTTTTGGTTTGATACTCTTCATCCGATGAGGAATAAAGGATTTCATTCCAAAGAGAATGGTGTCTGTAATCATATCAGCAGCGGCATCCACGTCGTTATCGAGGAAGCATAACGACCAGTTAAAATTCCTAAAGAAGCTATTAAGACCGCTCCAGTTGGCTTTCTCGTATTGCCATACGGTTCTTTTAGGAATTTTTTCTCTAACTGTGTGGTCGGTGTACGAGAAATTAGCTGATATGACACAATGGTCCGACGAGCCTAGATGGGAGAGCACATCAATGGTGTACTTATCAGGGTGAGAAGTTAAAAACAAGTCCAGGGTATTGGCGGTATGACTATCAACGTCTGGTATTCGCGTGGGCTCATTTACAAGCTGCGTTAGGTTTTTTTCCGCAGCGAAAATCTCAACACACCGTCCTTCGGGTGTTGTCTGTCCAGAATGTCGAAGCCACTCAGATAGGTTGCATCTGACACCGGAATGTGATTGAGAAGATTTAAGGCATCATCCCGAAGACAAGAGCGAAGGAAATGAAACTTCTGAGATGGTGACAAATTTGATTTAAGATGAACCATGCTTTCAAACATGTCGTGAAAGGCTGGCCAATCCCGATAACTGCCATGAAATGGTTCAATATGGATTTTTGGAAGATAGTCATGACCGTACTGAATTGAGCTGGTAGGCTTCTGACCGGCAAGAGATTGTGTGCTATAAGTTTGACTTGATTCTAAAGTTCCTATGTCAGGGCTTTGTCGCTGCCGAATAGCTGAAAGCAA
The DNA here is from genome assembly GCA_949129095.1 of Volucella bombylans. Classification (NCBI taxonomy): domain Eukaryota; kingdom Metazoa; phylum Arthropoda; class Insecta; order Diptera; family Syrphidae; genus Volucella; species Volucella bombylans. Next base: position 323,466,740 of record OX422140.1, read on the forward strand.
AGCTGACTTTATCATGAGATATTTCGTCTCGAAATATTCGAACTCTTGCTCAGGATCGGTGTAATTTTCGTCATCCGCGTGATCATACATTTGCCCCTGGGATGTACTAAATTTTTCCCAGATCTCTTCTAGTTTTTCTAACCGCACTTGAATTGTTTCTACACCCAAGACTTCAACAATGTTGTCCACGAAATAAGCAAATCTCGTTAGCGAACCCTTAAGATTACCGCGATAGGCACGCAAGGCTGCTAGGCTACCGGAAGTGGTCATTTTAATGAAAGTGAATATTAATCTAAGAATTTCGCGCACGAGGGCTATGATTATCTTGATATCAAAGGTATTAATGGCCACGTGTTACCACAAATTGTCTTTAAAACCGCGTGCCGTTTGGGTTTAATAATGTTCTCACAGAGTACACGATTTTTGCAATAGGAGTCTATTTTCCAAGTAATTTATTTTTTATTGAATGTATTTTGATTTTTGATTAGAAATATGCATGCATGTTATATGTGTAAGTATATGCGAAGAGTTAAATTTCTTACCGCATGCAAGGCTTTGTACGTGAAAAACCAAACCCATCAAGTGATTAATCACAAACTGTTCCACTTATAAATTTTTGTAGAGCTGTTCCCCGATGAAAATGAAACTGTTGAATTATCCACTCCAGAGTATTTGATCAACGCAATCTCCGTTAATCCAAATTTCTGTCAACTAATTTTTGATTTTTACGATGATGAATGATGACCAGCGACAATGTAGGAATATGTAAAATAAGCGAAAATCCAGAATCCGGCTCGATACGGACCAAAATTATGTCTTGTAATAAACGAGCAATGAATTAAATTTCCTTTAAAGGACCAGCACTTGCTGAGCGGAGGGAAGGAATACGATGGACAGATAGCCAATGTAAAATAAATGAAAATGCTACTTATGTTTCCGCTGTTCGATATCCAAGTGGGCGAGACAATTATATTTCAGATCTTTCATAGTAAAGTGTTATACAATTTAGTGATATGAATAATATTGAGTATAACAGTTGAACAAATTAAAGTGAGTCGTGACAGAACAATTTATTAAAAATTCAAATGTTGAAAATAGAAGGTCGTGTTTAGAGAAGGCGGGTACAGACGATTGGTCATATAAAAGAATATCGTCCGAATCGCTAACATCCAGAAGAGTACTAGAATCACAATTAAGTCACCACCAACAATGATCTCCGGATAATTTACCGAGATTAAGAATTGGAGTGAAATCAATATGCTTATTAGGTCTATAGACAGAGCCAATAAGAAGATTACCATTCATGGACTTGAATTCCACAAAGACATAGTCAATTTCACTTCCAGCTGTAGATTTACATTTTGGATAGCTTCTCAACCCTTTCCTCAAATATATTGCAGCACTACCACCGACTCTTCCTATTCTATCACCACGAAAAATGTTAAAACCATTCACTTTATACACTTCATCTTTTACCCCATCGATAAACCACGTTTCTGTGACACAAACAACATCAGCCATAGTACCTTCAAACAGGTCCCTAAACTCATCCAGCCGTATTCATTACATTTTCTTAATTGACTTTTGATTCGCGCTTAACTAATCCGCGATTAAAAAGTTGATTATTGTTTGGACGCATAATAACTAATTTTGCTTTAATGAACGGTTTTGGAATCACTGTTTGAAAAGTTTTGTTAAACGTCAAATTACTGGTATGTCATGAACGTTAATGGCAAATCAAAAAAATGGAGAAAGCAACAAAACGTGAACGCTCTGAAAATTGGGATTCAGAAGAAAAAGTAAGATTAAATGAATTTTTTAAATAATTTTTATTTATTGTGTTTAAATATGTATGTATGTATTTTTAGCAACTCCTGAGGGACCAGCTCAGCAGGTATTAAAATGTATGATTAATTGAAAATTTTCAACAAAAAAGCATATCTTTTCTTTCAGTTGATTGTTGCTGAGATCATTTTTCCTGAAGAAAGTCAAGGAAATAGTTTCCTTCCAAAAAAAGGAACCTCAACCTTCGAGTTTCTCGCACTCATGCACCCATCCCAAAAACAAACAAAGCCAGATTCGTAGGTTTTAATTAATATATACATACATATACATCTGCATATGTGTTTGCATTTAAGGTTCAATCGAAGGACGAATTTTGTAAGAGAGAACTTTTTCTTATTTATGAGAATGAGAGGGAGAACATGAAGGAAGTACACGAGGCTCGGATGAAGAGCATTGAAATGGAAAGAGAGCTGAAACTTCGGCTTATGCAGGAACAACATGATGGAAAAATTAAGATTTTAAATAAAAAACGTTAATTGTAAAGGGAATAGTGTTTTTATTATACGTAAACATTTCATATATGGGACCATTTATGCATTTCTCAGCAAAAGTGTTGATTAATAAATGCTCTGCGGCTTATTTCCGCTGTTCCACCTGCTGTTCTACAGGTGGTTGCACATATTCATTCGGGGATTCTAAATCATGCGGATCTTCTAAAAAAAGAAGGAAATAATATTTGTTAAGGTAAAACCAGTCAAATTTCATTGTACTTGCCAATAAGTTGATCATTGAAATCTATAGCTAAATTGTGTAAGACTACCAGAGCAATTACTGTCCTTTTCACCGATTCTATTGGAACTCTCATGCCGTTAAGAAGGATGCGGAATCTCTGTTTCCACAACATCCCAAAACATCTTTCAATAGTATTTCAAGTTCCAACATGAGCCTTATTGTATCGCTGCTCTTCTGGGGTGTGGGTGATTAAGCAAAGGAGTAAATAAATACGGCGTGCAAGCATATCCACTATGTCCCAACAAGCGTCCTTTGAACTCTCCACTTTCTAAGCGACTTTTTATTCTACTCTCTCTGAAGATCCTAGAGTCGTGAGTACTTCCACGCCAGTGGCACACAATATCTCGTATTTTTAGACGTGCATCACAAACGACCTGGTATAAAATAGTATAAGTCAGACTTTTTCCGAAAACATAGTATTTACTTGAGTATTTATAGAAAAGTAGCCCTTTCTGTTGATGTAATATTGACTCGCATCACCTCATTTTCTTTGAATACGTATGTTAGTGCAATCGATTGCACCAATTACATCTGGAAATCCTGTTATTCCATAGAATTTAGATTTAACACATAACTGATCCTCAACTAGAGTTGACATATTCACATACAAGTGGTTTTTGAAGCGTTTGCCACTCTGCACATTTCCTGCTCATTGTTGCCTGACTGAAGCCATGAATATCAGCAGCATCATCTTAAATCCTGAAAAATTTTGTCATGTCATAGGAGTCTGTACACAAAAGTGATCAACTTACTTCATTCCGACCCAGCATCGAATCGCTGCCATTACCTGCAACTCAGCAGAGAAGCATCCACCTCCATTATCTCCTTCAAAATCCTTTCGAACCAGATCGATTACATTTTGCATATTTTTTTTCGAACATTTTTTTTTTCTCTTGGTCACCAAGAATCATTGAGCGAAGAGTTAGATTATTACCTCCTCCCATGGGATTTCCACAATCAATGATTGACTGCAAAGCCATTACAAATTAGCAGGAAGAACGGAAAAGGCGTGTTATGTACGTCAATCAACGCAATCAATTTCAAGAGATAAGTTCCACTTTCCATCAGAATAACTAATTTTTGAATTGAATTCAAACTTCAGACATCGTTGACAGAAGTCGTAAAATATTTAGGTTTATACTTTAAAGAGATTGAGGTAGGACTTTGCGATATCGTCATCACTCCCACATCAAACGTCGTAGGATGTTGTGTTACTTATGCCAAGTACATTTAAGTGCAGTCTGTGACAGAAGTGACAGAAGGAAAATCTCTGACATATTAGATCCGTCCGACGCCAGCCTGCGGAGTTATGCCATGCCCAACTTAATTAACTGACAAGTCCGCACTGCGGACGCAGGTAATTCTAATGCAGGTTCGGGTCCTAAGAAATTTTCCTCTTAGCTTTGCCTTGCTCATCGGCGATTTAATTTCCCGTGATCCCATTATGACCATTTAATAAGTCTCAATGAACTAAGCTTTCGGATTGCGCTCAGTGAAGTCTTCCATTCTCGAACTAGCTTGGAGTTGTGAGAAGGTCTAGTAAGACTCTAAGCTCAGCTTGGATGCCCCTTCAAATGCAAATTCAGGAGATCGATGAGCAACCCTACCAGAGTTTTTTTTTCGTTAGTGATGTGACCAAAATGGCTTTGTACGACCAGCTCTCTGGTCTTTTTGATTCTGAAATTCAGCATTAATCACCTGAGCAAAACTATGGATTATCGTGATTTCCACAACATTGATTTTTAACTCCTAGAAGATCGCACAAGAAGTAGGAATTGGGATTACACGTATCATTTATTGTCATCAAATTATCAATTGCAGTTTTTAACTGAAAACATAACTACCCTGTATAATACTCATGTGCCCTTAAAAACTAAACTCATTAAACCGAGTAATAAGCCATGGTTTACCCGACACATCTGTTTATTAATCCAGCAACGTGATGATGCCAATAATTCCTGGAAACGTTGCCGGTTAAATGAGTTCAAGGGAATACATTGTTTACTCTCAAATGAACTTAACCAGCTTAATACTTCTTTAAGTATTGGGCGTCAGTTGTGGAATAACTTACGCAATTTAGGCATCGGTGAGTCAAGGGGCGACAGAGTTAAAGAGGTTGATTGTAATACTCTAAACCAAACATTTGTTTCCGTGCCATCGCTACGTCCATTGAGTACTACGGAAGCTTCCTTTTCGTTTGCGGATCAGTAGGAAGATTCTGGTTTTGCTAGATCATGCCGATGTTGTGGAAGGTGTGCTTTCTATAAAGTTAAATTCTGTGGGTCTGGACAAAATTCATCAATCGTTTTTAAAAATTATTTTATCCATTGTACTGCCTATTTGTTCAATACAATTTTGACGACAGCCCAGTATCCGGATCTATTGAAGCTGGCTAAGATCGTACTCCTTCCAAAAAAAACTAAAGGGAATGCATTTAGGCCCATTTCAATTTTGCTCCTTTTGTCGAAAGGATTCTTCAAAAACAAATTAGTGCTCACCTAACGGCGAATAATATGCTCACCCCAAAACAATCTGAATTTTGTGAACAGCACAGTTGTATCACAGCCTTGTTAAGTGTCACCGTCGATATTAGGAGGCAGGCGTTGAACAAGGATGAAGTAACTTTTCTGGTATTGCTTAGCTTACTCAGCAATGTAACTTCTCAGCTGGTGCCACAAAGTTACTTTATTCCTACCTAACTATTAGAAAGCAAGCAATGCAGGTTGGTGATAACTTATCCGTCTTTGTACCAAACGTCATCGGCGTCCCGATTAACATTAACTAGCTTCCCAGTTATTATTTTAAACCCAAAAAAGTCGAAATGTCTGGTAATGTCAAGGCAAAAACGTATGGATCTCTCTTATTTTCCTTCGATCATGTTGAGCGACGCTTCGATGGAATATGTTGAAACTGAAAAAAATCTTGGGGTGATTTTCAAACATTGTCTAACTTGGGATAACCACATTACTCGTAATTCACTCGTCCGTAAAGTACATGGCGTACTGCGTACGTGGGTAACTCAGTCATTTACACCAGTTAAAACACGAATGTTACTTGCTAAGACATTGGTATTACCGATCTTAATTTACAGGTGTGATCTTTTTTGTAGGTGCAACCATGTAAACAAAAGAAAGCTCAATGTGGCGTTTCACAACACTGCACGATATGTCTTTGGGATACGAAGATATGATAGATTGTCTGGTTTTGCTAAACGTCTGCTTGGTATTCCTTTGGAAAATTATCTTCAACTTCGAAGTGTAACTTTATTTTCCGATATTTTTCTAACACGACAACCACAATACTGATTTGAAAGAATCATCCTCGAGTCAGTGGTACTCGTATTTTCTGCCGCGTTACATTAAGGAATCACAGAATGAAACAAACATTAAAAAGATACTAAAAAATGCATTTTCAAGTAAATTTGTTAATTTAATTTCTAATTGAAGATTTAATTTATGAATATCAATTAATTCATAAAATCATAACCATTTTTAAGATCTTATATTAGCTCTCTCTTGTAACATAAGCTTAAGGCAAACTTATAAGATATTATATCTTACTGCCTTTAAGCAATCACAAGTAAATAAATAAATAAAAAAAATTAACTTCCCGTGAAAATTTCAGTACGCGGTGATTCATGGATACAAACACTTCCACCCTTGACATCAACTTCACGGTCACAACAAATAACAAAGTGCAGCAGTTTCAATATGCCAAATAAAAAATTAATAGCAGACACGCAACATAACCTAAACTTAAGCTAAACGTGGATGGGTAATAGGTTTATAAATGAACAAAATCCACGTGATAGCGTTGGACTTCCCGAATCAGTACCGAATCCAATCAATTATTAGTGCTGTGGAATGCCTGAAGCTCCAATTGAGCAAGTAAATACCAGGATTTTCGACAGTGGGTATTGAATACCCAAAATAACTGAACAATGAGCTGGCCGCACGACAGGCACTACCAAAGGTATTACCGACTTTCAGTGGGTATCTCGAGGAAGGGCCACTATTAATTACCTCATTTGAAAGCAGCACCAGGACGTGTGGTTTTACGGAAGATGAGAATTTGGTTCGACTCCAAAGGAGCTTCAAAGGGAAAGCACTTTCTGGTAAACCCGAAATTCACTTCTCATTAAAATTCGTCAAGTCCCTGCGCCCAGGGCAGAAAAATTAGAATCAATAGTGAAATACGCTCTATCTATTGAAAGTTTGTGCGCAGTAATGGAAATGTCCGAACTTAAATCACATACTAGCAATCCAATTTTATTACAAGAACTAGTGGAAAGGCTGCCGCCACAAATTAGGCTCAATTGTGGAATTTATAAGCAAACACTTATTACCACCGATCTAGCATTTAGCTGGCTAAATGCAAGGACAAGCCATTTTGTCCAGCAACTGACAGCAGAGTAGAGAGAGGTGAGAAAAGACACGATCATCTATTGCTTAGTATGCATTAGGCAAAAAAAAAAAACTTGTTTGGTTTGTGAGAAAACCATCCGTAGATCGATGTGTGATTTTCACTCACCGCAGTGTTGGAGAAATATGGGATATGGTAAAGAAAAAACAGCTATGCCGAACTTGCTTGCGGAAACATAGAAAACGATGCTTATTAGAACAGCTGTGTGGAGAAAACGGTTTTACATATCGCCATCATAGACTCTTACACAAAAATAGAGATCAAATAAACAATACAACATCAATCGTATTACCATCTCCGATTCTTCACACATCAGACACTGGAAGCGACGTTTTCTTCAAAATCGTGCCCGTAATCATACCAAGTGGACAAAAGGCCATCAAATCCTATGCCTTCTTAGATTTCGGGTTATCTGTTACATTAATAGAAGAACAATTGGCGAAAGAATAATTAGAAGTTGAAAGTGACTATTCTCCTATATACTGTTCGCACGGAGCATAATTCTCGCAAGGTTGATATTTTCATTAAGGGTTCTAGAAAACAAACATTTGCAATATCCGGGGTCCGTACTGTAAAATCTTTAGCACTGCCTACACAGTCGATTGACGTCGCATACCTTTCGAAGAGATTTAAACACCTGGATGGGCTACCAATAACTTCATATAAAAATGCCCCACCAAAAATATTGATTGGAATATTTTGGAAATTAGGATTACCATTGAAAATTAGGACAGGCAAAACCAATAAGCCAATAGCGACTAGTACTAGGCTGGACTAGGTCGTGTTCGGGCCAATAATCATCAACAGCAAGAATATAGCTGCCATTTCCACGTTTGCGAATGTAACCAGGAAGACCAAATGATACACGAATTGGTCTAGTAGTATTTTGCCGAAAAACTTCTCAACATGAAAGTCCGAAGAATCGGTGCAAAATTTGAAGTTACACTCTTATGGAAATACGCAAATGTCCAGCCACCATACAGCAAAGGGAATGCAGGACGTCACCTCCTGTGTCTTGAGAAGAAAATGGATAGAGAACCGCATCTTCGAAAGCTTATATCCGAATTAATACAGCTATACGTACGATAATAATGAACTTTCTTCTAATGATAAAGTATGGTACCTTCCAGTTTTCCCCGTTTTTAATGCAAATAAGCCCAATAAACTAAGAATTGTCTGGGATGCACGATCCAAAGTTGGCGGTGTTTCACTCAGTGCGGTCTTACTCAGTGGACCAGATATAACTTCTCCGCTGCTCGGAATTTTTTTTTGGTTTCGAGAAAAAAGAATCGGCGTCTGTGCCGATATTAAGGAAATGTTCCATCAAGTTCACAGAAGAGAACTAAAATGCGCAAGCGATTTTTATGGCGAAGCAAGATTACGAAGAATATCGAAATATGCAAACTCGTGGTAATGTCATTCGGAGCCACCTGTTCGCCATACTGTGCTCAGTATGTTAAAAATAGAAACGCGAAAGATTATATGCACAAATATCCACAATCATTACGTAGATGATTATATCGACAGCTTTGACAACGAAGTAGAAGCATTACGCGTTTCAAAGGCGGTTATAAAGGTTCACAAGTATGGCGGACTTCAGATCCAAAATTTTCGTTGCAACTCGGAAATTGTTATGAAAGATCTGGAGTCTTATGCTTCAAAGGAACAACCGCAGGCGGCTATAGCTGACGCTGAGAATGTGCTCGGGTTATGGTGGTCTCCAAAGACACACGAATTCTTCTTTAAATTTGAATAAGACAATGTAAAGGATGAGTTGCATATGGGCATAAAAAAACCTACCAAGAGACAGGTGCTGCGATTCCTCATGCAGATTTACGATCCTCTCGGACTACTTGCCAACGTGTTGATTAATCTTAAAATACTTTTACAGAATATCTGAAGATGTGGGAGAGAATGGGACGAGGAAATCAAGGATGAACATTTTTCAATATGGAAGAAATGGCTACGCTTACTGCCAACGATTAGAGAGGTCAAAATTCCACGAACGTATTTTGTCGGATTTAATCTTACAAGTACCAGTGAAGTAGAGCTTCAAATATTTTTCGATGCTAGCGAAGAGGCATATGCGACTGTCGCTTATCTTCGAGCTCAGAACAAGGGAAGGGAACATTATTGTCTTATATCATGAAAAACTAAAGTTGCCCCTCAACGACCGCTGTCTATCTCAAGAATAGAACTAGAGGCACAAATGGAAAGACACGCAAATGTAGGCAGTTTCTTGCAACCAGAGTGGGTGAGATTCTTGAAAGAACGAAATGCAAATCTCTAGAGATGGTTGATAGTGACGGAGACACTGGAGTAAATTTCGATACTAAAAGATAAATAGTATTACCTCGTTATCACAACATCACACATCTCATTGTCGATCATTATCACCGCAAGTATCATCACCAATATAACGAAATCGTAGTCAATGAAATCCGGCAGCGATTTTTTATTCCTCATCTTCGAGTTTTGTTGAAACGCATTCAAAACAATGTCAACGAGGCTCAAATATGAGAGCTAAACCAGTCGTTCCACTAATGGGAGAGCTTCCTTCATCAAGACTGAAGACTTTCACAAGACCATTTTCCTACATAGGGATCGATTACTTCGGGCCAATGTCTGTGCCAGTACGTAGAAGAAGGGAAAAGCGCTGGGGAGTGTTGATCACCTGCTTGACCGTGCGGACAATACACATCGAAATTACACACACACTTTAGGCAGACCCATGGACTCTAACACTGCAGAGATTCACAATTAGCCGGGGATTGCCAATACACATTTACACACACAGGAGCTTCGATTAGCGGTTGAGCGAATAGATAGTAAAAAAAACTGATTGAAAATACGGGTGAAGGAAATTTAAAATTAGTTTTTATACATCCAGCGGCTGCTCATATGGGTGGTAGCTGGGAGCGACTTGTTCGCTCAGTGAAAAAAACACTGGCCATGATTATGCCAACTCAGAATCCCAGAGATGAGGTGCTATTCACCATGATGTCAGAAGTAGAAAACATTTTAAACAGTCGTCCTCTAACTTATGTCCTAATTACTCGACAAGAAGACGAAGCACTCACCCCCAACAATTTTTTTTTGAGTTCTTCGAGCGGAGCTAAGCCTTTGGGAGAGTACTGTGATGATGGCTCTAAACTGAAAAGAAATTGGCTGCTAACGCAACAGTTCGGGAATACCCTCTGGCGCAGGTGGATACGAGAATACCTGCCTGATTTAACAGAAAGGACAAAGTGGTTCCACCATTCGAAGGCTATCCAAACAGACGATATCGTAATCGTGGTCGACGGAAATAGTCCAAGAAACACTTGGCCAAGAGGTAGAATCATTAGAACGATTACCGGAAGCGATGGCTTAGTAAGGAGTGCGGTTGTTCAAACCTCTTCCGACTTACCGGGGGGACTGTTGTCGAACCTGGCAGCACTGGCCAATTTGCGATGTAGCCAATCTCAGGACACAAAACGCGCCATTTTGACGAGATAGTCCAAGCACGAGAGTTGAAAGGTTTTATTGTAGAAGAATTTGAATAAAATAACTTATTAACTAATTTACCTAATTTAGCCTATGTCCAAAGGCATAAGATTTATTAAAAATAAAAGGTTAAATAAATCACGGCTCAAAATTTGACTTTAACACCCTCTAGACTTAAAATCGTATATACAATTTTATCTGCCGCTTTGAGAGAACGCCTGAAGCCAATTATCAACGATCTGATTGGCCCTTATCAGTGCGGTTTTAGGCCCGGTAAATTCATAATCTGCTCTTTACAGATTTTAAGTTCGCATGTAACCGCATCTAAAGATACGAGCCGTGCAGAGGCAAGGCTAGCATTGGTATCCATGCCAAGCTGGGGTGGCAGTGGTGTAGTGGTACTAGCAATCGCTTCTCACTCGGAGTGTCAAGGTTCGAATCCTTCCCATGACAAGTCTTTCAAGTTTTTCATTTGTGTAATTGGAACTCAGACAGAAAAATTCTGCGTGTGAAGGCATAACACTGACACGTAGATTTGGCTGTTGTAGAGTTTCAAGCACAAAAAACTAGTGCGAATTATAACTTCGAATGACTATGAGTGAAGAAAAAACTCTCCGTCCTACTCGGACTCCCACTCCTGGAGAGCGAATATCGAAACCAAATACACCTGAGTTTCAAACCACTACAAAAACAATTTTTCCTTTCTCCTCCTTCTACCTTTCCACCCAACAATAAAAGGGTAACCCCTTAGGCGCGCGTAAATTATATAAAAAAAAAAACCTCGTGCGATTCTGCAGAATTTCTCAGAAACCGTTGATGTAAAAAACCGATTTAGTGATGCACTATCATGTAACTTTTTCAACATTATACTTGAGAAAATTGTACGAAACTTGCACGTTAATTAATTATTATTACTGCTTTATTCATCCAATTTTACAATCGTATACAATACATTATAATTAAGTTTACAAGGTATAATTTAATTCTAATTCAACTTTGGGTATAAGCCTCCCCCTTCTCACCTATTTTTCCATTATTTTTTATCATTCGCTAACTATTTCCATCTTTTATCCATTTTTCTAAGTCATCTCTCCAACTTTTACGATGTCTACCAGGTCGTCTCTTGTCGTCCCTTGGTGGCCATTCTGTTGTTCGCACGTTAATACTATAGCATAATTTTCCAAAAGTCTGTACAACTACTTGTACACGCTGATGACATTGACATCCTTGGCAGAACTCATCGAGCCTTCTTCGAGTGATTTTTCGTCCCGTTTGTACTGACGGGCTTTGGAGGAAAAGATTTAATGACGAACTCAACAATCTGTACAGTGAGTTGGTCAGAAAAGTGAACATTTGCCGCAAACGAAAGCTAGGAGATTAAGAGTGAATGAACACCAACGCTCCCGCCTGAAAAGCCTTTGATTCAAACCCAGAGGGACAATTCAGTAGAGAGAGATCCCGCCGTAGGTGGCGCGTGCAAGTGGTAGGGACCTAAACCAATTTGGGATGCACAACTGGAGGCAGCTGGGGAGACCTATTGGTTGAGGCCCAGCTCCACGCTGAACTTTAGCGCCATCTAAAGTAAAGTAAAGAATCGGCCATCTGACTCGACTTTAAATTCGTAAAATATTCATTAAATTCGAAAACCGCAAATGAAATAGAAGAGCGGCGGTTTTTTTTTATATTGTCCCAAGGGGACACGCAATCTGTGCCCCGTCGTGCAGAGAGAAATGTGTTCAGCCTTACAAATTGCATATATACAAATGATAAAGCTGTGATATTCAGAGCCAATTGAAACGTGTTGAGCGCTTAATCCAAGTCCTAGCGCCATAAGCCTATGTCACAGTGTTTTTGATGTCAACAATAGGGGAGAGGCTCGAATCCCTACACGGTATTAGGCAACAAAAGGGCAAAAGGAACCATTTTTGGAGAAGCAATTTCCCTTGAAAAACGTCAAATTGCTCTGCGGAAATAGTATACACCCTTATCCTATTTATAGTTCTTATAGAAATTTGCTTTCACAAATGCACAGCCATCGTGGTAAATCTTCATCGATTTGCTGGACACCGTATAATCTTTGATTGAAGACACAATTTTTCATAGTTCTATGGTAAATATTCCATCTTTCTTTCAACTAGCTAACGTTTTTATGGAAATGAAATGCAATTTTAGGTACAATAGTTGGCATATTGCACACATTTTAAACAATTTGGCACACGCTCAACAAGTTCAACGAATATGAGGTTGTTGGCATTTCAAAGCAAAATTCTTGTGCAAAAAATCATCAGTGAATACGTAGTAGATCAATTTTTGCAAAAATGAGAAGAAAGGGAGAGTTAATCAAAGTCTTTGAGGTCCCAATGTGGAAATTTCGATGTCCCACATATAATATTCATGCCAAGTTGGCACCATTTCAAATGTCCCATACAATCAGAAGAATCTGTTCTCCACATATCCCACCAGAATTGTTGCAGTTTTAGTGAGCGATCCTCAAAAAATAAAAAAAAATAATAAAGACGCGTTGCCCCCACTTGGCCATTAAAAATCCAATTTCGTTCTTCTATTAATAGTGGGAAGCATCAGGAATCTATAATTTCTACCACCTAATTGAAACGCAAAAACTTTTCACAATATAAGCTCAAAGAAATCCTTTCACAGAAAACCTTATCGATTCCACGTTAACATTTGCTCCCCTTTAAGAGACAACAAAACGCAAACACAACCACCCCAAAAAGACCAATTTCATTTCGCCCATCCTACTATTCACCCCAGCAAAAGGGTAATAAAATATTGTCCGGCAGATATCTCGTCCTTTCACACCACTCTTATTACCCTGGACTCCTCCAAAAGCTCCATTATATGATACTATACATTTATCTTTCACTATCTTAGCTCTGCTTCGACAAGGACACATCTGAAACGTGAAGGCACACCAGTAGCCAGAGCACCACAAAGTGGTAGGTTGGGCTAGTAGCATTTTGTGGACCATGGACGAAATTTTAGCTTAACGTAATAAAATCCAAATCAGGCAGCTGAATTGCTTATAACACTTTCGCTGAAACACCCAGGAAATGAAGTTATTGTCAAAGTCCAAGGGCAATTGCGCCCTCGTTAACGAGCTGAAAATTACGGTAATTTCATTCGCAAATTGCCCGGATACATCACCTTTTTCATTTTCGAGGTATTCGACCCAATTTTCGTTACACTATTCTTGTTGGACGAGAAAATTAATCTGACATCTAAGCTGAAATGGCCAAGAGTCGGTATGTATCTCAAGAGAACAAACAATTCGTATCTCATTGGTGCCGTACGAATGTTTTACATTACTGTCTGGCATTGTTCCAGATTTGTGCAAGGCAATAAAAGAAGGAGGTCTAGGTGAACGATAGCCTAGTGCTTGGACTTGGATTCTAAAGACTGATGAGTTTTAGACTGTTTAGAATCGTTTTTTTCTTTTTTCTTCTTCTTCTTGATTCTCGCTTTTTATCGGTTAATTGTGTTGTCAGTCAAAGGGTAATCTTTTTAAAAAAAATCCACTCCAGAGAAGGAGGCGGATAAAATTTGATAGTCTGCCAACAACAACTAACAGGACACCGACCTGTGAATTTTGTAACAGCGCAAATCATGGTCATAATGAAATTCGTACTGATGATGGATGGGGTGAATTTTAAATATGATGCGGAAAAAGTTATGGCGCTAATTAACATTATGAGTAGCAGTTCTATGAATTTGTATAATTCCTAACCAACCCATTCGATTGTACACAAAGTGATAGTTTAGGAGACAAACTGTCTATTTTATAAAATTTTCAGATCTGTGTGTTACGGCGAGCCCAGCATTTGGGCTTGTCTTACGGCACATTATGGCGTATTTTGTATTTCGATTTGCATCTACTCTCTTATAAAATTAAATTCACTCAAGAATTGTAGCCATCTGACCACGGAAACCGTTGTACATACGCCGATTGGATGCTTGAACACCAGCGTTGGAATGGACCAATTTTCGCACAACGTTTTCTTAACCGATGAAGCCCATTTTGCACTCGCTGGATACGTCAACAAACAAAATTGTCGCATATGGGGAATTGAAAACCCATTGTATCTAGAAAATTTGCTGTATGGTATGCAATTTGGTCTGGAGGTGTCATTGCTCCATACTTCTTCGAAAATAAGGAAGGTGTAACAGTCACCGTCAATTCTCATCACTATAGACATTGGCCTCAATGCAAAGATATGAATATGGAAGACATGTGGTTTCAACAAGGCGGTGTCTCACCTCACACAAAACTTTGGCTTTATTGGAAAAAAAAATTCCTGGACGAGTTATTTCGGGTTTTGGGGATATGAACTGACCACCAAGATCGTGTGATTTGTCGCTGTTGCATATTCGTAAAGTTATGGGAGAGTTATTGCCCGATATGTGCCGAAAAATCATCGAAAATTACCTTGCTAGATTTAAGTCCTGCAAGAAAACCCGTGGAAGGCATTTAAATGAAGTTATTGTATATTCCCTTCATAATTGCATCGAAATCTAAATGATAAATGTATTTGCTTAAAATTGCTTTCGGAACCACAAAATGGATGACCCTGAATAAATATATAAATTTACTGATAAACTAATATAAACTGTGACATCTACTGTGGTTATTGCCAAAGAGAGAGGATCCAACTCAGAGTTATCGTTAAAGGAAGAACTGGGCATGAATTTTATCAGAGCATATGAACGATACGTTCAAAGCACAACAATCCTCTAGACTGATATTCGCTCATGTAAATACGTAGAAGCAATATGCTAAGCGCGTAGTTAAAATCTTCTTTGGAGATTCTACCGCCAAAATAGGAAAAACAGCACAATTGGAAAACATAGCCTGCGGACTCAGGCGCATCGCTTTTGCGTCGAGCCAACTCGTCATCGTAACTTGTAAGCGTTTCTCATGCATCATAACTCAAAGAAAGAATTAACAGTCACCTTACCATGAACTTAACAACCAGATTAATCACAATATTCTTGACCAAACGCACAGTTTCAGTATTCTAGAAGTACGAACGTGCCCAGCAGCCGAAATCGTCTTGGACTACGCTACGAATGTAGACTTTCGTAACTTAGAAAAAAAAAAGTATTGTAAGGAATTTGTCATCGAGTGGCTGCTACCGCAAGAGACTTATACAACTTTTTCTGAACTGTTTCAGCAAGCATGAAGTGAAAAATATCAGTGGCGATATTGCCAGCAAGCTTGCAGACAAGCCATATTTGTTTTTTGAGCATTTAGTTCTAGCCATCCATTACTATGAAGGCACTGGTGAGACTAAGACAGTCATGTAGATCAACAGAAATAATACAAGCATGAGCTGGATGAAAGAATGAGAATGAAAGCTAGTCATGGTCTGTCAAAGAGTTAGTTTAATTTTTTCGTTAAATGTAATTGGTTTTCTTATCGTGAACAACTTAATTCATTTAAACCAAATTTTGCTGACAATATTTCGTTTGCTTGATTTCGGACAAAGTAATGATACCCTGTGAAGAACTTTCGTAGTTTTTGTTTGAAACAGGTATGTTTTGAAGCCAGCTAAATCCCATTGTGGGTGGCCGTGGTGTAGTGGTAGTAGCAAACGCTTCTCACTCGGAGGGTCCAGGTTCGAATCCTGCCCATGGCAAATCAGTTTTTCATTGTGTAATTGGAACTCAGACAAAAAAATTCTGCGTGTGAAGGCATAACACTGACACGTAGATTTGGCTGTTATAAGAGTTTCAAGCAATGAAAAAAATACTGGGAATTATATCTCGAATCACTCTGAGTGAAGAAAAAACTCTCCGTCCTATTCGGACTCCCACCCCTGGAGAGCAAACATAGAAACCAAACACACCTGAGTTTCAAACCACTACAAAAACAATTTTCCTTTCTCCTCCTTCTATCTTTCGGCCCGCGCCCTGGCAACAGTAAAAGGGTATCTAACCCCTTAGGCGCGCGTAAATTATAAAAAAAAAAAAAAAAAAAATTTAGAGAGTTCTGCAAAGACCGGGACAAGTGATAGTCAGAGAGAGCTACTCGTATGTCTGGAGTATGCGGTGGGTGCTTTAAAACTTCTGAATCTAGTCCTTGAAATTTCTAATTTATGAACCCATACATCGAGCTACTTTTTTTATCCAGCCTTTTGTTAATGGTTCGAGACAGTTTTGTCTCAGGCTATATGCCTGTCCTGCTCAACATCTTCAAAAATTTTTTTAGACATTTTAATATTTTTTTTAAATTATTTATAAAGACTAAACAAAAAAAGCAGAAACGCTTTAAAGTTTGATACAATATTGGACCGATCACTTTCGTGTGAAGAGAATATAAAGTAGATAATACAGGGTTGGGCAAATGTAATGTCATAATGTTGTTTTAAGGCAGCGTACATTTTTCACCATTTGTGCGAACAATTAAGCATTTGCTAGTTCCACCCAAAATATCACTGCTGTGGCTGAGGACGTCCGGGAGAGTCCATAAACATCGACGACACCACGATGCACATAATTTGGCATCAGCAGGTGTTCGTTGCGTCAAATTTTTGTGAAAGACGTGAAGATGTTCCCTTATAAAGTGTAAACTGTTCACCAATTGCTAAATGCTCACCGTGGTTCATGCTCTGTTAGACCCTGTGCAAGAAGAGGATGATTTCGCAGCCAAAATCATATTAATCGACGCAGCTTATTTCCACTTAAGTGATTATGTGAATACACAAAATTTTAATTTCTGGGGCATGGAGAATCCATTGCACCTCCCCAAAGTGACTGTTTAATGCGGCATTTGCAGTGAAAAATTAGTTGCCCATTGAGGACGTCGACGGCACCATCGTAACCATAACTGGTGAGCGCTACAGACAGATGTTAAACGAGTTTTTTTTTGTCGCAAGTTGCCTAAATTGGGCCCCGAGCATTGTTGGTTCCAGCAGAATGGAGCAACCGCTCACACAGCTCGGGCATCTATGGAGAATTTGTTTTTTGAGATCTCACATTTACCACTATAAAATACATACCTTACAAGTCTTGTAAGCCTACATTGAAGAAGAAATCACCAATCTGGAGTCAGATGTTTTCCGAATAGTATACTCCTTGATAGATGTCAGTAGGTGCGAGTTCGGAAAAATTAAAATACGTAAACTCGGTCTTAGTACAATATAAATCTTCGACTCCACTATCTTCTAGCATCTTTATCCAATTACTAAGACCTTAAGGTCTGCCATGTCGTTGTTTATAATATCGCTATCATCGGCGAAAAGTAGAGAAGTTGTCCGGCCAATGTGCCGATTCAATAGAAAATCTTGCATGACGTAAAATAACAACGGACCTTTTACACTGTCGGTGTGTACTCCAGCTTTACTCGTAATTTCGCATTCCCCCAACTGCGCATTAAATTTTCGTTTTAATGTCATTGTACATATCGCATAGCATTCTTATATGTACATACGAGTATGTCGCGGCTACATTCTGAGATCTAGCAACGTCAAAAAAAAACCCTGAGGACTCTATTGAATGCTCCTTACAAATCGGTGTGCAGATCCTTCGAAGCTTCACCATTATTCCTAAACCTTCAAGGGCGTCGTATGATGACCTACGTCCACCAAAGCCGTATTGACTGCCATGGAGTTTAGTATAATAGTTTTTCGTTTTTCACTGTCCAGAACTTTCTCGTAAATTTTCATAGTATATTATATTACTTTCACCAATCGCCAGTTATTCAGTTTTTCGTCTCGCCTTTGCCTATATACAGTGAAGCAAGAAAGCCTTCCCTCCCTTGGTTTGGCATCTGATCGCCTATCACCATTCTATTGAACAACATTGCGAAATTCAAAAATTCCGTTTGTCGACCATACTTCGGAGGATATATCATCCGGTCTGACTGCAATCCTTCGGTTCATTCGTTTAGCGCTTCGCTAACTTCAGTCTGCAGCTGATGTAATTGTACCGCGCGGAGGATTCTTTTCCGCCTGTTGCAAATTTCATTGTACTGAATTACTTGTGAGTTTTTTTCTTTATTGTGTCACAATCCTGAAAATGTCATCTCGTTGCCCGTACTTCGATTTTGCACTTCTTCTTTTGCTTGTCGCCTTCGTATAGGTTGTAGTACCTCCTCTAAGTCCCGATACAATACCTCTACTGCAATTGCACATTCTCTAGCTTTAAATTTTTTTGCCCATTTTTTGTAACGTCCATAGTCTAAATCAAGACAGGAGTATGAATCGAAAAAATGCAAATAAAAGCCAAAAGGATTACGGTGGCTATAAAAGTACAGAAGATCACCAGTGTAGATCGAACTATTCTACCAAAACCACCAAATTCGTGCGCGAGAGTACTCCATAAAGAAAAATATAAAAGTTAAATTTCCAATGATAGCCAAGCTTTAAACATAATTTCCTTGTGGTTAAAAGATTTGTAGTAGATTTGGGCAATTCAGAACAGGGAGAAAGTAGAGACTGAAATTGCGGTTGGAGGTTTACCCACTTTAGCATAATTAGGGTTTAATGTAACTATACATGTGTCCTCAAGGGTTTTTCCAGTCTTTTAAGTTTTCAAAAAAAAAATATGCTTAGTTGTCTCGGAAATCTCAAACATTCGTAATGTACATCAGAAGAAAATTGACAAATTGTTGGCGAAGCAATTAAATATCTACATGTGGATATACCACTTGGTGAATGTAATGGCATAACATATACGTATCTGCAATGTCCTGCCCAAGGGTGAAGATAAACATTTAGTTCTTGAGTTTCGTAGACCTTCTGGCATAATCTTACCCTATTCACAAATGCACATGGATAATCAAACCACCCACACAGTTTCTATGATACTTCCGATTGCTTGATCTCGTACTATTTTTAGTGCATACATATCTCGAGGAGATTGCTGATTTTTCCTCATTTACCCTCCTTATCACATTTACAAGTTTCTATCGATTATTTGTTTATTTCAAAGTAGACTAATGGAATGGTCCATAAAAGCAAGAAAGTTCTAGAGGCAAGTGAAGGATTGCGCCTCTGGATAGCCTCCCTCTTTATTTATCGATAATATTTTCAACAGTTTTATGTGATTTCGTCGTAAGTTGTTTACTCGTACGACTCAACCGACAAGACACTCTTGTGAAACTCATTATTCCGTTTTCTGTTATTTCAAAGTTCCCTTTAGTATACCAGTGTACCCATTGTACACTCTGTACACAGATAGCCCCCAACAAGCCCTTGCGCAATTAAATAAATATAACCCACAGACAGAGATTCTAAAAAAAAAAAGTTAAAATAAAATATCAGGAAAAAAGTTGCTTGAAAATTTATGCAAAACGAATCCCAATTGTGTGCGTTCTTCATGTATCAGGAGAATCTCAATCGTATTTTATGAGTATATGTATTGTACTCCAACCCCGAAATGAAATAATCAATTAACGAGAGTACGGTTATCCCGTTGAGATAAATCGCGGAAACTGTTCCCCTAACACGACGTACAAGTAGATACAAATGGATGGGTAAGAGTTGTTACGACTATGGAAACTCACGCATGTTGAGGTTAGTTTGAAGGTATCCTTACATTATGCCTCACCATCAGTTATTATTCTGAGAGGAATTCGAAAATGTCGTATGTTACGTTGACAAAGTCATTTGAAGGCAATATTTGTTTGGAATATAACACGTTTCAGTAGCATCCTGTAACCTGCGTATTCCGAGGTAAGACCTGAAATTAAATTTAAACTGTTACGAGATTCTCATATAACTTATGATTGAGGCTTTTTAAAAAATATTTCTTTTCTCTGCGGCGGACATTTATTCATTATTTTCCTGTATTAGTTCAACTGTGGCATTCTCACATAATTAACACGGAACAGACTGCTTATACAGGAAATGTATGCGATATGATCCGCAAGAATGTATTTAGTGCAAAATATATTCCAAGTAAAGTGATTTGGGTGACGAGCGAGTGTTCCTTTACCTGTCCGAGTTTGAACTTTAGGAATTTAATGTAAGCGGCGTTACTGGATACCTCACCTATATGCTACTACAATAAAGTAAATACCGGATGATAAATTCGTTAATATATTCTGACAGTCCCATCGTCAAACTTAAGTAATGCCCAATGAAATAAATTGTTATTACAATTTTTTTCTGAAAATATGACATATGCGCGTACGAATGTGAAGGTGAGCATTACTGATGGTAATTAAAATATTAAGTCGTATCGCATATGAATTATTGAACAACATCCTTAAATAAAAATTCATAAACATGCTACAATTGCTTTACTTAAGTAGGTATAATAAAAATATTCACATGTTAAGATACAGATTTTTCCTGGGAGTTCGGGTGAGTTCGAAGGTCGATGACTTTAAGCAGATGAGAGATCGCTTTACGTTTATTTGCACAAGTGCCAAATGAATCTCATAGGTTCACACGGGTCCACTCTTCCAAACTTGGAGGACTTTCAGTACCTTTTGATGGAACTTACGTAGCTCCGGGTTATGTAAGTAAATGCAAATCTGTTTTCCCCTAAAATTATCCACTTAGTGCCCTGAATTCCGTTTCTTTTTTCTGTTTGAACAGAGCATTCAGACAAGAACTTCTCCATTGTAGACTTTATATATTCCTGTAGAAGTATGAATAAATGCTTCAGTACCAGAATCCACCACATCAGCGCTGAGTACCTGCAGCATGATGCGAGCGTAAGCCAGGAAGAAAGGGGCACAATATATCAGTGCAGAAAGGCCTTTGCCTTACCTTTGTATTTCCATACCATTTGTCGATAACTTCTTAGAGTAAATAGTCACTTGGCACGATCCAGCGCATCAGCTGTAGTAGTAGTTAGAACTATTGAGAGTGTTAAAAAATTAGTTGACTAGCATGTCCCATAACAATTGGGACAGGACACCGCCTTCCAAGTAGCCTTTGTTTACCGCCGGAATCGCATATCGACCGCAGTCATCACCCACAATCATGCTCCTATTCACCATTTGCATTTCTTGCATCCACGAATCTATCGGTATTTATGCCAGTACCAGGCGGCTAGCAGTGAAGTTTCTCCTCAGTTTATACTGTCAATGCAATCGATGACAGGTAACAGATACGGTATATTGTATTACTCAGTTAACTTAGGAGCCTGCTGATTTCACTGAGTATTTTGGTCTTTTCGCAAAAATCCTTATAAGAGAATTCAAAATCCGAATTAGTTGCTTATATCATTTTTGCTTCGATCTGTAAAGATTCAAGTCTTCCTTTATTTAGGAGTTGTCGGGCTTCCTTACGAAACGAAACAGAAACAGACCGTTTATTGGAAAGCGTAAGCCGATTATTTGCTTTCGTAACAAATGTCAACAAGACAATATTATTGACAGCATCAAGTCCAAGAGATGATTGCCTTTGCTACCCCAAAAGCTTTCTGAGCGTTACCATCGGAGCATATGTCCCATCTGCCTCGAATCATAGTATTCAATGAGCTCGGCTACTGCCCATGTACGGAACAAAAAAATAAGTTTCATTGTCTGTTCATTTCATAGAACACGCATACATACGAGTACATATATCTTGTTTGCAAAATTGTTAGTGTTTTGTGCTGAGAGTGAATTCGTCACAAAAAGACAGGTTTTCAGTCATTCCGATGGGGCGTAAAATCCGTTAAACAATTGAAACCAAAGAGGCGTTTATTCCAAACCCTCCGTACTAAGGATCGGGCTTTTTTTCGCTGCAAGAGCATTTGGTCTAAATATTTGGAAACAACATGCCCAGGGTCAAAAAAGTGGGAGGCTGCCATGTCTCAAGGCAAAGACTCTTCACTGTTCGGGAGTCCGATAAGTTAATGCATCGTATGCAAACTGTGTAACAGTGTGCCTCTACGCTCGGTAAACCCACCATCGATCAGATTTTAAGACGAACTATATGTCGAAAAGCAATGTTTAGTGTTGCCAATTTTTGTTAACGCCATTTGCCCGTGCAGGATTGTAATTAAAAATAATCGAAAGCGAATAATCGGTGGCGATAAATACAAGATGGTGCTAAATAGATGGAGTTATTCAAATACCTAGGCACATTTATAGAGTCGAATACAGGATTGGATTTGAGTCGAAGAAGGAATTATCTTCCTTACTTTCTTAGGTGGCGCTACATTTCGAGGTGACCCTGGGCATCAA
Organism: Volucella bombylans; assembly: GCA_949129095.1. Classification (NCBI taxonomy): domain Eukaryota; kingdom Metazoa; phylum Arthropoda; class Insecta; order Diptera; family Syrphidae; genus Volucella; species Volucella bombylans. The sequence continues at coordinate 323,489,367 of OX422140.1, forward strand.
CTAATAAGCCTGTCTAGTTAGTCCGGTTTTTAGCTACCTGCCTCCAGTTGCACACTTCATGTCGGTTGAGGTCCTCTCTACTATAGCTGTCTACTGAGACATTCTGTGTCCCTTCTTGTTGACAGTTTTGTGTACTTGGTCTTGCCCCTAAACTCATTTCGGCAGCTTCCGTCTCAATAATACCAAATACACTGATGAAAGGTCGCTGGGTTCTGCCAATTATGTCAATATCATCGTCGCAGGTTAGTATTTAGTTGTACAGACTTTTAAAAGATTGTGCCTTCAGTTCCGCACAATTCTTTTAAGTACTATGTTGTAGAAGTCACATAAAAGCGCATTACCTTGTTTAAGACCTTTTTGGTGTTATGATGTTACATATGTCTCGTTTAAGTCGTTATCGACATTGACGAAGCTGTGAGGTTCTGAATCGTCATTCTGCACAAACGGACAAGCTTGGCAGGAATGCCAAAACTAGAAATGCCTCTATATAGCTCGTCTCTATAAATGGTATCATATGCGGCCTTAAAATGAAAAACATGAAAAGATAGTCTGTATCGATTTAGACTTCTTGAGTTTTTTTTACAGGATCTGCCAGAGTGCGAAGATTTGATCGATTGTGGACTTTCCTGGTCTGAAACCGCACTTCTCCTGGAGAAGCCGATGTACTTCCCGTCTTTTCTGCTCGTAGAGCTCACGAGCTGCTCTCGTCCTTCGTTGCAGCGCCGCTTTGTAGGCTTCTTGTTTAGTCACATGTGCTTGCCGACATTCTTCAACAAACAAGGGAATTCTTGGTGGTAGTCGGGTGAACATCAGTTGTTGCACCTCTGATGGCAGGTTAGCAGTGCTGCCACTGGTTTTCGGTACTTGATGCTAGCGGCATAGGAGTTGTTGAGAAAGTGCCTCCGGCGAAGATTCTGGCAGTCCCTTGTGATCCAAGCTTTTCTCCGTTATATCTCTCACTGAATACGTATAGAATATCGCTGCAAAGTCGATAAGCATAAGTTCGTTTCCGGACGTGGTGTGGTGTAGGCTACGCTCACCAACTGTCTTATTAAAGATGTCCTCCCTGCCTATCCTGGCCTAGTACTATTGTGTTCTAAGGTTATACTTCGGACATTGCTAATATGTTTTGTCGAGAAGCTCCTAGAAACATTCTTGTCTTCCGTAGTTCCATGGGCGCGTATTAGGCTTATGTTAGTGAATTTTGCCTTGATGCGGATCGTCCTAAGACGTTTGCTCACATGTCGGAACCTCAAGACTTCTTGCCTAAGTCCGCCGCATATAGCAAATCCACATCCGAATAAACGCTTTTTTTTCCCCTATAGGAATCACCTTAGTAAATATCATAGTGTTTCTTCATCCTTATGTCGAGCCCATCCCATCGCTCTTTCTGGATGGATATTATATCTATTCGATAATAACCGAGGGCCTCTACAAATTGTTCACTTGTTCACTTGCACAGGGTCCGAACATTCCACGTGGAAATCCGAAGGTCGTTACTTTTAAACGTTTACTAGGGTCGTCAATAGTGAGTCCATTTTTATCTGAGGCCATTAGTTGGTTCGTCACATATTTTAACCTCTTCCGTATAGGGTTGTGAGCCCTATGAGGGCGTAGGCCAGTATAATAATGCTGGCCGGGTATGCCCTTGCCGTTGCCAGTAGGGGTTTACTCATGCAGTTATCGGAGACCACCACTGGAAAGTAAGGCACGCACTACCTAATGCACTTGATTGTTGCTCTGCTGGCCCAATTCAAGTTATAGGACACTCAGCAGTTTCCCGATCAATCGCCGATCAATTGACATGTAGGCCTCCCTAACTTCTTAACTATTATGTCTCCTGCCCGAGCAGGAGAGATTTGGCGAAGAAAATCTGTTCTTGTTTTTTTGCAGTTAAGTTAACATATATGAAACGAAAATCAGCTTTTTCTTGCAATCACTTGCCAAACTCCCAATTGTCATATTTTTTCCCTTTCTTACATGAGTTACGTGATATTAGTTCCAAAACCACTTTCCACTCCCAACATAATTTTAGAAAATCAGTGAATATGATCTGAACAGTCACGAAATCACCGAGCGCATCTGAGTGCAAAAATTTCATTTTCATTGGACAGAGCTCTTCACACCTCGAAATACTGCAGCACATTGTCATAACATTTCTTTCCAAGTTGCTGTCTTGATCCAACTATATGAGTAAAATACAAACACGAGAAAAAGTTCACTTTTCAACTGCAACCGAATACAACATCCAAGCGGCAGCCAGCAGCATCCATAGCAACCTCATAGTCAAGCTGCCTTCAAGTCAACCTATCACTGTCACATTTAATCCCAAATAATTACCAACTATCTGTAGTTTGTAGAAAATTGTAAACACAGCAGATATAACATATGCTTGTACATGCATATGAGCCGTACGCTGCCGGGGATGCTGCTAGCTAGTAGCAATCCGAATCACTTAGTCGTAACAAATTATTTATGTAACCGACCGCAGAAACCACTGACAGATCCACAGAGGGAAGCGTGCATTTTGAAGCTCACGGAATCGGTCTACATATGGGCATACGGAACGGATGCAAGGTTTTTGTGGGCATGGACGCGTGGAGGAAACTTGTTGACAGAATATCGAATGCCGAAACAAATGATTTTTGTTTTTTTTATTTGTGGTCGCCTGAACACGGCGAAGATAGTCTTACTCAACACGATTAGATTGCCCTTGATGCTGGTGTAGTTGTTGAAAGTTTTGTTTTGGAATTTTATGTTTATTGATTGTTGCACTCAAAGAGTTGCTAAGTTCGATGTAAATAAATCCTTCAAGCTGTCAAGTGTTGGGAGGTAGTTATCAGCTGGATGTTGTTCTGTATCCAGCGAAATGGACGAGAACAAATTTATGGGAAAAGTTTTAAGTTTTCCTGGACATGGCATGGTCAATATGTGTGCATTTTTATCTAGTTTCGGATTAGCTGAATGTTATTTCCAAATTTAAGAAAAACATTAATTTCCTTTTCGCAATCCATTCAAACAAACAAGTGATGCTGAAATAAGCTTAAATAATAAATTCCTGATCAAAGGCAAAACAAAAATAAGGATGTGAGGCTTGGTGACCTCTATGGACCCGCCGAAGTTGTCTTTTATGGTACTTTAACCATATCAGTCAAAGACTACATGATACGATTTAAAATTTGATAAAAATATAGCAATCCCTAATGATCCAACTTGAGTTTGAAAATAGATGTTCCTATTCCTGACATTGAAGATCACCTTTTGAATGTTTAAGATTCTACTTAAGAACAAATCGTATAACGACACTCTATTTTTACTTGGAGTTCAGAATTTGCCATTTCAGGGCAACGAAAAAGTTTGAAGGATATTTTCAACAAGCAGGGGAATAAGTCGAAGGAAGAAAATTCAACTAATCTACGAGAGTCGGTTTGATACGAGGGTGAATTAATAAGTCCTTGATTTTTTAAATTATTATGTCGTTGAAGCCAAATCTGTGGCCGTTGAGCCATTTCTTCAGGTTTGGATACAGGTAATAGTCGCTACAACTTAATCTGGAGAATATGGTGGATAAGGGAGTAATTCGTAGCCCAATTCATTCCGTTAAATCTTTTTTGAATTGATCCAATAAGTTGACATAATATTCGGCGTTGATTGTTTATACTGTATTAACCCCAATAAAGTGTCGCCGTGATATTATTGGTCGACAGACTCACATTGGCTTTTTTCAGCCCCGATTCGCTTGGAGAAATACACTGTTCCCACCGCTACCTCGTCTCCGGTGTAATGATTCATGTTTTATTTCACGGTTATGAAAAGGCGCAATGGATAGCACAAAATACTCCTTCGAAGTTGTTACACCACACTCACTTTTTTAAATTTTGGTCAAAATTCACGCTGTTGTCTGCTTTCGATGCCATACACAAACTAAGTGACGCAGCTTGCTCAAAACTTGACTATTGACTTGGTAGTTGACGGAAGGAGTGTTGATATTCAAGTTACAATGAGGAAAATTCAAAAAGTCACAGGCTTATTGATCCTCGTAAGACGTAGAATGTATCTGTTTAAAGAAGTTGCACCATATACATATTCAGCATCTTGCACGTATGACTTGAATAGAAGTTGCACTCCTTAGGCCTTTTTAGTGTTCTTCTGCATTTTCCGCGGTATATGTTATCTTTAATCTCGAAATATAACAATCACAAACTTTGCATTTTCGCTTCGACTTAATGACTGCATTCTATCCTATTTTCCGATGACGTGACTCCCAGCTTTATCTGTTATACTCGACCAACACTTGGACCGCAATTCTGACCACGGTCTTCTTTTCCATATGTAAATTAACCCTTCTCACTTGTCCGTCCGCTGCCTTTCACATATGTAAATTCGAAGTATAAAAACTGCAATTCGTTTAGCTTCTTGGTATGGTGTTAGAATAAATACTGGAAGCTAAATAATTTTAAACATGTGTATGTTGACAAGTAACTTAAACCCCACTGATTTTGACCTGAAAGTGGAGTTGTTAATAGAGTTCAATCTATGAAATCTCACTCAAGTGAGTTGTTTATCAATTGGATGTCAGATTCAATCAGAGCTGCTCCTCAGCAATGATTAACATCCAAGACGTTGATAGATATGACTTTGGCAGGGGATATTTAAAACTTCACTGCATTTGATTTTTTGATTTGATTTTTAAAAAGCATTTGATGAGGTCGATCATGACATTTTGTGCTAGAATTAGTTTGACTTTAGATAAAGGGATGTTCAGCTTTTGAGAACATATCTTTATAATTGGTCACCTAGAATTGTAATAGCTATAGCTGGCCTATCCTATTAACTATTTAAAATATATACATCTCATACCATCATGAATGGCACTCCACTTCATAAATATCTCAACTATGAGCGGGCTTGTAGCAATCGATTCTCTAGAGTCAATGTTCGACCACTCTTCCACACATTTCAGACGATATTCCCGCAATTTGGCATTCAATATTGGTTTTGAGCACATCTAATGTATCTGGCTTGTTGGCATAGACCACTGAATTGACATGAAAAAAGTCCAGAGGTGTCAAATCGCACGAGCGAAGCGGCCAATTGACTGGTCCATTTCTTGAGATAACACACTCATCAAACTTTGACTTCAATAGCTCGACTGTTTGGCCCGCTGTGCAGCAAGGTGCGCCGTCCTGTTTAAACCACATCTCAGCAATTGCACGCAATAACGGCCAAAAAAAAAGTTCCAACAGGACCCGATAGCAATTTCCATTAACTATAACATGGCGGTCATCGTCAAAAATACGGCCCAATGACGCCGCCGGCATGAAAACCACACACAACGGCTAAAGATGATTTTGCCATGGAATTCCGGATCGTTTGAGACTAATTTGGGAAATTTCGATGCTTCAAATGGTTAAATAGCTATAGTTCTTAAGTCAAAGGCCGAGACCCTTCCGAATTCCGAAATTCGCCACAGTGTTGTTTGAGTGTCGCCCAATTCCTGCGAATGGCGTGGAATGGATCGATTTTAAATCTTATAGTTTAAAAGACATTGACTAGCAAAATAGTAATGACAGTCGACAAAAAAATATAAAGGGTGCGTTCACATTAAAAGAAAATAATTCTTAATGGAAAAGCCAGTAAAACGAGAATCCAAAACTTGTTTAACCAAGTCAAATCGTTCTAAAGTTCTAAACGTTATCTCTATCTCTTATCACAAGCTTGTTCCGGACTGATAGCTTTCAAAGTCAAGGCTTGAGTTGCCATGATCAGTTGGCCTGTCGTAGTCTTGACTCTACTGTTGAGTAGTTTGTTTATGACTTTTGATTATACACACAGCGACTGGAGTCAAGAACCTAAAGGACCTTATCGATTCAGGAAAAGCAGATTCTTTGGACCCCAGATTACTATAGTAAGAAATGATGCGAGAAAACCGTTCTCGTGATTGTCTTCTCTCTGCTCTCTGAGATCAAATAGAATTTTAAATTATTATTAAACACTAAACCTGCTGCTGAAAAATATGGAATGTTGAATCGGCATTTTACGAGTAATAAGCTAACAATTTGGAGTTGCCACTCCGAATCAGCAAAATATTCACATACACAATTATCAGAGCTGTACAGTTCGAGTATCATGGAGAAAGGACGTCATGAAAGTGCCACTACACGGCCCACTTTTGGTCGCACTTGTTTAACGTATCAAAATGGGCATTCGTGTTATATTAGCCCTATAATAGCTTAAGCGTGCCTTTGCACCACATCCTTGCCATGCTTGCTAAACCTAGCTACCAGCAGACTATGGGATTCCCAATTACCGACAATTCCTTGGGCCATTTCGGCTTAGGAGCAGAAACAATTAGCAGATCTGAACACAGAACTATGGACAGAAACTGGAGGTGTGTGCAAAATGTGCGCCGATAATAACCAGACATTCGGAGACGGCGGCGGTTCACGGAGTATTCAGTACCGTGTGAAAAGAAGGGAAATTTAACATGCAGTAAAACGTAAGAAGTAGAATCAGTTCCTTACTCTAACAGGCCGAGGGTTCAGAAAACTGTTTATACCATTTCTTGAGAGCTTACCCCAGGATGCAACTCAAAACAATGTTTGAAAGCAGAAAACTCCAGGACGCGTACCGGCCCCCCTAAAAATTCACGCGAAAATGTTTCTTCCAAAATCATCGCTTTTATTAAGTACGTGTAAAGGTGTAAGATTTTAGGACTTTCACAACCTAAGGCGACAGGATATAGAGTGTTGCGTATTAACGAATGAAAATTTAACCGAAAAAGCACAAAAACTGAGTGGTAGAATTTGAACAAATTTTAGGAGACAAGAGTACTGGAAGAAAACAAATTCTGAAAGGCCATCCCCAAGAGATGTGGAACAACATTATCGTCTTTGATGAGTTTAGCATTAAGCTACATGTTGGAGATGGAGAAATGTTTCTACTCAAGTCTCAAGAGTCAACTCAACTCATTTCAAAGAAAAAAGAAACATAACAATATATTTTACTTTCATGTCCGTAGCTCAAATGTACGGCAAGAAAGAATCCAGAAGCAACTTGAGGGATTTCCACAGAAGGATGAACATGAAAGGTTTGGACTTGCACACCTGGGACTCGATTCCCGTTTTAAAATTGAACATCTAGTCAGAACGTATGACGATATTTGCAATAAGCAATAAAAATATATATAAGATTTCAAACCTTAAAGAATAACATAAAAAACTGAGGTACAAAGTACTACAATGTCCCAAAAGTAGTAAACATTTTTGGTCGCGCGCTAAAAATATTTGAAATTCTTCCATATCCTCCACCCCAACGCTCATTTATAAAGAAATTCCAGCTGTCAGCTCTTTGGACATGGCTAACTGCTTGACTGCGTCGAATCTTCAATGGAAAGAATCTACTTTCGCGCTTGTTTACAATAGAAGCAAGAGTATTTAAAAATCTTAACATAAACAAATCCAGTGGTCCAGATGGTATATCTCGCCTTCTTCTGAAGAAGTGTTTTTCCACACTGGCAGAACCACTGCGTAAGCTTTTTCATCATTTCATTTGTCCAGCCCGTCTCTAAAAAATGTGAATCTTCTTCTCTCTCTCTCTCTCTCTCTTACAGACCCATTGCACTTACTTCCCTTCTTTTCAAGGTCATGGAAACTGCGATAAGCTGTTAGCTTATGAAATATCTCGAAACACGAAAATCCCTCAATGACTGGCAGTACGGTTTTCGTAGCAAAAGGTCCACTGGTAATCTGATGGCATGTGTCATCGAAAAATGGAACCAACGCCTATATTAATCTGGCGAAACCAAGACAGGTGCACTTGATATTTTGAAAGGATTTGACAGCAGAGTTTGGCATCAGGTTCTTTTGTCGAAAATGCAAGGGATTAGAAATTACCTTTCACAACGTTCAATTCAAGTTGTCTTGGACGGTTTCAAGTCACATGATATTCACAAAATATATGCTGGTGTCCCCAAGGGCTCTGTTCTGTCTCCGACACTCTTTTTAATTGTCATCAATGATCTCTTGTCGGCTGCTTCTAGTCGAATATATTCCTTTGCTGGCAACAGTGCTTTCTGCTCTCCATATTCGTTCGCGGGCTCACATCTCTACTTTTCGGCTGTAGAACTGGAACCACAGCGTATGTTAAGCTTAATAAATCCCGATATTAACAACATAACTATTAACAGAGTGGAATTGAATGCTTCCAAAATACAATGTTGTCTGCCATTATCCATGAATGCACTTGCATCGTCGGAACCGAAAAACTTTCCATTCTCGGTATTTCAATGACTATTCGGTGTCGTCAAAAATGCTGCGAAATGTCTAGGTTTTCTCAAGCGACGTAAGAAGTACTTTACGCCCTTTGGTCTGACCTCAATGCCCACATCTGGTCAGTTGCCCCTAAAACATCTCCGCACCTGCTAGATAGGATTCAAAACCATGCAATAAAACTCATAGATAATGCTAATATCACTCAGACAATGGACACCCCCGAACATCTACGTAATTTCTAGTGTCTCACTCTGTTCTATCTCGATTTCCATCACCAATGCTCCAGTAGCATTCCGCCCCTTCAAACTTTTAACCGTAACACCCGTCTCGATATGAATGCTCATCAGTACACCCTCAAATCTACCTTCGGATCTGCTTTAAAATATCGTGATTCGTTCTTAAGCCGTACAACTCGCTTATAGAATGTCCTCCCTCTATTTCCTTGTCGATATATAACATATTTTAACATTTAAGACCTATGTACATTGGCACCTCTCTTTTCTTCCTCCTTAAGTTTCCTTTGCCCGCGCTGTGTGCAAAAATATTGAAGGTATAATAACCTCTAGAGCGCGCGCTCATAAAAAAAACTACATTAAATGATAGGTAGACTAGTCTTAGTAACTAAGGAGAAATGTCCAAGTTCCTTTACGTAAAGCAAATGAAGAAATATTCACTTTTTAAATTTTTCAGATTGTCTTAAATTTCTGAAATAACCAACTTTTTGTCTTCATAATGAATTTCAGTTGATAATGAACTTTAAGGACTTGACAACATTTTTTTTAAATAAAACGCAAACCATTTGAGATATTTCAAAAACTTTATTATCAGCTGGAAGTACAATCAAAACATTTATGAATGGAACTCGACTTTGTTCGATCGTCGATTCTTTGGACCCGATTTTCAATGGCTCGGCCACACATTTCGGCAGAAACGGCCGCTTTTTCGCGTTCAATGTTGGCTCTGAGCTCTTCCAACGTCGTCGGCGTGTTGGCATAAATCAATGACTTAACGTAGCCTCACAGAAAATAGTCAAGCGGCCTTTTAATCGCACGAACGAGGCGGCCAATCGACTGGCCCATGTCTTGAGATAACACGCTCACCATACTTACTCTTCTATAAATCGATTGTAACGTGTGCTGTGTGGCTTGCGGCACCATCCTGTTGAAACCACATGTCGTCCAAGTCCATATCTTCCAATTCGGGCCAAAAATAATTGGTATGGGACGATAACGCTGACCATTCACAGTAACGTGACGATCGTTATCGTCAACGAAAAAATATGGCCCAATAACGCCGACGGCATGCAAACCGCACCAAACAGTTATTTTTTGTGGATGAAGTGGTGATTCATGAAGCACATGTAGATTTTCACCCGACCAATAACACATATTTTGCTTATTGACGAACCCATTGAGCCAAAAATGAGCTTCGTCACTGAAGATGATTTTGCGATGAAATTCATCATCTTGACGCATCTTCTCCAGAACCCAATCGGAGAACGTATGTCGCTTCAAATGGTCCATCGGCTTCAATTCTTAAGTCAGCTTGATCTTGTATGGGTGTAAACCAAGATCCTTACGCAAAATACGCCATAATGTGGTCTGAGCGATGCCCAATTCTTGAGAACGCCGTGGAATTGACTGATTTAGATCGTTTGCTATGGACGCCTGAACAGCAGCAATATTATCGACACTTCGACCAACCCGTTATCTCACTGACACGTCAACATCACACAACGAATATGTAGACTCAAATTTTTGCACTAAACTTGTTAGTGCCTGTCTACTAGGGCGAGAATTACGACTGAAAATTGGAGTTAACGCTCTTAAAGTTGCAGTCACCGACTTCGAATTTCGGTACAAAATTTTTATAATTCGCAGACGTTGCTCGTTCGTGTATTTTACCATGACGAAAATGTTGAGTTTACTAAATAAATTGACAGTTTGATGATTAGTGAAAGAGTGCGTTCACAAACTAAATTCAAAATTGTCAAGTCCCTATTGGAAAACCTTTTTTCTCCTTTCGGTCTCCATTGTAGTATTCTTTTAGTCCAGTTGTCTCTTCTCGCTCTGATTATTGTGTTTGGTATTCTACAAGGTGACGCAAAAGTCATCACCATATCGGAAGATGCTATCATTTTTCATTCTGCGTTGACTTTTCTGAAGTGAACAGATATAAAACACGACATGAACTGCTATACACCTAAAGAACGCGGAATAATCATCGCGATATTTTTGATGAAAAATTCGTCATTGATGGGGTCTATTTCCGTAACAAAACCTGCCTGTAATGCACGAAGAGCCATTATAACTATTCAAGGTCACAGCATGGTGTGCAGTTTACGCTGGAAAGGATTTTTTGTTTTTAGAACGTCGCGGGCCAAACTGTCACTGTGGATCTGCCACAGAGCCACGAGCAATGAATTTTTCGCTCCTCAATTGAATGAATGAAAGTGGAGAACATGTGGTTTCAACAGGATGGAGCAGCGGCGTATACTGCACGTGCCACAACCGAAATTCTGTGGGCTTAAATTGCCGGCAAATTGGCAATTTGCACTGCCCGGCAAGATCGCCTGATTTTTTTGTAAGGTTTTTGGAAGTCACGAGTCTATGCCAACAAGCCTCAGACTCTCAAAGCCCTTAAAGAGAATATCTGCTAAGAATTCGAGGACCTATTGCCGGAAATTCTGACAAGAGTTATGGAAAATGCCACAGATCGGGTCCGAATGGTCATCAATTCTGGCGGATGCCACTTAACCGATATCATTTCCCCAACTTAATGAAAAAAATTTAAGACATCAAATAAACATAATCCAAAAGCAGAACCAAAGTTTTTCATTCATAAAAAAATTACAAACAAAGAACATTGGGTGAACCTTGCGCCACCTTGTATGTATCCCTTCAAGTAGGTCCTAAGATTGTAATTTATTTATTGCCTCGGGGCCGTATGTTACGAGTATAACTGGTAGCGCGAATTGATCAAAACAATTCCTCTTTAGACAAATAGTTAAGTCCACTTTGAAAATGTCTTTTAGTTTTCCGAATGCTGACCAGCCTAGTCAAATGCGGTGGAAGATTTCGCATGTTTGGTTGTCTCTGGCGATTTTTATTTCGTAGTAAAGATACTCTTATATATACTCGTATATTGTTCCACTGCAGTTTCTTCGTCAGTTCTTACAATAGATTGTTGCTCGCCATCTAGCCTGCTAGATTTGGTTTTATCAAATTTATGTTAAGTTAGACACTTTTTTCTGTTTGCTTCAATTCTTTCAATATTTCCTGCGCATCATTTATGATGCCAGGTACATGTAAGTGGCTCAGAAATAAAGCGAAGTCCAGTTGATTTTTTTGAGAGAATATGACTCCGGATTTTTGTTTTTGCAAAAAATACACTTACAAATCTCACAATTGAAATTTATTTTCAATTTGCTAAACTAACATCTTGGTTTGAGTACGAAAACAGCCAATTTGACTAATTGGTTATAGGTAATAAATATCCTGTTAACTATAATAACATAATGAACGGAAAATGGACTGGGTTCATTTTATTTCTGACCCACTCATATTATGACGATGCCATCGGAAAAGGGTAGATGGTTCAGATATTCTCCATTTATATTTATGTTTTTGTTACCCAGTTCAATCTGTTGAACGTACTTAGATTCCAATACCGTAGTAAAGGGTTTTGAGGATATTGTATCCTTATTCCTCTTTGTATCAGGTATTTTTCCGTTATTTGGTGTAACTTTACACTGTTTGAAATATCTATAATTTTAATGAGTTTATTATTGAAAAAAGCTTATTTTAGGTCTACCTATTATATACTCGTACAACCGATTTTTCTATGAGAGTATGGAAATTTGTACCATACCTTCATCTGAAATCAGTGTGTTTTTGTGTCTAGTAGAAGTCCAATTTTTGTTCCAGATGTTTCGTTAATATTTTTCGGATAAAGCTGGTTGTGAAATATTCAACGAAGGTCATTGAAAAATCTAGTCCAAATAGAGGCTCAGGTTCCAACCGAGTTTCAGGGGAAAGTGCAAAAAAAAAGAATTGGAACACATAAATGCGAAAGTTCAAGTGCCAGCACATTTAGGCCAATGCCACAAGTGGCGTTGGAGCAATGTATGTATACTTATATGCACGTGGAAAAGAAAGATGCCATTCGATTTTTTTGAACATTTAAACAATCATATTTCGAGAATGAGAGGTCTGTTTAATTTGTATGAAAGGTCTCTATGTCTCTTTACAAGAATCAAAATACTGCAGAATAGTGCGACCTAAGCGCAGTGGAAGAAATCATTCGTCACTGGTATTTTTTTTAACGTCGTTTGCAGGATTGCAAAGTGTTAAAGCTAACCTATTCCTCTCATCATGTTCAGATGCATAAGCTATTAGTCATAATTTCCGTTAATAACTCATGTCAATTTAACAAGGCATGCATAATGAGTGACATATGGTATACAGGGAAGGATACTAACTGCTAGACATCCTTATTTTGAATGTCTCAACAAGTCCTGGATTCGAAAGCTATAACCTACCGCCAAATATTAATTTTTGGTGGAACAATTTATGAATTAAGAATTTCCAAATTTCTTACACGTTCTTACACACGACTTTAACATTTTCAATTTAAAGATCTATTTTACATTTCGTCATATCATTTTTATTTAAATTCTTTTAATAAATGAGTCCAGCACTCATACTAGTTCAGTTTGGTTCTTCTCAATTATTGTACAACGCGCTGATGCTGGGTAATCACAAGCCTGAAAGTACATAAAAAAACATAAAAAACTCCCTCAGAACTCAGAACTAAGAAAACTCATGATAGTTTCTTCCATAATTTCGTCTCACCTGATTCCATGTATTATAATGTAAACCATCTGGGCAAAATTGCAACACAGCGAATCCTCGATCGCACTTGTAAAACTCCGAACAACTTGTCGATGAGGGGAACTGCAGAACCATGTCAACATCGGATTGCTCCTTAGGACATACAATATCCACACTCGAAACTGACACTACGCTCAGCACAATACTGACGAGGATAACAAAAACTTTAACCATCTTTCAAATTATCGGGGTGTGGGGCAACACAAACTATGGCCAAGGAAAATTAAAATACTCAGAGCTCTTCCCGTGAAGTTGTTTTTATATAAATATCTCAACTTTGCCTTGTTATTTGAACTTCAAATAAAAAGAGCATCACTCCTTCGGATACAATGTACAATAGCTTTGTGTCACCACGGCGGCGGCGGCTGATACAAAGTAGAAAATGATGTTTCGATAATTGCTCATGTTTTGTCTGTTTGGGTGTTTCGATAACACGAAGAATTTTTTAATCACATTGACGTAGTATGTATGACACAGGAGATACTTTAGTTTAATTTTTGGAAACATTTTCCAGCCAGCTGAAGTTTGAATTTTATTTTTTCGTAGTGCAGCGATGTAATAAATACTCAAAAGAGAATTTCCTTATACATATTAGGGATGTTTGCCCTGAAATTGGGCCAACAGAGACTAATTAAAATAAATGATAAATTAACTTATAATATGTAGTGATTTAAATTTAAAACTTAAATTTTGTGAACAAAAATTGGAAGTACATACCTGCTTTAGTTTTGATTTAAAATTGATTTTTTTTTTTCATTTGAAAAATAGAGCTCTTAAAATGGGTTGAAAATCTCGGTGGAAACACATAAATATGGAAAAATAATTTTCTGGTCATCGCTAGCTTTACTGAGATAAATCGATCATACTGCAGATGATTTAATTTTAATAATTTTTACAAACGTATCTAAGAAATATCTTTACAGATATAGGTTTGGGCTCACGTTACGTCATGTTAACTGCCGATGTTAAGATAAGTGCCAAATATATTAACGATATGACAACTATCATCAGGATGCTCCATTTCCTGTTGTAGATTAACGATGGTGATGTGATTATGCTATTAAATACTAATACCATTATTACAAGTATGTATAACTCCTACTGTAGAGCATTAGTACCCTAGATTCGCTTTAGTCATTGACGGATTGATTGCAAGGCGAATACAAATAATCATGTCAAATGGAGAAAGGAAGGGAAGAACATAGTCTCTTCAAAAGACGGAAAAAATAGAGCACGGGAAGCGCTCCATCGAGGCCTTAGAGAGGGACTTCCAGGAGAATCAAGTTCAGGGGAAAAAAAATAAAACGAATAGGCAGTGATGGAGAAGTGTGGAGTTGGAGAATCTTGATTATTTCTGCAGACTGTTAAACAGTGATGACAAACAATATTCCACTGTCAGGCAGAATGAACCATTCAATGCACAAGATGGACGTACAACATTTCCGTCCACCCTGGAAATAGACATTTTCAGTCTAACAAAACTGTTGGACAAGATGATTTAACTGTCGAGCTGTTAAAAGCAGCAGGCGATAATTGGACACTGATCAGACAGCAACTCGTCTCCAAATTCTGGATTGACAAAAGTATACCCGATACCAAAGAATGGGATCCCTTAAACTGAGCCACCTACATGGGAGTAAGTCTCCTCAACATTGCATATAAAATCCCATCTGCCGTATTATTTGAACACCTTAAATCCTTCTTCAACTGTCTGACCGGTCCCTATCAGTGCAATTTAAAGTTGCATATAACAGCATCTTTGAGACAAACTATACAAGCTACTGCAATCTGCAAGTAGATAAATTTGTGAATCGTTGCAAATTTAATACAAAATTCATTTATTATTACATCATATACAAAAAGTACAAATTGTGTGTTTGTTTTCTTTATCTCTTTTCGCGGGTACCTCTCGCTATGGCCGCCAATGTCAAAAGAAAGAACATCCATGAGGCTGGTTGGCAGATCTGCCAAATACGCTATGCGATACTTAAGGGCTGAGGCTGACTGGCAGATCTGCCAAATGACAATTTAGTGCTGATAACTTCCATTCGACTATGCATGATGGCAACAGAAATGGACGGCACTGCTCCATTAACGACAAAACCTAAACCTTCAATTTTAGATAATGGTCCTTTGCATTTGTGTTTTTTTCTTGAAAGAATTGTGGGGAAGTAGTAAGTTAATTCCAGAGGCACCAATTTTCCAAAGTCTTTTTGGTTATTCGCATAGGCAGACGATATTGACGTAATGGGAAGAACACAGAGAGCTATCAGTGGTGTGCATTGGGCATCTGAAGTAAAAAGCGGGAAAGATAGGTTTAGTGGTCAATGAAGGAAAAGCTCGCAAATCATGCGATGAATTACTCGAGCTAATCGTTGCAATTGAGCCAATTGAGTAGTAAAGCCCTCTCTTGAGCAACAACAAAAAGCTTATATAAAACACTGATCAGCCCATTCATGCTTTCAATTGGCAAATGTGCATAAAAATGCTCTCGGTCGTTCCGAGAGAAAAGTTTTTCGGATAGTTTTCGGTCCAGTTCCCATTTCAGTGGAGAATGGAGCAGACGTTTGAATAGCGAAATGTACGGGCTGTACAGAGATGCTGACCTCAAACCTCGGATAACCTAGCCTAGAGGGCTAGGTCACCTTGAACGTATGGACACCAGCGCCCCGGTCCGGAAAGTTTTTAACTCCAAACCAGAATGACAACGCAGTAGAAGACGACGTCATCTAAGGTGGTGTACACAAATTGAAGTGGACCTCAGCGAAGTTTCTGGTCCTAACTAGAGGCAGCTGGCAAAAGGTTGCGTAAGGCGAGGCTTTCAATTCGAGTTAGCCTAAGGCAACAAGTTTTAATGCTTGCGACACTTAAGCGAATGCCTTATAACAATCTGCATCAAGGCTAAATTTGTAGACAAAGATAAGGCTGATTTGCATTCATTCCCCTACACTCCTCGACAACTGGTTGAGACACCTCAATGATTACTGTTAGTGTAACATGTTAGACAGTTTTTGGTGATTTGATTTAAAAGAAAGTCTTTAAACAGGTCTTAGACGTTAAAAATTTAAAAATGGGATCTGGAAAGATCAAACGGAGATCCAAATTGCAAAACTTTTGAAGCGCATTCGTACAGTTGTTTCAAACTATTTAAAGGATTCAGAAAAGTACGAGAACAGATTCGTACCTGGACAAAAATATAGCTTGACAACAGCAGATCGACTAATAGAAGATGAATCCGCAGGGATTTCGAATGTGGAAAGGAAACTAAGGACCTACCAGCGTGTGTTAGCTGAAGCGGAACATCTTCAAAGAAAGCGTTTGAAAAGAAAACCCGCTTTATTATAACATCATCGAACCGCCCGTTTGACCCTTGCCAGAAATCGTTTAAGATGGAAGAAGCGTTGGAGAACTGTCATCTTCACCGATGAGAAACGCTTTTGCCTTGATGGATCTGACGGGTTTCGTCTTTCTTATCATGATTTGAGAAAGGGCGAGTTGTTTTTAAGACGACGACAACAAGGCGATGGTGAGTCATGATTTGGGCAGGAATATCATACAAAAACAAGATTAATATCCGCTTCGTAAATGGCAGGATGAAAAGTGACAACTACCTTAAAATCTTAGACGAAGAGATCGTGTAGCATAACAAAGAAAAATTCGGCGAAAATTTCATCCTGCAACAAGATAATGCAGCAATCCAAACGGCTCGGAAGGAACAAGAGCACTTAGAGAATAGCAACGCTTGTGTGCTTGACTGGCCAACATTGCCTTCAGACCTCAACATAATTGGGAATGTATGCAGATATCTCTCCAGAGCTATCTACCAAGGCAGACGACAATTCAATAACGTAGCGACGCTATTGAAACCGAATGGGACAAAATCCCACGAAAATTAATTAAAAAACTGTTTAAATCTCTTCCATCAAGAATTTTAGAGGTTGTAAGTAATGAGGGAGGAAGTACTCATTACTGAAAAAATAAAACCATTCCGATAAAATTCCAAATTTTATTTTTAATTCAAAAAATCCAACCCTGTCTCAATCACTTGTCGCGGGTAATTTGTGACAAATTGCAATTCCAAGAAAATTAAGGGAAAAAAAGGATTTATAGTAATTAGAATTTTCTTATAAATTGGTAATGATTACCTAGCAGTAATATTTTCAGCACATAACATGCAGAGCAAAATTATCGAGAAATGCCGAAATCAGGGCGGTGTCTCAACCAGTTGTCGAGCAGATTGTCTCTTGTACATTTTTTTCCAAGTCTCTCCTGTATACAATCATTGCTTTTGTTTTTTCTTGGCAAGCGTAGCTGACGTTTTTAAATAAATAAACTTCTGTTTATGTGTCAATTTAGCCTTTAAATAGCTCTTGATTAGTTGAATTACCAAAAATTAAACAAAAAAATTAAAATGCCTCGTGAAAAATTGTTTTTGGTTGGTTGTATGGAAACTCAAATTCTCGGCTCTAAATTATCATCAAAACAAGATGTTTTTAGTGTTTTGTTTTATAATATTCGAAAAGTGAAGTAAAGTTTGGCAAATGGTATTAGTTTGGTCACCGATGAGTGTTTAATTCTGGAAAAAGGCAAGAATTCCTATTCGCGATCGATGTCATTGCTGTAAACAATTAAGAAAACCTTATGAAGAGCTGCGAAACATTGAAAAAAGTAAAAATAGAAATACCGATGCCTTACCAAAAAAGAAAAAGGTTTAATTCCTAAACCTTAAACGATTTATTTAATATTACAAAGGCAACAGTCTTGGACTAAAGATAGAGGAGAGTAACAAAATTCTACTCTTACATAGACAAAAAGGTCGACCTGGTTGCATGGTTGGAATAGATCTGAAAGTTACAAGTATCAAAAAAAGAAAGGAATCCTATTCGTATGAAGGTTGGTAGTAAATTTTATATACATAAATGTTAGACTAAAATATGTATTTCACAAGTGGAATCTTGTTCATCATTTTCATCTGCGGCAGAGAAACTTGTGGTTGAAAATTATTGTAGTTCTGAGTTACCAGTTCCAGAGGAACTTGAGAATGAACATAATTCTGGTTCTGACCTAGCTCCCAGACTGTTGTGAACAACATAATTTCCACGCAATCAGCAGTATGCACTGGACATCGAAGGTTTCGTATCACCGTCTGAGTGGTGTCATACAACACCTCTGTAACCAGACAGTGAAGGTGACCAGTTTATGCTTTTCATTTTTGTAAAATTTGTATATAAATAGTGTAGAAATAAAGTAATGAGCGATTCGTTGATAAACCATAGTACAAGGTGTTTGTTTATTGTGAGACCCCCCACAAGAGGTAAGGCTTACATCTCATAAAATTCACTTTACTTATCATAACATTTGGTCCTTCGAAGTCAAAATAAAACTTTATCAGGGCTTTAACAATGATTATTAAACATAAAGTTAAAATATTAGTATACTCACTTTAAAGCGTTACCAGGGCTGCAAACACTGGTAAATACAAAATTATCGTTGCCAAGGCTAAAAACATTGGTAGCGAACCCATGATAGTGCAAGTGATACTAAAGATTTTTAATGGAGGGAATGGATGTCTACGTTGTGGTTGCCAGGCAAAGGGTCTTAGCGAAATAGCTAGAACAGGCTCAAATCAACTTTGGAAAAGATAGTGAAGTCCGGAAAACACGGCGATATAAAGAACAAAGAATAAAGAAAATTGACTAAATTTGGGTTGAATTTATTTATGAACAGTTGCTTCATGAAGAATATCTCTCCAATGCAACAATTGAAGATTACAAGACTTCATATCTAACGGAACACAGGTAAGAAGGGGTGGAAGAAGACATAAACAATTGCTTATTCTAATGGCTTCAAAAAAGTCGGAAATAATAGTGGCTAAGGATTCGTCATCTAATCTAGAGGTTCGACTTACTCAACTCAAAATTCCCATATTCAAACGAAACTATTTAGAGTGACAGTCATTTTGTGACATCTTCACAACGATAATACAAAACAAAGTAACGCTTGGTATCACTGAGAAGATGGAGTACTTGAAAACACATTTACAAAGCGAACCATCCAACTCATCCGAAACTTCACAATATTCAGTGAAAATTACCAGAACGCTTGTGAAACGCTTAAGAATCGTTACGACAACGAAAGGAAAATAGCTTCACTACACCTGGATAGGATGTTCAAACCAAGCCATCAGCAAAGCCAATCTACAGCAATTCTTATAAAGGCCGTGTTAGATGCAAACAAAGAAGGCGTTGCGGCTCTCAAAAACATGGGATTTGAGACTTCTTCTTGGGGACTAATCACAGGTCACCTAGTTGTAAAGGCACTGGATCCAGAGAGCAGATATCTTGTTTGAGCAAGGCATAAAGAGGCCAAATAAGATGCCAACGCAAGAAGAACTTTTTGAGTTTCTTGCAAGAAGATACCAAGCATTAGATGTATTGGGATCATCTCGGCAACGATCGCATAAGGACGAAAACAAGAACTCTGTACGAAACTACCACATAGCAGCAAAGTCCAGTGCATATTTTGCAAGAGTGATCATAATATCTATTCTTGTAGCAAATGTATGAACTGGACGCCAAGGGAAAGATGTGAGCAAGTCAAACAAGCCAGGATATGCATGAACTGTCTGAGACATAACAAGAAAATCAAGTGCTCAAGTCAAGTTATTAGTACCAACATTGATGGGCACCGCAGGGAATTGAGAAGTCTCATAGATCCAGGATCCCAAGCGACACTTATTACAGAGCAAGCTGTCCAGTCGTTGCGCTTGCTGAAACAAAAGTTATACGCTGAAATCAGTGGGTTAGGAGCAACGGATGCTGGCATAGCCCGCAGTAAGGTGGAATTCTCAATCGAACCAAGATTCAAATCTGATATCAAACTGTTAGTCGTAGCGCTTGTGTAACCGAATCTTCCCAAACTTATGCCGGATAGAAACATCATCGACAAGATTTCTAATCAAATCAAAAATATTGAATTAGCCGATCCCACATTTCTCATTCCTGGACCCATTGATATAATAATACGAGCCGATGTGTATATGGACATCATTCTCAAACTATAGAAAACCAACTTAAGCGATTCTGGGAACTTGAAGAAATACCTGAAGAGAATCATCTGACACAACTGGAGTTAGATTATGAACGGGATTACCAAAAAACCCACCACCGAGAGCCCGTCGGCAGATACACTGTAAGCATCCCCTTCAATCAGGAATTATTGCAAAAATACAGTTTGGGTGCATAAAGGGATAGAGCTGTAGCTAGGTTATTGCAATTAGAAAAAAGATTCACTGCTGACCCACAATTGAAATTGGAGTATATAAAATTTATAGACGAATTCGGGGAATTGAGCCATATGCCGCATATGCAGTTCTATAACCAGACAGAACTACTACTATGTTACGTGTAGTTTTTGACGCATTATCAAAATCGTTAACAGGTGTCAGTCTCAACCAATTGATGCATGTTGGTCCAAGATTTTAAGAAGACTTAACGACAATAATTATACGCTGATGTAAAAATTTGCACCCATCACCAAGATTATCAGCGTACGAGTATAGTGTGAAGTATTTCTATAAAAGAAGCAATAAAAGATTACAAGCTGACGACAATTACTTATGGTACAGCTTCAGCACCATATTTACCTGTAAAAACTCTACACCAGTTGGCAATAGATGAACAGCAAAGGTATCCAGCTGCTTCTAAACTTGTGAGGAACGATTTCTATGTAGACGATCTAATGAGTGGAGGAGGCACGTTAAATGAGAGCAAGGAGATGCAACGTGAATTAATTTAATTACTAGCCAGTGGCGGATTCCACTTAAGAAAATGGGCACCAAATTACAAAGATCTCTTAATGATAAGTCAAGAGGTAAAGGGTCAAGCTTGCATCAATGAGTAATGAAGAAGTCATCAAAACTCTAGGAATTCCTTGTAATCCATCGGCTGCTACAATTCAATTTAAAGTAAATATCGATAAAACTTCACCAAAGTGAGGGACTTCATCAAAACGTGCGACACTTTCCGAAATAGCATGTCTTTTTAAACCATTAGGTTTACCATCACAGCAAAAATACTTACATATGAAGGAAATCTGAACGGCTGAATTGATTGGGATTAACTAGTAACAGCCGAATTACAACAATGCTGGAATCGATTGATCGACTGAGAATCCTGCAGACTGTGCATCAAGAGGTGTCACACCAATTAAACTAAAAAATCATTCCCTATGGTGGAGTGGACGCGACAGTCTCGTTAATCTCAACAGTAAAGAAAGACAACAACGTCCAACGATTCTCTTCGTACACAAGACAAATTACAACGGTATCCTATTATAAACGATTTGCGTTGAACTGTAAACATCAAGCAAAAAAAAAAGTGGAGTTTTGACCACCTGTGAACTTGAAGGTGCTATCATTAGTTTCATTCAACAAACCGAATTTTTGAAGAAATCAAGTGCTTACTGGATGTACACAATTTTCACAAGAAAAGCAAGCTCCTTGCCCGAACCGCGCGCTTAGACAACGAGAACATTCTCGTGGTCGGGGGTAGACATGATAACGCAAATCTTTCAGAGAATATTGGTTAACATATTAACCAAGGTAAACACGTTCATGAGAAAACACTGTATGGAGGAATTCAGTTAACATTGGCGACTCTCCGTCAGTCGTTCTGCATCATTCAAACTAAATCTGTAATTCGTCAAATAATCTATAACTGTGTAGGATGTCATCGCTTTAATGCAGCTGCAAAAAGTCACATTATGGAAATTCTGCCAACTATGAGGGTAACGCCATCAAGACCATTTATACACACGGGTATTGATTACACAGGCAAGTTCAGATACTCATTTCCAAACGTAGTGGCAACCGATCGATATAGTGCTACATTGCGGTCTTTGTGTGTTTATCAGCGAAGGCAATTCAGCTGGAACTTGTCAGCGATCTCACGTCCTAAGCATTTTTAGCGGCCGTTAGAAGATTCAGATACAGCGACTGCGGAACAACATTTCTCCGAGCAAAAAAAGAACTCCAAGAACTTTTTAAATTTGTAATGAGTCAATGCAATAACGAAACCACAGAAAAAATTGTTTTGGATGGTATATAGTGGCATTTCATTCCACCTGCCGCACCACACTTCGGAGGCTTGTGGGAAGCCGCAGTAAAAGCAACGAAGTTCCACTTAAAAAGAGTCATTGAGGATACTGTACTATTCTGATATTTGAAGAGTTTTAAACAGTTTCAACACGAATCGAAGCCTGTCTAAATTCTCGTCGCGATAAGTAATGACATTGATGATAACCTAGTTCTCACACCTGGACACTTTTTAATCGGCTCAGCATTGAATGCAGTACCTGATCCAAGATTAGATCTGAAGCGAAAAATTGTTCACGGTGGCTGCTAACTCAAAAGATCACTCAAGATTTTTGGCAGAGATAGTCTTCCGAATATTTCGCACAACTACAACAAAGAACAAAGTGGAAACAAGAAAAAGCAAACCTTTCTATTGGTGACATAGTATTGGTTAAGGATGATAGACTACCACCTACTAAACGGAACTAAGGCAAAGTACCTGAACTGCATCAAGGGTAGGGTCCATGCAGTCACGGTTTACTGCAACAAACTACACGCAAAAAGACCAATAACGAAGCTGAGTCCACTACCGATTGAAAGCGACGCGGAAGAAAGCACAGACAACACTGACTCAGGAACAGGTAATCCATCAAGCAAGGCAGGCGCAATTAAGAACTCAGCTGTAACGTCTTTCAAGGGACGCAAATGTTTTAAACCTATTATTCGGATGTGTATCATCGCAATAGCTATAAGCCCAATAACCACTCAAAAAACCACCGGTTACTTTAATACAACCCCATTCGCGCCAAACCCAAGCATTTATTTTGAGGATATCGGTCGAGCGAATTTAGTAGTGAGTTCTTGGAATACTGTGGTATTTTTCAACTTATCTAATTATTGGATGGAATACAATGGGTACAAGAAATGGTCTAAGGCTTATGAATGAAATTTGTTCCACCACCAATCTGACTCAATCGAACTCTTTGCTATGTAACAATGCACTGAATTTATTTGAGCGCCAACTTCAACAAATAGAACCAAACAATGAAGTATTGCTACATGCCAACGACGATCCACAACGCAGATTCGATTTTGTCGGAACCATCACAAATGAATTGTTCGGAATATTAGATCAATGCTTTTCTAATCTTTACGAACAAACAATAGACAAAATCGGAACCAATGAGCAACATCTATTGAACTTAATCAAAAATCAGACCACAATCATAGACTCTACACTAAACATTTTTAAAGAAGAACACTTGTCATCACAGAGACAACTAAAAACGTTGGTGAATATGATTTCAAGGCTGGATATTCAGAATAATAATGAACATGCATTCCAAATATTCCTCTCTAACCCCTTTTCAAGTATTCTTATAATGATTCACTACCACTACACACAAACCACCCTACTCAACATGATATTGGCAACACGCATCCCTTAATTTTGACCATACAGCAGTTTAAAATGGAATTATCTCGCATATATGACAACATACCAAGCAACATTAAGAGATACCTGGAGACCGACATCATGAGTCAGTAATTTAATTGTACAAGACTTTACAGCCAAGAGCAAGAGTAACTGGGCGAAACATCATAATAGAGCTAACATTACCTCTCATCTACACCGAAGAATTCAAAATGTATAAGATTCTTCCTGTTCCCACTTGGTATGATCAAAAGTTCACTTATATTGTTCCACCAGCAGACTATCTAATAGTCAATATTCAGGGATCACATTATCCCTTAAGAGAAGGTCACATCTCTTCATGTGACGCATATTGGTTTGAAATGCAGCATCCAATATATACAACAGGATCTGGTGTAAGCTGAAATAAACCTTCTGCGGCATACACAAAGGTTGCCAACGTCATGCCTCACTCGAACCGTGTAGCCACAATTTTATTGGGTAAAGATGAAACACATTAATACATGGATATTTAGTGCACCTTATGAAGTCAAAGTAGACATCGTCTGTGGTTCGACAATAAACCATGCTAAACTAACACAGACTGGGATCCTTAAACTTCAACCAAACTGTAGAATACACCAATCAACTATGATCCTTTTCGGCAAGCAAACCATAACAACAAGACTGAATTCGTGTATCTTCCCATTCAAAACATTTAAGATTCCGTTAAGAAAGTTTAAGAACTACAAAATCCACCAACCTTCATTGACCGGAGGCGTAGTATTTCTACTTATTACAGCAGTTGTTATCATAGTAATCAAAAGACTACGGCCAAAGTCAGCAGTAACCATCCAATTGAAACAGCCCAAACCAGCACCTCGAACAACAATTTAATGTTTTTTTTTTCCGTGGGAGGGTGAGAAATCTTCATAGACACTATAGGCCCGGAGCCTATAGTAGTGTGAGATTCTTACTCACTAAAAAACACCTCCCTTATGCAAACCACGACTGAGTTCACACTCAACAAGCAGTTCTTCTATCGCATTTTATTTTGTTTTTATAAGATATTCTGCAGGCGATTTTCCATTGAAAATTCCTGTGTACTTTAGAAAATTACGCGCTGCTAATCACCGCGCTAAATCGAGAGGCTTAGTTCTTTTCAGACGGCGCAATAAATTTGTCTCGTCGAGGATCTGTTGAACAGAAATATTCGTATGACCTTGTAATCGATTATTATGTTTTCGCGCAAACATTTTAATTACGTTCTGAAGGTTTTCGACTCCTAAGTCAGAATCCACAGAATATCATCGTTTCTAATGTACCACGGCGCATTAACAATACCTCGAAGAACTTTGTTTTGGAATGCCTATAATACATGAATGTTACTATTTTTAGTACAACCCCAAAGTTGTACACCATATGTCCAGACCGGTTTTAGCACTTGCTTGTATAACAGCAGTTTGTTCTCCAAGCTAAGCGTGGAATATTTTCCAATAAGCCAGTAGATATCTCTATATTTGATTTCAAGCTCTTCCCGTTTTTTCTTAACGTGTGCTCTCCATTTTAGTTTAGCGTCGAGTGTCATACCGAGATATTTGGCCTCGTTCGCGTAAAGAATTCGTACTGCGTTGATAAACACCGGTGGATTCTCAATTTTCTTGAGAGTGAAGATCACGTGGACAGACTTGTTTTCATTAAGCGCGATTCGCCAAGTCTTTGTCCAATTGTTAATCCGTGTAAGGGCACGTTGCAACTTGGCCGTTGCTTCTTCGACTGTTTTAGCCGTTGCCAAAATGGCTGTGTCATCAGCAAATGTGGTTAGGACAGTGTCGTCCGTTTGCGGTATATCGCGGGTAAAAATCAAATATAGCAGAGGGCCAAGTACACTTCCTTGCGGCACCCCCGCCTTTATTGTCTTAAAAGTGGAATATTCGTTTCCGTGTCTCACACGGAAGAGTCGGTCTTCCAGGTATGAACCTAAAATACGAGACAATTGCTGGGGTAGGGCTTGTCGAAGTTTATTTTTAGGCCTTCTTGCCATACCTTATCAAAGGCTTGAGAAACGTCAAGGAATGCGCTTGAACAGACTAACTTACACTCGATTGCTCGTTCAATTACATCGGTTATTCGATGCACTTGGTCAACTGTAGAGTGTTGGCTTCTAAAGCCAAATTGATGGTCAGGCAAGAGGGAATTTGTGTAATTGGTTTAAGACGATTAAGAAGGATTCACTCGAAGACCTTCGATGTAATCGGGAGAAGCGATATTGGTCTATATGACTTCACTTCAGTCAGCGGTTTACCGGGTTTCGGAATCATAATAACTTCGGCTACTTTCCACTGGTGCGGTATATGCTCTAATCTAATGCTGGCATTTATAAGATAGAACAACTTTAGCAAACCTTTTTTCGACAACGCTTTAAGTATCTCTCCCGTTATTAAGTCATATCCCGGGGCTTTATTGGGCTTAAGCGTATCTATAACTTGTCTAAGTTGCCTAACTGTAGCCTTTTCTACTGGAAAGTTTGTCGTCACGTCTAGCGTATTGACATTTTCTGAAAGCACTTCAACAAGTTGCAGAGCCTATTGAAGAATGTTTTATCTTGTGGTGCCCGGGTTTCATGCCACTCTTTCCGCGCTCTTCCTTTCTTCTTTATCATTTCTCTGATTTCCGGTGGGTATCTTATGCCGACTTTGGGAACTTTGTTCGATTCGCGGGGAGTGTTATTCCAGGCCGCTTGCTGTATGACTTCAACAAAACGTTCAACTTTTTTTTCAAGTTGATATGGCGTTCTAAGTGTTACTTTCAACTCAGTATTGTCTACAACGTCTGTTCGGAAATCTTCCCAGTGAGTTTTGCTGTTAGTTAATCTGGGTGGTCTTTGTTTCTTAACCAAGGATTCGCACAGTGAAAGGATAACTGGAGAATGATCGGAGGAGAGGTCGAAGCTTTTTTCAACTTTGACGTAACTAGCGTTTACTCCTTTTCCGATAAAGAAGTCTATTAGATCTGGTGTTTTGGCGACATCCGAGGGCCAGTATGTCGACTTGCCTGTTGAGTAAAAATAGCAACCACATTCCATACCAGCCCTGTAAAGAGTTTTGCCTTTTTGAGAGATACATCTTGAGCCCCAAAAGGTGTGCTTCGCGTTAAAGTCGCCACCAATAATGAAGATTGGTCCAAGGTCAATAAATTCGTGTTTTTCTTTTGCAGCGCGATTGGCAATAGATTGAGGATATACTAAAAAGAGTAGTTTTTATTTTTAGCTCGCACCACGGTCATTTGAAATTTGTCAAGTTCAATTATTGCTTCCAGAGTATGTTCAATGCAGTCTTTTATGAATAGGGATGACCTGCCTCTTGCGTTTCCCGATGGATAATGAGCGTGGTAGTCGCGATAACCTTTTAGTTCCACGCGCGATTCTGTCGCGAGGTGAGTTTCAGAAATTAAACATATGTCAATTACTTTTTCCTGAATGCAAATATTTAGTTCATCAAGCCTTTTCTGTAGCCCGTTGACATTCCACGCAAGTATATTGAACATCTTTGCCATAATTAGTTGCAGAAATTGGCTTCGAGCTTAAGAAGCCGTTCGACTGTTATCTTATTTATTTTAGTCTGTTCTTCTAGTCTCTCGAGAATTACTGAGAACACATTTGAGGCAGAATCCGGTCATGTACAGTTAGTCATATTTACTCGCGCCGCTATTTGCGCGTTAGTTTTTCCACTTTCCACTTGCGCATTGTTATTTTTGACGTTGTTGTTATTGGTGATTTTAGCGTTTGTCACCATTACCTTCTTTAAAGGCTTTGGACTAGGACCGCTGTTGTTGTCTCTAATTCTAGCTGTCCCTGCTTTTTTCAAAGGCTTCGTTTTTCATTGATCTCGTAGCTTTTGCAACTCCTTCGCGACTTCGCAGCCTCGATAGTTAGCTGGATGTTTTCCCTTGCAGTTAATGCATATGGCTGGGGACTCTTTCGCGGCATTGCACTCTCGAGTCAGATGTTTGCCAGCGTATTTTACACAGCGAGGTTCCTTCTGGCAGTAGGCCTGAGTATGGCTGAATCCCTGACAACATGTACATTGCGGAATCAGCCTAGAGTTTTTCCGCGGAGGTTCAATTTTGACAACAAGTCCCAAAATTGAATTTATGGCATAAATTCTTTCTAGGCTTACGGTTTTGTCGAAAGTTAGCCTAAAGAGGAGAAGACCGCGTCTTGGGGTCGTCCTCTCGCTTTCAACATTGCGCTGTTTTTGCGCAAGTATATTAACTGCGTCGATTATCTTAAAGCCTTTATTTTTAAGTTCATTTACGATGTTTTCTTTAAGGCAAG
Source organism: Volucella bombylans (assembly GCA_949129095.1). Lineage (NCBI taxonomy): Eukaryota > Metazoa > Arthropoda > Insecta > Diptera > Syrphidae > Volucella > Volucella bombylans. The sequence goes on from OX422140.1 coordinate 323,517,355, forward strand.
AGGGATGCAATCCTCTAGCTACAACGCGTATGGGTCTTTCCATTTTATTTTCGTACGTATGCGACATTAAGGACATTGATAGTCCATGTATCATTATTACGAGATCTTAATTTATGATCGGTTGAGCACAGTTATTTCAGGATTATGTGCAACTTGTTGTAGTCCGTGATTCCGAAAACGTTTATTGGCGGCGGCGGTCTTTGTTTGGGTTGCTTTGTTGCCTTATCGACCTCAGCAGTGTTAAAGCTGGCTTGCTTCTTTGTTTGTTCGATATCAGGCGAGGAAGTAGCTTTGCGCTTCTTACCTGGCTTTTTTTTTAAGTATCCAGTCCGTTTCGCGGACTAGCTCTTCTTCGTCCGTGTGAAAACTCGAGTTTTCAAGTAGCGAAACAGACTCAGATTTAGATTGCAGCTGAATGGCATCTAGTTGCTTTTTTAGTTCGGCACAGAGCAATTCCATATTTTGGAGTCTGGCGCGGAGATCAGAATTTTCGTGTTCGAGATTTTGTAGCTTATTCGGTGTAATGCTATTGCCCTGAGCTACCGTCTGTGCTTGGTCTTTGCTTTCGCATGATTTTCCTAGCGATCCGCGTGCTGGAGATCTCGTGACCATTGAGCATTTTTTAAAGTCCTGGTTATATTTGTATTATTTTGAAGATTATTTGAACTCATTTTAGTTCCCACGAGTAGCGAAGAAAGGGTAGTCCGTCTGTCCAGAGATCCGCATTAGACAGATAAGGCTGGCTGATCCGGAGGTCGCCAAGTATCTGGATGCTCCGTTAGAGATTGAACTATTTTTATACTGGGCCCCTAACCTGGTCGATTCTGGCACGGGTTTTAGTCGCCTCTTACGACAGGTATGCCTTACCTCGTATAGGGGTATCCTAACCCCTAACCCGAAGGGTAAGAACAATTTAATGTGTAAGCAATGTGTTTAATTTTTGTAAAATTTGTATATAAATAATGTAGAAATAAAGTAATGGGCGATTGATTGATAAACCATAGTACAAGGTGTTTGTTTATTGTGAGATCCCCCACCAAAGGTAAGGCTCACATCTCATAAAACTCACTTTATTCATCATAACACAGATATTCGGCAGCACTCGAAGATAAGTGACAGATATGCCGTTCACCTCTAGACAGCTTGTATAGAAGCCACTTCCTTAGATCCGATAGACTCTCCCGCGAATATTTTCGGGAAAAAACGGCTACAGTAAGTAAAATAATATTTACTGACTTGGACTTAAGCTTTGCCGTAGTACACTGGGACTCTAAGCTTCGTCCCAATATAACTAGTCAAGCAAAAGTTGATAGACTTCCAGTAATTGCAACTGCTCCGAAAATTGAACAGCTTCTTGGAGTACCGGAACTGTCAGCTGGAACTGGGATTGAAGTGTCGTCTGTAGTGTACGAGGTTTTGGAAGACTGGTCTTTAGTCGATAAAGTGCAAGCATTTGTATTTGACACAACTGCATCTAACACCGGGCGTTTGAAAGGAGCGTGTGTTTTGTTAGAAAATAAAATTGGCCGAGATATACTTTGCTTAGCTTGCAGGAATCACGTTTTTAAAATTTTTCTTCAAGGAGTTTTTATCTAATCTAAGTTTGATCCATCTTCTGGTACTAATATCTCTTTGTTTAAAACATTTAAAAACAATGAAAAACAATTGATAAGCGACTATTTTGCAAGACCACAGTGCTTGTGTTTACAGATGTAAGGCAAGAGATGCTGTTGTTTGCAATGTTAAAGCTGTCAGATAATTTTCCTCGAGATGACTACAAAGAGTTCTTAGAGTTTATTGGTGTTTATTTAGGGGTGACTCCTCCAGCTGACATTCAACCTTCAAATGATATTTGTTTTCTAAAAAGACTTAACTCGCATAAAGAAGATAACAAAATTATAGCAGATACGGCAATAAAGAAGTTCACACATACCTAAATCTATGAAAATGTTTGAGAGGTTTGGCCTTTCTACAAACTTTTTGCACATTAATCCAATATTATGGAATGACCAACCAGATCATGTGCGAGGAAAGGAAATTATTGGATCACTAAAAGTAGTTACAGCTGAACGTAGCTTTAAATTAATGGATCAGTTTAATATAGAACTCACTAAAACGAGGATCAGAAGCAATTTTTTCTCCAATTAGTTTTTTTTTCTTTTGTTTAAAAAAATTAATAACTTGTCTTAACAATTTTAGATTCTAAATTTCCATAGTATTTCAATCAAATTCAAATTTTTCAGACTGTGCTAAATTATCGCAAGAAATTCCCAGGGTGCTGCCGAAAAACTCTCAAAACTCGTTATGATAACAAGATTTACTTATTTATTTATATTCTTTATTTGTAAAGATATTTTGTTGAAATCATGTAATTAATAATTTATTATTAAATGTCGCTTTAAAATACATTAAAACATTGACTCTTATTTTCCAATGAAGACCATTTTTCGGATTTCTAGCTCATAGCGGCACGTGTTAATGAAATCCAATTTTCTTCAAACTTTTTTTACACGTTTTTAGTATATAGGAACAAAATAAAATGGTGCTTAAGAAAAATAACGACCACTCTACTATTATACATAGGATAGGATGACAATCCCCAGAACCTTCGCTACGATATCAAAATTGAGTAGGGAGATCTTAACTTGCGTTAGGGTTTGAGTAAGGAAGTCATCTTTTAGCGAGTAATTGGAAAACACAGCATGCATAACACCGATAATGAATTCAGATTTTTAGAATATGTAACGAGACGAACATTTTTAGTAGTACATCTCAACATCCAAAAAAGTATTTCTTTAACCCAAGCTGCAAAGGCAGAATGATGATCATGAACAACAAGTGGTAGAATCGCAGTTGGTGTTCTGAGAATGTGGAAAGACTACGAAATGTATAACAGCTGTGATGATCAAAATATTGGTATCAGAAAAAGTGAAATATCTGTTTTCTGACTTAGATTAAGTTAAAGAAGTAATATCGAAGCTAAAGTCTTATAAAGATGCTGGCGTAGACGAGCAGATTACCTGGTTGGGAACATGAATCAACTCATCTGTAAGATATGGTCAGACGACCATATAGACGACCAGCATAGCTGGTGCGATCCACAAGAAAATAGACCCTTTTGACTGCGCCAGCTTCAATGTTATAAGCCTGCTAAGCATCACCTATAAGATCTTTTCTGCCGTATTATGTGAGCAGCTGAAGCCATTCATGAACAATCTGGATGGTCCATACCAAGCCAGTCTCAGCCCGGGAAATTCCTCCATCGATCACATATTTACACTAGAGTAGATATTTCAAAAGATCCAGGCAATTTACATCGACATTCACTATCTATTTGTCGACTTCAATGTCGCGATTGACACAGGCATAGGTACCAGCTATATAACGCCATGTCCAGTTTTGACATCCTGGTGGTGATTAATTAATCAAGAGTTCTAATGCCAGGAAAGATAAAAAAATAGAGGCACGAGCTTTTTAAATTCGCACAATTAGTTATGTAGCCGTTAATGAGTATTGAGGAGTAAGTGGCCAAAATGGATCTGACGGTAAACGTGAGCAAAGCACGTTGCATGATGTCATCAGAACAGAACTCACAATTTCGTCGGCTTGGCCAGAACGTCACCATCGTACAGGCAACTTCGAGATAGCTGAGGACTTCATCTACCTTGGCTCCGCAGTTACAAGCAGTAACGACATCAGCGCGGAATTACTCATACCAACCGTTGTTTTTTTCAGCTCATGAGGCAATTGAATTACAATTGAGACCGGAAATGGGAGCGAAAATTCAACCGCGAACTGTATGTGCTATGCTGACGTTTACGGATCCAACGTTTGAGATGGCTGACCCATGTCGAGCGAATGGACTTCAAAAGTCCAGCCCAAAAGAGTCTTCGAATCCTACCCCGAGGGATGACGCAGCAAAGGGCGATCACATCTAAAATACCACACGTAAGTGGAAGGGTACCTCAACCACTAGGTACGGTACCGTCGACCACCGTCGAGTGCACAGCTCCACCAGTGCAATATTGTTGTGTGCTGTGCAGCAAAAAAAAAAAAAAAAAAAAAGCGCGCGTGCAAACAAAAAATATATAAAAAGTGCAGTGCAGTGACAGTGAATATCACACAGTGCGGGTATCCCACCTCACCCGCTCCTAGACGAAGTACTGTTGCTTGCACTCAGTCACTGCCGTTACTGTATTTACCATACGGTACGGGCAGTGGCTGAGTGTATGTAACAACTGATGGATAGCGGGGTTGTGAGTGAAAATTTTGTTGGTGCACTGTTTCATATTGTTGTAAGGGCATAACACCAACAATAATTTGATTCGGTAAACCAACGTCAGAATTTCCACTTCGCAGCCTTGCTTAGTATCGTCGGTGTTTGTGTTTTCTGTGTTTGTCTGTGATTATGACAAGGGAATTCAGGGTAGACGTAGCGAATATACGCGGGCTAAAAAATAATCACTTTTCTGCGTACGTCCACGTCTGTAAGTACAGACCAGCTGTTTTGGCACTTAGTGAAACACAGGTTGATCCCCGCCCACACCTCTCAGATCATTCTGATCTGAAGCTACCTGGCTACGAACTAGTGCCATTATTCTTCTCTCACCGCGGTCTCGCCATTTATGTGCGTAGTGATGTAGCTTACCAAACTCCACCACAATGTGATCCATGTACCAATCCGGAATTCAACTTCATGTGGTTAAAATTCCATCTCCGTAAGCAAATTATACACTACTGCTTTATTTATAGAAGCCCCAAACTGGACAGCAATTCAACCTTTAACGAGTTTGATGCGCTGTCTGACTCCATTCAAAGAATTGTATCCCTGTATCCCCATACTGAAATCGTTATTACGGGCGACTTCAATATACACAATTCTGGGTGGCTTCGACATTCTGGACAGACAACACCCGAAGGACGGTGTGTTGAGATCTTCGCTGCGGAAAACAACTTAACGCAGCTTGTAAATGAGCCCACGCGAATACCAGACGTTGATAGTCATACCGCCAACACCCTGGACTTGTTTTTAACTTCTCACCCTGATAAGTACACCATTGATGTGCTCTCCCCTCTAGGCTCGTCGGACCTTTGTGTCATATCAGCTAATTTCTCGTACCCGACCACACAGTTAGAGAAAAAATTCCTAAAAGAACCGTATGGCAATACGAGAAAGCCAACTGGAGCGGTCTTAACAGCTTCTTTAGGAATTTTAACTGGTCGTTATGCTTCCTCGATAACGACGTGGATGCCGCTGCTGATATGATTACAGACACCATTCTCTTTGGAATGAGATCCTCTATTCCTCATCGGATGAAGAGTATCAAACCAAAAGAAAAGGCATGGTACGACTCGAGCTGTAAAGAGGCCGTCAGGGTTAGAGAAATGTTTTTTCGGTCCTACAAGACCAACCCGACAGAGGAAAACCGAAAAAAGTTCAAACGAGCCAGAAATGACTGCAACGCCTTTCTTAAGCGTGTGAAATTCCTATACGACCAAAAACTGAGGCAAAAAATACTGCAATGTCCCAAAGGCAGTAACAATTTTTGGTCGTTCGTCAAAAACATTAGAAATTCCGCCTCATCCTCCATCCCAACGCTCATTTACAATGACATTCCAGCTATCAGCTCTTTGGATAAGGCCAATCTGCTTGCTGCACACTTTGCGGCCAGCTCAACACTCCCAGATTGTGCTTTGTCTCCGCCTACACTTGAGTGCGTCGAATCTTCAATGGGACGAATCTACTTTCGCACTCGTGTAGTAGCAAGAGTACTTAAAGATCTCAACATACATAAATCCGCTGGTCCAGATGGTATATCTCCCCTTCTTCTGAAGAGGTGTTCTTCCTCGCTGGCAAAACCACTGCGTAAGCTTTTTCATCAATCCTACACTTTAGGACTCTTCCCGATGGAAGATGGAAAACAGCATTTGACCAGCCCGTCCCTGAAAAAGGCGAATCATCTTCTCTCTCCTCCTACAGACCCATTGCACTTACGTCCCTTCTCTCCACGGTCATGGAAACACTGATAAATCGTCAGCTCATGAAATATCTCGAAACACGAAAACTTCTCAATGACTGGCAGTACGGTTTTCGTAGCAACAGGTCCACTGGTGATTTGATGGCATGTCTCACCGAAAAGTGGAACCAAAGCGTACATCAATGTGGCGAAAGCAAGATAGTTGCACTTGATATTTCTAAGGCATTTGACAGAGTCAAGAGCATCAGGCTCTTTTGTCGAAAATGCGTGCATTTGGGATCGACGATTCTCTTCTTCAATGGATTAGAAATTACCTTTCGGAACGTTCAATTCAAGTTGTCTTGGACGGTTTCAAGTCTGATATTCACAAAATAAATGCTGGTGTGCCCCAGGGCTCTGTTCTGTCACCGACACTCTTTTTGATTTTCATTAACGATCTCTTGTCTGCTACTTCTAATCCAATATATTCCTTTGCTGATGACAGTACTCTCTGCTTTTCATATTCGTTCCCGGACTCTCGGCCCTGCTCTTCGGCTGTAGTACGAGAACGGCAGCGTATGCTAAGCTCATTAAATTCCGATATCAACAGCATAACCAATTGGGGAACTATCAATAGAGTGGAATTTAATGCTTCCAAAACACAATGCTGTCTGCTGTCTTTAAAGCGAAATTTAAACACCCAGCCATTATCTATGAATGGCACTTGCATCGTCGAAACCGAACAACTTTCCATTCTCGGTATGTGTGTCAAAGACAACTTACGTTGGAATGACCACATATTTGATGTCGCCAAAAATGCTGCGAAATGTCTAGGTTTCCTCAAGCGATGTAAGAAATATTTTACCCCCTCTGATCTGGCCTCAATATATAAGGCATTCATCCGCCCAAAATTGGAGTACAACTCCCACATCTGGTCAGGTGCTCCTAAAACATCTCTGAACCTGCTAGATAGGATTCAAAACCGTGCGATAAAACTTATTGACGATACTAATATCAGTCAATCAATTGACACGCTCGAACACCGACGTAATGTCTCCTGTCTCACTTTGTTTTATCGCTACTTCCACCACCAGTGCTCCACTGAAATCGCCAGTAGCATTCCGCCCATTCAAACTTTCAACCGTAACACCCGTCTCGCTATGAATGCTCATCAGTATACCCTCAAGCCCATTTTCGGACGTACTCTAAAATATCGTGATTCGTTCCTAAGCCGTACAACTCGCTTATGGAATGCCCTTCCGATCTCTGTATTTCCTGGTCGTTATAACTTGCAAACATTTAAAAACAATGTACATCGGTACCTCTCTTTTCTTCCTCCCTAAATTTCCTTTGCCCGCACTGTGTACAATCACCTTAAGGGTACTCAAACCCCTTGAGCGCGCGCTCATTATAAAAAAAAAAAAAAAAAAAAAAACCAACACTGGAGTTCATACAGGACTGTAGCGCTAAAAAGGTAAGTAAATAACCTATGGGGTACTCGGGTTTGTTAGCACAAGATCACAGTAAAAAAAAAGAGATCTGCTGCTCTGGTCAAAAATTTCAAACTGGGAAACAGTGCAACCAACAGAAACTTGCGGGTTATGTTCAATGGAGTCGACTGCTAGGCAATAAACTCTGTACGTACAATAGATGTAAATGTTAATTAAATCCTCTCTCCTCAACATATGAACTACATACATACCAGTATGTATGTCATCCAGTGCAAAACCATTTCTCATCTTGTACACACCAAAGTATATTCATAAATGTTGGCTGAATTGAAAAGCAACATAAACTGTTTATAAATTATACGCCACCTGCACAATAAATAACACTGAGTTCTTTTGGAATATGTCCAAAATAAATTCCCATACTTTTCATGCTTTTATTATTTATATTGCTCCAAATATTCGTACATTGTTCATACAGCAAAAACAGAAAAGCACTAAAACATTTTCCCCGACTAGTTTAATTAAATTTACGACGACATTTTCAGTTGGTGTCCGAATCTATGAGCTAAGAAAATTTTCCTTCTGTTGTTGCCATTTTGGAAAATTACTTAAATTCCGGTAGTCGATTCCAATCACTTCCACCTGTTGCCCCATAAACAAATAAGCACTCAGTAGCCTCTTTACTAGATCACCATCTTATAATCTCACAGTCTATTAGTCTCACAGTCCATCATTAACACGATCACAGATGTTTTCACACAGAATGCACATCATATCGGCGGACACTCTGTATGGCGGACTTCCTGTACCACCACTCTGGTTGAACACGGATAAACAGATAAACAGACAGAACAACAACAAACCAAATACTGCCTAAGAAAATATCTGTATCTTAATATTTTGGCACTCTTCGCTTCAATATTTGCTCAATGGCTGTGAATGTTTGTTCCTTCTTATTGATTCTGGCAGTGATGATGATGCTGAGCTTATTGAATAGGGGATGCCAATGTTAGATCAGTAGGGTCTATGAAAGGGTAGTGAGGAGGAAGTATCTAAAAGTTACGCGAAACGTCAGATAAAAGTCGGAAAAGCGATTTGCAAACACACTGCTGCACAGGCAAAAGCACAAGCATAGGCACAGGCGTAGGCAGCACGACCGACGACGACGGACGGTTCACTTAGTAAATTGAGATTTTTCTCTTGTATATCGATGCGATTTCATTATAATTTTTCCTAATTTCATCGTACGATATCCAGCTGTCGAAACGTGAGTGGAGGGTTGAATTAATCGGGCAAGCAGCAACTGGCAACTCAAAATTCCAATCGCAACCCAGAGAAGAAGATAGATTTTCGGTTTATTCGTCGAGTATGAGGGGGTGGATTGAATTGGTGAATGTCATATGAATAGAGTGCGAGGCGATGGTGCTTTTAAGTCTTACAGCATCTAAGAAGTGATGAGTAGCACTAAGAAGTGATGAAAGTCGAATAATCTATCTTAGTTTTAGGATACACCGAACGCGGCAATTTCAGCAATCAACTTTATGTTCCCGGGGGGTGGGACTGAATTGTGTAATCATGTTCCGTCATTCGTTCCTTTCCTTCCAAATTTTAATTTAATCGAAAGCTGATTAACACCGAAGGATCCCGCAGAAAGTAGAAGAGCTCGAATATGCTATGTGATTCGAATGGATTTGTCAATGATTTCAATGTTCTGAGTCGTAGAGCTTTTTTGCTTTTGAGACTGGCAGGTTGTTGCTTACTTAATAACGCTCGGGGTGTGTATTCATGAAATGTTATAATGACATTCAATGTACTCAATTTCAAACTTCAAAGATGCGATGAAAATTGCTACCGCAATGCGGGTATAATCACTTGAAATTCGATAGGCATTTGATTTAAAAAAAAAAATTTACCTTGTACTCGTGTATCAACATTCTGATGTGACATAGACTTGCAGAGGATGTGGGAGAATATGTGACGGTGCCTTTAAATATTGGATAGGTGAGATTTCGTCGGAAAAGTTTCCATGACTGGTGGCAAGATTAAATGGGACTTTGTTTGGGGCGGATGTGTGAAATGAATTTGAGGGGACTTATGTTGGTATAGTGGGAAAGTGATTTTGTGTCTTCGTAGTTTGAAATCATAATCAAATATTTGTCAGTAAATGTTTACTAAGAGAACTAGCTACCTTCTTTGATTACTGAAAATAAGCGAGGCCTGTTTGAAATTGAAGCATTTTGGAAAACAACAAAACAAAGTACAGGAGTCAGACGCACTTCTAATTGATAGATAGTGGTCTTGAGTATTACCAAGTTCACATCTCGGAATCCTCATCGTGAAAAAAATAGAGACTGGCTATGTTCATATAACCAGTATAGGGCTCAACTTTTGTCATACTCTAAGTAACCACAGTTTCATAAGTTCAACAACAAATAGAAAACTAAGCTGCATACTATATTGTTTCACTCTATATCCCTATCCTCCTAAAGATGCTTTTGCATGTATTAAACCGAATTTCATTTGTAGGTAGTCTTTATCGTCCCTTGCAATGGCCAGGCTATGTGCTGCAGAAGTCACACATTGTGACTCTCTTTGAGTCATGTCATTCGTCCATCGACCATCGGGGCGAAGAGACGTATTTCGTATTTAATTGTGAATAATAACAGTGCACATTTTAAAAATAAAGTGTTTGACTATAATTACAAAAGAGGCAAGTTGGCCTAGTGCGAGTGGCAATCAATCGGTGGTAAAGAGAGCCGAGTTCGACTCCTGGTGGGCGAGGAACTACTTTTTTTTTCTCTCGATAATTAATAGAAAAAAGAAAAAAATCAAGACATAATAACACACAAGAGTATCCATCAAGTGATGGATAAAGACGAGGGGTCCGCTCACGCAATAGCGGATCCAATATATGGTGTGATGAAATCAGCCGATGAGGCAATAATGTCGGACCACAGAGGTTCATCAGAGAGCGGAGGGACAATAAAAAGACGGAGGAATCTAAGCCCAACTATAATTGTTAAACGCCTTTCCCTATCAGCTTCAACCGAAAAGCTGCCGGTTGAAACCACGAGAGAGGCGAAAACATCAAATACAACAGCTGGGAAGAAGGATACACCTGTGGTCGGTAAATACCCTTACGTCTCCAACGGTGGTGAAGGCCATTTAATGGGTGCCCATAATAACTTTGCCTGTCTAGCTGCCTCCGAATCAGACGACGAAGAAGAAGAGGTAGAGAGCATAAACAACAGCATACAGCAGCTGCAACAACGAGTTCTAGACATTAAAGCTAAGCAAATAGCGAGAAGGGCGAGGGAACAGCAAGAGCCACAGAGTTCTCAAAAACAACAGCAACAATCCCAAACCAAAACCAAAACTCAAAAACATCCGCAACAGCAACAACAAGTAAAGCAAGCAACAAAAAAACTAACTAAACAACAACAAAAACAAAAACAACAAAATCAACAACAACAAAAGCAACTAGAGCAAAAACAACAAAAACAGCAACAACAACAGCAGCAAAAATAACAACAACATCAGCAGAAAACAGTCAAGCAAAGGGTGCCACCAATCAACACCTTTAACATGGAATTAAAAGACACCATTGAGCTATTTAAATCGGCTATAGGAAATAATTTTTTTATAAAGCGTTTAAGTGGAGCGCTATAATAAGATAATAAGATAAAACAATTACTGAAGGACACGACGACGGAGTTCTTCTCCTTTACACCAAAGGGTGAAAAGCTGCAAACTGTGCTGCTGAGGGGGTTAGAGCCGTCTACTGATCCGGAGGAACTCTTCGCACCGCTGAAAGAGAAAGAGTGCGAAGGGCTCAAATTCGTGGGGGTCAAGCCGTTTGTCACGGCTAGAGCTAAAAGGGAGAAGCGGAAACTACCATTCTTCCTGGCCCCCTAAGTCCCGACAGCAATCTGGATGGTCTAAGGAGTATCAAAGTCCTAGACTACCAGGTTGTACACTGGGAAAAATTAAAGAGAAGCGAAAACATTTTACAATGTGTTCGCTGCCAAAGGTTCGGGCAAGGTAAGGACGGAGAGTCTGAAAAAAGCCAACTCTCTTGTGCGTTATGTAGGAACACGGAATACACCGCAAACTATCGGGGTTGTCTCAAATTTCAATACATAAAAAAAGTAAATCTGACTCGGCAGCAGAAAGTGGAAGTTAAACGACCACTCGTTCAGGTACAAACACCAGCCGTTACTCCCCACATTACCTACGCCCAAATGGCGACAGGTAGGGGTAATACGGCACAAAAAACAAAGGCAGCTTCTCAGGCCCCATCGCCTAGAGCAGCTGAACCGGTACCTGACATGCTAGCAATCTTACTCTCAATTCAGGGGCAGATGGCTCAGCTTCAACGTCAGATAACAGAACAAGCTACGCGGGTAGATCAAATATACGCGCTGCTGCCAGGCCTAACGCACCTACAGCCGTGATGGGTACGTACATGGCGGAGCAAACCCTGAAGGTCCTTGCTGTGGATGTTAATTCACAGATTAGGCTCGAACGAAGAGCCGCACTATTTAAGTTGCTTAAAGACCAAGCCTCTGACGTGCTTTTAGTTAGCGAAACTAAGCTTACCAAGAGACACAAAATGAGGCACAGAAGATACAAAATATTACGGAGAAACCGGACCAACTCCATTCAGGGAGGAGGCGTTACGATTTTCGTACGAAAAGGTATACGTTTTAAAAGAGTATACAGTCGTGTAGTACGTAGGTTCCAGATGCTGGAGGAATGCATCGTGTATATCCCCCTCTGTAGTGGAAAGCGGTTGTACATGGTGTCTGTAGTTAACTCGAAGGCACATTGCAAGAGCAATGACCTCATCGAACAACCTGATCTCCGGGGCTTTCTACCCCAATTATATGTATCACGAGAAAGTTCGCTTTGACGGCTTTATTCCTCCAGAAGCGTTCCTCTATCTAGATAGTAAAGGTCTGGTCCAGGACAGATTGGAGGTTCCGCTAATCTTCCACGTCGCTCGAACAGCTGCGGACAGGCGACTCAACTACGACAGAGACGTCGCACACGGCAGTGCGGAGCGTCTCCGGTTCAGTAGGGCGGTGGGGAGTCGCGACATGAGGGATGTCGCTCGGCAGCACCAACAATTTTGGTGGCTGGTTGAGGGTGGGGAAGTTTCGTCGTCCAATTCCTCCAGTACTTGGTAGCTCCATAGGAAGCAAAGTCGGTCGTCTGACTATTTTATTAGCCTTGGCCGGCTTACATAGTTTTAGGTAGGATTAAGTTAGTTTTAAGAAAAAAAAATATATAAAAACACAAAAAAAAAATAAATAAAAATAAAAAATTAAAAAAAACACACAATATATATACGCATATACTTATATATTAAGTATATAGGTATTATATATATATATGTACATGTATGTATGTGAATGTAATAGATGTAAGTAGTCTATATGTTTTTAGTTTTAAGTTTTTATAATATAAAAAAATCAGCCCATTTACTAAGTTTTTACTTAAAATTTATTTTCTTAGTTCTAGTATTAAGTAATGTTAAAATGAATATAAAATTAGACTGTAAGATTCGTCGAAAGACATAGTTTAAGTGTTAGGTTTAGCTTAGAGTGGCTGCTCTAAGTTTATTTGTAAGTTATTTAAGCTAATTTTTAAGCATTTTTTTGTCTAGCATGTAAGAGTAAATTAATTAGTTAAATTAAAATGCATTTAAACTGAAAAAAAACTCTTTGAGTCATGAAAATTTTCATTCTTGACGCCGTTGATTAATCATTACTGATACTACAAAGAATTTGATGTGCACGCATACTCCAACCGAGGAGAAATATGACGCTACTAAAGCGGAATTCTAAGAATTTATGGAGAAAACCTATGAAAAGTGTACCAAAATTGTTTCGAATATTAGTACTTTGGTCCAAAACCGCACAAATTGTGATGCCAGTTAAAATGCATATGAAAACAATGTTTCAGCCGTAGCGTATACTGAAAGAGTTGTGGGAATACCTGCATATACATGAATTATGCTGGCTCAATTAAAATACCTTTTTTGGGTTTGATAGGTCTCATTCTTGTGTCCATTTATTACTCAGCGGGCATAAGAGTTTCAATCTATTGTAAGATATTATATTTTCTCAGTTTGAATTACACTAGTTTCTAGTTTAGATACCGAAGCATAGAGGGTAGTTTCAACGGATCATTATAGATGAAGTTTTGTGATCGTTTTATTGCCAGAAATTGTTCTGTCAATTGGCCGCCCCGGTCGTACGATATAACATCTTTACATTTTTTTTGTAACTCCATCATAGCCGGTCCGAAGCCTTGCTTGAGAAACGAGGAGGGTAGTTGCTAAAATAACATCACTTTACATTATGTGGGTCTAATCGTGCAAATATAACTAAACACTCTCACCTCCTCAAGCACAAATGTGTGAACTTCAGTGAGAATGACCAATACAAAGCACAAAACCGACGTTTCGTAGGAGGAATTCTCAAGATAGAATCAACGGCGATGTTAGAATTAGATCCAGTGATAGCCTCATTTAAGCTACTTTTATATGATACCTATGGAGCTCAGGTCATTTGAGGATTTATTTTTGGATTTTAGCCAGAATGTTGAAATAGAGATGGTGACAGAAAACATGTTTCCCACACCTCAACATATACAAAGGGATCTGGCTACCGTCTGGTCAAAAAATCGTCAACCGAGTTGATCACATTGCGATTGACGCAAGATACAGTTCCAGTGTTGTGGATATTCGAAGGTTCCGAAGAATTAACACCGACTCTGACGACGATGTTTTTGTACCCAAGGTACTCAAAGAGATAACCCACATGACAAACTACAGAAATTTAATGTCGAATGGCTACAATCGCAAAAGACCGCTAGGACCTTTCCTGATCGAGTCTTCCAAAACCTTTAGACACATCCTCAACTGTCAACATCGACTGTAGAAAATCAGTTGTCAATATTGGCACCATTGTCAACCAGCTTATCAGAGACTTTGAGACTAATGTGTAAGCTTTCATCCGATCACCAAAACAAAACCCTTGTTTTTATGAGTGTTTGCAAGCACAGAAAGCATGCATAGTTGCGTTGCAAAAAAAGATGAGAGGGAACTCTATGAGCAAAACAGACGGTTGGTCAGAAGAGAGACATTAGGAAGTTCTGTCAAAAAGCCAAAAGAACATACCGAGGACATGCATAGATAAGGATGGGAATGTAATAGAAGAGTCACAGTTCGTGAAAGGATTACTTATGCAAATTATTTAACGGTGAAGACGACCAACACTCCGAGGTCAGGCTGAATGAATTTAACTTAGTCCATGACTGACAACAATTCTGTTCACCTAACTAAGAAGAGGTTTGTATGGCGATATTTGAACTAAAAACTTATAAGCCCACTGAAGGGTGAACTCCCTGCCGAATTACTTAAGGCTGTAGAATCTGGTCAGATGAAGGTATGCTCAATGAATGGAGCATCATTTGCCAAATACTTGAGAAGGGAGATCCTCTGAACTGCGTCAACTACAGAGAAACAAGTTTCTCTATCTAATTTGCGATTTACTGAAGCAAACCATGACCACGTGGGTGTATCGATTGCCATTAAAGGTTTCGAAAAAGGGCTAGTGATGTCAATAGCTATTCGTTCAAATGGTGCTCCATTGTATTGTTGCATTCTTCCATGTGGCTTTACTTTGGAACTCTTGGTAGTCGCATACGTTATGTACTTTTTGCGTCAATTCTCGACATTTTGTTCTGCACTTAGCAAATAGAATATTTCCCTTACGTTATCGAGCGTCTTATTAATTTCCAAATAGCCTTCTGAAGTAGCGTCGGGTATTTCATGGAGCAATTTGCTGATTCTGAACCGGGGGACAATTAGCTGCATACGAAATGTTCTTTTATCTGCACTTTCACCTTTTCTTTTCAACAAACCTTCTTGCATACAAAGCGAGTCCCACTGTCTGATATATCCTGCCAACTTGGTCTTTTCTTGTGTTTCTTCCAGGCCATTATTGCTTCGATTTCGTTGTTTGCCTGATGAGGGGAATGGATTTCGTCTGTACTCCAACCTGATCATTTGGATATTGATCTGTTCTTCACACTGAAATTCAGAATCCTCACAGGAACCATGTTTTTCTTTGATTCCACTAAAGTCTTTCCTACGATGGATTCTCTATTATTTTCTGGCTGCATCGAATAGAATAGGTGGTTATTAGGACACTTTCCACTTTTGCACAAATAATTGCTTCTGACGGAGGCTCTAGAACCTGATTTCAGCAGACAACAAATGTTGGCGGTTCCGAATAAAGAGTGACCAGATAGGAATGATAGGAAAAAAAAATTGAATAAAAAGCACCTGTATAAGTTATAGAATTGATTCTGGCTTTATTTTGAAGCTACGTTCATGCCATTATATGTGGAGTAGTACATCATTCAAATAGCCGCCTCGGCTTCGCTGGTAGTGCTTCAACGCGCTCGCTCCAATGTGTGCGGCGTTATTCCGGTAATAGTGTGTCAAATGTAGGGTATCGTAGCCCCTAAGAAAATAATCGGGTGGTGTTAAATCACATTGATGAACTCTGGCCCTCAGCTGACTCAGTCGCCAAATTTCTCCTTCACAACTCACGGCGTTGCCTATGGTCTTCCGGCTTAAATTCTTGTGTCGGCACCATGTTATACGGAGGTAGGCCCAAATCTAACCGCAAAATAAGCTGGCGATTCCCAATTCAGCTGATCGGAACCGAATCGACATTTTTGGGTGTGCTTTGATACTGACCGCTACGGCGGCTATGTTTTCTTCATTTCGCACCAATCTCTGTCTGGTTGGTGGCTTAAAATCCAATAGAGTGTACTCACGCTCAAATTTTCCCACGGTATGACGAATTACCTGCACACTGAAGCCATAATAACCACCGACCTCATGACGAAATTCACGTTACGTATTTACAGCTAAGCTGGAATTTCGGCAATATTTTTTAATAACTCCACACATTTGGCAAGCGTAAAACGAGGCATGATGAAATGGCGAGCCGTACTGAATATTTTGACAGCTGGGTGTCATTGGTAAATTTGACAGCTGCTGAAACATAACAACTGGAAAAACTATCATTGCTATCTGGCCACCCGTTACCATTGGTACCTCCATGTTTCCGTATTTCAGGGCTTGCGAACAAAACTCGACTACAAGTCCATGAAATCTGAACTAATGTTGTACTTGCCACATATGTATGTCAACTAACAAAATCACGTGAGAGAAAGTTATTCCGCCCGGGTGGATTTTTAGTGGACTTCACCATACTTCAGCCTTTTCTCCCTTAGCTGTTTGCAAGCTGTAACTGGTGACATCTCCTGCTAACAATTTCTTCCCCGCGAAATAACCATATCCCGACTGATGCTTTCGGAATGATTGACAAGCTTCTTGATATCCGTATCAGCCGGTTTCTCCTTCTATTTACTTTCTACCGTTCGGGAGGCAGCCGGTTCATATAGTCTTTATGCTGCTCTATGTCAGTTCTTTGCAATAAATCTGCTGCTGAGCTGTGCAAGGCCATTGTTAGTTAGGGAAAAGCAATTCTCCTCATTGTCCCATTTATTCACACAGGCAGCCATTTCAAACTCCTTATTATTTTCTAGTAGCTCAACTTTGCTGTCCATATGTTCGAATTGTTCATCAACATTCTTCTCTATTCGTTTAAATGTGTAATTGATTTCTTCTAACTTTTGCTACAGTATGTTCTTTTGCTCTTCGAGCAAAACATCCGTTTTTTTTAAATCTAGATATTTTTTTTTTTCGTCGAATTTTTCTTCAATGCTGTTGTTCTGTTCGTCCAGCTTTTGCTCGAGGCTTTTATCAAATAACTTTTAGCTCATATTTTACTTTAGTTTACTTTTTCTTTAAATACTTTATCACTACTATTAATTCACCTTTCAAATTCAACAGTAGAACTGATTTCATCTCTGTTCGACACCGGTATTTATACCCTCTGTCATCTTTCGAGAACTTTCTGTACTAGTCCATACTTCTTTCGATATCAGTTTCCAAAGGAATTCCATTAATGTTCCATTGGATGAGTCTTATGTTCTTTATAGATGTTTATAGATGACGCTGTTCAAAATAATAGGTTATAATATAGGGTTTTCTAATAAGGACTTGAAACTTTTAGGACTTTAAAGACTTTTTTTTGCATAAAAAGCAAACCATTTGAGATATTTCAAAAACTTTATTATCGGCTTGAAGTACAATCAAAACATTTATGAATGGAACTTGACTTCGTTCATATGGCCACCGCGGGCACGTTTGCAGCGATCGATTCGTTGGACCCAATTTTCCATGACTCGGCCACACATTTCGGCCGAAACGGCCGCTATTTCGCTTTCAATGTTGGCTCTGAGCTCTTCCAACGCCGTCGGCGTGTTGGCATAAACGTACCCCCAAAGAAAATAGTCAAGCGGCGACTGGCCTATTTCTTGAGATAACACGCTCACCATACTTACTCTTCAATAAATCGATTGTAGCGTGTGCTATGTGGCATCATCCTGTTGAAACCACATGTCGTCCAAGTACATATCTTCCATTTCGGGCCAAAAATAATCTGTGATCATGGCGCGATAACGCTGAAAAGTCACAGTAACGTGACGATTGTTATCGTCGACGAAAAAATATGGCCCAATAACGGCGCCGGCATGCAAACCGCACCAAACAGTTATTTTTGGTGGATGAAGTGGTGATTCATGAAGCACATGTGGATTTTCACCCAACCAATAACGCATATTTTGCTTATTACGAACCTATTGAGCCAAAAATGAGTTTCGTCACTGAAGATAATTTTGCGATGAAATTCATCATATTGGCGCATCTTCTCCAGAACCCAATCGGAGAACGTACGTCGCTTCAAATGGTCCATCGGCTTCAATTCTTGAGTCAGCTTGATCTTGTATGGGTGTAAACCAAGATCCTTACGCAAAATACGCCATAATGTGGTCTGAGTGATGCTCAATTCTTGAGAACGCTGTGGAATTGACTGCTTTGGATCGTGTGCTACGGACGCCTGAACGGCAGCGATTATTTCGACACTTCGACGAACCGATTTTCTCACTGACACGGCAACATCACACAACGAATATGTGCTCATTCGTGTACTTTACCATGATGAAAATGTTGAGCTTACTGAATAAATTGACAGTGACAGTTTGATGATTAGTGAAAGAGTGCGTTCACAAATTAAATTCAAAGTTGTCAAGTCCCTATTGGGAAACCCTTTACTATCAAGGTCTTCTTGAAGGAGAATGGAGTGTTGGGGTGAAGAAATTATTTTGATCAATTTGGTCGTTGACGTAAGTGGATAGTGGTCAGTGCTTAGAGATTCTCCCAAGATCGTGTAAAGTTAAGATGAAAAGAAGGGGCGTAGATGGCTTGTGGGACACAAAAAGTGTGTTTTTTTTTACTTGTTTGTTCCACCATCGACCATATATTCACATTTCGGCAGATCTTGCAAAAAATTTGCAGTGTAAGACTCCACCAGTTCTATCGTATGGCGTGGTTCTTCTAGTGATTTTTGGACCCATGATTTGTGATAATATAGCGTAAAGCTCTGGCCTGGTGAGTCTTCGAATCCAACCCGGAAAGACAACGCAGTGAAAGAAAACTTCATCTTGGGTGAGCTTAAGTGGAAGTCAATTTGGTGTGCTCAGCTTTAGGGGATTAGCGCAAGAATGCGCTCAATAAAAAGAGCTGTTAGTCGAGTCCCAGTTCCACCAACTAAAGAAAAAAAGAAAGATCATTTACTTAGGGTCTTTAGAGGACTTAAAGGCGAACATTCGATATGAACATGCTGAAATACCGGCCGAATTATGGGAAAAGTCATGGAAAATTTAAACCAGCACATGCACTCATGCAAGTGGTTTCGTGGAGGAAATTTGAATGATGGTATCAAATCTATTTCATTATCAAATCAAAATTTCACGAATAGCTTAAATATACATTACTCTTAATCAAACCAGGTGATCGATCCGAACTCAGCGCTATATACGCAGTGTCTCTGATTTCTTCCTGTCAATGTTTTGCCTCGTTTTCTTATAGGTGCTGGCTGTGTAGGGCTCACCGATGTGTTTTGGAAGATTATATTATATCAAAGCTTTAGCAAACTTGCAATGTCACGAACCAAATATTACCAGACGACTTGCAGGCCCCTATGGGGGGTGTTCTATGTAGGTTGCTAAAGCAAATTGGATATTAAAAATACGTCATTATAACTGCTCGCATTGAAACATCTGTTATTTTTACTCATGTTCAGCCCTATGATAATACTATGCGATATGTGCGTAATCAATGAGATCCAAATAATTCTGTAAGGAATATTTATCCAAATTCATTTCGGTAAAGCAATATGTATATGTACCTTCATCGATAGCTCTGTTCAATCAAATGATTCAAAAAATCTTCTCAATACAGTAATTTTTCTTTTTGGCTTCTGTATCTATGTACTCGTATGTAGACGTGCTCTTCGCAAGAACCCTTATCCCCAGTGACAGGTCTGCATAAACATATGCCAGCCAATGACAAAAACAATCTTCAACTCTCACAAACTTTTAAATTTTCATAAATCTTAGAATTTAAATTCCTTAAAGAGATCTTTTCTACAAGTATAGACAGTCTAATTATTTCTCACTTAGCACATGCCATTATCGAGGTGAAAAATTTATCTTCCATTAATCATGGGCTTCCGCTTAATGAAACATAAAAGCTAATTTCATATATAATACATGACATCCTAGATCATTCTTAAATTGATTCTGCCCTCCTCTTTTATTGCCGGCCCCAAAAGACACTTATGACAGAATGCTCCTTCAAACACAAAAACCATTATTTCCATTACCGCTCCCGACCCACATCCATATTGAAAACAATCACCTCATACAAAATGTAAGGTAAATGGCGCGACAACCGACGGAAGACGCATGACGTTCAAATAAAGACGACAAATGCTCAATGCTCGACGCCAAGTGTTGACGGCAATTTAATACAATTACGAGGAAATTACTCGAGTTAATTATCCCGAATCGCATCTTTCGTCCATCTAGACTAACATAAGATGCAAACAAGTTGGCAAAGACCTATTTAATAGGCGCTACATGGAGGTACATATACCATATGTACCACAAGGATCCAAATATTTTACCAAGAAATGAGATTCTATCCGCCCATAAGGGAATAGAACATTTGTATATACATAAATGTCAGCTTCACACCAGACCACCCTTCAGATACTCTGTATCTGGCGAAAGATACAAACACTTCACGTGAGCGCGGTAAAACACTAATCTTTCATATGGAGCTCATCAATTGCACTCACACATACACCAGAGAGACGAAGCTTATGGGTTTGGTTTGAAGTGGGGGTAGGTGGTTAGGGGTAAACATTACCAATACAATGCACCGGGGATTTGAAAGTGAAATAAGAGAATTGCAACTAAGCAAGGGAACACTGACTGGTAAATTGGCAATGCACTTGTACAAATAATTGTCACTTGTCTCTTTGTTGTGAAATATGAACCAAGGCAATGGGGATGTGAATTGTAATGTCAAGGTCGGATCACAATGTATCAAAAGCACTGCTGTTAACATGAATATCGTTACCAGTGAACGTATCCATTAAAAATCAGTCGCAGTTAAATATTATGAAAGCAATGTTTGTCGTTAATCCCAAGCTTCTTCGTTTTGTAATTAATTGTATGTTCAACATTCTGTATTGTAAATATTGCACTACATATAGACTGCGTTAAGGCCGGATTAACTAACGGGTAAGCAGATATTCCCGTCTTTGGATTGTCAAGCCCATATATTCTTAAAAAGTTAAGTCATTAATATTTTCTATTATACTTTGGTGTGGCTTTAGCTGTCAGAGCTGTCATTTTTTAAGCATAAGAAATAGTCATGGTAAAAATATCTTACCCCTTTAGTAACCACGGGGGACCTTTGGAAAATCGAGCCAAAAGTAGTGCATCACCTAAAGCCGCTCTAAGGCAATTTTCCCTCCCAATAAACATCTCACAAAAAGACGATGGTCATTTGTTCATCTACTATATCCACATGGGGCTAAAGTAAACATCGTTACTCATACACTCCTTCTTATTAGTATCAGCTCAAATAAAAGGGAAAAGTTTATGCACAAATACTGTACAGTATTCATTATTCTTTTACGGCTTTAGTGGGACCAGATCCTCAACTCTGGTCATCGAAAACTACTAAGTAATCACCACACCCTTTCATCTATCATTTCTTTCCTGTGTATTTGCCCTCACTCTCATTGCCCTGTGCTAGATCAATGTGCCATCTGGACCGTGGCACAGATCAGCCTGGCTGAGGGCCAAGTTTAAATCTAGCTCAGTTGCCTTGTTTCTCATTGTGGTGCCCCATGCAGAACCTTTCCCAGCTACTAGTGGAGATAAAATTTGGCATTTAAATATAAAAATCTATAGGCCGCAGTCAATAACGACACAGGCATTAGTTTAAGAATATCTGCTTAACCCCAGCTTTAGCGACGATTTCGGAATCAGTTTGAACCTGTCAGACGAACATGAGGATGAGAAACCCTCTATTAGCAGGTTAGCTGTCAATAATTCAACATGGCCCCGAAGACCGAACTGGCGAAGAAACCCAGTTACCGCTCACAAAGATTACGAAGTTCCATCCAATCACCCCGTATTAAACCCTTAAATATGAAGAGCCAAATCTTGACTCCCGTCGCTAGGAACACGGGAGAGAGTATATCAGTGGTCGTAGCTGGTTAAAAATCCTTCCAAAACGTAATGTGAGGATGAAAAAGTCTGCCTCATAGTTATAGTTCTCGAAATATCAGAGCTTGTAGAAAACTGCTTACTAAAGTGTGTTTATGAACATGCTACAACATGTTCCCTACCATTTTCTATTTTCAAGGAGGCTAGCACAAGTGTTTTTGTGAACCTGGTGGACCTTCGGTGGACTTCAGTAAGACTATCATCGATGCTATCGGTGATGTTTGGTCAGGAGCTAAGCTGAATATCTTTGATAAGGTTAAGGTCCCACCTACAACTTAGTTCAACGTCCCACCCGAGGTCGCCACAATCAGGAGGGAATAGTGCTGGTCTGCAATGAAAACCCATATTATGCTGATACTAACCCCAGAGGTGAATCAATCTTTGTATAAGTTATGGATCTTTTTTTTTGTTTGTTTTTGTCTAAAATGTTTTTTTAGAAGGGACGACCGTCATTTTCTGATCTGTATTCAACTCTAATCAAAATTATACAAGTTACCAATATCTATATTATATATAACGCTGTGTCGCCATGCATTGCAGGTGCACGGGTAATGTGACTCATGGGAACTTAGATGAACTGACTGCAATTAGATTGGCAAATTGTAGGAATTGCTGTGCATTGCAAGCTCAGGTGCACGGGAAGTATATGTAGTTTATGGGAAACTGAATCAACTGGTCATGTGATGGGTGCATGACTGAGGGATAACTAAACTTTTGGATGTTAACTTATATCTAGTAGGTAATTTCCAACTCTGACCGCCGATACTTACAGTTCAACATATCGAAAAAGCAACAGCCTCCTGCTATGAACTAGGAGAAACTCAACAATATCGTTGAAGCTAAACTGTATACATGTAGAAGTCACATTCCGGTCGAGCTTACAGAACACACTCCCATTATAAATTTTGCCTTTATCTAATCCTGTCCAGCAGTAAGGATGAAAAAGGCTAAGCGCCGGCAATGGTGGAACATCGATCTGTTAGAACTGCTTTGCAAGGGTAGGGGAACCCTTAACTGAGCCTACGAAAAGAATCAGCAGAGAAAGAATTGACTGCGACGAAGATATTCGATCTGCTTATGAATACCCATTTCTCTCGCTGCGCTCAAGCAGCCTACTTTGAGTAAATATACCTACCAACAGATCTACCTAGTCATGATCAATTTGAAGAAACTTCAACGGACAGTTTGCAGTTTTGAACCTTACAAAAGACCAAGACCTGATTATATCTTTCTCGGGCAACAACAGAATGCCTTTCAACAATTTGAGGCACTCCATTATGTATTCTGAAAGCCTGTTTTGGGAGCCATAATTTTAACACCCTGCTGAAGAATCTCAGACCCATCAGTTGCCATCCTTCCTACTCTCTGCCGCTCAGTCCACCAGTTAGCTACAGGCACATGGAAAAGGAACCACAGTAGAACACTTTCTGCTTTCCTATGGAACCTTAATGGGCCGCTTACAAAGTAGCTTACGCAGATTCTCTCCGCTTAAATAAGGCCAAATGTAGCTCGTCTTTTTTTTTAAGGTATCAAGATACTCTACATCGCTCCATCTATGTAAGATAAATGGTATTGTAGTGGCATGTACAATACAACACCCACATTTTTCCATCGGGTGTTTCTTTTACCAACTTCTCTTCGGGAGGATGACTACGTGCTATATCTAGAAGCAACAAAGCTAGTATTGGTAGTTTCTGCTCTTCCAAAAACTCTTCAACCTATAAAATACGTAGGTACTTAGCATTAAAGAACAATTTGTAATGTTTTTTTTTTATTTCGAACCTGTGGTATAAAATTCTTCAAAAACCAACTTTTGAAAATACCAGAAGATTTAAAAAACGCATAGTCAATTGGTAAAGTTCTGTTTTTAATAGGCAGCGGCTTTCTTGACTTTTCGATTATAAAAGTCTGTATATTTTTCAAATCTATAGTATTCGAGCATGCAAGGAACGTAATTTTCATACCTGGAGCGCTTGCTTCGTCAGCATGAACTGCCTGGTAGCATTTTCCAATATATCCCAGTCTCATCAACATTGAATCCCGCATCTAAGCTGAGTTTGTTTTCTTTTATGATTTCAGACAATTTTTTTTAAATGGGTTCACAAGATCTGCTCGCGATGAAAGCTTTTCGCCAGACTGTTTAAAAATACGAATCCCAAAGCGCTTTTTTAAATTTCATCAGCCAACCATTGCTGGCTGAAAATTCTCCGAGGTAATATAATTTTTGGATTTCCATAGCTTGTTTCCATTTATGGAAATGTGGCCCTCACGTTGGGTAGTAAACCATTTGTACAATGCTTTTTACATGTTTGAGTATCCAGCTTTCTTTAACGATCGTCGGCGAAAAGATACACTATGTGTATCTCTTAGATTTTTGAGAACCGTGCTTCCATTTTTCTTAATGGTACAAGTGCTCGATTTTAGAATGCCAACTGCTTTGAGATGTCCTTCAGCGGGACTCACTTATTGCGAAAGGCGTTTGCGAATTAAAGACATTTTTACAAAGCTTACCGAACTACTGGCACAGCAAAGAATGCGACTGATACTTTTCACTACAATATGCGCTTTTTTCGCTAAATGAATATACGCCACTCATTCCTACCCGAAACTAAGATTCATATGTGGATATCAAATGCGCATGTGCGCCAGACAAAACAAACAAAATCCCTGAGCAAAACGAAACAAATCGAATTCTGAGTGCATATACTCGTACGTAACTGTAATTCACAGCAAAAAAAAGTTAGAGTATCTAATATTAGTAACTAAGTTCTCGCTTTTTTTTTTTGATGAAAATGCAACTTTATTGTGAAAAAATGGTTGCAAATGAATCATTCAAGGTATTGCACATTGCTAGCTACAACTTTTTTACATCTTTCTGGTAGAGCTCAAATACCGTTAGGGTAAAAGTGTTCATCTTTTAGTCTATCTACGAATCAAGCCATTTGTTGATGTCTTCATATGAGCGGAACTGCTCATCAGCCAGACCATGTGCCATTGAACGGAACAAGTGACAATCGGACGGCGCAATAACTGGGATATATGGCGGGTGGGCTAGAACTTCCCATTTGAGCGTTTCTAGGTAGGTTTTAACGGGTTTGACATCGTGAGGCCGAGTGATGTCAAGCTGTAGAATCATTTATTCCTGCCTCTGTTCGTTTTGTGGCTATTTTTCGCATGAAATCGCTTGTAAATGGTTTGGCGGGTAACTCCTAATACTGAAGCAAGCCTTTATGCGTTCGGCAGGGATCCTCATCGAGCAATGCCTCCAATTCAATGTCTTCCAAGGATTTTGGTCTTCCTTCACGCGGGCAGGCTTCAACATCAAAATTTCCGTAAACTTTTTGGAGCTCCCGATGCGCTTCAGCCGCCGTATTCTTTGAATGAAAGAAGAATATCAACACTTCCCGCAAACGACGATTATTTGGCACAAAATTAGATATTTTCACACAACCAAAAGTATATGAATAGAAAACAAAATCACTAGTGTGTCAAAACAGTTTGTCTACTATAAGTCTAAGCTTGGTTCATGACGTTTTGGATATGTCAAAATCAACCAGCACTTACTATTGGAGCAGTAAGATAGAAGAACTTAGTTGCGCACCTAATAGTTTTACAACAGGCCTATATATACTTACATACATTCACAATCAAGGGACCAATGCGCATTTCTTCAACGCACATTGAGCTATCGGATAAACTGGGTATGAGTCAAGGCATTAAAGGTATGGTATGGATTCCACTGAATATCAAAACGAACCTTACATTACAAGTGTCTTCTGAAAGGAATCCTGCAAAATACTTTAGTTTTATGTTACAAAATACGAGTAATCCCTACAGCATTAGTAATTCCCAGAATCATAGGTCATTTCTGATCTGAAGCTTTTTCACTGAAAATCGTTTCGTTGTGAACATAATATTTAAGTCTCGAAAGAATCTTCTATTTTACGTCCAAATATAGATGGAAAGTTAAATTTATCTATTGATTGAGATAAGTACGGTTCCAACAAGACCAACATAATCTCTTCAGTTACTCGAAGAAACTTCCAATGCTCTGTCAATTTACTTACAAATCCCCTCCAAAACTCATCCTAAGAGTGCTCTCTTTCTAAAAAATTCTAAAAAAAAATTCTCTCTCTCAATTCTAAAAATTGAGAACTGAGAACAGCTGAAATAGCGAAAACTTTTGTTTTCCTCATCCATACTTGTGGATTTTCTGCATTCGCCGACTATAGATAAACAATGCCTTCGTTGAAAGTGCTATTAGTTTTCAATGTCATTCTACTGTATTACTGATAAAAAAAAACCAAGAAAGAAGAAGATAATTAAATAAAAGAAGAAAAAAACCCAACTCTAAAGGTTCAACAAACAAACAACAGATGAGAGTTTTTCCATGAAAATTGATCCATCATTTCGAATAGGTATGCCAATATTGATGCTCAAAAACTTGTGTAGTAGAATTTATCAAAAAATTCAATTTCAAACTCGCACTCATACATATATCTACTTACTCGTATACGTAACGACATGTGAGCTGTAGATACTCATTTTCCATCGAATACGTCAATAAAAGTTTTGTCATTTTTGATTGTCCCTGCCACAACAAGGATGCAACAATTGAATTTCAGGTTATGATACCCGTACCTGGAAGTTTATATTCATACGGAGAAGGAACTATGGGTTTAATCGGAGTTGGCATTTGCATTTATACCGATTATCCCCTAGGATAACTAAATCAATTTTGAGCATAATAAAAGTTTCAAAACATAGATTCAAATGAAAACTAAAAGTACGTCTAGGGCCGGAATCAGAAACTATAATACACTATTAATTGGAAAATTGCAGCAAGAACTTTTTATAGGGGCAATGCTTAAAAAATCTACAACACCCAACTGTTTTTTTTTATTACGTAAGCCCTTAGAGTATTTCTGTACACACTGTGTAACTTTGGCATTTTATTGTGTTTAGATTAAAACTCGTTTGAATGAAATCCATCGATTTTACTTACAGCATGAATATCTGCAATAAATTTTATAAAAACAAATGCACAACTGTATAATACATTACAAAACAAGGAGCAGTACATTAGTGACGTAAAATAAAATGCTCTGAAACCAACAAGATTATTCGTATTATAGACAAAGGAACAGACGAATCTGTGGAACGAATTGAGGAATCAAACAAAAGATTATCTTGGACCCTACCATCAGTCCAGTGTTAACATACGCTGCAGTAGTCTGGTGTCTGATCAAAATAATCGCATCCAGCAAAGTGAACAAAATTGGACGGGATTCAGAGACACCTATCGGTTCCTTAAACGTGTATAAAGGGTGTTTTTTTAAGAGCTTTAAGATTTCAAATTGAAATGAAACATACACAAGTTGAACAATCGAGCCAAGGTATTTAATAGTATAAAGAATGGAAAATGATTTGAGGCATATGGTTACAACGGGAGCGTCTCAGAGATGGAGGCCGTATCTCTCGAATAGTGCGATCGATGTTAGCCTCCAAGGCTTGAGTTATTATTGGATTGTCTGCGTAGATCAACGGCTTTAAATACCCCGCAGAAAATAGTCCCGCGGCGTCAAATCACGCGATCTTGGAGGCCAAGCCACACATCTATTTCTGGAGATAATATTGCCATAGAGCAGTTATTTCAATAACTTGAGTGTTTTCTCTGGCAGTATGTCATGTGTTACCATCCTGTTGAAACCAAATGTCTTGAAAACCATGTCCACTCAATTTTTCAAACAAAAATCTTTAATCATGGCTCTGTACCCGATGCTATTGACGGTGACATTTAGATTTTCCTTATTGGTATATTTTTATGAGGCTCTTAGTTTACAAGTTACAGCCATTTTTGTGGTAAAGTTTGGACCCCCTCAGGATTTTAATTTAGAAGTTACAGCCATTTTTGTGTTGAAGTTTGAACCCCTTCCGGCTCTTAGTTTAGTAGTTACAGCCATTTTTTTGTTGAAGATTGGACCCCCTCAGGCTTTTAGTTTAGAAGTTACAGCCATTTTTTTGTTGAAGATTGGACCCCCTCAGGCTCTTAGTTTAGAAGTTACAGCCATTTTTTGTTGAAGTTTGGACCCCCTCAGAATCTTAGTTTAGATGCTATAGCCATTTTCGTGTTGAAGCTTGGACCCCCTTTAGATTTTTCTTGCTCCAAATACGAAACAGAAGTGAGCCTCATTACTCAATAAAATTTAATGCTAAACACGTGGACCGATTTCCAACTTTTCAAGCGCCTAATCAAAGCAGTCACGACACAAACGATGATTGCCTGGCCTTCAATTCTTGCCGTAATTGAACTTCGCAAGCCTGTAAACTAAGATCCTTGCACCAAGTTCTTGCACACAATAACGGAATGATGAATTATTATCTTCCTCTTCCTTTCATCTTTGTGCATTCTGCGCAATCTTGTCAGTGGCTTGATGTCCAAAAGAATATCTTCCTGGAGATAATTAGCGGAATCACAAACCTCACCAAATGCATTCTTAACTAATTTGGTATATACCACAGATGGATCCAGAACAGAAATAGGCTGGTTTCAATATTTTTTAAAATCATACAGTGGTAACTTTTCATTCCCATATTTCCAGCCATTTGGCTACCTTGTCGTGCCAGGAAGACTTCTGAAAAAAAAACTAGCACCAAAGAAGTTAAATGGTTAAAAGCATGGAGGTGATCCAAAGGATTTAGGTCATCTACCTGATGATTCAAAGTAGGAAGACTACTATAGCAATGAAAATACTCTGAACAACGTTGAGTGCAAACATCGATCAACTGTGAAAGATAGATAACACAAAAACTGTTTGCATTCAAGCAGAGTTCTGCGATATTGAAAGCGAAATCCTTAGAGTAATACCATATACACACACATGACCAAGCAAGTCTTACCGAAAATCCCCTTCTAGAAACTGAGACCTTTGAGATTTTCAGCCCAAAAAAACTATTGTACACCATCTCCTGAGTACCGGGCCATCTCAGAGAAACAGAAGACGTGCTGATGCCTCTTCATATCCAGCATCCTGGACTCTACACTGAATAGCGGGAAGCCTTTAATTAAAGTAAGGAAAGTCTTTCAGATATTTAAAGGGTTTCACACAACTATATGATGAGCGATCCCAAAGACCGAGACCTTGTCTTTATTGTCTTATCCTGACGAACTCACTCTCACCATCTAAATTAGAGCAATAAGCACGAAACGAACAGAGAATGGCACAAATTCGTCGTTGCGTCAATTTGTTTTCTTTATGATTCAGTATTATCGACACCACCAAAAGCAGTAGCCGAACTCATCGAATACTGTGATTGCGGGAAGATAGACCTTATATTATGCTGTGATTCTAATGCTCAGGATTTCATAATATCGTTTGAACTGGTTGTCAACAATATAAATCATAATCGGCATAAGGCTATCCAACAGATACGCTAAGGAGATTATCGGCTGGCTTAAAAGTACTTTAGGAAAACTCCATGTCAGGAGATCAGTGAGTCTGCTCTCTCTAACCCAACAGGCTTATCAAGGTCTTCGTGCTTGACACTCACTTAAGAGGTAGCCTGCTTATAGCCACCTGCTGCCTCTAAAGAAATCCTGGCGAACAGTGAGAGTACCGAAAATCGGAAAGATAACTACACGCCCGCTAAGAACCTCAATCCTATAATTCTCACTTAATTTGTGTTAAAGAGTATGGAAAGAATGGTTGAGGTCCATCTGAGCAAAACTGCTTTGCGAATGAATCTTCAAACTCAGATGTAACACGCCTACCCACGCGGAATCCCAGTGAATCCTGTGCACTTCAAAATCTGGTAGGCGGCAATACTACGATTCCTGTGGCGCAGCAAATTAAGTGTAGTTTTCAATAAAGCAGACCTCGGGTAATCTGGGAAAAATAATAAACATTTTTTATCTCGAACAGTGTCCTACATCAGCGCAAAGAATGAATGTATTTCGACACAGTCGACCACGGGAAGTTCGGGAAAAATTATAAAAAAATTATACGACGTGAAATTGTATACGTAAAAGATAAAAGCAATAGAAATGGCTATTTTGCGAGCTTCGCTCGCTCGCTCGAGCTCTTAAAATATAACCAAATCCTTTAGAGTACGGACAGTATAATTGCCGACCGCGTATGTGTGGGAGTTAAAAAAACCCACAATCAAAAATATAGAGATATAATTTTTTTATTACTTTCCCCAGATTATCCGAGGTCTGCTTTATTGAAAACAACATTTACTTTACGGCGCCACAGGTATCGTAAAATCCCCTGGTAGGCAGATGGGAGGCGCACTCGACAAGAAGAAATACGGGCTGGGCGCATTGAGGGTGCCTTCGACAACACAAGTTTTAACGGCATATTTAAGTCGGCCAGACAACACGGCGTAGATGGATTACTTGTTTTATGGATAAAAGCAATGATGATTGCGGGTGTTGATTACGTGCAATATGTGATGGCGGGGGTAAACAGGGGTTGCCCACAAGGCGGTGTCCTGTCTTCACTACTATGTGGCATGTTGTTCTATTCACTGCCTGATACTCACATTAGTCCTGACGTCTACGCTCAAGCATATTCAGATAATGTAGCTGTACAATCTGTTGAATCGATTGTCTACACTAAAATGCAGGTAGCCCTGGTCGCGATCGACGATTGGTGTTCTAGAAATGGGCTTAAAATAGGTAGTCTCAAAACTAAGGTTGTTCTTTTTACGAGAAAGAGGAAGTGCTTAAAGGCATCACCATCTAATTCTCCAAAGAAGCTAAATATTTGAGTTTCATCCTGAATTACAAACCCCTTTGGGCCAAATGTTATTTCGATAGGCTCTAAGGTGCTGTCGGCCTTCTTGCAGTGTAATGGAGCTCTGGCCAAAATGTGGGGCATTTCACCCAGTAGTGTCCTGTGAATCTAGACTGCTGTGATAAGATATATCCTATGCGTCAGCTGTCTGGTGGAACAAGCTGTCACATAGGTACGTTGCTGCTACTTTTACCAGACTCCAAAAACTGTTTATCTCGGCTGCATTAGGGCTTTCCCTAGCACGTTTGGCTTCGCTCTAGATTCGCACTGGTGAATCTCCCTCTCCTTGATATTCATATTACGGCTACCATCTTCCCTGAAAATAGACGTGGTCATTGGTTCAGCACGTACTGAATCGGGTGAATCGGTTGCTACAAACAGATGCAGGATAAAGACGTATCTTTGCTCCCGTTTGTTAAGTTCTCTGCTTTTTTATCTCCTACTGTAGGATAAATTGTTATTCACCTATCTTTCCCAAACATCACCTCCCACTTCTACATGTAGTACGAATAGAAAAAAACTTGCCTGCTGTGTCCATGGATTTAAATCCAAGGAAACAAATAAACATTCCTCAACATTGTTGTTGATGTTTTCCGTGCAAATAAATAATACATTCTCCAGTCATTTTTTCAAATGATCAACAACCCTCAAGCAACCATTCCTGCCACTTAAAACCCAGATAAATTTATCCCAGATAAGGATATCTAAAAAAAAAGAGTAAATCCAATCAGGGAGCATAAATTTAAGGACTTAGCCGTTAATATGTACTTCGAACGATTTCTGAGAAAGGAAACGAATTATTGCATAATTACGAAAGGCCATTATAAATGGGACGAAATCGACAGGCAGGCAGCAGGCAGCAAGCAGCAAGCGGCAAACGGAAGAAAGAATTAAACCGATAAATGTAGCAACTGAACCTTTTAAGGCACAAATAAATTTCGGCATATCCCTTTCTTAAATAAAACAAAAATAAGGAAAATCAACAAAACAGATGCCATCGGACGAGTATTTCCGGATCTTTTTTAAATGTTAATGCGATGAAGAATACCGTTACCTTTGGCAACAATTAAATTTAATGTAATCCCCTTCTTTACTGGAGGGCGTCACCCTTTTAAACCATTAAAACCTTTGAAAGGATGGATACTCTCTTTGTTACCCTAGTTGCTTTGTGCCGACCAACCAAAGTATTGACAGTATATTCATCTCCATTCATAAGGAATGCGTGGTCCACTTGCACCAGGAGGTGCAGGGGTAGATTGAACTAACTTTAAGTACAAAAATGGTTTTGGTTTTTTAATAAGAAAACTTTTAGGCCACCTGAAATCAGAAGCTGACAGTCTAAGGAATGAGGTAATCTTTTGTGAAGTTTGCCTTTTAGCGTGGTCAGTGGAACGTGGTGAAGGGTTTTATGGTTTGTATTTGTCGGCCTGTTTGATTTTTTAAGATTTTTTTTTACAAAGCTGAAAACTGGATTTTGGAATGACGTCTAAGATAGAGATTTTATCTCCCCTAGATAGGTAGTGCAAAGGTATGCGTTAATTTTTTAATCTGTTCTAGTAAATTTCCAGCCTTTTATGTTGAAGTAACTGTCATTTCATCTCTGTATTGTCGTACTGGTTTACATGGAAGCATTTATTTGGCCAATGGCAAAATCATTAAATTAAATACGAAACTCAACCCACAAAATTACAGAGAAAATGTCAATCTCTTTATCCAGTCCTATGCTCGAACAATCATCTTATTCATAATACACTATCATGTCTTCGAATTACTTGTAGATTAAATGGATAAATATTAAGTCTCTATATTCGACTTGTAAGTTTCACACAATCTTGTTAAGGATACTGCTAAAAAAATCACGTCAAAATCAGACAAATGAAAGTATCGCTTTTGATACGTTATTACGAGTATGTGTAGATCTATTACACTGCGGACTTATTTTATAAAACTTGACACTCAACCGTATTAGATTACTATTAAAATGCCTGAGAATTTGGAGACGGGACAGAAATGGAAAGGAAGATGTTTGGGTAGAGTGGCTATTTCGCTCCTTGGCTGGCATCCAACATTTAATGTGGAGACTAGAAAAACAAAATATTTGCTGTCAACTAAGAGGGGCACACAAAATCGACGCCCAGGATAAAACGTAACGGTGGGCAGATCCAATTTTAGGGTACTGGCAGTAAGGGTATTTTTCCTCGGATCCGCTAGAAACTCCGGCAGCAAGAATCATTCGCGATTAGCGAGCTGCTTCTTTGGGCTTCGAAGACAATTGAGTAGTTAAGCCGTCTCTCGAGAAACAAAATAGACTTTGTCCAAGACCCTCATCATCCAAGTCCTGCTTTACGAAGTAGGAGCTTAGACATTGATAAAGCGGATGAAAATTCCCGGGCACTCTCAGAGAAAGTTCTTCATGTAGTTTTCGTTCCCGTTTGCATCAATGCAGAAACGAGGAGACATTTAAACAGCGAACTGTACGGGCTGTTTACGATGCCGATCTCAGATAACGCGGTTTAGATGGCCAGTTCACCTTGAACGTATGGGAACCAGTGCTCTAACCCAGAAAGACAACACGGTAAAGAACAACCTCATGTTAGGTGACACTCATAAGTGGAGTGGGACACCACCCAACCTAATATACCCAACGGCGGGCTGCAACAAAGCATGTTATTTAGTTAAGAACCTGGTCTAAACCTAGACTGTAGCTCCACTTACATAAGCAAGTAAGTAAGTAAGTAGTAAGCTGCAGTGGTACCAGTAAAGAATAAATGAAAACCAAGAGCTGCATTTTTGGGCCTTGAAAATAGATAGGATGGAAAAAAATTGTGGAAACGATAGATATCGAACTATGGTAAGCGCCACAAAGTCGCCTGGACTAAGCTTTAAAGTGTTTAAACAAGTGTGGATAAAACTGATCTTGTCCTCTTTTCCAGGAAATATAAAATTCCAATTACAGACCCTCCTTCAATAACCGGTACCAGTTTAGTCTTTTCCGATACAGCAAAATATCTGGGTCTCATTTATGACAGGAAACTAAACTGGAAACCTAACATTCAAGAAAGAGTTAAGAAAGCTACAGTAGCTTTATTCTCTTGCAAAAAAGCCATTGGGAACAAATGGGGCCTTCAAACTCGCATAAGCCACTGGCTATACATATCGGTCATGAGGTAGATACTCACCTACGGGGTTGTTGTCTGGTGGACGGCCTTAGATGATGCGGTCAACTACAGCAAACTAAGCAGAGTCCAAAGAACAGCATGCCTATGCATAAGTAAAACTGGATATTCTGTTTCACTTGGCACTCCTAAAGCGACTACACAGTGGACAACTAATTTATTTGGACACACTAATATTCTTAATATATTAGAAATCCTTACAGATAACACTGATTATAGTATAACCGAACTTTGGTTTAACAAAGACTTTCATGTAAGGTTCCCTTCTAGATCCTTCTGTATGGAAGATGCTTTCATGGAGGACTAGTCG
Organism: Volucella bombylans; assembly: GCA_949129095.1. Classification (NCBI taxonomy): domain Eukaryota; kingdom Metazoa; phylum Arthropoda; class Insecta; order Diptera; family Syrphidae; genus Volucella; species Volucella bombylans. The sequence goes on from OX422140.1 coordinate 323,551,843, forward strand.
ATCCACTTTCACACAGACAGGTCTAAAATTGATATCGGGGTTGGTGGCGGTGTTTTCTCAGACAAGCTAAATCTAAGCCTCTCTTTCCGTTTTCCAAATCACTGTAGTGTGTTCCAGGCGGAAATTTTTGCGATTAAAGAAGCTCTGTCCTGGCTGAAGAAAAAAGTGATATCTACAAAGGATATTCGCAGTTTTTTGTATAGTCAGGCCACTATCAAGTCCTTGGACTCAGTATCATTCAATTCTAAAACCGTTCTTGAATGCCGATCATCTCTTATGGAGATGGCAGAGCAGTTCAAAGTTCACATTTGTTGGGTGCCGGGCCACATTGGAACCACTCTAACTATTCTACCGGAAAAGGGTAGCATAGATATACCAATCCCTGAGTGGAAATCAATATTAAAGCTGGATGCTAATAAAAGAACAGACCTTAGGTGGACTGTTGGACCAGCATATCTAGCGACCAAACAGAACTGGCCAAATTGGTTCTGGATCGCTCTAGGAGTTTGATCCTTCTAAATAGGAAACATCTCAGCATCATCATAGATGTCATCACTAGGTACTGCCTTATAGGCAAGCAAGCAAGAAGACTTGGCGCCTTTATAAACGATTTCTGTAGAAGCTGCATGAACGAGGAGGAAGAAGAGACAATCCTCCACCTACTCTGTACATGTTCAGTTCTCTCCCAAAGAAGAAAACTACACTTTGGAGCTTCCTTCTACAACGAATTGAGCGATAAAAAATATAAACGTTAACAGTCTCCTATGCTTCATCATAAGCTCAAATTGGTTCCATGAGTAGGAGGATCACAAATCCTCGCGGCATCACAAGTGGGCCAATAGGCCCAAGTAAGTTGTTTTTTCTTTTACCTACTTTTACCTATCTATTTAAGTACTAAATTCTGACGCTCTTGCGTGACTCTGAGGACATGCCCTCTGACACTGAAATATTGCAAAGCCTAGATGAAGGCTTTTACCCGTGATGCCAACGCTCACAACAAACTTTTGCTAATTCGACGCGTCAGGAGTTCCAATATCTCCTCTGATTTTGTTCAGAATTATAGGGCTTCCGGTGAGGACTACATGCCTGACCATATGAACATCCTCTTCACATTAAGGGGCTTGGTTATAAGTGCTTCACTCTATAGGAACCCAAAAACGACGGACTACCTTGGTACGCTCAGATTCTCCCAACGAATAAAGAAACTTAATGGGTCAGTCAGAAACCAGGCCGAAGCGATTGCGCCCTCTACCATGATTGCTGTCGATTGTAGATGAAATCCTCTACGAAAAACTGTAAGTTAGAAAAGCGTCGGAAAATGGGAGGACTGTGTATCAAAAAACTAAGGAAATCCAATAGGGAATCTTAGGGGAACTTTTGTGATGACTTAGAGGACATTCCTGCTACTGCTAGGACGCATAGAAGTCTCTACTAAAAATGTGTGCTTACCATAGGTGCACTAAAGAGGCCAGAAAGCACAGTATTTCGGCGAAACATTGGAGTCCCTTCTTCCCTGTTGCAGGACTAATGTACCGGACTAAGAGGCACAAAATTGTATATTCCAAAATTATAGGAGACAATTCGACCCCATAGTAACCAAGTTCTTTAGATTCCTTTAGAATTAATTTAGAATCATAGAACGGTTGGTAATTTTATTGAAATCCTACAAATCACCAGGACCTGACCGTATTTTCCCAGCACATCTAGAGGTCTGTCCCGAGGTACTATCAGACTCATTTCGAAATTATTCCGAATCTTAAGGTAATCTTCATACCTAAGTAAGGCAACAGGCTCCTAAAATTCCCGCATCCTACAAGGCCTAAAAGCCTATCGTCTTTCATGTTAAAGGCAATAGAAAAGCTGATTGATATATACATAAGAGAGGACACATTATCTAGAACTCTGCTTCACAACTTACAATTCGCTTATCAAAAACGCAAATCTAGAAACTCAACACTGGTTAACTACGAGTACATAGAAAGAGCATTAACCTCTAAAAGCATATTCACATATGCAAATCCTTAAACATTGGGAATACTTTTAAGAACTCGAAGCCCTCCTTAAAAGATGTGCAAATCCAAAGATACAAAGTGGATTAGCAAACTGCTACCGTAACTAAGGTTAACAAAGGAAAATTTAGAACGGGGGGTTTTGAATATCACTACTGTATTACCCTGTCCTCTGGGCGGAGTACTATTCCCTCTTTTTGTGGCTAGTATACTTATATGTACTAGTCAATGTACCTCAATGTCAGATATATAACAAACAAGCCTATATTGGAATCCACCCTTAGCTTTTGAGAGGAGCATAAGGTCTATTTTCCTATAAGGGAGGAATGGAACACAAATCCTATACGGCGGAACGATGACTCACAAAACTTGCTGATGGTTCGAAAATTTCTCAAGCCGTTAGAGTAGGAGTGGTAAGAACTTGAACCCACCTCTCATCTGCACTAAGGATGAAACCATCTTTCAGGTGTAGCTGGAAGCTATTGTATATCCGTTTTATTAAGTAAGCGACATGAAAGAATCAAAGTAAGTACTCTGTCGTATACAGGGTTGTCCAAATACAAGTACCATATATTTTTAAAAATAAAATAAAATGAACAAAACTCAAGTATTTTCGGTATGTTATGGCTTTATTAGAAATAGCGAACTTCCCGTTAGTTATGGAATACGATTTCATTCATGTGGTTGCCTTGGCTGGCTTCGCAGTAGCGCATCCTGTCAACCCAGTTTTCCAAGACCTTGGTAACTATTTGGACCATTACTATTCAGTCTGTACTCTAAGCACTAATAGAACAATGTCATAAAGTACTCAACAATTTCGCCTGACCACTGCATAAGGGTCACTATCTCAATAAAAAGACTGAGAACTAAGTCAAAAAAGGTGCAGAAAGCCCATTTATCGGACCCTGCCCAAGCGTTGGCTTTGGTGATAAAGACCAAACAATCAAATACTGAAATGATCTCGATTGTCTTAACCACTGAAAGAAATTCCTTAATTATAGGAACAAAAGAGCCAATTAGCCCTTGATAGGAAACAAATAAGAGTACTTTGCAGAGTACTAACGATGACTTTTCTCGTAATAAACCTCTTTACAGATTAGGAATCATCTCCACTAGTACAGGTAGATTTTGCAGTGAAACCTAGGACTCTATCGAACATTTAATCACCAACTGTCCGGCACTGGCACGTACACGAGCGATATCTCTACTATTATACTCGTAAAATTGTAATGAAGCTGTGTCTGTACATTGACGATATTTTCAAAGACTCACTTGGATTATGTCGTATTGATGCGTCTGCACCCAAATCAATTTTTTCAGAATTTTTGTCCGCTTGTCTCTTTGTATGTGTGTCCGAGCATCACAAAAAAAAAACTACTGAATCAATTCTAAAGGGGTTTTCACCCCATTTCTCAACTTCTAAACTGCGATATGTTTTATTATGATTGCCTGAATAGAGCTGGAGTTGCAATAAAATAAACATTTCACAATTGGTAATTTTAAAAATTTTTAATTACTACAACAGCTTCTATGGATATGTATATGTATGTACTATACACATTGTTCAGAATCAGAGATATGCGGTCGCCGAGCTAGCGAAAACATAAACAACAAACATCAAATGCATGTGCACGCTCATTCAAAAGAGAAACAAAGAAAAGGAAAACAAAAACAACAAAACTATTTTGTTCTCAATGCTCACTTTTATAAATACCATTGAATTGAAATTCTGTCAAATCGGGTACACCATTTTTGAGTAATCGATGTACAAATGTAAAAAATGTTTAAAACTATTTAATAACCTGGGTCTTAGTGACGCAAAACATGGAACCAACGAATTGAAAATACTAATGGAAATTCAATAAAAGTTAGTTAAACAGTTACCTACCTTAAATTTAACTTTGTAAAACATGAACAATTTTTTTTTTTAATTTTTATTATTATTTTTTTTAAACTTAACTCTCAAGAGGATATGAATACTGTTAAAATTAAAACTAAACACCTCACACGATTTTAGTAGCCTGCGGAAATGTTTGTCTTTCTGGCCCGGTAGGGATTGAACGCCGCATCGTCCCATTAAGAAGCCAATACACTTCCGCCACATGATATCATTCATGCTGCGTCTAGACTGGTTTCTGATATCCAATGGAACAAAAGCAAGGAACAGTGCACTGGTGCCTGCCTGATTGACTTGGAGAAAGCTTTCGATACCGTATGGTTAGAAGGACTCTTTTTCAAGCTGGACAGGTTGGGCATTAGTAACCCACTGTTGTATATTCTTTTTGATATGCTCTCCGGTAGATAGTTCATCGTGAAGAATGGCGATGTGACTTCTGCTGGAACATTTAACATTAAAAACGGTTTGCAACAAGGTGCAAATCCTGTTCAACATTTACACGAGTGATCTGATAGGTTCACTTCACCATGCTATAGCGTACGCAAAGAAGACTTAATCGCGTACAGATCAGGTCCCACAATTGAGGTCATTAATATACTTTTGCAACGTAACATCGATAAAATTAAACGATATTGCGATGACTGGAAATTGAAAATCAACTTTCAGAAGTCGGAAACCATTTTGTTTAGGACGCCTTTGTCTGGGGCCTCTAGGGATACCAGAAAGAATTGGCGAACGTTTTCTATCGTCGGACAACACGGACAGCCACTTGCTTGTCGAAATGTAGTCAGATACCTTGGGATCTGGCTAGATCAATATCTGTATTTTAACAAACATATAGACGCTACTCTGGCCAGAGCCAAAGGTGCTTTTGCCCTTACAAAGAGACTGTTTTATAACAGCCAACTCGATGCGAGGGGAAAGGTGATCTGCTACATGGCCCTTATCGGCCCATGCTTGTATTTGGATGTCCCGTGTGGTTCAACGTGAGAGCAAGTTTATTGGAAAAGATTCGGGTGTTTGAGAGGGCTTGTCTTAGGACTTGTCTTCGCTTATACAGAACACCAGAGTCTGAGTACATAAAATTCAATCCTAATGAGGTCTTGTACTATAGGGCGAACCTAATAAGAGTGGACAAATTCGTTATTAAGTTGACTCGAAGGCACAGTTTTTTTTTTTTTCAGTTTTTATGCATTTTATTTCTATAACTTAAATTACTCTTATATGTTAAACAAAAAACGCTTAAAAATTAGCTTAATTAACTTAAAAAATAATCTTATTGTAACTTACTGGCCCCATGCGGGCACTCTAAAGACTCGAAGGCACGTTGCAAGAGCAATGACCTCATCGTACAACCTGATCTCCGGCGCTTACTACCCCAATTATATGTATCACGAGAGTGTGCGCTATGACGGAATTATTCCTCCAGAAGCGTTCCTCTATTTAGAGAGCAAAGGTCTGATCCACGACAGATCGGCGGTGCCGCTAATCTTCCACGTCGCTCGAACAGCTGCGGACAGGCGACTCAACTAAGACAGAGACGTCGCACATGACAGTGCAGAGCGTCTGCGGTTCGGTAGGGCGGTAGGGAGTCGCGACATGAGGGATGTTGCTCGGCAGCACCAACACTTTTGGTGGCTTGTTGAAGGAGAGGATTCTTCGTCGTCGAACTCCTCCAGTGATAGTTAGTTTCATGTGAAGCAAGGTGAACCAGCCTAATTTTTATTTTAGCCATGGACGGCTTACATAGTTAAGGTAGGTTTAAGTTAGATTTTAAGAAGAAAAATATATAAAGACAAAAAAACAATAAATCAAAATATGAAATGAAAAAAAAAAAAAAATATATATATATATATATATATATGAAGTATATACATATTATGCATATATATATGCATGTAGATGTAAGTAGGTTAAGTAGATTAAGATTTAGTTTTAGGTATTATGTAGGTTTTTAGTTTTAAGTTTTATAATAAAATTAAAATAGTCCATGTACTAAGTTTTTAAACATGTTTTCTTAGTTTAAGCTATAGTTAAGTCACTGTATAATAAGAATAAAACCCGTCATAAACGTCGAAAGACATAATTTTTAAGTATTTTTTTTAACTTAGAGTGCCCGCATGGGGCCAGTAAGTTAGCCTAAGATAATTTTAAGTTAACTAAGCTAATTTTTAAGCGTTTTTTGTATAGCTTGTAAGTGTTAAGTAATTCAACATAATAAAAATGCATATAAACTGAACTGAAACCGACACTTCCGCCACGGCCACCAACTAAAAGTATTATTCAATAAAAACCTTCTTCTAAAGCCTATGGTCAACCATCAGAGACCTTTCATCTTTATTAATCACAATATCAACACGAACGAAGTCGCCGTTATAAGCTAGTTTCTAAAGAAATGTAGTGGCCATGAAGAGAATATGAAGGCGATCGCACAAAAAGGACTGATCCAATACCTGGAAATATTAAACAACTAATGCCCATAATCAGTCCGATTGCGGTTCAAAGGCTCTTTGTCCTATCCTCGTGTTATCATACCATACCACACAATGCAGCTCTTGTACACACAAGTTTTCTGTCACCTGACATTGTTTATTTCTGGAACCGAAGAGTTGATATTCCCCAATGACCAGAGTGATGGCATTCTATTGTATGTTAGTTGGAGCTTCGTTATCTATTGACTTAATACGACAGGGGCAGTTAACTGGATTTTTGCTTTTCATTCTATTATACATTCGACTAATCGTGTAGCTGCTATAGGTCGCTCTCCTTTATCTCCTTTATTGAACCATCGACAGCATGTATTTTGGCTTGTACTCATTGACATTGAAACTAGCATTCTTTGTCTTCTCTCCGCACTTCTACAACAACACGACAGTTGCGACAAATAAAATTATCTGAGGTGGTATATTCCCTTGTTTACACTTGTCGAGTCCATTGGATGGAATAATTCGCACGATGTTTCATTTATTGGGTGTACATGTCTTGAGTAGTTTCAGGGAATCGTTTAGACACAATATAGAACACCCTGCATTAGGGATTCCAAAATTAGCCAGAATCTATTCGTTGTGCTCGGGATTTCAATCCAACTAATGGTCTATGTTTTACGACTTGATAGAATATGCACCTTGATGCCGATACAGTCCAGAATTTAATTTGAGAAGGAAAGCTTATTACCATATTAAGGGAATGTGAAAGGCATTTAGTCAAACATAGACTTTACTATAGATGCGAGCAAATTAGTCATCCAGTTGAGGTTGTGCGTCGGTCCTGTAATTCACCAAGCAAAACAAATTTTCCCACGAATACCTCAAAAAGCCTCAAATAGAAACTTAATTTATGATGACATCCAAACCCACACGTATAATCGACCACGACTGAAGAATATGCGTCTGGAGTGACCGAACCTTCAGTAAGAGAGGTACTTCTACATATTTAATTATATCGCACAGCTGCTCCAAAAGTACGCCCTGTAACATTTACTACAGCTGGCTTGTGGATTGAAGCGAACTTGGTGCTGGATTAGTCATGGACGAAAAACTCCGCCACTTTGCGCCATGGGTCCATTTTGTGTCCTGTTAAAAATGATGTGTGCTGCGAGCCGAAACGTAAACAATAAAAGTGAACAGACCAAACCTTTGCTACCTGACTTTCACTCTTGATTGCAGCTCGAGGATATACTTTATGCGAACTGCTGATGTAGATATGATTGGCATCATAATTGTTTTTAATTTTTAATTTTGGTGGGGGCTAACGCCCCCATTTATTTGGCTTAATACAAGCTTAAAAACTAGGACTAAGTGATAATTAAAGTTTTAAAGCTAGGGATGGTGAAGGAGATCGAGTTTGAAAGAAAGAGTGCTGCGATTAAAATTGAAAACGGAAAGTTTGGAGTTTACCGGAATATTGGTTCATTAGAGCCATATGTGGTGCGGTGGATTGGTAGATAAAAGAGACTGGGGCTACGTAGATTTCGAAGGTTAGTGTAAAAGTAAATAGAGTTGTAAAGAGATGAGCAATCGACGGAGCCTGAAAGGAGTCGGTGAATAAACGGAATGTCTGCAGACAGGTTGCACTTACGTAAGCAGGTAATCGATTGACATTTGGTGACATTTAGTTCTAAGCAGTTCTTGACGCACCAGGTGGAAAAACTATTTAGATCTATTTGAAGGAAGCTATTTAGATGATTTTGTGAGAAAGTACTGAAAGGTGAATGACTTTTTCAAGATTGTTAATGGTTAGGATGAAGAAAAGTGACTACCTTGAGGCACACCTGAAGAGGCGAAGAAAGGGACCGATAGGACAGACCTGAAACGAACGCTATAAAAACGATTATCCAGGTAAAAAGATATCCATTTTAGCAAAATGGGTTCAAAGCCCATGATGGACGATTTGAACAGAATTAGTTTCTGAGATACCTTGATACATAGATAGATCTTTATTTCGCACGAATTTTCTTAACAATTTTTTAATAAGCTTACAATTTGCAGATATATGATATTGAAATATCTTTTATCTTTAACATTATTTTACAAAAGTTGAAATAATATAATATGGATTTAATAATGATTTACAAAAGAAAAACATTTTATTTAAAGAACAAAAATAAAATAAATAAATAAATAGTAAGCGAACAAAGATAAAAATGGTAAGTCAAGAATATAAAAATACAAAAGGATAGTAATCCAATGGCAAGCAATACCCCTTTTAAATGTTTAATTAGAGAAAACTCTGAAAAACGGGTAAATAAATAAACGCAATTTATATCAACATTTTAATAAATGAACAAAATATCACAATAGGTAAATAATAAATAAAGAAATATAAATAAGTAAATAATTAAATAAATAAATAAGTAAATAAATACATAATAAATAAATAAATTAACAAACAGGAAAATTAAATGAATGAATAAGTTAACAAATAAGTCAACAAAAGAATTAACAAGTATACATGAAGTATATAACTAAACAAAAAACATAAAAATTTAAATAAAAGCAACGTTCAGTAATCCATTAGTTAGAATATTGCGTGAATAAATTTTTAATAAGAGGTTTTTCAACACTGGGACATTTTTCTTTAAAGTTGAAGGTAAGCTTAATGATTTTTTCACTAATCAATTCAACTTTCGCTCTATGATGAAGTTCAAGAGTTGGGTAATGCCACGGCAGGTTAAGCATCATTTTCAGTACCTTGTTTTGTGCTACCTGCAATTTTTTAATATAGCACTGAGCAGCTTGACCCCTTACTTGACAGGCATAGCATATTATTGCCTGAAAGATTACTTTATATATTATCAATTTATTGTCTTGTGAAAGACAGGATTTTCGGTTGATCAAAGAATAAAGCATTTGTATTGCAATATTTATTTTGCCGTAATTTTTAATATTTAATGTTGCCGTAATATGATCACTAAAGATTAACTTTTGGTCAAGTTTAATGCCAAGATTCTTAACTGGGCTTTCCCAGGATATAGTTTTTCCGGTCACAGTGGGACTGTCACTTGGAAGATAGCAAACTTTCCTTTTTCGTGTGAAAAAGATAGCCTTTACCTGGTCAAGGTTAAGTTTGATTTTCCATTTGTTGAAATAAGCATGAACTACTTCCATCGCTCCATCTAAATTTCTCTCTATATTGAGAGCAAACTGATGAGACGAAAGAATTGCAGTGTCATCAGCGAACAATGCAGTCTCACAGTAAAAAATATATAGAATATAGGTCCAAGTACTGCACTTTGAGGCACACCACATTTGACATCAAAGGAACAGGAGACACAATTGTTGACGTGAACTTGAACAACACGGTTTTTTGCACAAGTAAAAATAACGAGGACTAGCTTGATAGTTTGTATAATAAACCATTATGCCATACTGTGTCGAAAGCCTTTTCGATATCTGAAAGTATCATCCCTGTTGATCACCCTTGTTCACGATTTGTTTTTACAATTTTGGTTATTCTTGCAACTTGTTGAATCGTGTTATTATTTTGTCGAAAACTAAATTCCTCATCTGGTAACATCATTCATTAGCTCGTCTTTTATAATTTTTTCGAACACCTTGTTTAGTGAACTAAGTAAACTCATTGGCCTATAACTCTCTGCGTTGTCCGGAAGCTTACCAGATTTGAGGATTGGTATAACCTTGGTTTTTTTTCCAAGTATCTGGAAAATATTGCATCTTTAGACAAGAGTTGAAAATGAAAGTTATATATTTTATTCCTATCTGAGGAAACTGTTTTTAATTTAATCAAGGCCTTGAACTTTTCTTGTCTTGAAATGCTTTATCAGGAGAGCAAAATTGTTTTCGGAAACATACGTATTTCTAGAAGTTAGACAGCTTAAGGTGTTGAATTCTTCAATCCTTGAGTCTACTACACCGATATTGGAAGCAATAGTATGATTTTTCTTGAAGACATCAGCTAGAATATTTGCTTTTTTCTCATCGGTAAAGTTAAAAGAAGAGGGGCTTTTAAGTCCTGGAATAATTCTGTGTTTGTTTTTTAAAACAGATTATATTTTTTATATAATTGCATTATATTCCAGAAGGGCTTCCCACATTTGTCCAAAGAACTTAGCTTGTGGTCCCATTCATTATTGCGTTGATTAGCAATAAGTTTTGAAATTAATTTATTAAGAGTTCAAACATATTCGCGAAAATTCGGATGCCGAAATCTTTGCCAATTTCTTCTCTGAATGTTCCTTATTTTTATTAATGCAACAATAAATGGGGAAAGGGTGGACGTATAATACTTTTTGAGAATTTTTTTCACAGATTCATTAGCACCACTAAGAACCGAAGTAGTAAAAAGTTCGACAGAGCGATCAACATCATCTGTGCTGAGGACGTTATCAATGCGGGTGGGGGCATCACTTAGGTCTCTTTTGATGATCCTTTGAAAATGGTGCCAATCAGTACTCTTGATCTCCTGGATAAACTGCATTTTTGTCAACCCCGAATTTAAAAGTCGACAGTGCACAGGATTATGGTCAGAATTTAGTCCATTTTTACTGATTGGGTTTGAAATAGTGTTTGGACAATTTGTTACAAAAAAATCTAGTACCGAATGACTGCCACGATTAGACGTAGGAATAAACGTAGGACTAGGAAGGAACTAAATAGAATAATGTAGAATTAAAGAAACACTAGAAAGTACATTATCCCCAGCGTTTACTCGAGTTAGGTCTCTATGTCTGCAGTTTAGATCCCCGCCTATTATGTAGTTGTCTTGGATGGAAGTTAGTTTCCTAATATCATTTTGAAAAATCCTTCTTCGGGCATGAGTTGATACACCACCAGGGAAATAAACAAAATAAATTTTTACCAGCTTAACTTCAATCCCTACATTTTCAATATAAGTTGTATTATGAAGAGCTAAGAGCGAATGCTGAATGGTTTTCTTAATTAAAATTGCTACCCCACCACCTCTGTAAAATCGCTTAAGAAGAGGCATTATTTACTCGAGTTAGGGTTTGCCATAAAAAAAGATTCATTATCTGATTGAGTCCAGTGCAGTTGAGATAGATTGAAATCGCCGGATCCTTGGTAGGGCGATTTGCAAGTCCGCTTTTTTTTTGAAAGAACCCATTGCCTAAAGGTGGATTTCTTTGAAATTTCAGTCGCTTCACATGATATCTTCGGACCAAATTTTGCATAAAGAGCATGTACATGCAGTATATAAACTCATCGCATTTATTTCTGAACAACTCTGCCAGGGGAAATAATTACACGCATTTTCATTCATTATATACGGGAAGAACTTGTTCACGTGAGTTGTGTTATTCGTTCCAAGAACTCTCGCGTCTGGTTACTACCACCAAAAACTTCGATCTCTGAATAAATTTATTAGAATCTCATATAAAGTTCATCTAAGTCTATAATATGATAAATAGAGTGGGGCCATTGGTTGGACCCGATCAGTGTGGATTTCGATCTAGCAAGTCCTCAATGGACTAGATACTCGCATTGCGACAAATCATATGAAAGACTCGAGTAAGGTGCATTCGGTAGTATGATAAAAGACATGTACACTATGACGGAGGCATTCCGTATTCCTGAAATTTGCTTGATTTTGCAAGATAACACTCACAAACGCAGTCACCGCAATGAAATTGAGAAATTTGAAGCTAAGTGAGGCTTCAAGCAATAAAATCCCCTATCATGCGAGTTTTCTAACCTGATGATGAGGATTTAATCTGTGCTTCATCGACCTCTCTGGTACTATTTACTTTTAGAGTATTATGCTGCTCAAGTACGCTGATAACTATATTTGCTTTGTTGGCGTAAAATGTGAATGAAGGGCTGGTCAGCTTTTTCCAGACTTCCGAATGTATCGCATCGTGCCTAATGGTTAACGAAGACAGTAAAAAATAGTCAATAAACAAAGTGTTCAGTGGTATTGCGCAACACATTACTCAAGACGTGTACACTTTCGATGTAATCAGAGGTTTTATCCATATTTAATGTAGTATTAATACTAACAATAATGTCAACCTTGAGATTCAATGAAGAACAAAATTTGCTTTTTAGCGCTACTTCGGAGTCAGTAAATGACTGAAATATATCATAGTTCTCTATGGACAAAAACAACTCTCAACACATCACTCATTTTCTCGGATTTAACTTATGACGCCGAACGATTCGAGTTGCGAACTTTAAAGATTAATATTCGTCAGAACTACATTTCAATCTGTATAGACATATATCGTTTTAGATAAAACTGGGGGCTATAGAAGACGCACGCCGATATAGATATTAAGTTAATCGCATGCAAATCCAGCGGCTTTAATGGCCTCTTCATGTTAAACGGAGACACAACAATGATCCCACCAAGACAGCACAGGACCGTTTTCGGTATGTATTGATTGAACTCGTAATCTTCTTAATGAAACCTATTCGACAATAACCAGCGCAACATTTAAGAGACAGCCAGTACTGATAGTCAATAATAATGCCAGCCAGGATGAAGACAAAGGTTAAGTATCAATTGACCTTTGTTATTTTCCTGTTCACTGTGACGGCTCATTGGAAACTTGTTTTGATTACAGACGCATTCTTTTTTTCAAGAATACATTACACGGGAAATGCTTTTAAAAACTATTTATATAAAATCCACACAGATAAGCATTTTCGCAGAATACATTCATTGCCAAAATACCTACGTTGTTTTTTCCCATTTTCAAGGAATGGGCACCAGCAGCATCACTGTGAAGATTTTGACTTAAGCTTGCTTTAGATCGTAAATGATAGTAATTTTACTTTAGTCGTCTGCTGTGTAGTGCATTTGAAGTAATTTCAAAGCTGTTTGTACCCTCAAATCACCCTGCGCACTATTGATTTATTCGTATGTAGATAGATTCCAACAAATAATGTGAATTCCGAAGTAACTTGTATGAGATTCCGCCACGAGTGTCATAAAATTTGTGGCAATAAAATTTCCATTAAAGTTCCACTCTAATTGAATTTTTTAACTGACTTCCCTTGACCTTCCCTTATACAGTCCACATCGTACTACCAATCTAATGCGCACCAATACCACAAGTTTTATCGACCAAAAAAACTGAACCGCAGAAAAATTCAAAAAATAAAAAAGAAATCCTTATTATCTCACTTCCGACACGAAATCCCTGGATTCCTGGTCAGTTGGATGCGTTTGTTTTTTTTTATGTCAGAAAAGGAAAAATCTATAAATTTCCAACGAAAGAGAAATGTCCAAATGGCTTTATTGCCTGGCAGCACTAGGACACTCTAAACGAATACCAGCATCCAAACAATGCCATCGCATAAGAGGCAAACAAAAATTTCGTTCACGTATGGGTGCCTGTGCGAATATAATACATATGTGCTACCATAACTGTCACTCTCGCTGTCAGAGTCACAGTCGCCTCTCAGCCCTAGTCACAATCGCATTGCATTCGATGGGGCTAAACCTCGGTACGGCCTTCGCTTCCATATTCATCATAGTTTCAGTCTGGATTGTAGTGAACAAGTGCGGATACGAATACGAGTAGGAACACTGGTACTGGGCGTCAAGCCCAATGGAGCTCTAATCTGTTTTGGGTAAAGCCATCTGCCAAAAGGCTGAACAAGCAAAATACTGTCATGAGAATTTCACTTAAAAACATCACACACACAATTTTAGAGTGCTGCTAGTGGGTGGGGTGTGTATGTGTCTGATCATTCCGATTCCATGCAACAGGATTGAAATATATTATCCTCTTGGATTTGAGGGAAGGCCTCTTCATGGTTTTCGAAAGAACGAGTGTCGTCTACAGCAGCCAGCAGCACCATGCACTATGGTGAACAATCATCATCACTAAGTTTGAGTTGAGTTGAGTGCGGTTCCAGAATAATCCCCCAATGCCCGTTGCATGCATTAACCTCTCATGTTGAATCTACAAATCTTCGTTACGAAAAATTCATGGCCCTTCATTGTTCTCCTATCGTTCATTGTATGAGTATGTATGTATGTTGGTTTCCACGAGTATGTCCTGTCCAGTCTGATGTTCAATGCTCCATGTTCCGTGTTCAGCTAGCATTGGCTCAAGTATTCCTGACGGTTTGCACCCTAGACAAAATGTTATTGAAGGGGTGTTGGGGTAGCTTCTGGGATCGGGTAAGTGGGTTCATTGAGGAATTATGTCAACACTTCTTCTTTGGTACCAGGTGCACCAGGGAATGCTTAATGTTATTTGAATGCTGGGCATGTCAGGGATAAGAGATTGGGATTTAAGGAGTCTTTCGAAATGCTCAAATTAGGAAAGCAGTCATAAAGTAGAATATATGTAGTGTGGAGGTTTTCTGGAGATGGAGTTTTAGTATTTTTAATTGAATTAATCCTTGGGGTGTGTTGACTTATCTTGCGGAATTATTGGGTGTCCAGGGGCTGTTATTTTAGTGTAAATAATGCTATATTATGGGAATATTTACACGTGTATTCCACAATGACTTGTATCTCGTTATGCAAGTGAGCCTTTGATGTTGTAATTGAAGTAACTGTGTAAATATTTGGTTGTAATTGGATTCAGGAGGCATACTATGTACGCAACCATTTTAATGATGTGAAAAAGTTCAGATAAGTCGACATACAATATTTGACACATTTTGTCAAAAATTGTTTAGAGTCAACAATAGGGTTAGAGTTTTAGTTGACTAAAAACTTATTTAAAAAAAAGAAACAAAGAAAGGACTACAATGCTGCAGCTAAGATCATTCCATAATCTTCGATCCAAGGATAATGAAATCACAGTGCTAGTGGTTCAACTGTAGAGAGC
This sequence comes from Volucella bombylans, assembly GCA_949129095.1. Classification (NCBI taxonomy): domain Eukaryota; kingdom Metazoa; phylum Arthropoda; class Insecta; order Diptera; family Syrphidae; genus Volucella; species Volucella bombylans. Next base: position 323,567,015 of record OX422140.1, read on the forward strand.
TGCTTAAGTGGGAAAGTAACTAAGTCTGGTTGCTTAACTGCACAAGCCACACGGCTTCTTGATGGATTTCGCCACTCTCACTCTGTCTCGACTAAGATAAAAGAGCCGCATCCGTAAACTTTTTTTCGGACTTGTTATTAAAATATTTCGTTCTGAAATATAAACATTTGGCTACATCTAATCTTGGTTACGTCTTAGGTTCAACAATATGCAGAATCTTTCTAGGCCCGGTTCGCATGACGGCGGCGTTATTGGGCCATATTTTTTCGTCGACGATAACGATCGTCACGTTACTGTGAATGGTCACCGATTATTTTTGGCCCGAATTGGAAGATATGGACTTGCACGACATGTGGTTTCAACAGGTTAGTGCCACAAGCCACACAGTACACACACACTACACAGAGTAAGTATGGTGAGCGTGTTATCTCAAGAAACGGGCCAGTCGATTGGCCGCCTCGTTCGTGCGATTTAACGCCGCTTGACTATTTTCTGTGGGGCTACGTTAAGTCATTGGTTTATGCCAACACGCCGACGACGTTGGAAGAGCTCAGAGCCAACATTGAACACAAAATAGCGGCCGTTTCGGCCGAAATGTGTGGCCGAGTCGTTGAAAATTGGGTCCGCGGTGGCCATATGAACGAAGTCGAGTTCCATTCATAAATGTTTTGATTGTACTTCAAGCCGATAATAAAGTTTTTGAAATATCTCAAATGGTTTGCGTTTTATTTAAAAAAAAAGTTGTCAAGTCCTTATTGGAAAACCCGATATATTCGGTTTTCGGTATGTCCATCAGTGCTTCCTGCGATTTTTCCAATACTTCCTCTCGGCTGATGATGTTTTCCGGTGTGGTTTTTTTTAACTCGATTGAACAGAAAGGGAGCCAAATCAGGTGAATTCGGTGGCTGTTGGATGGTATTTGTTGCATTTTTCTTTAAAAAAATTACGAATAATGATGGCACTGTGCGACGGTGCGTTATCATGGTACAAAATCCACGAGTTTTCTGCCCACAATTCTGGTCTCTTTCGGCGAATTGCTTCACGCTAACGTCTCATAACGCCCAAATAATACTCTTTGTTTAATGTCTGGCCTTCTGGCAAAAATTCATGATGCTACATGAACTACACCGTTGTAATCCATGAAAACTGTGAGCATTGCCTTCTTCTTTGACTGAAAACGACGTGGTTTTTTGGTCTCGGCGCATTTGGTGAACGCCATTCACTTGCCTGATGTCTGGATTGCGTGTCGTACTCATAAACCCACGTCGCGTCTCCAGTAATGATCGGAAACTCAAATCATTAACCAAAATGTCTTGGACGGATCCACAGACAATATTCAAGTCCTCCGCTATCTCTCTGATGGTTAATTTGCGGTTATTGACCAATATTTCCTTTACTCCATCCATGTTTTCGCCGGTTTTCGATGTCGATGGTCTGCCACTGCGTTCATCATCTTCGATTGACTCACGACCACTTTTGAACCTCTCGTACCACTGGTAAACCACCGTTTTCTTTAGAGAATCGTTGCCGAAACACTTTTCCAACATATCCAACGTTCGCGCACCATTAAATCCGTTTTTTCCGCAAAATTTAATACAAGTTCGTTGTTGCAAATTTAAATCCATTTCTAAAATTGTAAAAAAATCGCCAACACACACAGAGATAGATGTACTATTGGCTACGTAACCTTTGCAAATGTCAAGCTATGACGCTAAGATTTCGAGGGAATGTCAAAAACAGATGTACCAACTTATCAAAAAAAACAGAACTCAAATCGGAAGAATGGGAGCGCCACACGGTGATTATTCCGGGAATAAGGTGGTATTTCGATTCTTTGGCATAATTACAAGAAGGGTTCAAAAAGTTCGTTGATAGAAGTGAGATATGTTCTTACTACTTAGGTGAATTCTTGACAATATGAGCTCTGGACCACCATACATCTGCTCCGTACTTCTGTATGTCCTATATCAAGTAGATCAAGTGTTCAACTGGATATTGATAATGAATAAGCTTGGAATAAGGCTACATTATTTGAAAAGATAATAACGTCATATCAAGATATATTTTAATATGAATACTCATGATAATGGCATCAACTAGGACCATGATGAACGTTTCTTCTATCCAGATAGCACCGTAAGGAATCGACCAATAAATAGCTTTTTATATATTGGGTTTTTTTTATTTAATACTAATACCTTTTGTGAAACAGTGTTGGAGATTTTTCACGTTATAAATTGTAGTGGAGCGACGAGGCCCACTTCCCCCAAAATGGGCACATTCTCGTAAATATGGAACATTATAACATGATTTCGCTGCGCAAACATTTACCACGAAAACTGATCAGTTGCTTTGGCCGCCGAGATGACCATCAAAAGTAAAGTATATGCTAATAACTCGCAGTCTGTCACGAAGCTGAAAGGAAAATAACGGAAACGGAAACCATCTTAACTGCACCAAATCAGTTTCCTCAACATCGCGTATAAGATGTTGTCTACCGTATTATTTATTTGAACACTTGAAGTTTTATGTCAGCGATCTGATGGATCGTAGGTTTAGTCTATGTGTAGTTATCACAACGGTGTACTCGTAGTTATCACGCCACTTCACGGAGATAAAACACTTTGTTTTTATGTGCTTCGTTGTCAATTCGAACGACAACACAACTCTAGGAATTTAGAGAAGAATCACTCTTGCCAATAAATGCAAGACCACGTTAAATAAAGAGACTTGAGGTCCAGAAAGAACTATGGCATCGAAAGAGTGAAGGATACAGAAATATATACCAAAACTTACATTGCAGGTACTTCATTCCCGGGCGGAGGACCACGAGAAAGAACGACTTTTACAGTGTATCTTTGATGATTTGCAGTTTTAAAGAAAATATAAATCTTCTCATGTATCAAACAGAAATATTTCTCCAGCTATATTCGCTAAATCACTTGAACGGGAGGATAAATTATAAAATATAAAAGTCCGAGGGCATATGTTAAGGAAGAGTTACAGATAGCACTACCCACGAGCAGGTTTTTTTCTTTTTTTTCTGACGGAACAGAGCACTCGGACAAAGAACTACTCCATTGTAATTCTTGAAATTTCTGAAATTTCTCAGTCTTTCGAAGAAAGATGAGAAATCGCTTCAGAGACAAAGTGCCTACAGTACTAGCGCCCACCACGTCAGCGCCGAGTGCATGCAGCCTGATGCCAGCGTAGACTAGACATTCACAGAGGTAGTGCTCTGCAGTGTTATTATCACTTTCACAGCAAGTGTCGCAGGATTTTGTTTCATTTACACACAATACCTTTAATTCCTTAGCATGACGCCAGTAAACAGCCTGACAGAGCTCTCAGAGACGTCGGAAAACATTCGTTTGGTCTGCCGGTAACTTGGAGAGATGTGGTATCATTTGCTCCCATGAGACTTTTGTCTATTGAGTTCCTTGATCCGATTATGACCTGAGACCAAGACTAGACTCTCGAACTATCATAGAAGTCGTAAGAAGATTTAGCACGGATTTAAGTGCAGCTTTAATGCTTCGTCTTTAATGTCCACTGCGTTAAAAAGATTCCTTCAGAGAAGAAGATACCAACAATTAATTAGTTATAACTTCTACTGTATTAAACCTACAGCAATCAAATTGGACTCATTTGATAGGCAATCGATTAATTACATTGCAAACAGCAAGAAGTAACACACTAATAATACACAGCAAAACATCGATATCTTTCAAATTTAAATTTAATAGCCATAACTACTCGTATATGTTTTTTTTTTTTAGAAAAGTAGGGCAACGGATGTTAAGAAATTAAAAAAAAACGCAAGTGGGTATGAATACACTTAAAGTGCCTGAGCACGTGTTAAGTTTTTGAAAAATGGGAAATAGAGAGAAATAAAGATGTTTGGGGAAAAGGAATGGGGAGACTAAATCTTAGTGGAATTGGCTTGTTGGTGATTTCTAGCCAACTCCAGATCTTATTTGATTTTCGTTAACTGAAAAATGAATGTCTTTCGCGTGAGGTTGGGATTCGAACACCAAAACTTCCGCTTTGGAAGCCATTCCACTACCACTTGAGCCGCGGCCAACCATTTCTTATGCACTAAAGCACAATAAGCGCACAAAGATATCGTTACACCAAAAGTATTTTAATGAGTAGATAAATATGTCTTGTGGCTATCATCAGGCTATCATCGGTCAATGACTTAGAACTACCAAGTCACGATTTACTCGTATATCAGCGCAGAGATTAAGAGCAGAAGTATTTTGCAAATCATCAGCAAACGCATTAATTCGCTTCAAAAATGTAAGAGGAAATGAAAGAGCTAAGTGCACGATTGATGTTTACACTTTGCTTAAAACCTCTACACTTACATATAAAGTTTATCCAAAAGTATTGTGTGATCGACTGTGTCAAATGATTTAGTTAGAGTACCTCAGATAAATTTCTGTCATTAAAACTGTTATAAATGTTAGGACAGAAATTCAAAAAAGCTCCTAAGTTTGATCGAAAAGCTTACTAAAAAATGTATTTTTTCCTAGATACGAGGGCGGGTCAATAAGTCCGTGACTTTTTGAATTTCTGACCTCTTTACTGAAGCAGCAACACTGCTCCTGTCAACAGGCATCTGTCAGTTGACTCCTGTCAAAATTTAAACTTGCTGCGTCAGTTAGTTTGTGTTTGATAGCTATTTTTATCAGACTACTCACTAATTTGAGGAGAAAATGGAAAATGGAAAATGGACAATGCAAGGGTGCACACATGTGCAGTTGCCATGGTAAAAATCCATGAATTGGGCTATGAATTGCTCCCTCATCCACCCTATTCTCCAGATTTGGCTCCGAGCGACTACTTCTTGTTCCCAAACCTGAAGAAATGGCTTGGTGGAAAAAGATTTGACTCCAATGATGAAGTCATCTCGCAAACAAAGGCCTATTTTGAGGACCTCGACAAATCATTTTTTTTGGAAGGGATAAAAAAATTGGAGAAGCGTTGGACAAAGTGTATAGAGCTCAAGGGAGACTACGTTGAAAAATAAAATTATTTTTTTATCAAAAAATCTGTGTTTTATTCCAAAAGTCACGGACTTATTGACCCGCCCTCGTATGAATGCATTGTATTCTGTATTGAAAAAAGAATTTAAGCCATGTTGCATATCTGCAACACTATGTGTTTGGAAATATCTTTATGTAATAATGTATTGTAATAATTTAAATCCAATTTGAATTCATCCAAAAGTTATAAACTAACAAACATTATCCATTTACCCTATTTTGATTTTTTCGTGTTAAATATCTGCAATATTACTGTTCTTGCTCTCACTAATAATTATTGCACTTAAATCTTGTATACTTTGCATTGTATAACCGTTGAAAATTTTACTCATTTCTGTAAATTAAATGCCTTTTCTCGTTCACTTGGATTATAACTCGCAAGCAGATAAGTACTATTAAATACATATTTAAAATTTTTATACATTTTGGTCTATGTTTTTTCGTCGTTTGACTTTCTGCTGTTTCTCTTCTGGGTGCTGGTCCTTTTAATTAATTTTTCATTTTAATTCCCAAACAAAGTTTTTGGTCCACATCGAGCCGGATTATATGTTTTTGGTGAATCGTCGCTCTTCGGAATATACAGTTCGCAAATCTTTTACAAACCACCTAAAAACTAATTTCGATTGATTAAAATCTAGCTGTACATTTATCTTTACAGATTAACGGAATCGCCTTTATTCACATTTCTCACTTGGTTTCGCCGGTACAGCTATCTGTAAAATTGATTTAAGTTAGACATTAATTCGGTAATTTAGTGGTAATTACAAGACAGTTTGGTGTCACCATTTTTAGGTTAACAAGTGCACGTGGAATAGACTTATAAAAAGCTTTCGATAGCCTTGATTATTTATAATAGAAAATCGAAATCGCATGTTCATATGATAATTTTAAATAAGGTGAATATAGACAAACTTATATTTTCGCGCTTATCTAAAACGTCGGCTAAGGACAAATTCGAAAATTGCTCGTATTAAAATGACATCGAAGGTCAGGCTTTCAGTTCTTCGTGCAACCCGAGGCAATCTTAAGGGTTCATTAACAAGATTGGCCACATTCACTGAAACCATTACAGAGGACATGTCGCTTGACGTTATTCAATTACGCATAGAGAAAGTCGATGAACTATGGAATCGATTTAAAGCTTCCCAAGAAAAAATATTTGAGTTCATGGACGAGGACGGTTACGTTGATCCCGAACCAGAATTCGAGGAATTTGAGTCAAAGTGTCTTCTGGTTAAATCAGTTCTTCTTTCTGCATTGCGTGAAAGGAATAAGTGTGCAATCGACGTAACTCAAACAAATCCTGTGGCAGCTCCACAAAATACCATCGAACAACTTGTCAATGCAAGTCAATCTCAAGCCAACGATTGCCTTCCCAAAATTCATATCGAACCTTTTTCGGGTAGCTATAGAGATTGGCCAGCATTCCGTGACATGTTTGAAAGCTCAGTACACAATAAACCAAATATATCTCCAATTCGAAAGTTTCAATTTCTTCGCTCTTGTCTGCGTGGTGAAGCCTCAAATCTACTTACCCACATTCCTATGTCGGACGGTACTTATGAACAGGCATGGGAAAGGTTAGAAAGAAGATACAATAGGCCACGGTATATAATCAACAGTTTTTTGGAAACCCTTGCGCAGCTACCAACTATGCATTCTTCGAACGTTAGAGCTCTACGGAAGATATAGGATAACGCTGATGAGCTAATACGTGGTCTCAATGCACTAAACTCATTTGAAAGGGATCCTTGGTGAAGCAACCAAGGGAAAATCTGTGGCTGTGAGAAGCATGCATGTTTCGTCAACAGCACACTGCCATAAATGTAACGCTTCACATGCTTCACAAGAGATTTGGTGAAATCCAAAAGGCTTTGTTTCAATTGTCTACGTGCTGGTCACAATTCGTCACATTGCCAATCAAAGTTTCGTTGTAAAATTTGCAATTCAAGGCATCACAGTCTTGTCCACCTTGGTAGAGTTGAGACTTCAAATGATAGTTCAGCAGTACCCGCCAATGTTCCATCCTTTTCATCGGAACTCACTTCAACCTCAACCTCCACACAATCGAATACAATTGTGTCAACCCATGCAGTTAACTTTCCCCATTTTCGAAAACAAACTTTATTGCCGACTGCCGTTGGTAAGGTTTTGGATGGAAACGGACAGTATCAATCCGTTCCCTTGTTAATAGATTCTGGATCACAGATTTCTTTTGTCACCGAATCGTGCGTCCAAAGACTTAGATTTAGACGAAAGAACGCTCGCATACCAATTACTGGAATTGGCTCAACCTGCGCTGGAAAATCCAGAGGTCTTGTTTCAATGATTATCGGCTCTTGTTTTGATTCAGTCAGTATCGCGGTTGATACTTTCATCTTATCAAGTCTTACGTCAGCGTTGCCTACAATTTCATTTGATGTTAAGAATTGGAATCATATTTCCAACCTCAATTTGCCTGACCCGTTCTTTAATCAAACCAGTCCAGTTGATATTTTGCTTGGTGCCGATAAGGTTTGGGATATCCTAAAAGGCGATGTTGTTCGTGGTTCACGCGGACACCCAATTGCACAAAACACGATCTTTGGTTGGGTGCTAGCAGGAAAATTACTTTCGGGCACGGAGTACAATATACATACTCATCATTCAATCGTCGACATTGACTTAAGTTTGTAAGCCTTTTGGACAATTGAGGAGGTGGACCCCACATTACTTGTTTCGAAAGAGGATAAGGATATCGAGAAGCATTTTATAGAAACCCATCGACGAGACATTCTTGGTAAATACGTCGTCAGACTTCCCTTTAAAACCAAACCACATTTCGGTGACACTCTAAAAGGCGCACACTCGCGATTGAAGGCTATGGAAAGTAGGTTTTCGAAGGATACAAGGCTCCATCAATCGTATTCTAAATTTCTGGACGAATATTTGGCCTTAGGTCACATGGACCGAGTTCCTTCCTCAGAGATATCGAAGTCAAATGTATACTATCTGCCACATCATGCTGTGTTCAAGCCGGACAGTCCTTCTACCAAACTACGCGTAGTATTCGATGGATCCGTCAAGGATACTTACGGGAACTCCCTGAACGATTCGCTCATGATTGGGCCACCTATACAACGTAATCTTTTTTCGGTTTGCGTTAGATTTCGACGCCATAAATATGTCTTTACGGCAGACATCATAAAGATGTTCCGTCAAATTTGGGTAGCAGATGAAAGTGTTGATTATCAGCGAATACTGTGGCGAAAATCACCAATAACACCGGTAGAACACTTTCGTTTACGCACTGTGACATATGGAACATCTTGCGCTCCGTATTTATCGGTACGGATTCTCGAACAACTGGCGCGAGTTATGTACATATCGTATTATGTCCAGCGCCTAGCTGGACTAGCAACAGAAGAGCAGCAATACAAGCAAACGCAACTTCCTAGCAATACAGGAACAACACAACCTGCTGTTAACAACAAGGCTCGGGATCCACTTGACTGCATGCAAAAGAAAGAGAAAATCATCATCGTTATCTCTGGGTCATCACTGAAGAAACGAAGAGACAAAACAACATGTTATCACTCTATGTATCATTGTTTTCATGTCAAATCGTTTTCATACCATATATGGTATTCTTGTTGCTATGCTTGTTGAACTGTTAACTGTCAATCGTCCTCTACATTTTTGTTGTTGCTTTCTTTTTCTTTTATGTACATTTATGTTAAGTGTTATCTTTTGAGGAGAATGAATTACGATTAGTTGATAATTAGAAGTGAATAAAGAAACTTGGATAAAAGAAAACTTTAATTATTTACGAAAACACGCGAAATCCTTAACTGGCGCAGTCGGTAGGATGCTAAGTCCAGCATCGTAGTGAATCTATTTTAAGTAGCTACAATTTAAAAGGACCTCAAGAACACACAACGAGAAGAACATTTTGAAGTGGTGGATTTCAATCCTTTAGTTCTTACCTACGTTAAAGAGCTTCGCGAGTGAAAAAAACAAAATCTATATGCCGAAGTAGATCAAAACTATTTAACAATTAAATTTTTCGAAGCCAGTATTTTTAAGGCTCATCTGCTATACATACGGAAAGGTAATTACCCAAAATAGTAGTGAAAAAAAACACAAAAAAAAACAAAAACAACAACAACAAAGAACAGCAAAGAACAAATTATACTATACGGAAGTGACTGTACTATATGGATTGATATCTGGAGCTAATATTAATTTGACTAAGGGGTGAGTCCAAATTTGTTGCTTTTATCAGTGATCCCTTATGCCTCCTATAAAAAAAATTTCTAGAAATCGTAAGATTAGAGCCAATTGCTTTTTAAATTGTAAAAGTTGGTGTAGAAATTCATTGAATTTATTTAAAGGTGTTAAAAGTGATTCGAAAAACAAAGTGCTTGACTCTAAATTTAGAGTTATTGCTACCAAGACTGAAGGAAACTCTTTTTCTGATCCAAGTGGAGGTTCCAATATGAATCCGAAAGTAAATTTAGAAAGTAGCGATTTATATAGTGCCCATACAATGGATTCGTACGGTATCGCGGTTGCTACGGATGCCTTTAACTCCCTCAGGATCCCTGATGCTGTTAAAGATCTTCCCCATTTTGATGGCAATCCTCGTTCATTGTATGAATTTATTACCAACGTGGAGGAGATTTTAAGCCTCTTGCCACTCATAACGGGAACTGCATACGAAAGAATTATTTTACGCGCAATCCGAAACAAGATCGTAGGACCAGCTAGCGAAGTACTTACTATGTATGGTACGCATCCCAATTGGAATGAAATTAAGGCTAATTTAATCCTGCATTACTCTGATAAGCGCAATGAGACAAGTCTCATTCGTGATTTGCATCAGCTTAGGCAAAACCAAGACACAGTAGAAAGTTTTTACGCAAAAATAATTGACATACTTTCAGCAATGACAAATCACGTGAAAGTTCACGAAAGCGATGCGAATGTTATTAAGTCCAAATTATCTCTATATCAGGAAATGTGCTTAAATACCTTTTTGTCTGGGTTAAAAGAACCATTAGGATCCACAGTTAGGTCAATGAGGCCTAACAAATTGGCAGAAGCACTCAATTATTGTCTTCAATAACAGAACAGCCACTATTTTCAAAACCCCCCGAGCGTACAAACCAATACGTCGCCTAGAGTAAGCCAAAGTAGACCAGCATACACTAATTATCCAACATATTTTTACAGACCAACTCAAATACATCCTCAACAGTTCCAAAGACAGACTAATTTTACGGCCCATTACCCTTCAAACACACAACCCTTTAGACAACCTCAAAACTATTCGCAGCCTTACAATAATAACTCAGGCTTCAGAAAACTTCCACAACATGAACCCATGGACACTTACAGTGCCCACACTAATAGAAGTTCTAAAAAGTCCCATACTCAGCGCAATCAATTACATAACATCGATACAAATTACAGTCCCAATATAAGAACTTCAAATCCTATTCAGGAATATAGTGAACCTCAAAATTATTTCCCGAATCATGACAAACCCAGCTCTTCTTGCCAAAGCATTCAACGTGAAGTAGATGAGGAAAATTTTCATTCACGTGCCTCGGAAAGCCAATAGGGTACTTAGACATAAATAGTTACAATTCATATTTACTACCATATATAATCATTCATAGTATAAATAACAAAAAGTTAAAGTTCCTCATAGATACAGGGAGTAACAAATCCTTCATTAGTCCTGGCATTGTAAACAATACCAATGTACGAACTATAGAACCTGTGGAAATAAAAACAATATTTAATACGAAGTTTATAAATAAAAGGGTAGATATTAACGGGCTAAGAGAATTTAACACTAAGAAGGTTATATCGTTTTATATTTTTAAGTTCCATAACTATTTTGATGGATTAATTGGCACTGATATGATGAAAGATCTTGGCATCAAAATAGATCTAAAGTATTCATTTCTTGAAACCGATCGTGCCAAAATTCGTATAAATTACAAACCAAATTTAATGTCAAAAAGTTATACTGTCCCACCTATGTGCAAAATAGTTGGCCACCTACCTGTTGATATTGAGTTTGGTAGCATTTATATCAAACCAACTAGTATAAATGATTACTTGATAATACCTGAAGGGATTTACAAAGCCCACAATTGGTATTCTTTCGTGGAAGTTATTAATATTTCTGATTTGGCACAGACTTTTCTAATTGAACAGCCACTTAAAGTTACATTTCTTGACCACAATACATACATAGAAATCCATAGTCTTTCAATAAGCAACAATAAACATTTAAATAACTCAAATGTATGTGAATTGCTTCGAACCAGTCATTTGAACACTGAGGAGGAACATGCGATAAAAGCTTTATGCAGAAGGTATGAAGATATTTTCTTTGAAGACGGAAAGAACTTAACGTTCTCTAATGTTATAAAACATGAGATTAACACCAAAGATAATATCCCAGTATATACCAAATCCTATCGATATCCTTACGTGCACAAAGCTGAAATACAAAAACAAATAAATGATATGCTTGGTCAGGGTATCATCCGTCATAGCTTTTCACCTTGGTCGTTTCCAATTTGGTTAGTACCAAAGAAAAGGGACTCAAGTGGAAAAGAAAAGTGGCGGTTAGTCATAGACTACCGCAAATTAAACGAAAAGACAATAGATGATAAATACCCAATACCAAATATCACGGAAATTCTTGATAAATTAGGTAAATCGATATATTTTACCACACTCGACCTCGCATCTGGATTCCACCAAATCGAGGTTAAGGCAGAAGATATTCCTAAAACAGCATTCTCCGTTGATAATGGGCACTATGAATTTGTTCGGATGCCGTTTGGACTAAAAAACGCCCCGTCGACATTTCAGCGTGTCATGGACAATGTTCTACGAGAGCTTCAAAATAGAGTATGTCTAGTGTATATGGACGACATCATCGTATTCTCGACATCTCTACAAGAACATACTAAAAATCTGGAAGCAGTGTTTCAAAAGTTAAGAGATGCCAACCTGAAAATTCAACTTGAGAAGTCCGAATTTCTGCAGAAAGAGGTCTCCTTCTTGGGACATTTGGTTACAGCCGATGGGGTTAAACCTAATGCCGACAAAATTAACGCTATAAAAAAATTTCCATTACCAAAAACCTCTAAGCAAATAAAATCATTTCTTGGACTTCTCGGTTACTATCGAAAATTTATCAAGGACTTCGCTAAACTTACAAAACCTATGACAAACTGCCTCCGCAAAGGTAAGGGTGTAAAAATCGATTTCGAATACATCAATTGCTTTGAAACCTGCAAGACGCTATTGTGTAACGAACCTTTATTACAATACCCAGATTTCTCAAAGCCCTTCAACCTTACGACGGATGCGAGCAATGTTGCAATAGGCGCTGTACTGTCACAAGGGCTCATTGGTTCAGATAAGCCGATTTGCTATGCAAGTCGGACTCTATCGAAATCCGAGCAGAATTACAGTACAATTGAGAAAGAACTCTTAGCAATAGTTTGGGGTGCAAAGTACTTTAGACCTTACCTTTTTGGACGAAAGTTCCATATAGTAACCGACCACAAACCACTTACATGGCTTTTTTCGTTAAAAGAACCAAATTCGAAACTGGTTCGTTGGAGGCTCAAATTAGAAGAATTTGATTACGATATTACTTTCAAAAAAGGTAAACAAAACTCCAACGCTGATGCCTTATCTCGAATAGAGATAAACACAAACGAAACGAATGAGCCTTCTTATGAAATAGAAAATATTGACCTTTTATCTATTCAAAACAATGTAGATGAAAATGATAACTTGTCCACTATCCACTCAGCAGAAGAGAATTTCAATGATGGCATTCCGATATCGGAACGTGCAATAAATGAGTTCTCTAATCAACTTATTCTGAAAGGTAATGCTAGTAAAAGTAGCCCGGATGTTAAGTTTCAAATACTGTTTAAAAGAAAGAAACGGTATACAATAGAATATAGCAAAATTAGTGAAGAAAATTTCATAATTAATGCTTTTAAAGATTATATGAGTACTAGAAGACTTACCGCGGTACTAACGGATGACAGTACATTCAAAGTTTTGCAAACTGTATACTCTAAATATTTCAGTAATAGTTCCTTAAAGATAGTTAGATGTCATATTATGCTAAAGGATGTAACAGGTTCTGATGATCAGGAAAAAATAGTTCGAGATTATCATAAAAGTTCCAACCATAGAGGAATAAATGAAAGCTTCGAACATATAAAAAGAGAATCCTACTTTCCAAATATGAAGCATCTTATTACGCGTATTATTAATAATTGCGAAATATGCCATAAATATAAGTATGATCGTAAAAAAGAGCGTTTGAAATACGAAGTTACAGAAACACCATGTAAGCCTTTGGAAATACTTCATTTGGATATATACTCTATCCACAAAGAGAACTTCTTGACAATAATAGACAAATTCAGTCGATTTTCCAGCGTATACTTACTTACTGCGAGGAATAGTCTAAATTTGATAAAATCTCTAAAACACTTTTTTTCCCATCATGGGATTCCGAAAAAGATAGTCACCGACAATGGTAGTGAATTTGTGTCTATTTTGTTTAGGGACTTCTTAGAGATTTACGGGATAACCTTTCACACAATATGTGCCAAAAGTTCGACAGGGAATTCTCCTATAGAGAGGTTCCATTCCACCTTAACTGAATTAATACGAATTATCAAATCTGAATGCAAAGACAAACCCATTAGCGAGATCGTTGATGAAGCTGTTATTACATATAATAACACAATCCACTCTTCTACTAAACTATCCCCTTTTGAATTACTAACTGGTCACTTCACTAAGAGTAATCCATTTTCCATTACCGAAACAGCAAAAACGAAGCAAGAATATCTTGGGGAACACATAAAAAGGTATGAATCTCTGTCCAAACTTGTACACCAAAGAAGTTTAGTAAATAAACAAAATCTTATACATAAACTCAACGATAATCGCAAAGACCCACCTAACTTTTCACCAAATGAAAAGATTTTTGAGGCTGACGATAGAAGGAATAAACTAGCCCCTAAATTTATCGAACATTCAGTTATAAAAGATAACAAAATTACAGTGGATACAAAAAAGAGGAAAGTTCATAAGCAAAAAATAAAGAAAAAACGTAAATTTGCCGGTTGAAACTATGATCTTGTTTTATTCGTGTGGGCATTTGTAAATCGTTATTTTCTTCGACATAGCGAACATACTGGAAGCAAATTAATTTATGGATGTAGAGTTGTAGTGTGTATGTTAATCTCGAGTCACTTTTTTTCCCCCTTCTTATTTACACCCACAATAAATATGAAATATGTACGCATATATATACAAAACTTATACGTTAACTATTTCTATTGCAACTGGCTTTAATTAGCGTTTCACCACTCCCATTCCCCTTGATCGACAAACTGATAAAATGCCTCGAATTTGGATAAACGTCTTTGAATCGGTACATGCGCCTAAGAATTAGTAGAAATGAATCAACAACTAGCAAAGCCAAAAGACTCATCATCAAGATTCTCTGCAACATACACTATGGCCATCACTCATCCATACGTGCTGGCCATTCTTCGGGGGGAGAAGTTATGTACATAACGTATTATGTCCAGCGCCTAGCTGGACTAGCAACAGAAGAGCAGCAATACAAGCAAACGCAACTTCCTAGCAATACAGGAACAACACAACCTGCTGTTAACAACAAGGCTCGGGATCCACTTGACTGCATGCAAAAGAAAGAGAAAATCATCATCGTTATCTCTGGGTCATCACTGAAGAAACGAAGAGACAAAACAACATGTTATCACTCTATGTATCATTGTTTTCATGTCAAATCGTTTTCATACCATATATGGTATTCTTGTTGCTATGCTTGTTGAACTGTTAACTGTCAATCGTCCTCTACATTTTTGTTGTTGCTTTCTTTTTCTTTTATGTACATTTATGTTAAGTGTTATCTTTTGAGGAGAATGAATTACGATTAGTTGATAATTAGAAGTGAATAAAGAAACTTGGATAAAAGAAAACTTTAATTATTTACGAAAACACGCGAAATCCTTAACTCGCGCGATTATCGTGAAGACTATCCTGTCGCATCAGAGATAGTTCTTAATGACTTTTACGTCGATGATGTAGTGTCGGGTGGCGATTCAATCCCTGATATCGTATTTAAAAAGCAACGTCTTGTCGAGCTTCTCTCAAAAGGTGGCTTAGAATTAAGCAAGTGGCAAAGCAATTGCGCGGAACTACTTCAAGAAGGACAAATGCAAAGTGATTGTGTTTCGATGGATGAAGAAAATGATTCGTGGGTGAAAGTTCTTGGTCTCTACTGGAACTCTAATTGCGATTGTTTTTCGTTTCGATTTAACTTGTCTCCCCAAGAATCTAATACTAAACACGAAATTTTAAGGGATATTGCACGCATTTTCGATCCTCTCGGGTTTCTCGCACCGTCGGTCGTTCAATTTAAAATACTTCTCCAAGAACTTTGGCATCAGAAACTTAACTGGGACGATCTGCTCCCAAATTCCATCGCTGCACAATGGTCTAACAGTCGTCAGCAGCTGCATATGCTGACTCAAATTAACATTCCTCGATCTATCGGCTTTCCCCTTTCAAATGAATCGTTCCAACTACACGGTTTCTCTGACGCTTCAGTATCCGCGTATGCTGCGTTTATATATTCTCGTTACGTGCTTCCAAATGGACATATTGAAACCAATATTGTTGCAGCTAAGACTCAAGTTGCCCCCATAAAGCAACTTACAATCCCTCGCTTGGAATTGTGTGGAGCACTCTTGCTCACACGATTGCTCGCCGCAGTACAAAAATCGCTAAATATGACTTGTTCGAATGTATTCGCTTGGTGTGACTCGCAGGTTGTTCTTTCCTGGCCCTCGTCTCCTTCTCGTCGATGGGATATTTTCGTGGGAAATCGAACAGCGGAGATCGTAAATACAATCCCAAGGAGCAGATGGTTCTACGTTAGGTCGGATCAAAATCCTGCAGACTGCGCTTC
Source organism: Volucella bombylans (assembly GCA_949129095.1). Classification (NCBI taxonomy): domain Eukaryota; kingdom Metazoa; phylum Arthropoda; class Insecta; order Diptera; family Syrphidae; genus Volucella; species Volucella bombylans. The sequence continues at coordinate 323,583,113 of OX422140.1, forward strand.
GAGCGGCATAGCACCTTCTGTCTTAATTAAACACTCCATCTGGTGGACAGGACCTCATTGGTTACGGCAAAATGAAAATGACTGGCCTGTCATTAAAAAGATTGAAGAACATCCAGATTGTAAGGACGAGGAGAAAAAGCATTATCACCATTCGTTTCCAGCTTTCAATATTGATCACATATTTGATTCCTTATCATCTCGCGTATCTCGGTGGCATCGTTTGATTCGAATTACAGCTTTTATTTTCCGCTTTATCTCTAAGTGTCGAAAGCAGTCACATGCAGCAACAGAAATACTTCAAGCCACGGAAATAAACGACGCGAAGCGTTTTTTAATAAAATGGCTTCAAAATTAAAGTTTCGGAGACTCTATCGCATTTTATAAGAAACACGGTCATTTCGCGAAAAATAATAAAATTGCTTGTCTTGCTCCCTTTCTAGATGATGATCAAATTTTACGCGTAGGAGGCAGAATCCAACAAGCAGATCTTTCATTCGACACCAATTATTCTACCCAGGGAACATAACATTACCAAGCTGATTGCTTTTGATTTTCATCACCGTTTTCTACACCCTGGAGTTACAGCGCTGTTCGTCCTTATTCGGCAGGAATTTTGGATCCTCGGCTGTAGGAATCTTCTGCGCAAGATAACGCACGATTGTGGAAAATGTTTTCGACAACGGAAATTAACGGCAACGCAAATAATGGGAAACCTTCCGGAGGCAAGGATACAGAAGAGTAGACCGTTTACACACTGTGGATGTGACTATGCTGGGTAGATTTTCCTCAAAACGAAATTTGGTCGAAAAACAAAAAAAATTCAAAAAGCTACATTTCTTTGTTTGTTTGCCTTGTGACTAAAGCTATTCATTTGGAGCTCGTCAGCGACTTAACTACCAACGCCTTCCTCGCAGCACTCCGTCGTTTTATCGCTCGTCGTGGGAAACCTTCGCATATGTACTCGGATAATGGTACTAATTTCCGTGGATCTGCAAAAGTGTTGTCTGATATGCACAAACTGACATTGTCTGAATATCATAACTCCCTAGTTTCAGAGTCCCTTGCTCGCGATGCCATTACCTGGCACTTCAACCCTCCTTCCGCACCAATTTTCGGTGGCTTGTGGGAAGCGGGAGTTAAATCTGTTAAACAGCATCTAAGACGTGTCATTGGTCCAGACATCCTTACTTTTGAAGAGCTATATACCCTTTTAACTCAAATTGAAGCCATACTAAATTCTCGTCCTTTGTGTCCAAGCTCCGACAATGATTTAGATCCACTAACTCCATCTCATTTCGTTCTAGGTGAATCATACTCAGCTGTTCCTGAACCTTCATCGGATATACCGCAAAATCGACTTTTATGCTGGCAAGCCATTCAAGCTAAGTTGCAAGGATTTTGGAAACGCTGGAGTATGGAGTACCTCACCTCTCTTCAACAAAGGCCGAAATGGCTAAATCCGCAACGAGATTTTAAACTCAACGATCTGGTAGTAGTAAAGGATTCCAATCTACCACCCGGCAAGCGGGCCATGGGGCGAGTCATTTTAGTCCACCCAGGTGAAGATAATCGTATTCGAGTTGTCACTGTACGCACTGCTACTGGAAACCTAATTCGGCCGATACACAAACTGGCACTATTACCTTTAGCCTGAAACTATGTTCCAGGGGCGGGGGAATGTGTGGAAATATCTTTATGTAATAATGTATTGTAATAATTTAAATCCAATTTGAATTCATCCAAAAGTTATAAACTAACAAACATCATCCATTTACCCTATGTTGATTTTTTCGTGTTAAATATCTGCAATATTACTGTTCTTGCTCTCACTAATAATTATTGCACTTAAATCTTGTATTGTATAACAGTTGAAAATTTTACTCATTTCTGTAAATTAAATGCCTTTTCTCGTTCACTTGGATTATAACACGCAAGCAGATAAGTACTATTAAATACATATTTTAAATTTTTATACATTTTGGTCTATGTTTTTTCGTCGTTCGACTTTCTGCTGTTTCTCTTCTGGGTGCTGGTCCTTTTAATTAATTTTTCATTTTAATTCCCAAACACTATGCATTAACGACCTTTTCAAAAACCGTTGAAAAATGAAAGTAAAAAGATCGGTCTGTAATTATTTAATAATTTATTATCTCCTTTTTTGAATAAAGGTGTACCTTGAGCTAGCTTCAAATCATACATTTAAAAGCTTTTGTTGGAAATGTGGCAAAAAAAATCACATACATTAAGAGTAATTTTCCTCAGAAAAGTATTAGAAAACGAGTTTGAGTTGACGGTATTCGAATTTTTATGAGACATTATGATTTTGTATATGTAATTCCAATAATGTGAATGGCTCGAAAAAAAACTATGTGGGGAAGACATTTCACTCGCGAAATAGGAGCATATAGTAATGTGAACTCAATTATCTGAAATCACATTACCAACATTACCAAGGAAAAATATTTGTTGAACCCACAAATCAGTTAATTAGATGTGTTTAGTTACAATTTTATCCGAATCTTTTAAGATTTGACCACATTCATTCGGATTTGTTTTTTTTTCCGGTTTTCGATTACTAATTTCAATCCTGTTTTAGTATTACCCTGTATATTTAAAAACTGTGCTGCCGTACAAAAAATCGTTAGAGATTTCCCTACTAAGTTTTGTATACACTATACTTAAATTAAGATTACGAAGATGTTTTAATTTTTTATTTGAATCTTGTGCGTATTTTTGGTAGCTCAAAGCTAACTTAGGGTTTGTATAAGAAATAAATAGGACTTGGAAGAATTGTTTGCATTTACTAAATTTTCGCAGCACTCAAAACGTAATATATTATTAAGTTCAACGAAATTAGTTTTGGTAAAAGAGTTGGAGGATGGCATCGTACTACGATAATTTTTATAAATCTTTTTTCACGTCATACAGTGATCTGATATCTGCAATTCAATTACAGAGCTACTTAATGACTAATTTTGAGAGCTCGATATCATAGATCCACGTTTCGGGCATACCCCAATAAACTTTACCTGGATAGTGTTAAAAAAAACTAAGATATTTAATTTCTGAAGTGGAAATCCATTTCAATTGAAAGTAAATCCTCAGAGACAATATTCTTGCAACACGAAACAGTTTGTTGCACTTATCCTTACCTTCGCTTATAATCCTCCAATTTCTTAAACTACATTCTCAAATCCTCCAGAAATCATACAGAAAGCAAGAGGGAACTGAAAACCAATTTCACGAAGATATCTTCTGCAATCATAAGACTACAATTCTACGAATACAACTCTAACTCCGACTGCAATACCCCAACTACTATTGTAGTTAATTGAAAAATAAATGCCCCTGCTATCAACTATAAAATGCGAGAAGGACCTTTGCCGGATGCAGGTTGGTATAACAAAAATCCAAGGTATAATAACTCAAACGCTCACAGTGGATCTAAGAAATGAAAGTCATAAATTCATTTTGAAAGGACATAGCGAAAGGAAAAGGGTTTTATGATTGTAAAGTTGTAAAGTTGCAGGAGTTTGTGGTTACCTTGTAACTGAGAAGGGGGACTTAATTCCGGTTTTCATTCTGTTCTGTTCATCTGTACAGTTGCACTAATTCCACTGGAGACTGCTTTGCTGCGATTAAGGACTCTCCGGGAGCAATTAAAACCAAATCATCTTGTTTACAAATTGTTGCAATTCAATTTACTCGTGCATACGTGTATGTATGTGTATTTACCTTACCCAGGATTACGCGACAGTGTAACGTAAGGACTATTAAAAAAGGTCTTTAGCCGGGCAAATATTTTTATATTTCTAAATACTTTTGAATCAAAAGTTTTGCTACGCGAATATGTGAGGCCTAACGAGAAAATATACACGAATGTTCCATAGCATACATGGGTAGAAAAGTCCATCCTATGCATGTCCTCTAATAAGTTTTGATTATCTTAACTCTTATTTGTTGTTGGTTTCTTAATATATGGGAATTCAAATTTACCGATGATACCTTTAGTGCCCCTTGGTGTAATCACTTCTTTGCATACAATTCTACATTTCAAAGGATCCATTCCAAATGACGTGCTCCCTATAAATTTCTCTGAATAATTACGGTAAGGGTACTGTTTTTTTATGGTTGAGAAAGACAAGCCTCTTTTATTCTGCTCCACACTACTAATGTTTATGTTCCGTTGCCTAGCAGAAAGAAATATCCCCTTCGACTTGGTGCAACGCTATTCGCAGACTAATATTGTTCTCGGAAGTTACACCTATTGTGCCACACCAGCGTATAATTTTGGGCAGTGAATCTTTTGAGCAGAATTCCCTCTAACACTAAAGTGTGACATTAAACATTGATTGCAAAAGTTTCAGCTTCGATTTACATGCCAAACAATTGTCAAACTGGATACCCCCAACTCAATTTTTACGCGTGAATATGTCAATCAAATTCTCAAAAAAAACCCCATGACGCAGGACCGAGCACACTTTAGATTAGAACTTACCTTATACTCATCGTAATTCCTACTTTAATGATCTACTGGGGAGAACTACTGATTTTTAAGTTTCACCTTAACCTTCGACTTGCTTCTCACTGTTTGACCTTTTGCCTGTCTTGCTTCTCACATCAATCAGTCCTTTATACATTTATCTATTGCGCTCCCCATTAACAGTACAGTAACAGCTCTTTCATTTGCATCTTCGAAGAAAAATGGACCAATGATTCCACCAGCATAGAAACTACAACAAACAGTACATTCTTCTTGATGTATGTAATGATTGTTTTGAGGATTTTCTTCTCCCCAGATGGGACAATGTTTTTTTGTTGACGAATGCATCCAATGTGAGATGAGCTTCATCACTAAAGATAACTTCGCGATATGTCTGTATATTCTAAAAATCGGCCAATTTCATAATAAGTTTGTTAACTTAAATGCGTTGTTCTCGCGTGTAACTCGTATCTATGTAAAATTGTACATGTGTCTACTTTACAAATGTCAAAGATGACATAAAAAAAAAGTTAGCGTTCAGAAATTATTCCTTACTGACATCTAGGCGCGACTTTTAAAAGACCCAGTCTATCTTCTAGAATCTTAAGTTTACCAGACGTTGCAAGGTTAAATTAAAATAATTTACAGATATAAAACAAAATCAAGATTGAAGAAATTGGGGACCTAGGTGCGGATATAAATACAGTATATATATATATACAAATTTGAAATAAATGAAATACCATATCTAGACTCTATAAATTCTGATGCTGTCATTCGAAAGGCTGTTGAAAAGTTTTTCTGTTAGTTTGAAATTCCTGAGGAAGATTGTTAAGCGCATGAACTGCAGACACAAGGAATGCAATAAATGAATGTGGATATAATGAGTTTCTTGACTATATTAGACTGCACAAATTGAAGCATTTCAAACACATAAATGGGAGATTAAATCCTGCAACAGAAGATGTTTTGAGGAAATAAAACTGACACAATCATTAAGAGTAACTTTAGACCTATATTTACAAACACTATCTAGACAGGGGAACTAAGAGCAGTTAAACATAAAGAATGACATTGTAGGCGGTTTACCCTTTTTTCACAGAGGAACGCAAAAAAAGTTAATATGAAGGCCAAGGTATGTGGCAACATCGACAACTTTAACATTAATGGGGTTACTATCAATGACATTATGTGAAAAATCATTCGGACAGACTTTATTTTTCGAAAGCAAAATACATACTACTTTTGAAGGGTTTAACTTCAGTTTATTACCAGTTAGATATACCATATTCTTAAGATCTTCATTAACTCTTGCATTGCAATCTTCCATAAGGCCAATCGGGCCGAAATATGTATATAACCACATCATCAGCATACATATGAATACCACAGGTTTTAACAATGATCTGGACGGCACGAAACCTTGTGGAACACCAGCGTGTATAATTTTGAGATTAGAGTAACCAAGATGTATAGTAACTGACTGTAACATTCTATTTTCGAGATAACAATTTAGTAATATGAGAAATTTAGAATATGAGGAATTTATCTACAACCTTTCTTAGTAACAGAACGTGATCAATGCAGTCAAAAGCTATAGAAAATCAAGGAGAACTGCTATACAAATTTCATTATAATCTAAAATAGATCTAATCTCACTTATAACTTTTAAGACAGCGGACTTATAACTATGTTTTGTCAACGAAAACAAGATTGCCATTTCGACAGCTAATTCTTATCTTCTAAGTATGTTTGGATCTGAATAGGTAGTATTTTCTCAAAAGCCTTAGACAAAAAATATAAAAAACTGATAATTCTTATTGGAATGTAGTTTGGATTATACTTTTTTGGAACTGGTATAATACTAGCTACTTTCCATTTGCAGCGGAATTGAGAACTGCAAATGCAAAAATTAAAAATGTGATGTATGCAGAATATTATATGATGATGTATAAGCTTTAGGCACTTTGGAGAAATATTATCAGGTCCTACGTTACTCGATTGAACTGAGTTGATTATTTTGAAAACATCAAATTTAGTTTTAAAGCTCTTTGATCAACACAGAAAATCGATGGTGCTGAGGGAACTGGCGCTAAAGATTTATTTACCTCGTTTAGAGCTATTGAGTGTTTTTCGGTTACTACTCTAAGATTTTTCAAATTTTTCCAAAGTTGCTTAGGGTCCAGTTCAACGTCAAGTTTCTTTTCTCGAAAAATAGTATCTTTTGGCATTTCGTACAAGAGGTATAACTTCATTACGTATGCTGCGATATTTCAATTTTTAATTGAGGATTACGCTTAAATTTCTTGAAAAAACGCTCTCTTTTAATTATCTTATGTTGAATTGCAGAATTATAACTATATACCAATGACAAGAACAGGACTTAACACTCTTAGTTACAATCGGGACGAAATTATTAAGCATGACTGCATTATTATTATCATTAACGTAAGTTTTTAAATAAATATCGTACCAATTCACACTATAAATCACTTTATAAGTTCATCAAGGCTATTCCGAATTAAAACGAAATGTGCGAGTGTAATCACTGTAATAGTACTTAGATGCAATATAAATAGATAACAAAATATTAAAATAAAATAATTCTTAGAACTAAGATAAATTGCTATATGGCTTGAAATAGGAGGGATGGATGGGAGTTAGGGTTGGGTTGTTGAGGAGCAAAAGTAAAGGAGGATTACACTTTTAAAGTTTGCAATTTTAAAGGATTGTTAAATGAATAAGATTGAGATTTAATTTTTATAATTTTAGGTAGAAATATTCAATTTCTTGAATTGATGTATTGTTGCAGTATGCAACCTAGTAGTTTTTTTTTAAATGTTCAGAGATATGGTCATATGGTATGAATACAGTCTGATAGGAAATCGTCAAAAAACATGCAAAATAATATTGGCCCAGAAATTGACCTTTGAGGAACTCCTTGAGTTAAAGCCTTTAGTGAGGAAGATCTGCTCAGGGAGATTACTCTCTGAAATCTGCCTGGCAAATAACTGTTGTTACTGAAGCCGAAGGATGAGAGTTTTCGAGTTTCCCGCAGTTGATTATCTGAGCGAGATATGCAATAATTTGGGGTAAAATATGTATGTTTAAAAAAACGAATAGGTATTGTATACCATGCTCACCAATAGACTTAGACTTAATCGCCGTAACACATTTCAAAATCAATCTATGCACAAAACTCACTGAGTCCAAAATTTGGTTGGTATCAAAATCTACTGCAGATAGTTCAAATTTATTTAATATTTCAGGATCGAGGTCACATTCTGAGTCATTGCTATTGGAAGAACCGATCTTCCTTAAGTTGCTCCAGAGTTTTTTAACGGATAGGGAGATACTGAGTTTTGAAATGTACAAATTCTGTTCGGATGAACGTATTGTCATAGTGGCGTGATTCCACGCCTTGAATTAATCACAAGAAGTAAGCAAAAGGCAACTTGGGTTTCGAATTAGTAGTAGTAGTACTACTATTAATTTACTCTTTAAAAAATTCAAATTATTACAATACAAATAGTTATTGAAGTTACATTATGGAATATAATATATGAATTAAAAAAAGAAACTGCAATCTATAGTTCAGAAGGAACTAGAGGCGAAAATTGGGAGCCATGTAGAAATTAATAACAAAAATAAATAAAAAGATAGAAAGAAAGATAGTGGGGTCGCAAATTATATTGAGATATTTATTAGTAAGTTGACAACAAATAGGAATGAAAACACAGCAAGATACTAATATTAATATAATATAAGGAGAGAATTATTTAGATTATAACACAAAGCAGGTTAGAAATATCATCATAGCTTTTATTCAATAGCCATAGTTTTAACATCTTTAGAAATACGGATTTAATTCTAACGATAAAACCGTAAAAAATGAGTTCCACCCCAGGAAACTAAACCATATTCGAGCCTAAAATGGACTAACCCATAATAGATGCACTTAAGAAGATCTCGGGAACAGAATGATTTTAAAAAGTATAACTGTCTTGTGGCAGCTTTAAGGTATTTTTTAAGCGCACTGGTATGGTTTGACCAACTCATCTTCCAGTCAAGTGTAACACCAAGATACGAGTACTTATACGATTTAACATTTTCTATAACGAAGAAATTCTCAGAACATATAAGGGACTCAAAATATGTTTGTGCGGTTGTTCCTGATTTACAAATATTTTTACTATGTAAAAATTTTCCGCATTTTGCATAGTCGAAATAAAACGCACCAAAGTCCAACTCCCTTCCACATAGATTAACAACATCATCTTCGTTTTATCACTAATCACCTGATTATGCTGTTGGAACCAATGACCCAGAACTTCCAGGTCATGATTCATGTCAACAATTAAGTTTAATGGAGAGTTACATTGAAAAGCACATGCCATGTCATCAGCAAACGCATTAATCTTACTACGAAAGTTCTGAGAAAAGAGTGAGTTAATTAAGATTAACAAAAGTATCGGTCCTAGCACAGAGCCTTGAGGAACTCCTACGGAGATGTTTCTAAAAGAACTCATTTGCCCATTAATTTTTACCCTTTGTTTCCTATTTGATAAATACGACCTGAACCAATTATGTATTGTATATTACCCCTAAAACCACAATTTTATAATTTTACTAAAAGAATATTATGATCGACAGTATCAAAAGCTGTCAGATTTCTGAAGTTAAAACTATCATAAATATTTGTGCAGAAATTTAACAGGGCTCCTTCAGTTGAAAAACCTGACCGAAAATTGGTACTTGCTAAAGAATCTATTTTTATCTAAGAATTTGATCATTCAGTTGAGCAAGCTCAACCAATACAAGAACTGCCAATGCGCAGTGATGGCGCCATTATTGTTCAATGATTTCGAACTTTTTTTTGCCCAAAACGCATGAGCTGAAATTGGTCGACATGTGGTTCCAGTAACCCGGCGCTACATGCCACACAGCACGTGAATTGACGGATCAATTGAGAAATGAGTTGATTTATCTCTCGTTTTGGACCGGTGAATTGGCCGGCTAGATCGTGTGATTTGACGCCTTTAGACTATTTTTTATGGGGACACGTCAAATCACTCGTCTATGCCGATAAACCAGTGCCAATTGCGGTCTTGGAAGACAACATTACACGTGTTATTAGCAAGAAACCAGCCAGTATGATGAGCCACTTAAAACGTAGTGATGGACAACATTTACATGAAATAATCTTTAAAAAGTAAATGGCAAGCAATGATTTATAAACTCAAATAAAAATTGTATACACTTACGCTCAAAAAATCACACATTGTAACAATAATACACATCAGTGTATTGTATTATTATTGTATTGTATTGTATTATTGTATTATTGTATTATTGTCAGATCTTGTTTTCCGCATTATTGATATCAATTCTCTCATATTGAAAATTTATATAGCTTTAGCAGTAACGGTGGTCATGGAGAGTGGGAAGGGGGAGTGTTTGATATAGGTGCAGTGATAATTGAGCAGAGCGTCTCTCGCTTGCAGTCCTTTTTAACAAACATGAAGTTGATTTTCACTTCTCATGTAGACCAACATCGTCTTTCAGGGCGACACGAGTAATGAAAGTAATGCAAAATAACTGAATTTGACTATGGAGCATATTGGATTAAAAATTTTAATTTTCAACAGTTGGGCAAACCAATCTGGTTAGGGCCGCTTTCTATCCGAAAAATTCCTCGAACCTGAGCTCAATGTCTCCTTGTCATCTAAGATGATGAATTCGAATCTCAGCGATGGAGTGTACATCGCTATATAGTCAATATGGTTCATTGTTGTACATTCTACCCCGGATTCCGAATTCAATAGAAAAAACTTTTCTCTCGAAGCAAGTAATGCGCCATACATCAGGATTGGGGCAATCTGAGTCTCGTAAGCTAAATGAATTTCAACGACAAACAATTTGCATGAGATTCCATAATCAACACCGATTTCGCTTTTGGACAGGGTTCTACATGTGGATAGAAAATCTCCAGCAATGTTATCATATGCAATCTGAAAAGTCGGCAAACAGTTCGATTTGGGGTTCCAGGTTCTCTTTTCTTCAGAAAAGAAGTGATATTCTAGATTTTCTGCACCAAACGTGACTTCTACTACGTTCCTATCCAAACTACTACCAGCTTTTGTTCGATTTTGCTTGCCTCACATTTTATTTCTAGCTTCTGATACATTTTATGAACATCATTGCTACAGCAGCACCTCTTCATTTCATCGATCGTTCACCACCCTGGCCATTCCAAAAATAAATAGTGTTCGCGAAAAGCATCAGCTGGTTTGCTCCCTGTTATGAAGGAACCCGCATGTTAGCTAACAATGTCGCGCCATGATATTCTGTGCTTGGATTTTGCAGACTAACACTTCTCAGGAAAAATTTGGTGACTTGATCTAAGTAGCTCTATTTGCTTGCGATAATAAACAAATTCTTTGCAGTCCACCTAACTGCAAAATCAATTAGCCTGTTTTCGAAGATTGTCTTTTTTTCTCTTTTAGCGATAGAAGTTGGGTAAAGGTATGTTCCATTGCTTTTTCCAGGCTACGATACTATGGTTCCTTTCAGCTTTGCCATCGTTAGGTTGACCATTTTGGTCTCACTCGCTTTTGGATCTAACCTTTCTTTTACCAAATATGTCGACAGGTAACAATGAAGATACGATGAGTACAGAATCACTCGAGATGGTTCAAAATGCACTGGTGACTCTTAGTGAAGGGATCTGACTAGCAGCAGATCCCTTGCGCCTCTTGATCATATTTTCACTCCATACAGGAGTATAGAATTCAGCGCTATAGCAAGAAGGTTTTATTCGGTTTTGGCTCTTGTAAGTGCACTTACAGTTTTCGATAATTTCTTGCACATCTGATTAAGGTGATGTATAAAACTTAAACAGCTGTCAATCATAATTCAAATTTCATACCATCAAACTCGATAACGATAACGATTATCGTTTCGCGAATTTTTCTTCCATCTAATCCTTTGAAGAAGAGAGTCATCGATCCCAAAAGCACGCATTTTTGACTAACTTAATATTTCGACGCCTTAGAAATATCAAGTGCGTTCGTCAGATTGTTGTACGCTTTGCTTCCACTCTTCGGTGAGAAATAGCTTACGCAGTGGTTTTGCCTCTTCACAAGAAGGTGAGATATACCATTTGGACCAGCGGATTTATGTATATTAAGATCTTTAACTACTCTTGCTACTACACAAGTGCGAAAGTGGATTTGTCCCAGTGAAGATTCGACGCACTCAAGTGTAGGCAGAGACAAAGCACAATCTGGGAGTGTGGCCGCAAGGTGTGCAGCAAGCAGACTAGCCTGGTCTAAAGAGCTGAAATCTGGAATGTCATTGTGAATGAGCGTCGAGATGGAGGATGAAGCGGAATTTCTAATGTTTTTGACGAACGACCGGCAATGTACGGTTGTGATTGTTTCGGTGTAGCACAGTATAACTCCTTCTAGCGTTTTTGCTATAACCACAACGGCAATGTTATCAGCGAATCCCATAATCGACGCTTTGCGTGGAATCCGTAGGCGTACAATTTTATCTAAGATCAGCTAAGCTCATTTCGAAGCCTTCAATTCAACACAATTTTTTTTGTGTGCGACAATTTTCAGCAACTTGCTCGCGAAGGTTTGAGGTAGGTTTTTCTCAGATTCTTAAGCATCGTGGTTTTGAGTTCAAAAGTCACTTGACCCTTTAAATGGACCCAGATTTTCGAAGATTGTGACACGCAGAATTTGTTTTATAATTTTCGCGCCAAAGATGAAATCGTTTTCCAGCCTGGTGATCAACTCACCAATGACGAACTCAATGTTCGGCTCAGGATATTATTCGTAAATTTCATCAAGGAACTGGTGAAACTAATCTTTAGAAATATCGTTTTGAGGTAGTGAGATTATATTAGGGGTCTGTAGCCATTCGGTTATGTATTGTATGTGAAATTCATGGCTTCTCGCCTAAGGCATACTCTAAGGCAAATTCGCATGCAAATAGGGGCAAATTCTGTTTTTAGCTTTATATCATAATTACCACCTTTATTGTTAACTCCGATATTTTTTCAACGGTGTACCGCGTATATTATGCATTCTAAAATTAAAAAATTAGACAACTGTCGTAATATATAATTCTTATGTATGTAACCGCAAAATCAGTGTAAGATATGATGTTTGTGTATTCCTTTCGACTTCATAATTAAAATATTGTTGAGACGGTATGCGTCTTCTTCTAAGCGGAGATATACACTAATCCATAGTATGCAATAACTATTTATAATACTTTTGAAGAAAGCAGAAACAGCATCCCTAGCGAGTATATATCATGGTCAACTGGTTAAGTATTTTCCTTCGACTTCAGGAATGCGAGACTGCGTTGAATTGCGGTTTTTTTCCAGTTAGAATAGAGCACTTATACAAAGATCTAGCCCATTGTTCTCCTTGTATTTTAATTTTACTGCAATTTATCGGTCTTCCGAAGAATGATCAGTGACGCTTTCTGATGTAGCCTGATGCGAGCGTAGGTTAAAAATACACAGACGTACTGCTCCCCGGGATATTGTGTGACTTATGTCCAGCACACTTAAGTGCTTCGCCAAATATTAGTGAGCCGTCTCGACTACAGTAAGCATCCTGTAGTCCTTCCTACTGAGGAACAGCGGGAAAGACACTGACCTTTTAGAGACGTCGGAAAGTATGAGTGTTTTCGAAAATATCATACCAACAAAGAAGATTAACTGCAGGACTAACTTAGACTAATTGTATTACCCTTCTGTTCATAAACCTCAACATATCGTCATACTTGAGGAGATTAGTTAAGCATTTCAATTGTTGCTGCAGAAAAAGTTAGGCGATTTGTCTAAAGATTTTGAAAAAAGCAAATCTATTATTTGGCAGAATATTACTTATTTTTGTACTGACATGACGTTTTTGAATGCAAAACAAATGAAGATCGTACTATGATATGTCTGCGCCGTGAATGCCTTGAAAAGCATATGAGGAAAAATCTGCGATTGCAGTACGGTAGAAAAACTGCCGTTTATGAACTCACCTGCCGACAACCTGAAGAGTTATTTCATCTTCAGCTATGCTATTATGTAACCCAACTGTCAACTGCCGAAGACGCAGGCAGTCCTAACGTAGGTTCGGATCCTGAAGAGCTCTATGCAGCCTTGCCTAGTAAATTAGTCGACGATCCCATTGTGATGTTTGACCCTGACAAGACTCAGTGAATTAAGCCTACAGACTGGGTTCAGTGAAGTCTTGCATTCTCGAACTACCTTAGAAGTCGTGAGCTCAACGTTTTAAGCTCAGGTGGCCTGTCGCTACAAATGCAAATGCTTCGCGCTTGTACCGATTCTTCACAATATGGCTCACTGTCATTAGGATTGCGTATATCTTCGCTTGGAAGGCAGAGGTAAGTTTTCCTAACCAGCACGACATCAACATTTGGAGTCATCTGTGAAGACCCGACTACTTTCTTTTTCTGGATCAGATTCTGGCAACTACCATTCTGGGACACTGGGAAAGACGATTTCATATTTTTTTCCCAACTGAAGTTCTGGTGTCCATAAGACCAGAGTCAAAAGATAGTCAGCTCGCAAGGACATCAAAACACCAGTGCGTGTTGTGCCAAGGACTACATCTGTTTAAATGAAAAATAGCTTTGAGAGTGCACCCAGGTGACCAGATAAAAACAATAGGAAAACAAATAGGAAAACTGGCTTTATTTTAAAGCAACGCTCATGCCATTATGTGTGGAATAGCACATCGTTCAAATGGATACCTCGGAATCGTTGGCAGTGCTTCAATCGGTCGGTCCAATTTTTGATGACTCCGTCCAATATATGCGGCATTATTCCGGCAATAGCGTGTCGAATATTGGTCACCTTCCCCATTTTGAAAGAAATAAAGTCCGCACCAAAGAGTCAATCTTTATGGCCGCTTGGCCGAACACTTGCAGATTGTGTTCGCTCCAATAACTGCAATTTTGCTTGTTGACATAGCCGCTGTGACAAAAAAAAAGGGGCCTCCGAGAAGATGATTTTTTTTGGCCAAAATCCGAATCTTCGGCCAACATTTCCAGCGCCCAATTATGGTCGTTATGTAATTATGTTTATGGTCGTCCGGCTTCAATACTTGCGTCAGCATAATCTTATACAGATGCAGGCCCAAATCCAACCGCAAAATAAGACGGGTTGACTTTGTGATGCCCAATTCAGCTGATCGACATATCTGGGTCTTTTTCGATACTGGCCGCCACGCCAGAAAGACGACAGCTCCTTAGAATTTTTCGAAGAAACATATTTAATCCAAAGAAGTTTGTTATCCAGCATACAACCCAAATACTTAACTTCGTTGTAGAACCAGATGTACCAGATCGCCTTTAGGTACTAGACCAGTCAGACCAGTCAGACCAGTCAGCTTCCTTCTTCTCGTAAAGAGAACAACCTCAGTTTTGAGAGGTTTAACTGAAAACCTATTCCTAGTGCACAAGTCTATGGGTGCCAGCGTCTTGAAGCAGACTGTCGCTAGACATGATCCAACGGATAGTACTGCCATCAGCATCTTATTCGCCAGCATTGATTGTATCCACTAAACTAGTAATTGGCCAACGTCATGTTGTCTGGCCGAGTTATATATGTCGTCAAAAGTTGCATTATCAAAAGCACCCTCAGTATCGATGTAAATGAACAGCATCTATTCTTTCGCGTTGGTAGGCGAACAAACACCCACCAGAAATTGCTTACCTTTACACTTCTGACATACTCGTCAGAGCTACAATTCTTCAAAATACGTGTCAAGTCGCATATATAAGGCGAAATTACTTGTATTCATGTATTCGTTTTTCTGTTAGAGAATTCCATTAAAAGGAACATACGAGCGTAAGTAGCAAATTGAATTAGTCCATTGTGTGTATGCTTTGCCGAGCCGCATCAGAGCACCCTCAGCAGTTTAATTAACTCCCCGACAGCACCTTTAACTAAAATAATAATTTTCTCAAACTGGAGCCGCAAGAATAGTGTTTAAGTCTGCAGTCGGCTCCTCTACTTATCCTTATACAAAGTAGCAGTAAAAATTCCCCCAGTATCTTCAACAATCTATCTTATGCGAAAAAACTTGTATAGCAGATTTACGACTTGGACTTTTAATGTTACACAACATTTGTCTCATAATAGTTTCGACGTTTATTTAAACTTTCAAAATAAAAAAGTCATTTTCTCCAAATTAATGAATAAGCGTTCCCGACTTCCATCAATCTAAATTCGGCTGATGGAAAGTTGTTCTTAGTCATTCTATTGTACTTCATCATTGCTGGAATTCAGGAATCCTCATTTTCAGAAGTAAACCATCTTTAACATTTTTCTGTTTTTTTTTATTTTTTTTACCCGACCCCATCCACCTGGTCACTCCAAAGTGTCTTTTCCTCTTGGAAAACAATAAATCATCCGTAAGATGCACAAAACATTTCAAGGATTCTGTCTCTCATTTTATGAGAAATTTCTCACGCTCGCCTCACATTAACTACACTGTCCCTGGAACAATTTGCCTTCTTGGTCTGGCATTTGCTTTTGCTTTGTATTTTTTATTTAATTTTTGCAATTTAAATTGCTTTCCGTCTACTTGAAGCAAAGCCGAGTGAAGAAGTTCAAAATAACGTTACTGAATGTCAGCATTCAAATTAAAGTTTTCCACTTTCAATATTTTACGTCACATTTATGCACTTGCCACATCGAGGGAGGCAGAAAAGAAGTGTCAATTGAGTGGGCTGGACTGGGACTTAATCTAGTCCGTTTGTTCACATTGTTGTTTGGGTAATGGACTTGTTCTGTCCAAAAACAGTGGCAAAGAAAAGAATTCACTCCTTATCTTATGCCGATGTCGATACAATAGCTGACGAGACTTAGAGTAAGAGCATAAAATGTGTACGCACCCTACCAATTTGAGTGACCACTAATTCCTCTGAAATCATCTTCATTACCCATTCTTCAGTCCACAACATGCCTGTTGCCTCTAACATAATGTGTGCTGGGTCAGCAGCTGCGATTCGTAAAAAGCATTCCCACCAGGACATTGTTAGATTTTTTTCTGTTGTCAAAGCACTTAGAGACAACTAGTATCTCGTCCCGCACATAAATGAGCTCATTCTGTCTTCTAGATCAAGAGTTACACACATCTTGCTGGAAATGATGACTCCTACGTCCCTTAGTTCCTACTCCCAATTCCCTAGACCTATCGGATGAGTCAGAAAGCGCTCCTATATCGTGGCTTATGAATGACATCGAACACAGTTTAGCCGAATTTCTATGCTTAACCAGCAAATGATAAAGCAAGCACATACATAACTACGAGAGCTAATTCTGGAAATGGCACCATTACCCAGAAGACAAGGCTTGTGCCGGGTGATGCTTATCCATAAGTATGATGTCCCAACAGATCGAAACCACAAAAGCGGCTAAGCAAACATCTATTTGCACTTAACCGGCTTCTTACTAAAGCAAAGTACAACACGTACGTAGATGCTTGTGTACTGAATGAAACGACGACGTTTACGTTGACTGTTGATACGTTATGTGATATTGACTGTCCCGATGACGGTACAAAGAACATTGTTGTACCACTTTTGTTGGTTGTTTGGTCATTTGTACGTTGCGTTGGGCTTTTCTATGTAAACAAATGTGCGGCCGGCACAAGTCAAGCGGTGTACATAGCAGTAGACACTTTGAAGAGACGCTGTTGACCATGTCGAATGGCTGGTGCTACTTATTTGGAAGCAAATTGATTTTCTATTCAAGTAAATTGTTCGTAAATTTGAATGACAAATTCGGAATAATCAACGGGATGTTACAAATTTTCTTGACCAAAGTTGGGCATTTGATTGTTTTCCACTTACATATTTACATTCATTTACACTGGCGGGTTAAGGGGTATCAGACGACTATATTGGCCATGATCTACTTTAGTCATAAGTGGTGCCGCAATGTATATTACTTACGATAGGTGACAGACACAGAGACAGGTATTCAAATGAAAACAATGGAACGCGTAGTCTTGGCATGATGGTTTTGAATTGCTAAGTGAGTACAGTCGTCGTGTCAATTTCATGACTCTGGGAAGCTCCTATTGTATGATAAACCTGAAAAATTTGATGTGTGAGCTCGACTCTTAAGCAGTACAACAAAAGGTAATCAAAAATACTGGCTATCGTCTAACTCTTGCTTTTACCGATCGTAAACGTTCATCATCTAGCACAAAGAACGCGATAGTGCGTAACCACTTTAACAGTGATTCAGGGTACATGAAATAACTGTTTTACACTGGAACTGGTCCTCCTTGTTGGGCGTTGTCCTTATCATAGCTGTGATATAGACACAAGCGTCGGATAACAACGCGCAACCTCACTGCTCAAAACTTGAATCTTGAAACGCGGTACAAGGCAGATATTACCGCAAGATGAGAATTTCTCTGGTTACTAAATTGATTACGTGCTAATAAATCTTAGACATGCATCCAGCATTTTGAACATTCAAAGTGGCAAAAATCGACTCTAAACATTTCCTTGTAGATTCAGACCTGGGCTATTCAACGAGGAAAAACCGCAAACCGCACAACTGGAATAGCCAAAGCCTACAGAGAGCATGTAACCGAAATACTCTGTGCCTTCCATTCACTATCCACAGATGCAAACAATCTGTGGAACCAGTATCATGACGACTCCATCAATAAAAGAAGCCGTGAACACCGTAGGTTAGTACGAGTAGTTATCATCGAAAAAGAGTTGAACCAAAGAACGGAGGAGAATAATATCATACGTAAAACATATGGCAATAGAAATAATATCCGGATGTTTGTCAGGAAAGCTTAGCAACTGCCAACTGGCCTTAAACCTGAAACGTAGGCTCTTCAAAACAATGGGTATCAGTTAGAGAGAGTAACAATGCAAGAAGATAACCCGATTCCAGTTAATCAATTAGTCATCTCCCGTCCCAGTAGAGAAAAGGTTGGTTCAGCTGAGCCGCGTGACTAGAAACCACGCGATGCCTTGCACAATTAGGAAACAGTTCCTCCCAACTATACCAAACGTGAACCGCATTTCGGCAAGGAGGTCCGCTGAGATGTATTTTTTTCAATCTAGTTCTGAACTTTGAAGTTGCCTAGAAATTTATCTCAGAGTGAATCTCCCATTGTAGATTCGGCTAAGACTCACAGATGTAAATAGACAATTAGAGGGCAAGCAAACAATTCGACGACAACAACATTTACAAACTAAAATGCTTCCCTCAAGGTACTGAACGATTTATTTATAAGACTTAAGGGAACGTACGGAAGTACACATCAGATCGAGCTATACCTCAACTCAAACTGCAGTAATCTGGACAATTTGAGAATATCGCATTAGAAATATAACAACTCAGAGATTTTATTCTTGCCAGACCGGAATTAAATATCACCTTCTTCTCTCAATACAGCATAGACGACTTCGCATTAACATTCCAAGAATAGTAAAAAGACATGGTTCGTATCTGCAAACCTATCCTTATATAACCAAGAATCTCTACCACCTAGATATTTAAAAAAAATTGGTTCATGAGGTCATCCGCAATCAGAAGGAAATATCGCTGGACTGCGATGCAAATGCACACCACGCCTAACTCTAGAAGTACCTGCAACATCTGCTCCAACAGTCCGGAGACGAACTGGAAGAAACACAACATGATCGCTCATTCCAAACCGGCTGGATACGGAAATCGTATCCCGATATTCCATCTAGAGCTCGACGAACTCAACGGTGAAATCACTTTCTCTCCAAATCTTGCTTTACCTCATCTTATCTTTGCGTCTGCAAAGTTAGTTAGGTCAGAAAATGAGCAGGAAAACTATAAGGCATTCTTGTAAAAGTAAATGAGAGGAAACAGTATGTAAATGAAAAGAAACACCAGCATAAGTAATTCATGGAGACTACCTCATATTCTGTCTAAAACACCACGAATTTCAAGTGTACCTAAATGCCCGGATACTTGGGTCGCTTCAAGAAAAAATCGTTGGTTCTGCTTATGAACACTCACTTTCCTGGTTGCTCTTTAACAATCCATCTCAAATCGACCAATCTACAGACCAACCCGGACTTAATCTGTATGGAAAATCTAAAATTGGAATCCTGTAAGTACGAAGTTTGCAAGGTACCAAGGCCCGATGGTATCTTCTCTCCCCAATTACAGGACGCTTTTCAAGATAAAATGAATACTCTGTTGTGCATTCTGAAAGCCAGTTCATCCAAAGCTGGCAAAACATCCCATATGTTCTCGATGGATCTCAGACCCATTTGTTTATCATCTTCCCTGTTAAAGACCCTCGAGAGAATTTTCGTTCTTCAAATCAAATCTCAATCTCAATCACAAAAGACTATCGAATTACCAGCATACTTACTAAAATGGTTCAAGTGTGTATGTGCCTGTAACTATAAATGAAAACTTAAGATGAAGAGTGGGTCCGAATCTTATGGACCTAATCAGCTGTAGTATTATGGGTCTTTGAGGTCGTAATAAGAAGCACTTCGAGAACAATTATAGACCACACTGTGAACGGGAGCATAACACACCAATATTTTCTGATAGTCTATTTAAAGGAGAATGAATTGTGATGAAAACAACAACAGCCTAGGCGCATTCAAACATGACAAAGACAATGACGTTCAGGTA
Organism: Volucella bombylans; assembly: GCA_949129095.1. Classification (NCBI taxonomy): domain Eukaryota; kingdom Metazoa; phylum Arthropoda; class Insecta; order Diptera; family Syrphidae; genus Volucella; species Volucella bombylans. The sequence goes on from OX422140.1 coordinate 323,603,299, forward strand.
TGTACCTGGAAAATCAGGACTATAAACAGACAAGGTGCTTCTGAATTCCTAGTGGAGACACTATAAACCTGATACAAAAGCCACCCAAGAAGTGCGATGGCACGGGACCGCACAAGGAGACAATCAAAAACTGCGATATCTACTAAGGCGATCGTAATCGCGTGCAACACATACTTGAAAGTTGAATTGATGCTGAAAGCAGACTAAGTCTAGATGTTCACACTTTTCAAGCTGCCAGAATTGACTCCAAGCACGAATGTAGATGTCAAAGGCAGTACTGAGGCAGGCAAATACTGTGAAGAACTTTTAAAAATCGGAAAAGGCCGCCAGAGCCTTTGCTGATCATGTTTCCCTCAAGCTCATCTATAATATCGCTTCAACAACATTAAGAATGGGGGACAAGTGTTAATGCTGAAAGTAGGAAATGCCGCCACTGATGTGTTAGGTTTCACAAGGCAATCACAAGTCCATGGTTCGACTGTGAATGCGGACGTGCATTTCCAACCAAACAGGAGGTGTACTGTCAAGCGAGGACGAGAGTCGAATCGAGAGTTGTACTATCAGAGGGAACAAAATCGAACAATAACTTCTACGTAAGTTTCGGAAATTCTACTAGAAGGTAAAAAGGACATGTCAGGTCAGAAAAGCCCGAACCGAAGGCTGCAAAGACAATCAAGGGAACATTGCAGTTGAGATGCTGTCTGTGCTTAAAATTTCGAAGAACCGTTTCTGCGGACTGTTGAACGGTGAAGATGGCAAAAATGTCCATCCACCTTACCAAAAGAAGTGAAGTTAGCTATGTCCAAACTCTAATCGAAAAGATCATCTGGATCTAACGCTTTAACCGCCAAGCTCTTTATAGCTAGATCTATTAAGAAACATGCATTAACTCATAAGCACAATTTGATCAGAGAAACGCATGCTCTCTCTATGGTATCTGAGCATCATCTGTGCGTCTCCCTGAAGAAAGGAGACACTGTAAACTACGCCAACTATAGGGGAGTAAGTGTATTAAGCATCACATACAAGATCCTTGCTGTCGTATATGGTATATAATACCGTATACTCGTATATAAAACGTTTTTAAGCCATCGTCCAAAACCTCATAAGTCCATATCTGGTTGTAAGGTCTGGTAAAATCTCCATCGACTAAATTTTCACTCTGCAGAAAATCTTGGAGAAAACCCGAGAATACTAAATCGATACTAATCAACTCGATACTCACCAACTCGATTTAAACGTTGCATATAGAGGCGAGCTATACAGAAGCATATCTGGTCTGGCATCCTTAAGAAACTCATTCGACTGTGCAGGATGTCAATAGAGTACTTTCACTGCCCGATTCTTTTAACACCGTACTCGAAAGTAAGTAAATAAAATATAGCCAACTCCGCACATATGCAGATGACATTGACATAATCGGCGAAAGCAGCGGAATATCAGTGACGCTTTTGAGAGCATTAAGATATTGTAGAAGTACACAAAATGGGTCTGGCGGTATTTTGAGGTGGTAAAGAAATTGATCTACCTTGGCTCTGCAGTGAACTCTAGATATTAAACGTAGAATAGCTCTTGTTAGCACTATCTCGAGCAACCAAGAATATATCATACTATGCAAGACCTAATAGTCACTGTTACAATAGTTGTTTTTAGCGAAAATTTCTCCGTGTGATATTTGGCCACGCTTGCGTTCATGGAGTGTCGAGGAGAAGGTATACGGGGAAATTACATATGAATGTATGTATACTGACTGTAAAACCGCATGAAGCGAGAATGGACACCATTGCCCGAAGGATCTTCGATTCCTTCCCATTGTGGAGCACGCGGTTGTAAGAGGACCTCAAACAACTTCCTGTGAGTAACTGAAAACAGTTAGCTAGGGATCGAAAAACGTTTAATTAGAGGTGTGTTAAGAGTCAAAATTCATAACATCAATACTTATATTTCGGATAGCTTGTAGTGGTGTTGTCACCGTACTCCTGCGATTATTGTAACTGCTAAAAAACTAGGAACATGTATGCAATCACTAACGCATTCGCAATCATTACATTAAGAGTCTGCACCTTTTAGCTTTCTGACACTCGGATTTTCGTGTCGAAGCATCATTAGATGTCTAAATCCAGCCAGGAAATGGTCACTCTTTAGGTTTGCATCCCGGAATACTTAAACATACATTATTCCTGCTGTCGAAATATGGAAAACTTCAAACGATCTAATCAAATTGTAATTTCCATCTTTATTTGTAGCTAAACGTTACCTAGTACATATCACAAAAACATTCCTCTCAACTTCGACGTCAAACTGTTGAGGAAAATTAATTATCCCAGTTAATTCGGACATGCTCTCTTAATCATAAATTAAAAACAATAAAACTATATAAAGGCAGTTGAACAAAATAGACACTAACGTCTCTAAGGACCATTCTATCACTTTCAGAAGTGTTCCGTCATAGTCGTGCTCCCATATATTCTGGCCCACTGCTCACAGCTAAAAACTTCAAAATAAATTGACCACCTCCTGAGAATTCCACATAATTTCTACGTTTTCGTTTCATTCATTCTAATTCTGCCAAAAGCAAACTAGACAAGCGAGGAATTTTGTTGCTCCAATATTTCGTTACAATCCCATTTATCATCTTCTAGCAAAGATATAAGAACGCCGCCATCATACGCGCTGTCTATACATACATATAAATGACTGACTGACACAAACTGAGTACCATCCTATTCAATCGCTTACAGTTTATACAGCTGAATTTCACAAAAGAGCCAATTTATTGATAAAAACGGGGGAAAAAAATAAAATAAAAATAAATTGAAAAAATCTCCTTCCCCCATATTTGGTGCAGTGTGAAACACAAAGATACAATGTCTCGTGTAAATTTTGAATGGAAAAAAATCAGTTAACTCTAACAGTTTTCAGAATCAATTATCTGTAAAGCACTATGGCACACACCCAATTAGCTTTGAGTATGATACAAAACAACGACAATCAGATATTGATCCAATCTTTAGTATTGGGGTTATCGCTTTTCACACATTGTATGTATTTCTACCACGGGGTAATTAAAATAAAGCGATTCAAAACCGCGTATGACTACGATAACATGTAATAGACCAATGTGGAGGATACATTGGGCGGTTAAATTTACCTACTTTATAAGCCACCAATTTGTTATAATGTTTCAGCGGAATAATAATTTACTCAGGTTCATAAGAGAATATTGTCGAAGGGGTGCAGTGGACCAAAGGCATACTCGAAACTTCCTCCTACATTAGGGAGCAGATAAGTAAACTTAGTTTTAAAATGTGCAATAGCAAAGGGTTTGCAGGTCTTGCGCTATTTTATGACACGGCTTAGCATGGTTTATAGCTTAATACCAATTTTGTGAGATTTTTTATGTACCTTTGGCACTTAAGACGACGTGTATGAAGATATGGTCATAGACGATAGGGGTTAATAAAGGTTTTATGAGGGTTTAACAACCACTTTCCGGTATGTTTAACTTTATTGGCTGTTTTTTATAGTTATTTACGCCCTACATATGGTTTCTTAGCGTTTTAGTCAGGTATCATGTTGATATCCGATTTATGACTAATAAAGTACTTGTTAACTGTATTTCCCAACCGGAAGCAGTAAAGTCAGGCCTACGGATGAAGGCCAAAACATGTTCGATCCCTCGGTTTTCAATGGCAATTCATTCGTAGCTTATCAATCACTGCATGAATCACATAGGAACTGCGGAGGCTGTATATATAATAGATACATGTGTGTATAAAGCTCACACAAAGTTTATAAGACTTTAGGTGGCGCTTCAGTTTGGGGTGGACCTGAGCCTGAAACAACAGCTCTCTCCATTTAGCGTGATCAAGGGTTTTTGGACAGGTCAATGTCGCTGTAGAGCCAGTACAGTTCGTTATATCTTCTTCTCCAGATTCCGTTTATGCTGGCGTGATCGAAAATTACTCAAATAACTTTTCTCTGGAAGCAACAAAGGACATTTTCATCCGATTTAGATAAAGCGTGCGCTTTCGCGCTGTACAGTAGGACTGGGACGGTTAGAGTTTTATATAGTGTAAGAGGGCCGTATTTCTGAGTTGCTTTTTTAGTCCAAAGAAACAGTGAAATGGGAAGAGTGATTATTTGCTTGATCCCTAGCTATGGTGGTGCTAGGCCATGTAGTTTGAGTCTTTTACCACCTTAAAGTTATGTGATAATTACATAATTAGTTTTTAATTGGTATTGCGTGTGCTTTCAATATCGTTAGTGAATTCTTTTAGACATTGAAATGTGGTACCATGGCATTGCTCTGTGAGTTTCACCATATTCTTTCAAAAATATGTTGAATAATCACATATCAGCGAGTTAAAATATTTGTTTAACATGAAATGCCTCGGTGTCACTTCCAACTTTGATGGGGCAGTGAGCGTTCTTCATTACCATCGTAGACACACGGACAAGTTTGACAGGAATGTCTAAACTTAGCATGGCTCTACAAAGCTCGTTTCTATAAATTCTGTCATATGCAACCTATAAACCAATATCAATACGTGGGGGATATCGATTTAAAATACCTGGGCTTGTAACAAGATCTGCCGTAAGATGAATATCTGGTCGATAATGGGCTTATCAGTCCTAAAGTCACCTTCAAAAGAACCTATCAGATTGCTGCTATAGGATTTCAAGCATTCATATAGTGCGGTAGATAGAATCTTGATAGGGGTGTTAAGGTCTGAACTCTAGCAGTCTTTTGCGATTTCAGCTGTTAGACATTGAATTTCTTCATAATACTTCTTCGGCGTTCTGTCGTCCGATATTCCTAGCAGTCTGCGTCGATGCTGGCACTTCCAAACGTGGACTGTTAAGAGACCAAACATGTCATGTACATAGCCGCAGCAAAAGCGGTCATCATCAGTACATTCATTCATATCTGGGGGTGTTTGTTGTTTCAAAACAAATAGTATTGCACATGTTCGCGCGATTAGCTCGATGGCGCAATCTCCAACCTGAAGGGCCAGAAGGCTACAGCTATGTAGTTGATTCTCTTGAATTTTCTCCGTCAAAAACATGGCAAGATATCGAAAAAAAAAATTCTAATATTCAATAAGGTCATCGCTGAATCTGGCTCTAACTACCTCCATCTTTGGAGTTTCTCCGTCAGAACGTCCGTACTGTACTCTATTTGAAGTTCGGAATTTCAAGAAACCGAAACGTTGTTGTACACCACAGAACCACTCCAGAAAGCGGAAGTTCACTGTAATTTACCTTAAAATGACAATGAAAACCAATTGAATAAGATACTTATCCACTTCAAGCCGAAAGGCAATCGCCTCTGACTTCTTGGGCGGGGCTATTGAGGTTTTCTATAGTACGATGTTAACATTGTATTCAGAGACTTCAACGACAACATCTATTGCAGAAAACATATTCAGTGGACTGGTGTAAACGTTCAGAATCTTATAACCTGCGGAATGAAATCGCAGATGAACAAGCAAGGCTCAGAGAAGAGTTTTTCGGGACCCGAACTGGCGTTAGGTCTGCCTGCGTCCACGGTTAAGGCTTCCATTAACGGTTGGGTTGCATATGAGTACAACTGCAAATAGCGTACAACCAAATGAATGCTTCCCGACGTCTCTAAAAAGTCTGCGGCCTGATGTCCCTAGCAGGAAAGGCTGCAGGTTGCGTTGGGTGGCCGTGGCTCAAGTGGTAGTGTTTTGGCTTGCCAACCGGATGGTTTGTGGTTTAATACGAGCTGTGCCCAAAAGACATACTTTTTACAACAACAATTCCACCCATAGAGCGAAATAGCCACTGAGCCCAAACATCTATCTATCTCTCTATGCCCAATTTTCCAAAAAACTTAACACGTGCCCTGGCATTTTAGGAGTTTTAAGGGGGGAAGGTCCCGATTTTTTTTTTAATTTTTCTACTTATTCTACAATATCTCAATAATGTCTCCTTAAAATTGTAAAGTAAAAACTTTATTCGTTTCGAAATGGCAGCGTATTTTGCGCCGCTCGATTTTAGAACGCACAGCAGGCGGTTCCGACCGCGAGAACAGGGGTAGCTCCGCCTGCTCCTTTACTTAACAGAACAAGGAGGCATCTTTAGCCTCAAAATAAGCCCGTATACTTCGTAAACTAGGAAGAGCAGCTCAAGACGAAGAATCAGAAGGAATTTTGTATGCCCCTGGAATGGCTGATCGGTAAGTCGAAGAATTCTCGTTTTTTTGCTCCGAAGACTTTAAATCACTTTTTCTCGAAACTGCATTTTTCATAACGATATGCAATATCACTCAAAAAATAATTGTCCGATCGTTCTGAAATTGAGGAGATCTTGTTGACATTCTTAGGTATACTTTGAAGCTTCAAAACATGATTTTCAATGCAAATTAAATAAATTGTTTAAACAAATTGGTAAAAAAGTGTTTTTTTTCTGATCTCTAGAATTTTAGTAAAATTAAATTTTTGGGGGTTTTAAAGGCTTGGAGTAGGAGAAAGAATGTTTGTAACAAGAGCTATTTAGATTTTTTTGTTACAGATGAAAAATAAAGTCTCCACGTCTTCAAAAACGTTCGACTTTGACACCGTGCTGTACCGCCGGAAAAAAAAAATGTATAGTCAACTTTGACGTGGTGACTGCTGGTACTGTAGGCACTTTATCTCTAAAGCGTTTACTCATTTTTCTGTAATAGACTGAAAGTTTTCATCAAAAGGAACTTCCAAGGAGTACAATGGACTAGAATTTTGTCGGAGCGCTCTGTTCCGACAGAAAAAAAAATCTAATCGCTGCAGCTCGTCACATCGCAACAACCTGGGAATTTTCTGACGGTCGAACAGTCAGCGAAGTTGAACACGTGCTTAGACATTAAAATATTAGCATGAATATTCAGTATACAGAGATCTTAATTCACAGCCCGACTTTCCAATGAGAAGAAGCTTCGACACGCTCAGACCAAGAGTGTCAATATTGGAAGCCCTAGCATGCTTGAAGATGCTATAGTCTGCAGAGAAAACCTCTCTATTGTACTCGTATATTCACCGCGGACTATCAAGTACCATAAAAAAATAACGTAACTAGAGCCAGCACGCAGGGCTTGATATTGATAAAGGGAACTGGCTGAATCCTCATCAACAAACAGTCAACCAAATTGTTCATATATCGATTGACGCAATGCACTCCTCCAGTGCTTTGGATGTCTGAACCTTGCAAACAGCTAACACCTACATGGAGAATTATCGTCTTGTAGCCAAAAGACGGATGCTAATATTCGTAACAGCCCAAAGGATGAGAAAGAACTATCTTATCATATAAATACTCAGCCTTTCGGTCGAAAATAATACGCACGAATTGGGAAAGCATTTGATACTCGATAAGAGTTTGCAGACGATATGCAATGCGATTAAAAATGTATCGCGTGTAAGGGTAGGTAATCTCTAGTTTAAAGTACGGATGCTTCCGTATATTTTAGATGTAAGGTATGTGACACGATCTGTCTAAGTCACCGAGTTGTTAAATAAAATTCCTAGATTTTTTATTTAGTCACAATTTCAACGTGCGAGCTGTTTAAAACGATTGGTGGTATATTACAAAAATGAATGTGGTGCCTAGATACTGGTACAGTCTTCAATTTGTTCAGAGATGATGATCCTATAGCAGATAGTTCTTCATTTAGCTTTGCTACTGCATTTTCTATCAATCCTATTGGAGTGCTCAAATAGAGTCGAACGTCATCAGTTTACATATGGAATTTACAATGAGGCACAAACACATCGGTAAATTATTTATAAACATTGAGAACAATAAGGGTCCAAGTAATGAGCCTTGAGGGACAACATTACGGAAATAACATAAAGAAGAGATTTTTACTATTTAACGACACTGCTTACAGACTCAGGTACGACAAGATAAGAGTAACTGATGTGACATACAAATTAAAGAAGTTAGAGAGTTTATTATACAAAATACAGAGCCAAAGGCTTTATAAAAGTCAAGTAGTTTCAGAAGTGTTACGTGGTTAAGATCAGTGGCAATGCGGAGGTCGTCTGTCACTTTAAGTAGTGCAGTACAACTGTGGCCTTCATGGAAGCCTGATTGGGATACAAGTTTGTTTTGTTCGATGTACCTTGAAAGGGTGAATTATTTTAAAAGGTAAGTTAGCATAGCTGAAATTTGTGATGCTGCTTTTTGAAAGAAATGGTATTATTCCGACTGACAAAGTTTATATAAAATCAGGGTTAATATCATCTAAACCCACCCTGTATATTGTGGATTTTCTTCAATTCAAATGTGGCAAATTTTGCCTACTAATGTAGCCATTCGACTGAAAATGAGTCTTATCGCTAAACAAAATTTTACTCTGGTGAAAAGGAAGGTTTAAGAGTTTTTAGCCCATTCACAGAACTATTGTCAAGAGGTTCCAATTGTTACACGAGCTGGAACCGCCATTTTATGCAAAATCTTTCATAATTGCACGATGACTAATAGACTCATTCGATGCGAATCGACAACTTCTTCAGTGTACTTTCTGGGAAGACCAGGGTTTAGTTTAGTATCGAAAAATTTCAGGATTTCTTCAAGGTCATTTTGAGGATATTAGTATTCCACTTGTCGTTCATTTAATTAGTTGTCCAATTATAGAGGTTTTTGCCTGGAAGGACCACCAGAGTGTTCTACCTTTATAGCTAGGTATATACTCGACCAGGTCTAGACTAACCACAATAGGTATGTATTGCTATTGACACTTTCATCCAAACGCGTGCAACATATTCGTTAATCAATTTGTTAAGATGCTAGATATCTTAACATAATTTAATTTAATTTCAAAATAGCCAATTAAGTATAGAAAGAAACGATTTGTCGGTCATGTTTCAAAAGGTGAAAGCGAAAGAAATTAATAAGCGTGTACACTAATAAATAATTGTGTAAGTTAGTAAAACACGCAAGATATTGTGATAACAATACGAGAGTGTTGCAGCAAATGCTGACTAATAATAGATCTTATAATGCATATATGGAATCCTAAAGGTGTCCTGAAAAAGGTCGATTTAATAAAATAAAAAGAAAGGACCTTGCGTGAAGCCGGTGGTTTTTAATTAAAAGTCTTTTGATATGGGTTTACTCGACACGATTACTAGAATTTCTCATATGGGTTGTGTCTTTTAATTACGCCAACTTTATACAACTATACAATGCATTGCGTGCTTCCCTTTCTTCAAATCTAGAAAAGGAAATGCTACGATGTCACCTACGATAAACAGACGTACAATATGACATAAATGAATAAGTGGAGGGAAATTTTCACTTATTTGACCTTGACCTTATGACCAATTAGTAAATATATGAAACAAAATTATTATCAGCACTTTGGTAATTAATTGATGTTGGCGGCAATTATTCAGATTCAGTAGGCGATGCCTTTTATGAGTAATCAGTCGTAATGCTCCTGTGTTGGTTGAAAAAGTTCAAATTGAATCTATGTTATATGTATAATAGGTGTCGATGAAATTCACACATACAGATACATATTATACTTTCTCGTATGTAGACCAGTTTTTGTCTTCTACCAGGTGGTGGCGAAAAAATCATAAAACTTGCCGGAATCTCTCACAGAAACTTCACTCTGACATTTTGCTTTTTAATATAGCAAACTACACAAGAAACGAAGCTTAGCTGCGTTTAATTGTAGCATTAGCTTTATTCCCCTATGATTAGTTTCGGCCCAATGAGGGGCCATTTGCTGATCTCCAATAAACTGTGTCTTGTTTTTTTTTGTTTGAGTGGTAGATTTCAAGACCGTATGGGAAGCAGTCTGTTAAATTTATAATTTCATCCGAACTCACTATTAAGAATTGTGGGTTATGGAGGGTTCTTTTAGAGGTGAAGTTTTCGTTCAACAGAAAAAGCAATAAGGTGAACATATTTTTTCTTCAAATTTATTTTTTATTTCTCGTCATAGTCTCCTTGTAAGTCAATACACTTTTCCCAGCGATGCTTCTATCTCTTTAACGCGTCAAAATAATATTTGGAATCTTGGATAATGTGATGGCTTCCTCGTTCGACGAAAACCTCTGTCCTTCGAGCGAACATTTAGTGAGTAAGAAAAGTACTCAAGCAGTTCAAACCATAGTTTGTAGATTCTCGCCATGTTAACCGCCGAGGTGTGAGACGGCGCATTGTCCTATTGAAATCAAATTTTATTTTCTCGGAACGTGCCCGTTTCTCTGCAATTCTTCCGTCCAGCTTTCAATTTGATGTGTGTGCTCCCTTTTCAAGATAATTGATTAAGTCAACTCCATGATATTTGCAGAAAACAGTCGCCATCAATTTTCTTAACAGAAAGAAAAGTTTTTATCTATTTCGGAGTTCACTTCGTTGGCTGTGTTTTCGATTCTAGTGTAAAATGCTGTATCCAAGTTTCATCTACTGTAATGATTCAGCGCCAAAACTCTGATTTATTGTACTTAAACTGCGTCAAGAGAGCATTGGAAATGTTTATTCGAACTAGTTTTTGGTCGGGAGTGAGCAAATGCTGCACCCAATACGCGGTCAGCTCTCTCATGCCTAAATCCTAATTGACGTTGATTGGATATGCTTATTGTCTCTGCTATCTCTCAAACCATAAATAGACATGGTTATCTAGATGCATATGGTGAACTTGTGATGTTATCGTTAGTGGTTGAAGTTTTTGGCCGTCCCAAGCGCTCACTTTTATCCAAGCTGGTAAGGCCACATTTAAGTGCAGCTGCCCAAAATTTCGCAGTGGTGAACGATGGTGCAGAGTGACCGTACACAGCATCCAACCCGTCTTTAATTTGTGAGTTTTACAAATAAATATTTAATGACAGCTTGATACTCGATCTTTTCCATTTTAACACAAGCACTCACATCGACTCACTTAAACGATTGTCAAACATCAACTGCACGCCTAAAATTTCTGTAATTCTGTAATTTTGGTGTGCAGGTTCCAAAATATGTGTAAACACATTTTTCATCTTTAATTGGCGGGTTTTCATGCTTAGGTTCGAAACTTTTCAGATAATCCTTGTAACCCCCAAACATTTTTGAACTCAATTTTTAGTTGACAAAAACCCTGCAGGTCACCGTTCGAAATGGGGGGGATTCCTTTGCAGTTCCTCTAACATATCCAGAAGCCAACTGCAGAAAAAAACCGAAATAAAATAGAAATTAATTTAAACTGCAAAAATGAATTCCTTCAAGAATTTAGATGTAAGATCGAAACTATGATGGTACCTGATTAGGCACGTAGCTAGGGGTAGGACTTGAGGGGCTCAAGCATCAACTCTCTTGGCAGCAATTCAAAGAAGTGATTTCTTAGTAAGCCCCATTGTATGCGAAAAACTTTTTAGTTTAACGATACTCGTACTATCAATTTTCCTACAAAATGAAACTTTGAATTTCGTGTCTGCAATAAATCACACAAAACAAGTCTTAAAATCTCTTAAAAACTTAAAAGAAAATGCCAGAGATTTTTTCAGAGACGCTTTTCAATCCGCATCACAACTTGCCGAGGATTTATTTGAAATTAGCATAACAGCTCCGAGGATTTCTTTGAAAAAAAACAACATGCTCCAGTCCAGAAATATCATGTCCTGAAGATTATTCTAGAGTTTCTATATTTATTCCCTGTCTAGATTCTCTAATACAAAATCTTACTGACAGATTTACGGTCAACGACGGTGTTCTACCATAGTTTCAAGCTCTGCTTCCAGGTTTTGATGCCGTTAATGGAGAATATGAAATGGAAAAACTAACTCTTTACTTCGATAACGCAATATCCTTGTCAGCTATTAAAGCGGAGTACATAATCTGGTGCGAAAAAATTTCATCGATTGATCTCTCTACCGATGTTCTGAAACTGCTGGATATATGTGACAAGACCTACTTCAGGAGTATAAGCTACTTGCTTACAATTTTGGTCACACTACCTGTTACAACAGCTAGAGTTGAAAAGGATCAAAAGAGTTCCCGAAGCGTCATGAGCCATCCAAGACTTAGCGCACTTGCAATGCTTTGTGTTCACTCAGGTATGCATGTGGATCCAGATAAAGTGATCGATATTATGTTTAAAAAAAAGACAAGGTGTTTATTGCTATAAAAAAACAATATTAAAATAACTATTATTTTTTAAATTTAATTTATAAAAAAAAACTACAAACAAAAATAAAATATCCATGTAGTTTTCAAATTTTTGTATGCAGAATTACTTCTCCGAAATTGAACAAGCCCTATTGGCATTATTGGTCCTTATTTCTTCAAAAATGAGCACAAGTTACTGACAATAGATACCGACAATAGACAGATGATCAACGATTATTTGTACCAACCAAAAGATTGCTTTATGAAACCACGATTTGGCAGTAGAGTCATTTCAAGAAATCGTAAATAAATACAAGGTGCTTTCCAAAATTAAAAAAAAAAAACGGTTTTTTGGCAAGATTAATTTATTCTATTCAAAATAGTCCCCTTCCGACTCAATACAGCAATTAGTACGGTCTAAAAGCATCTCGAATGAGGGTTTTAGATTGTCGGCCGGGATAGCCTTCAGGACGTCGGTACAAGCCTTTTGGATGGTATCTATAATACATCCACAAAACGCTTTCCTTTTATCGGCAAATCCATTTTTCCGAAGAGATAAATGTCGCAAAGTGCTAAATCAGGTTAAGACGGAGAATGGTTGACAGTTAAAAAGCGATTTTTAGCCAATAAATCGGTCACAAGTGTAGAGCGATGAGATGGCGCATTATCATGCAACAAACTCCAATTTCCTTCTGCGCAATACTCTGGTCGAATAGTACGAATACGATGCACCAAGCACTTAAAAAAACCAAGATAGAATTGTGCATTAACAGTTTTTTCCGGTGGAACGAACTCTTTGTGGACAATGCAATCCGAATCGCAAAAGCATAAACTAAGACGTAATAATTCTACTTCTGTTCGTCCAAATGTCATGAAATTGACATTACATCAGTGAAAGATATACCCTTTAGACGCAAGTAATTACCAATAAATGGCATATTATTAATACCTATTACCTAGTTTTAAAAAGTCCTCTCTACTTTGGAATGGACTTTGTACTTTCGGGTAAAATATGATAGATATCTTACTGATATAATATTAAGCCTTCTAAATGACTCTATAGTATGTGTCAATCGGTTTGTAGGACAATAAATTGAAGCTTATTTAGGTGAGCATGATACTCCGAACTCAATATTGCCATTTTTTTCATATTTTGCCTGAGCAACATTTTCTGAGTCGATAAAAGCAGCGAAGAGTAAGTCTTTATTGTAAGTCATAACTGTGTTAAACCAACTACTAGGTTCAATGGACTTACTGAGCAATAGCAATACCAAGATCATCTGCAAAGTCCTGTATTTTCCCCAGAAACGGTTGAGCAAAAAGGGAATTAATATAAATAAGGTGCTGTGTGGGATCAATGAAAGATCCTTGGGAAACGCCGAGGCAAATTATATACCTTAGAAAAAACAAAAATCCTAAGTGAAAAAGCAACATTTGACTAAAGAATTCAGATTTATGAAGGTTTACTAAGATCATACTCTTTACTACTTTATCAAAAATGTTTGAGATTGAAGAAAGTAACGATATTGGCTTGTAATTCATTTTGTATTGCCTGTTACCTCTTTTATGCCAAGATTAAACATCAGTACATTTGAATTCATCTGGAAAATAGCCAGAGGTAGATAGAGATGTGATCCTTAGTTTAACTTAGCGTACTATCGGTAGATTTTTGGATTGAATTTATGCCAGTGAAATAGTTTGATTGAAATAGTCCGAATTCATAAAATCACACTTGCTCCCCGAATTCATTTCTTAATTGGTCCATTGGTGTGGCATGCAGTGCCATCTTGCTGGAACCACATGTCGACCCGGTTCAGCTAGTGCTTTTTTGGCAAAAAAAAGCTTGAAATAACTGAATGATAGCGGTAATGATGTTCTCACGGTCATCTTTGAAAAAAAAATACGGGCCAATGATTCCGCCGGACCATAAACCGCACCAAACAGTGCATTTTTCGATAAGAAGGCGGATCTTCGTCCAGCTTTTCTAAGGCCCACTATGACTGGTCGTTCGGTTTCAGTTTTTGCACGAGCTGTATTGTGTAAGATTGTGGACCAAGATCCTTGCGTAAAATCTTCCACGTTGTCGATTAACACAATCCTAATTACTGCGAACGGCGACGAATGGCCAAATCACGGTCTTCATTAACACTGGCGGATACAGAAGCAATATTTTCCTCTATACACACTATACGCATACAGGTAGGTGGCTTGATGTCCAGTAGTTTGAAATTAGTGTGAAATTTGGTCACTATGGCTATGGTTGATTATGATGACCGTAAAATGACACAAGCACGAATTTTGATATTAAAATTCAATAATTTGTAAGCGTTGTTCGGGTGTAAGTTTTTCCATGATGAAATTGCAATACTAACTTAGCATGTTTGACTTTTACAGATGTCACGAAACATGCGTGAGATGTCAAAAATAGAGCACTGAAAAATCAAACAGCGAAAAAATCACCCTTTACATCTCAACTAGCTTCCTCACCCTAGCTTCACCCTAGTTAGCTTCCTCAACTAGCTTCTGTGATGAGCTTTTCTCATTTCGTTTGGTGTAGCTTTGCAAATAAAGCAAGTTTACGAAGAACTACCCGTTAGAGCACTGTTAAAAATAATTTCTGATAAATATAGGGTTTTCGAATAAGGACTTGACAACTTTTATTTTTAAATAAAACGCAAACCATTTGAGATATTTCAAAAACTTTATTATCGGCTTGAAGTACAATCAAAACATTTATGAATGGAACTCGACTTCGTTCATATGACCACGGCGGACACGTTTGCAGCGGTCGATTCGTTGGACCCAATTTTCAACGACTCGACCACACATTTCGGCCGAAACGGCCGCTATTCCGCGTTCAATGTTGGCTCTGAGCTCTTCCAACGTCATCGGGGCGTTGGGATAAACCAATCACTTAACGTAGCCCCACAAAAAATAGTCAATTGGCGTTAAGTCGCACGAACGTGGCAGCCAATTGACTGGCCCATTTCTTGTGATAACACGCTCACCATACTTACTCTTCAATAAATCGGTTGTAGCGTGTGCTGTGTGGCTTGTGGCATCATCCTGTTGAAACCACATGTCGTCCAAGTCCATATCTTCCAATTCGAGCCAAAAATAATCGGTGATCATGGCGCGATAACGCTGACCATTCACAGTAACGTGACGATCGTTATCATCGACGAAAAAATATGGCCCAATAACGCCGCCGGCATGCAAACTGCACCAAACAGTTATTTTTTGTAGATGAAGTGGTGATTCATGAAGCACATGTGGATTTTCACCCGACCAATAACGCATATTTTGCTTATTGCCGAACCCATTGAGCCAAAAATTAGCTTCGTCACTGAAGATGATTTTGCAATGAAATTCATCATCTTGGCGCATCTTCTCCAGAACCCTATCGGAGAATGTTCGTAGCTTCAAATGGTCCATCGGCTTCATTTCTTGAGTCAGCTTGATCTTGTATTGGTGTAAACCAAGATCCTTACGCAAAATACGCCACAATTTGGTCTGAGCGATGCCCAATTCTTGAGAACGCCTTGGAATTGACTGATTTGGATCGTTTGCTACGGACGCCTGAACGGCAGCGATATTTTCGACACTTCTACCAACCTGTTGTCTCACTGACATGGCAACATCACACAACGAATATGTAGACTCAAATTTTTGCACTAAACTTGTTATTGCCTGTCTACTAGGGCGAGAATGACGACCGAAATTTGGAGTTAACGCTCTTAAAGTTGCAGTCACCGACTCCGAATTTCGTAGAAAATTTTTATAATTTGCAAACCTTGCTCGTTCGTGTACTTTACCATGATGAAAATGTTGAGTTTACTGAATAAAGTGACAGTGACTGTTTGATGATTAGTGAAAGAGTGCGTTCACAAATTAAATTCAAAGTTGTCAAGTCCCTATTGGAAAACCCTTTATAATTGCGAAATGTTATTGAGGCTTTTTGAAAATGGTGGTCTTTAAACCGGAGATCTGCTGAAGAACTACAATAGTCAACTGTGCTTATCTGATATGGGAAAATATGTGAATTCTTTGTTTGGTAGACAGACGCATGTACCATATTATACTTCTTGAGAAATCTAGTCTGATGTTTCGTTCCCCTCAATAAAAACAGATCAAGCACCTTTATGGATTATAGGGTCATTTGCAGGGATTACTAAGCAAACCATTCACATCTTGGTCCAGAGTGTCAAACAGCGCCACACTTTATTAGTTTTAAACTCGGAGAGTTTTGATCAAAGAAGTTTACTATTTCGGATATCTCTCAGATCATGTACACACCATGCCAACTTCTATTACTCGTACTTAACCCAGTGAGCATCCTTCCTAATATGTAGGGCTTACTGAAAGCCGATTTATAGTATATTAATTTTTCACACCTAAGGGCATGCACGGCGTAAAGCAGACATACGAGTATAATAGATTTGAGACGATAAAAAACAAGCCGACGTCGACCTTTATGCTACTCAAAAAGTGGTGGTCAGTATGATGGCTAACAGGAACCATAACAATGATGATAGAAAAGTAAAAAAACGCTTTATAGGTGGGCTCTCCTTATAACTTTGTTTAACTTTTCTTTTCCGTACTCCATTCGAAACTACAATAATTGTATCTTTAGTCTAGAAAGAAAACATTTGATCGGATTCTCCAGTAGGTGTTATACCGGTTTTGAAAGGTCGCATACTGATTTCTCGAAATAGCAAATGTTGACTTGCGGCCACTATTGTTGATGGACATTTAAAGTACTTTTAGCCACACATCTAATCTTTAACGCAACTTAATATTAATTACAGGCTGAAAAGTAATTACGATATTTTGATGGTGCAGGCTCTGAGCCTATGAAGCGCAACGATTATCTCTAAGTTAGCAGATGTGATGTTTGAAAACACACGGTTCTTGAAGGACAGAGGAATGTAACGACTTACTTGGGATGGGCACTCCATGGGACCAAATGCTGGATATACTGAGCAGTTCTACGGATGAGTCGTCAACAGCAAATGACAATAAATCTCTTGAAGCATATTTATCAACCTTATTACAGTTGATAAGTTTGCTTAATTCTATGACATGATACCACAAATCAGCTGCTTTCATTAGAGACAGCTTATGGCTTTGAATCCAATATTTCTGTACTCTACTTTATCGTTAAAGAGCTTGTAAATGTCTCTGTTAAAAAATAAACTCATTCATCTACAATCATATCGCTTTTCATATCAATTACAACTCCCATCCCATTAACAATAGTGTTAATGCGGTGATTCCAAGAACCGTAGGCCAGTATAGCCAGAGCATGCAGAAATGTATTTTCAGCCTAAATGGAACCACCGTAAGCAGATCTGGGAGAACACTTAAGGAAATCAATTAGGGAAATCCTGTTTAATGAACCGTTGGGAATTAAATTAATTTGCACCCTACGCTAGTTTATTTCAATCTTTCTCCCCCACCCACCTACACCCACAACATACACTCACAGAGCACGCAGAACCTACAAGATGTAAGCCCGGGAAATTAATGAAATTATTTTCCATCACGAATGTGGCCCTTCTGCATGTCAGTGCCAGCGGATATGGGCAATTAACTGTCCAAAGCACTTTCACAAATAACTTCAAAGTTCTTCTTATCCTCACACACTACCCGGGTCAAGACCATGTCTCCCTTTCCTACTACAATACTTGTATTGCCAGTAGTTTTCGGAATTCATTTTCTGACCTAAACATCTCTAGGACCACAGCGTGGAACTATGTACATAACTAGTGCTTTCCCTAATCCACGAGGAAGGAAAAAAATCTTCATCAGCTATCCGTACCACTGATTGATTGAGTGTGTGATGGAGGCGGTCGTAGCTCCTTTCTAGGTCCTTCTAAAAGTTCATTGAGCGTAACAAGGGAAAACTTCATCGAAATAAGTTTAGGTTATTCGACAGGGACCGAGACCGGAATCCGGCCCGCAATAGGGAACAAAGTAGTTCCAGGTGAATGGCAAATAATGTGTCTAATCGAAATGAACCACAAATAACAACAACAAACAGAGTATAAAAGTACCGAGAAACAGAAACACAGAAATACGAATGCGAATACGAATCCGGAGAAATACAAAAATACCGAAATACTGTACGCATGTATTTGCACGAAGCTCTTTGCTAGGGTCGAGTCGATAATAGATTTTCGGGGGGTGCAAGTAAAATGAAAGTCGGCTCTAGTGGTGGTGTTCAACCCGTTGATGAGGGTGCAAATGGAAAAATATTTGCACTTGTAGCCGCCAGTATTGGGAAATTACTTTGAGCAGTTTATCCGATCATACCAGTTCACCGAGTTCAATAAGAGAAAAGGCAAACCTCACGTGGCCTCCAAGTGCATAAAGCACATGGATAATGAGGGAAACATCCGAAGGACACCAGAAGGTGGAAAACAAGTCAAACTTTCAAAGTGTATGAGCATTAAGAACTTTTCGAGGTTTGTTTCGATCCGACATGCCATGTGTAAGGTACCTACCTATAAGATGTGAGATGTAAGATTTAAGATGCAAGATGAAAACGGATCAAAGTATCTTCTCCGAGCTCATGATATAATGGAATTCGTGAAAATGGTAATCCACTACCGCGCCGCGCCGTGTCGAAAGTTACTTTTCCTCTTTTTGTGGTGTTGTATTAGTACTTTTATCGCAACAAAGTCAAGTGAATGGATGTAAGGTAGTTGAAGGAGATTATGTATATTTGAATGCAAGAACCTTTTTCCGGTCATGAGATTTAATTTAATACCTTTGGAGAGGAGAATTGTTAACCTTTCTTGAAGTGGAAGTGGACTTTGTTCCATGCATAATTCTGTTTAAAGTTGAATTTTGAATTAGATTTTGCCAAAAGGACAAAAGAATCAAGGACGGATTACTCAATTTCTTTGGCTTTGTAGTGGTGGTAAGTCTAAATTGTGTTTCAGCACTTTGATGTAAGGCATTGTGTTTGAAATCACTTGGAATTGATTAAATTTGAATGTGTTTTAGTTTGAATTCAATGATTAAAAACATTTTAATTATAAAGTACTTACGGAACCAGCACCGAGTAGGTGCAGTCTAATTTGAGCGTACTCGGACACTCACAGATTGAGTGCCTCGCCGTGTCGTCATCACACTCACAGCAAGCGTCCCTGGATGTTGTGCCAGTTATGTCTAGTACATTTAGATGGCTAGTGAAAGTTAGGTAGTACACCTGGTTACGACGCCAATGAGCAGTTTTCCGTTCGTTTTTTTTTTTTTTACTGAGGGAGAGCTGGAAAGACTTTTAAAAGACATCGGGAAGCATTCGCTTGGTTCGCCGGCAACCGGAGGATTCATTCAAAGAATTCAAACAATTCTAACACCGCCGCCCGTTCGGGTCCTGAGAAATTCTCTACCAATTTCGTCGGTGGGACCGCCATCCCAGCCATTATGACCTGGCACACAGAATTGAGAATTGGATATGTTGAGAACGGTCAGAAAGGCATTAGGTACAGATTGGCTATCGCTACATATGCAGATACTTCGGCCTCTCTAACGATTTTTAACAATATTCCGTTGCCATCAGAATGGCATATATTTCCTCTTGAAAGACAGACTGAAACGTACCCAGCAAGGAGTGAAGTCTAGCGTTGTCGTCTTCCAAACAACAAATTCTGCCCACCAGAAATTTTAAAGCAGTTTCCCAGGATCTTCTGGACATGTTGGACCTTAGTCAGACTGCATATCTCAGTCAGATGCATTCGCAAGATAGTTTTGCGCACAGGATGCTTGACCATTTCCTCCATGACCCTCAATATAAGGGAAACCAAACTAATTGGTCTAAATATCTTGATTCATCTTTTTTTGATTTTTGGCATAAAGTCTATTTTTACTGTTCGCCAGGGGTTTGGCTTGTATGACAGTAAAAGATTTGCCGGGAAGATTTTTTTTAGGCCGGCAAGTGGATATATTCTATTTGCGCAAGACTTCTCGAAGCGATCAAAGAAAACAAAAAAATATTTGGTAGACTCATGGTGGCACCACAACCGATAACAGATTTGGTGATCGAAGCTAGTGATTCTCAAGCATGTTACAGAGTCTTCCTCGGGCACACTGGAATTCAGGAAAATACTATCCCTGATCTTGCTTGTACTTAATTTTGGGAGCCTAAGGCGACTTTGTGGCATTGAAGTACTTGTAATTGACTATGGGAATCTTGACGATTGTCCTCTTCAGAAAAATAACCGCTTTTGAGAAACTCTGCGGAACTCAAATGTCTAAGTAACGGTAAGAAGATTCCGACTATCCGAAAGTTTACGAGAATATAAGGTAGGACTATTGTTAAATCCAACAACACGCCAATGTCTGATTTTCTGCTTCTCTTATTCTGAAAAATTTTGGTATCCAGATTCTGGACTAAAGTTTAATAATACTCGTCTATGTCGTATGGTGTTAGTTATGATAAGCCCATGAATGCTAACTACAATGACAACGTTCAGAGGTGTGTTCATTGCTGCAACACCTTTCACCTTGTCTTAGGGAGCATGAGTACACGTAAGAAACCTGACCGGAAATGGCTTAAAGATGGTATTGCAGCTGAATAAAACAGTAAGAAAAATTTCCTATATCGCATGAAGCTACGAGTTCACCATTAAGATATGACATCGTATTGACGGCTTTCCGAAATTTAAACGAACACCCTGTAAAATACTTAGATATTTGGTATCCCACTAATTTCAGATAAGGACCAGTTCAGGAAATGTACAAAAATACGGCTCCGAACAGTGTGTATTCTAGCAATATGCACCCAAATAAATTGTGGTAACAAATACCTAAATGCACAAGGTGAGATCACAGTAGTTCAATGAAAGCACTGGACAACAATAGGGCGCTATGGCTTCATGAAATATAAGTGGAACTCTAAAAGCCAATGTAATGTAAATCGAGAAAGAAACTGGAGTAGTTTACCTCTCATAACTAAGATAGTAAATATAATAATCCTAGAGCAAACTAATGAACATTAGGAAAACACATATCCTTCCGAGTCCATCACGTCAACATCTTGGCAATCATCATTTATTGTTCATACGATGTTCACTTTTTGTTCTTCGATTATGCCTTGCTCAGAAGTGGAACACCGGTTTTAGTGAAAGCTTTATCAAAGCTGTTCGCAATGAGTTTAAATATCACATTCTACAGGAAAACTATCTGCGGAGGTTCGAGATCCGAAATGGATTTGTCTTGATCCAATTTATCACCAATATTGCGTTTTTTTATAGCTGACCAGCGATGGGCTTTGTGCTGTTTTTCTACATAAAATGGATGAATTGTTGCGAGTTTTGCATTTTAACTCAAGCATCTTAATTACGCTGGCAATTCATTAAATGACAAAAAGTGTTGGGATGAAAAGAGGAGGCTTGGATTAAAGATCAAAGAGGAAAATAGTCTCTTAAAATGAATCTTTTATCATATGGAATTATATTCTTACCCATCTAATAATTTAGGAAAATATTGGTCAATAACAATAACCAATATCGAAGTAATAGACTTGTACATTGTCCTAAAACGTCCTTAAGATGGATCTTCATAAAGGAATGACTCATGCACCATTTTTTGACCCTTCTCCAATTGCTTGACGGACTTAATGCCTTGACTTCTCTAAATACCCGGCATTCCCTATTTCATCAGCCACAAAATGCGACACTCTTATTGTACGCCCATAAATTGAAGACATATGTATATACGAGTAACGATCCATGAATCATCAGAAGACTTCACCTCCCAGTACCTTTTTCAAGCTGGCCTTATAAAGCCCGAGGCAATACTTTAAGGACATCACATTCATAAAACATTTATTAATCTACACTCGAATACTTTTATGCGACACATCATCTCCGATGACATTAAACTGACGTAAATGTAATGCAAACACTTGACATCCGGAGCTCTGACAGACTCTGAATCCCTGTTAGATATGGAAGTACTCGTACCCGGAGAAGAAGTTGTGTAGCACAGAGTGTCCTTAATCGTTCGTGAATGATGAACGAACATTTAGTCGCGCACTTTATCTCATCTCTGAAGTAATAATGTCTACGAGAAAAGGCGCTCACAGTATGGCATAGTGGCATCAGGACTTAACATAGTGCCATGATGAGCCTACCCCTACAATGGTGTACCACCAAAACATAGCGTAGATTCACAACCATACAGCACAGGGCTTAGTGGTATGATGAAAGTTGTTGTTGGCAGCAATGTCCTGCCTTTAACGGAATATCTGATGTTGGGCCTCTCGGCCTTGGTGTCCTTGTTCTTATCCGCATTTTGTATGCCACCAGCAGCTATGAAGTTTGTCATTGCGCGCGTCTTACGAGTACATTCAAACTATGTAGGCGCGTGGAGGTAGGTGTGGGCTTTCTACCACTAAAAATTGCTTTGTACCGCCTCTAGGCATTCTTTTCAGCTCCACGATGCTTTTTTCAATGAGATTTTAGCTTAAACGAGTCCCATATATGGGATCCTTATACATATCTACATACATATATACATGCGAATGCAAAAGGTTCACTGCATCTGGTTTTGTTCTTCCAGCTCTGGTATGGGATCGCATTTTCAACTTCGATGTACTCGTACGTCTGTCGGTCTTGACGTTATAATTTTACGATTGCAAGGATGCGTTTATAAAGACCCTTTGGCATATAGAACTATCATACAAGGACAAAGTCCAACAGAAGTGGAACAGTATAATTAAAAAAAAATTTTAAATCCTCAAAACTCACTTGTTGATGGGTGTTCTGTTATTACTCAAGGTGATAATGGTAGTAAATAAAATGGAAATAGGAAGGGAATTGCTTTACTACCTTGCTGTACATACAACTCATACTTATATGCGAGTGTTAAACGAATATTCTTAGGCATGAGTGTGTAAGGATGAATAAATTGAAATCTACTTCCCGGGAAATCAGGACGAAGGGTAAATTCAGTTATTTTAACGTAAGATTGGAAAATAATTTCCCTCCAAGTTGTAGCATCACACTACTGGTATCTTGGAATGGCCATAGAGTGTCCGTGAAAATGTCAAGTTGAAGGCGGAAAAAAGAATAATCCCTTTTTAAATGTTTGTTTTGGTTTTTCTTGTGATTTATATTGCTACCAGGACGACGACTTGTGAAACCATTGAAAGGTCATAGTGGACACATATAAAACATATTTATAATGCTGATGTACGGTGAAAAGCATTGACGTCATTTGTGTTGTGGCAGAAATGCAACAAAATGCATATTTGATTTAGTTTCGGTTGTATTGAGGCCAAGGTGGAACATGATAGAAAACCAAACCCCTAGGCAACTTAGGCAACTTTTGATTTCAATATGTGGGCATGGATGCCATTTGAATTTTTGAAAGTAATTAAAAACAAAAATGTTTACATGGGTTTTTCAGCCCTAAAATGCTTTGACAACACAAGCATCTGGCAAAATGTTGGGTACACAACTATAATGGAATTCCTTTTACCCAGAGGCAAAGTGGGTATTTACTCTAATGAAAACCATTTAAATAAATCAAAATGCCTGCTTAGTCTAAACTTAAAAATGTAATCATCATGACTCAATAAAATATTAAGCTAAAAATAGGAGAGTGAGCGCATGAAACATTTGGTAGTTCGTCGGCTGAGAAATAAATGTTTCGAAGCCACCTTTATGCTCATTATAATCATGCATAATACATAACTAGTTTCCTACTATTTTGATGTAAAGGGTTTTCCAATAGGGATTTGACAACTTTGAATTTAATTTGTGAACGCACTCTTTCACTAATCATCAAACTGTCACTGTCACTTTATTCAGTAAACTCAACATTTTCATCATGGTAAAGTACACGAACGAGCAAGGTTTGCAAATTATAAAAATTTTCTACGAAATTCGGAGTCGGTGACTGCAACTTTAAGAGCGTTAACTTCAAATTTCGGTCGTCATTCTCGCCCTAGTAGACAGGCAATAACAAGTTTAGTGCAAACGATCCAAATCAGTCAATTCCAAGGCGTTCTCAAGAATTGGGCATCGCTCAGACCAAATTGTGGCGTATTTTGCGTAAGGATCTTGGTTTACACCAATACAAGATCAAGCTGACTCAAGAAATGAAGCCGATGGACCATTTGAAGCTATGAACATTCTCCGATTGGGTTCTGGAGAAGATGCGCCAAAATGATGAATTTCATTGCAAAATCATCTTCAGTGACGAAGCTAATTTTTGGCTCAATGGGTTCGTCAATAAGCAAAATATGCGTTATTGGTCGGGTGAAAATCCACATGTGCTTCATGAATCACCACTTCATCCACAAAAAATAACTGTTTGATGCGGTTTGCATGCCGGCAGCGTTATTGGGCCATATTTTTTCGTCGACGATAACGATCGTCACGTTACTGTGAATGGTCAGCGTTATCGCGCCGAAGATATGGACTTGGACGACATGTGGTTTCAACAGGATGATGCCACAAGCCACACAGCACACTCTACAATCGATTTATTGAAGAGTAAGTATGGTGAGCGTGTTATCTCAAGAAATGGGCCAATCGATTGGCCGCCTCGTTTATGCGATTTAACGCCGCTTGACTATTTTCTGTGGGGCTACGTTAAGTCATTGGTTTATGCCAACACGTCGACGACGTTGGAAGAGCTCAGAGCCAACATGGAACGCGAAATAGCGGCCGTTTCCATCGAAATGTGTGGTCGAGTCCTTGAAAATTGGGTCCAACGAGTTCCATTCATATATGTTTTGATTGTACTTCAAGCCGATAGTAAAGTTTTTGAAATATCTCAAATGGTTTGCGTTTTATTTAAAAAAAAAGTTGTCAAGTCCTTATTGGAAAACCCTAAATATTCTCGGTAGCATTGGCAATAGGTATTAGCATAAAAGAGTTATCCATAATACTGTGCCTACCAACAATTAAATGGTGCGAAGCATGTGGAATTCCAGTTGACCTCTCTTCATTTGGCTATACGCCCAAATAAATTTCAGCACATACCGTATGATTTGTTTTACAATCTATGTATAAGTCAAAATAGTTTGATACCATACTTTCACGGCTTTGAAGATATGTGCTATAAGATGCAGCTCCTGGACGCTATTTGGCTAAAATGAAAGCCAACTTAAAATTCATTTGGAAGAAAGTGCATGTGTGCTAAATGAGGTCAGCTTACCTTCTCGCAATAAAGGTATGTATATGATTTGTTGAAACATCGAAGCCCAAAAATTGACAGATTTATTCAAATCTCTCCAATGACATCACTGCTCTATACAATGGCATATAGCACGTGACGAATAAACTTGTAGGTGAAAGAAAATTTCAATATTGGCTCTATGCCAACATCTCAGCCTTTTCGGATTCTCTGGATGCAAATTAAGTTTAGTGATTCTAATACCCTTTCTATTTGTTTGCAAAACAATTGTCAAAAGACGCTATTTCTGAGCGAGTCCACAGTTACCAGCTAGCTGGTGGCTTACTATTTAATCTCGCCAATTTTAGAGACATCATAGTTATCTATGCTGAAATATGCAGACTGATCAAACAAAGTTTACCGCTGTTGAAAAATAAGTTATTTTCATTGAGTGTGTTACGTATCCTGGTTTCTTTTAATTAAGTTTTATCACCAACAATTTTGGAATACATCTTGATCTTTTTGCATTCTTTTGCCGTGCAATCGTCTTCTCCCAACTCCATATCATAACCACCCACATGTATGCTTGACGTTGTCGTATGACAACGGTTTCTAGACTCCGTCTTATGTTAATTTTCGTGGAACAGACTGCGAGAAAACTTACTAAGTACGACCAATTTTAACTTTGACACTAATATTTTCAGCCGTTTTTCCCAATCTGCTCCTTTTCTGTCCCAAAAGAAGACCCCATCATCTCGACCTTATTAAAAAAAAGAATGACGAGCAATCCGTAATAAGAAAAATAATCTACGGCATGCTTATTTGAGATCGTACTCCGAAGTGGACTGTCATAACAACCTCCTTGTTTACATCAAATTCTCTAACTTTTGTGTATCACTATATTTAAATTATTTTAATAGTTTAATCTCTTGTCTCAAATCTATTAGCCTTAAAAGAAAAGCGGATAACTACCTTTCAATATTAAATCTCACCATCCCTTGTGGATCCTCAAAAATTTACACAGCTATTTGCCCAATTTCTTAGCTAGCCATTCGCTAACTACTCCGTAAATACCGAAAAGCTTTACTTCTCCTATTTACGCAGCCATCTGCAAAAATTATTGATTTCAGTAAAAATCAGTGACTTGATTGGCACCACGTCTCATAGCTGCTTTTCAGCTCTCCATTTCGCAAGGCATTTTTTTCAATTTTACATAATCCCTCACGATATAAAAGGCCGAGAAAACAAAATCCTCAATTATAGGCCAATCGCGAAACTGTCCTCCAGCCCAGATAACTGCGATAGCGTTGTATACGACTCAATGTTTTCTCATTGCAAGTCCAACCTCTCGAAAAACCAATACTAATTTTTAAAGGGTAGATCAACAAACAAAAGCCAAACAAAGAAGGGAATTCGTTTCGAGTGTTCTCTGAAAAATGGCAAAGAAGTTGATGTAATCACTAACGATTTCAGCAACATTTCCGATAAAATTTCGATGAAGTCATCCATCTTACACTAAAGGCTTTAGGCGGTTTAGTCTGATTTCATTATGTCAATTACTTCCTACTTAAAAGATAGACACTGTAGGTGTCCACAGTTCCAAAGTATATAAACCAATTAAAGCCGTTTCCGCCGTTGGGGTACGGAAGCCATCTCAGTCCTCTGACACTCATTCTGACTTGTATTCGTATTAACTACTAGTACGGGTATATTATTGTCAATTTATTTATGTCAATATACTCGTATGAAGATTTTATCAAAATCGCTCGGCACATTTCGTTTCCCGCTGACTGTTTTCCGCTCTAAGAAGACTTAAACAGGTTTTCCACTTGGTGCCAGAAAAATTTGCTAGAGATGGACGTCAAAAAATGTCAAACTACAAT
Source organism: Volucella bombylans (assembly GCA_949129095.1). Classification (NCBI taxonomy): domain Eukaryota; kingdom Metazoa; phylum Arthropoda; class Insecta; order Diptera; family Syrphidae; genus Volucella; species Volucella bombylans. The sequence continues at coordinate 323,630,418 of OX422140.1, forward strand.
ATGAATATAACATACACTCGCAAATATATCACTTTCGCTTCTTCTTCTTTTTCTTCTTGAATACCCTTGTCAAATCCGATCACCCAACTACAACATTCTTATATTGAGCGTGGATCTGTACAGTGGATCTGTATCTGGGGTATCCATTGGACTGACAGTTTCAACCTTGCAGCCTATCTCAATCGCCTGGAATTGATAAACGTATAACCCCTTATAACACATTGTGATGTTAGTGGCATACTCTTTGTTCAGCAGCTTTTAACTGGTAACACTGATTCTCTTGCTCTATTGCAACCCATCTCTTTGAATGTTTACCTCCGAATCCTTAGATCAGTTCCTCTCTTATTAATCCTCATCAATTCTATTCAACCTATTCTTGACTTCCACCTAAGTAAACTCTCCTTCAAGACTGCTTATGTCTCGTGTTCAATACTCTCATCCCATAGCCTTTCACACGACTGACTTGTGTCTAGTCTATTCATTTTCTAGTTCTAGTTATCGACCACTAAACAATCTTGTCATGTTTACATACATAATTTGGATAATCGTCAGAAAAAGTTTCATTATTAGCCTCAATAAGGTCAGAAGATTATGAAGCTACATAATAATCTCGTCCTCCAATCGCTTCATTAAATTCACTCACACCATCACCCACATGCCTGGCGAAGAATTCAGCAATCTCCTCCTGCTCTTCGTCCCTCAATCTACGATCAATATTTGACAAAAAACAATACTCTGCTTTCTGTTATTTATTTGACTTCGAAATGACCCATTTAGGCTATCTTTTAGTACACATATAAATCTGAGAAATCAGATTATGTATCTCTTCTGACTTTGGAAATAGCAAAATATCTTAGAATCATTAAATTGGAAACCATTAAAATTTACTGAGAAAGATATTGGGTAGTAAGATTCCCAAGCTTGTATAGAGATTACGATGACAATCCCAAAACATGATGTTGGTATAAAATAATTTGTGACTTTTATACAGTATTAAAAAGTGAATGGGTCCATGCACGATTCTAAACTTCTAAAGTTAATAACGTATGGCAGCGGTGGACACTTAATTAATATAGATAATCTACGACGGAATAGGACAAGACAGCAAGTACAAGATTCTTACAACATTTTGGGAGAACCACTTCTAAAAAATGGAAGAGAATTGCAAACTCTTGTACAAAAAAAGTCGGGTGCAATATGAGTAAATAAAGAAACATGATGCTAGAATGAAGAGACGATAACGGCATATGTGGCGAAAAAGATAGAGTATGTCTTAAGTAAGACTTTGAGCTTTGTAAACTAAAGAGAATAAGCAGGGCTAAAACACATGCGAAGGCAGATGAGGCATTATATTGGGAATCACTAGAGGTACCCTTACAATCTACAATGATTCATGAAGCATGTAAACATGTGAATGAGCCTCAACTTTGTTTTTTGACAAACTTCAGATCTGTCATGTTCTGAGTGTCTGACTATACTTGTAATCTGCTGTATGTTTGATTATCGAAGAAAACATTTCGTGCGTCGAAAGGTGTTGCGCAGGCAGATTAAATTAGAAAACTGCGCTCTTCGTTTAATGGTTTATTTAGAACTGTGATAACTTAGTACTTAGTATTTATTTCATATATAGTAATATAACATAGGTATAAATATGTATGCATGTTTATGTCTGAATGTATTTCGTATGTATATGCCATATATATGTATGTTGTGTGGGTTGGATAAGTGAATTAGATATATATGTAAACGCTTTAAATTCAACACCTTCCCTCAACACGAACACCATATATAAAACATTACATTTACAATATGCAAAAATAAAACATAAATTAATATAATCCCAAAGTTTACAAAATTTATTATGCTTAATGTTTCGCAAATTTTTGGTAAAGATGTCTGCTCTCATTTCATTAGTTGGAATGTAATTAATATTTATTTCGCCATTGGATTATACTTCTCTTACATAGTGGAACCGAATATCGATGTGCTTGCTACGTGGATGGTGTACCGGATGCTTGACAAGTTGATGTGCACTTAAGTTGTCACCATGAAGAGTTATTCCGGAACTTACGAATTCATTACCTCCAAGTTCCTTTACTAGTCGTTTTAAATAAACAGCTTCTTTTGCTGCCTTCGAAAGTGCCATATACTCGGCTTCAGTGCTGATTAAAGCCACCGTTGTCTGCTTCTTAGATTCCCATGATATGGCAGCTTCTCCTAGCATAAATGCAAATCCAGTATAGGACCCTCCCAAATCAGCATCAACATATCCTTCTACTTGTCGTCCTATGTGTGGGTAATGTAATTTATAATTAAGAGTGTTATTCAAGTACCTGAGGAGATGTTTTATCGCAGCTAAATGTTCTATTGTTCTAAATGCTCACTATTGCACTGATGAAATCCAATTTGCTTTATCACAGAATCCAATTTATCGTTCCAGGCTCTTCCAGATTGTTTTAAACCGTATAGCGCTTTCTTTAGTTTAAGTGCTTTGTTCGGCTGCTCAGGGTCAACGAAGTACTCCGTCTGCTGCATATACACGATGCTTGAAGTTCTCCATTTAAGTAAGCCGACGAAACATCAATCTGGTGAAGGATCAATTTCTGCTCTGCCGCAAGAGCTAGCAATAGCCGAATCGTCGAGTATCTAACGACCGGTGAGAAGGTTTCATTATAATTTACCCCGAATTTTTGTGCAAACCCCTTGGCTACCAGGCGAGCCTTATACTTTTCCACATTCCCATCCTTGTCGCTTTTGACAGTGAAGACCCATTGCATCCTACGGGTTTTTGCCCGTTTGGTAGCTCGACTAACTCCAATATATTATTGGAGATTAAACAGTGGTATTCGTCTTCTATTGCTTTTTTCCACTTAGCACCGTCGGGTAGAGTAAGTGCTTCTTCAATTGAATTCAATTGAATTAAGACGATTGAACTCTTTCCGTGGACGTCCAGTATTTCCGGTTCTCATAATTTTCGGTCTTCCTCTTCCAATTTTAGGTGCTTTAGTAATGTCATCTTCGCTACTTGTTTCAGATCTTTGCCGTTTGTGGCATATATTTTCATTTGTAACACTAATCCCTTTATTATTGTTCTCCTCGGCGGTTTTTGAGTTTTCATTATCCTCGCCCAATCCTTCATCTTCTTTCGATGCCTGATCCTTGATGTTTTTCTGAGCTGGCTGTTGTTCCTCTTCTGGATCGAAAAAAACTAAACAGTTTGTACCATTGTCATCTTTTGGTTTGCCTGCATCTTCGAGGAATGAAACGCCTCTGTGTTCAATGACCCCCACTTTTTTCTTATCGAAAAGACGATATGCTTTTGAAGTAGTGGAATATCCGACCAACAGATATTCTTCCGCTTTTGGCTGAAATTTGGATAAACATTTAGTCTTATTTAAAGCAATAAATGTGCTTCCAAAAATCCGTAAGTGCCCAATGGTTGGTTTTCGACCGTTCCACGCTTCGTCAGGTGTACTGTTAGTAAGGATTTTAGTTGGACACCTGTTCCTTATGTCCATAAATACTCCTCAAGTCCAGATTGAACCATCATGCACCTGGCCATCTCAACTATAGTCCTATTGGCCCTTTCTGTCACGCTGTTCTGTTGAGGTGTATATGGTACTGACAGCTACCGTGTTATGCCACAATCTTGGAGAAATGTTGAAAAAACGTTGCTAGTGTACTCGGAGCCATTATCACTGCGGATAGTTTTTATACACTTGCCAGTTTCGCGCTCCACCTTAGCCTTGAACTCTTTAAATATATCGAACACTTGATCTTTAGTTTTAATGAAGTAAATGAATATTTTGCGCGGTTTATCGTCAATAAATGTGACGAAGTATCTTGCAGCACGTAGGGATACTTTCCTCATTGGGCCGCACACATCTGTATGAACTAATTCCAAGATGTCATTCGACCTAGACTCAGATTCTTGCGGAAAAGGTTTTACACAAGTTTTCGCTTTCATGCACGTTTTACATTTAAAGTCAGGTGGAACATTACCTAGGTTAAGTCCATTTACCAAATTGCATGCAAACATTTTGTTTAAACTTTTTACATTGAGATGTCCATATCTCTCATGCCACTTTTTAAAACTGTTTACATTTGCGTTTAATGAATTTAATTTTTGTGTATGATTATATTTATAAATGAACAAATCATCTCGCACGCTAGCGACTAACACTAATTTATTGTTTTGTTTGATTGTAGTACCGTTCTTCGTAAACTCAATTGTCAAACCGTTCTCTATTGCTCTTTAAATTTGGGACATACAGCACGTTTTGCAATCTTACTTCACGCGTTTTCGTAGATAGAGCGACAGTACCAATACCGGTTGCAGTGATGTAATTGTTACCTGCTAGCTTAATTTCTTCTATGCTCTCTCGTATGTAGGTACGTAAATTTTTATCACAACATATATGGGTCGTAGCTCCGCTATCGATGCACCAACAATTCGAACCGAGTATATTGTTGTGAGAAACTGAAAGCATAGAGAAAGAAGAAACTTGTTTTTGGTTTTAATGCTGTCCTTTTTGTTGTCTACAATTAGCGGCATAATGGCCCCTCACTCCGCAATTATAACACTTTCCAGTGGATTTATTTGCACGATTTTTGTTTTGCTTGGGCCGCGCCAAATATTGTTGCTGCTGGAAAGCTTCCTCTGGGCAACTCGGGTTATCAACTTCTTCCATACGCCTATTCCCTTCCTTCAGCAATTTAATTTTCAAGGAACTCATCTTAGGTAATTCATCACGCGATTCCATTGCTACGACGAAATTTTCCAATGACTTTGGTAAGCTCGACAATATAATTATTACTAATAATTCCTCGTTAATGGCGAAATCGATTTCAGTGAGCTTTTCGACGACATTGGAAAAACGATTTATGTATTCGGACATAGCCTCACCTTCACTTAATTTAATATGTAATAATTGCTTGAACAAGCTAACCTTCCTAGCTGGACCACGTGGCTGAAAAATTTCTTTAAGTTTGTCCCAAGCTGATTTCGATGTAAGACAATATTTCACATGATTAATTTGAGACGACTTAATATTTAGGATTATTGCGGCGAGTGCTTTTTTATCTTTAGTATCCCAAGACATTTTTTCTTCCGCCGACATAGTATCACTTTTTAATATAACGCCACAGATCAAAGGTCAGAGAAAATCAGCACACTTTTCATCTGGATGGACCAACCATCACAATTCGAGTTATCAAGTTTTTCGATCTGATGAACAGACGAACTCATTTTTTTTCAAATAAAACAATAAACACCTTTTATTTAAATATCAATTTTTTCTTTTCTATTCGACACACGTGGCTGCCTGGGTCCATAACCTGTTGCGCAGGCAGATTAAATTAGAAAACCGTGCTCTTCGTTTAATGGTTTATTTAGAACTGTGATAACTTAGTACTTAGTATTAAATTCATATAGTATAGTAATAAAGGGTCCGCCATCTAACTTCTTTTTTTCAACTAGTGCTTATTTCGTGAATGGTAACACTTAGCTCATGTCTGATTTGACAGATAATTAGTTTTATCCTTCCGGTTAATAATGGAAAATAATTTTATTCAAATAGCTGCCTCGGCTGGCCATGCAGTAGCTTATACGATCGGTCCAATTTTTAAGCACATTATCGATTGTGTGCAACTGTATTTCACCAATGGCTTCACGAATATTGTCCTTTAAAGCGTCAATTGTCTCTGGCTTATCGACGTAACACTTATCTTTTACGGCACCCCACAAATAATAGTCCAACGGTGTCAAATCGCAGCTCCGAGGTGGCCAAACGACATCAGCTCTGCGGCTGATAATGCGATCTTCAAAAACAGGGCGCAAAGCATCGAGTGTAGCTTCGGCTGTTGCCAATATCCTCCTCCTCAATTTTTGTGAACAAAAATTCGTTCAACATGGCCCGATAACGATCGCCATTGACTGTAACGACCACTCCTTGCTCCTTTTCGAAGAAAAATGGCCCAATTATGCCTCTGGACCAAAATCCGCACCAAACAGTGACTCGTTTTGGGTGTATCGGCTTTTCAATGTATGCGTGCGGGTTTTCTGTGCCCCAAATGCGACAATTTTGCTTATTTACATACTCGCCAAGATCAAAATGAGCTTCATCTGAAAAGATGATTTTTTTGGCAAAATCGGCATCTTCTCTAAGTCGATCGCAGGCCCACTTAGCGAAGCGAAAACGCATTGGATGGTCAGTTGGCTTCAACTCCTGAACCAATTGGACTTTGTATGGCGTCATACCAAGGTCTTTATGCAAAATTCGTCTCAATGATGTCTCCGAAATGTTCAATTGTTGAGAAGGACGGTGAATTGATGTTGATGGCGCTTCACGCACACTTTCTGCCAAAGCAGCAATATTCTCGGGTGTACGCACTGTTTTTGGCTTTTCACGTTTTGGTTTATCGATGAGGATGCCAGTTTCTTTCACTTTTTTCACAAGATAACGAACATACGGAGCTGACGGTGCTTCTCTTCTTCCAAAATCCGTACGCAATTTTCGCACACATTCTGCAACATTACCATGATTTTCAAAGTAATGTCGCAATATTTCCCCGTTGTTCAAGCTAAACTAATTATCTGTCAAATCAGACATGAGCTAAGTGTTACCATTCACGAAATAGGTACTAGTTGAAAAAAAAAAACGTTAGATGTCGGACCCTTTATACCATAGGTATAAATCTGTATGCTTGTTTATGTGTGAATGTATTAGGTATGTATATGCCATATATATGTTGTGTGTGTTGGATAAGTGAATTAAATATATATGTAAACGCTTTAAATTCAACAAAAGGAGACCAAATAGCCAAGCAATTATATGAATTTTGCAGAGATTTGGGGAAACCCGTCCACGTGAAGTGAATACTACTGACAAAAATGATTGTCATTATGATCTAATCATTAAAATCCAACTGTATTTATTCGCCAGAGTTCATTTGATTTAAACTTGTCTTACGGAAATTTGCAATAGATTTTAACGATTGATTTGAAACTTTATGAAGGAAAACCAAATTAACGCAATATCAAAAGGCAACGGATTACGAACAACGTCGTCGTTTCATTCATTAATTGCGTGAAATTCGTCTATTTTCGCAGTTCGTTAAAAAACGATAAAAAACAAAACTTCCGATACCAGAGTGACGAAAATCCCATGAAAATAAATCAAGTCACCCAATATTCTGAGAAGTCACAGTATGGGGGGATTTTTGATGGAGTAGAGTGTTAATGATAAAATGACTGCCATCAATTCTGATCTGTCCCGTAGAATTTCAAACAACTTTTTACGGACCGATAGGTTTACAACTGACTTGAAGAACAATTGGTTACAACAAAACGGCTCTAGTTGTTATAAATCGTACAAAACAATAAATGGTTGGAAGAGAAATTTCGGAAATCGTATTTGCGAAATGGTTCCATGGGTTTGATTGTGTGATCTAATGCCTTGTTACTTCTTTCTTTAGGATTTTTAAAGGATTGAGTTAATGCTCCTCGAACTATCAAACTATTAAACAATAAAACAATATACGGGCCGGTATCCATCTGATTACACAAGAAATATGCCAAGATGTGATCACATATTTCAACTATGTTTGAAGTTTTGTTTTAACATAAATACATATAATTGTATTGAACCAAACTATAAAAGTTTTATGAAACGTTGAAGTACGAGATAATATTCTTAAAATTGCGGCACAATGCAGAAAAATCACGTAAGAGTTTCAATCGCCAAAATTTATTGAAGGTCAGCAGGGATGTTTGCTAACGGGGTTTGGAAATACTAGTCTAGCGAGGTATTAAAAGAAGAATTTTAATATATGAAGATAATAAGAGAAGAACTTAACATTCCACAGTCCAATCCACTGTTTAAAGAGGACATGGGAAATTCAAACAATAATAGATCGATGGAGCCCATGTCATACACTGTAAAAATAAATGAAAATGTCCCAAACAGTCGACAATGCAATTTTGTCAAACTCCATGGCAGTCAATGTGGCTTTCTGGCTTTTCAGAGGCACCATTTTTTAAAAGTATATATGTACGAGTATTATATGCAAGCGGCATTGACATAATAGGAAGAACATAGCGTGCTGTCAATTGAGCGTTAGGGACTATTGAAGCAGAAGCCAGAAAAGTGGGATTTAGCGGTTAACATCACCGACGTCTATTACGAAACGTCACGATAGGCAGCTACAACTTCGAGATAGTAAGGGACTTTACTAACCTCGGCACCGCTATCAACTCCGACAAGGACTCCAGCGCGGAAATCATGATAAGAATCACTCTTGCCAGTCGCTGCTTCTTGGGGTTTAGAAGACTACTATATGAACTACTATAGAATATGTACTACATGACGAGATAAAACTGCCAAAAAATTAGGGGCAACGTATGGACACAGGGAAATAAAATGTTGACTTTTGACTAACTAACTGGCTAACTTTTGACTATATGTATGTGTGTACATGCCTAAGATCAGTGGGGAGCAGTAAAATAAATAAAAAATTATACAAACCAATTCTGGATGTTGACTTTTTACCATTATGGTTGAATTTGTCTTACGATAAGCACTTATCGGTTAAATCTATCCCCCCCTATTTTATACCCTTTGTTGATACGGCCAAAAAAGGATGGGCAAACCATTTTGTGTGTGTTTACAAATTAAATCTCATAACTCCATTTTAATGCACCCAATGCGATTTGTACCTTTAGATACACACGTAATTATAGACCAGTTGGTATCATAAATATTCGAACACACATGAGCACTAATATTCATGCTCGTGTTCCTGTACCTTCTAATCATACATACGTACCCTCTGTTTCTTGCACATAAATAGCACTTTGTATTCGAATTGAGCAAATAATGTATTCTGTATGGCGTTCGGAAAGTTTCTTTGCCTTCACAAGCTTACGTCTTAACATGGCACGTACTCGAGTTACGAACAAAGTGTTCATTTTAAAAAGAAAAAAACTTGAACAGTTTTTATGCAGAACAGAGGCTTCTGCGATTGTCATTGGATACGAAAATACGAGGTGAAAGGTGTGAGGTATGAGATGCTCTACAGGACGTTTGTCACTAATTCATGCCTTTCGTCCTCACTACATGTAAATAAATTCATCAAAAATGTAAATTGCGGTTTATGTTGTATTTAAAATTTTTTTTTTTTTTTTGTTAGTTTGCTTGTGGTAAATTATTCGGCCTTCGAAAGTCACGTATGTACAATAACATGCCAAAACAGCAGTTATTAGGCTGTTGCCATAGAAAATGCATTTTGGTTGGGGAATAAAATGGTGTTTTGGAACTCAAGGAGCCTTTTCAATTGAAGAAAAACTCGTATCCTTGAGATTTTCAATTTTTGTTTTCATTTTTGTTTTAGAATTACGTTGAATGTCATGCTGCTCGTTTAAACTCGTACAATTTGAAGAGACCAACAAGGTCACCGTGGTGGCATTCTTTCCTAGATCAATATTTATATTGATGACGCAACGATGATAAACTAACGAGTAGTTCGTTGTTCGCTAGAAGCCTGAGAATCAGTACTTTTCTACTAAGACCGTGACCTACTCTGATAAACCAAAGCTCAGACCAATGGTCATTTTCCTGACTAAACAGGCATCCGACTTTGGACGTCTATTTTACAACCTTATTTACAAAATACCGTATATGGGGCTATAAAAGATCTAAAGTATGATATGTCAAAAAATGTACTGAACCAAAAGAAGGATTAACATAGTAACCCAAACTACAATGAATATCGAATAATAGAAAGATATTGACTGCCGTGGCTTAATAGACCGTAACTCTGAATGAATGAAGAAGAATTCATTATAAATGGCAGATAATATAATTTCAGTTTTCGAAATAGTAATAAGATCGTATCAATATTCAGAGCGAAATCGAATCAGTTACTAAATGCATAAGAATATCCCGATTGTTATAAAGAAAGCAAATATCACCTCTCAACTTTCACCGGTCGAGAAAAACGCAATCTCTCGAAAGGTCTGATGACGCCAATATTAAATGCCGAACAACAGCTGTTGCGTTGTTCAGTTTTATTTCATTTTTATTTATAATACTTTTATTGATTAAAATAAAATACGTTAAGATACATAATCTTACAAGATAGTATAGACTTGTAGATTTGATTTAAACATGAAAGCATAACATAAATTACAAAATTTAATATATTGTATAATACTGATCAATCGATAATTTTCAGAACCAAATTACAATAATATTTCGCGCTGATTAAAAAATTTTTAAATAAAATTAAAGACAAAAGTTTAAATATTTTGATGATCTAAATGTTATGTAATATTAATACTGTTACTCTCTTCCTAAATATGTATACACTTATTAATATCGATAATCTATCTCTAATGTAAAGTTACTAAAATAAACCAGTCTTATGTAGTGCCTCAAAGGACCTCGTTTTACAATGGCGACGAGAGTGAAAAGTATTGCAAATAGCAGAAGACAACGAAATGAGTGAAGGTACAAACAAAATAAATATAAATTGAAAACAGAAGTAGTACTCAAATAAAAATGTCAAGTGGTCAAATAAAACAATTTATGGCGACTTCTGATTTTTCGTATTGGGAGAGATCATTGTTCTATACAGGACCAGATGCCTCGAAAGAATTAAGGATAATATTGTCACCTACGAAACCGGATTCAAAGAAGTACGTGGAGCTAGTAAAAGAGCTCAAGGAGGTATTTGACCCTAATTTGGTTGAGATTACAGAATCCAAGCTCTTCATGAGAAATATGTGTGCGGTATCAAAGCCAGCAGCTCTTGCATCAAAAACATGAGAAGAAAATAAGTAAGTTCTATCTGGTGGGGTATCGGTGTTAATAGTAACATAAAAGGTTATAAGCCACGTGGTTTAGAAGTCAACCAGGATATAACGGAAGGTTAAATGATGGTGGAATTAGCAGAAGGTACTTCATATGCAAAAGAAACCACGCTCCTGAAGATTGTGCTACAAGATTTTTGAGCTGCTTTACTTGTGTAAAAAGGGTCCGCATAGCAAAAATTTGCCGAGCAATATCCACATATAGCTCTGAACCGAAATTCCGGTAAGCAGTGTGGAAGTTATCCGAAGCAGTGGAGTCTTAAGCCAATGAGTTCTATTCGTCTTTAAGTGGGTTTTTAATGAGGTTAATCATATATTCGCTCAAGCGGCAATTGTGCGAGTTTATACATAGATAGATGAAAGTGGATACGGAAGTTAAAACGGAAAATGACTTTCAGAATAAATTAAATTTAGTACAGTAGAGTTAAAATCTGTAATACAAGTTTTTTAACTGCGCTCAATAGTAATATAGACGAAACGGTTGCTATTCAATCGCCCAGGGTTGAATAAATTATTTCCAAACTGGAAGGAACGTTTGCAAGCTGGATCTAAGGTTTGTAACATCGATAATGAAAATAGTAGAGACAATGTACTGAATATTATTAAGAAGGAATTTCTTAAAAACTTTTAAAATCAGACTCAAAGTTTTGCATTGGGAGTTTTACAGCGGAGGTTATCTTGAAGCCTGGTGCTCCGCCGATTTTTCATGAGGCATATTCTATTCCATATAAGCCAAGAAATAGAGTAGAAAAGGAATTGGGGAGGCTTGTGATGAGGGTATTTTGGAGGCGATAAAGTACAGTACTTTCGCGTCACCTATAGAAGTTCCATCGACAGAAACGGGAGAGATTAGAATCTGCATCGACACTCAACAGGTTTGTTCACACTGAGCATTATCACTTAACATGCAAAGATAACATTATTGTGAGTCTAAGTGCGAATAATTTTGTGTCATAGACTTGTCAGGGGCATATCAAAAGTTGCAACTTTCGAAAAAATTAAGGAAATATTTTAAAATCAATACCCTAAGGGTTTATTTCGCTACACAAATTAGCTGCTTCAATTTTCCAGTGTGTCATAGACCAAATAATGAATGTTTTATGCTATTTGGATGATATTTCGATTGCAGTGGTATCATATGAAAATTGCAGAAATTCTTTAATGAACATTTTAGGTACACTACACGTACACAAAATAAGAATTAACGTATAAGGATGTAACAATTTTGTATTTAAATAAAACACAGCATAATTGAGATAACGGGCTGAAATTTATTCCAAGTGTACACGTGTTAAATTTTAGTATGGTTTCGATCTCATTCATATTATCACCGCGAACACGTTTGCAATGATCGTTTCTTTGGAGCCGTAAAAAGAAATCCAACAGCGGACCATTTCACGAGTTTACACGATTACCGAACTTCCCCTTCAGGACCGTATCTGTCCTATCACACCTCCGGGATGATATCCACACTTTTTGTGAATGCAAGGAAATCTCTTGAAGCACATGTGGGTTTTTTACTGTCCAGGAATGCATATTTTGCGTACTAAGCCAAAATTGAGCTCCATTGCCTTCAGCAATGATTTTTCGATGAAATTCAGGATTTTTTTCAAAATTTTACAGAGCCCAATCGAAGAAATTTCGACTATTTAAATGATCAAGAGGATTTAGTTCTTTAGTTAATTTGATATTCGCTGCAATGTGGACTAAGAGTTGCGATATTTTCGGTACTTTGACCGGTGCGTTATCTCACTAGCACAGGAACACTCAATAGTGGATATGATGTGAATAGTGAATATGGTTGCGATCACCGACTCAGAATTTTGGTATTAATTTTTCATAATTTCCAAACGTTGCTCGTTCGTGAGCTTCACCACGATAAAAATGTAAATCTTGTCTGACATTTTGACATTGACAGATCATAAAAAAAGTTTAAGGATGCGTTTGTACTAAAATACAAAATTGGTATGCCCCTATTGAGAAACCTTTACTATAACTTAGCCATTTTATTTCAAAACCAAAACTCGACCGGACCCTTCTAAAATATGTGCAATTTGTAATGACCAAACTTCCGGCACTCTGACCGAATTGCAGTCATTTTTAGGACTATTGAACTATTATAGAAATTTTATACCAAATCCATCCATGAAGTTTGGGGCATTGTATGACATCTTAAGTAAAGGCAATCAATTAGGCTGAATGGATAAGACTGGAAAATGCTTTAACTAGGCTAAATTGATCATTCATAAGCATAACATTTTGGAAATTCATAACCCGGCCAAACCCATTAGCAGGTAGAAGCATGCATTGCCCATCATGTTAATGGTCAAGAGAAACCCATAAGTTTCACGTCTAGTACGCTATCCAAATCAGAAAAAAGATCCAAGTACACCGACATGCACTTGGTGTAATTTTTGGGCTGCAAAAGTTTCACAAATATTTATACGGATACAAATTCCAACTATTTAGTGATAAGCAAGCCCTTAAGGAAATATTTAACCCCAAAAAAAAGCACGTCTAACCTAACAGCTATAAGGTTACAAAGGTGGTCAGTAATATTATCTAAGCAATAATGCTTTTGGGTGACTCTGTTAACATAAGTGTTAGTAGAGAGAAGGTGGTACCTATCTGAGATGAGACAAGATGCAACTCTACATAAGGGGTGGCCGTGGTGTAGTGGTACTAGCAATCGCTTCTCACTCGGAGGGTCAAGGTCCGACACGTAGATTTGACTGGTTGTTGAGTTTCAAGCACAAAAAAATAATGCGAATTATAAACTTCGAATCACTCTGAGTGAAGAAACAACTCTCCGCCCTATTCGGACTCCTCCCCCCCCCCCCCCCCCTGGAGAGCGAATATCGAAACCAAACACACCTGAGTTCCAAACCACTAAAAACACAATTTTTCCTTTCTCCTCCTTTTATCATTCCGCCCGCGCCTTGGCAACAGTAAAAAGGTATCTAACCCCTTAGTCGCGCGTAAATTATAAATAAAAGATATTTAAATTTATCAATTCCGGATTATTAAAAGAATTTGCGGGCCAAAGGAGAATTAAACTTATCAGGATACCTCCGCTCCACCTCCAAACCAATGGTTTAGCAGAGCATGCAGTACATTAAAAATTAATATGTTGTATTATCAACTATTATCAATTATTTTCGTAGCCGCAAGCATACGTATTTCATATTATATAATAATATCTATTCAGGCTACTAGGAATCGTGTAAATAAAGAATTCGGCCTGTTAAGCTGATTCATACTCCGTTATCTTGTGGCGAATTCCAATTGAATGCAATTGTCGCCTTATCAATGTGATCCTTCCGTAAATTATCTGCAAACCCATTGAAAAGCAGCGAATTTATTGGTGCCTATGTGCACTGCAACCTTAACATCAAATTATTCTGCTATTCACCCGTGCTTTCATTTTTGCAGGTTTCAAATCGCAATGTTTATCTATCGTCGTGAGTAAGCTTTGAATAGCCAATTCGTTGCCATATCGACTGCCATAAACTTTGGTTATATTACGCTTTCATCTGTCTAGAAAATTTGTTTCAGCGATCGATAACTGTATCACGTCTACCTTTATACATATGTATGTGCAGTGGACAGAGAAAATTATATTTCCATTGGTATGCACCTAACCGCCTCTGTACGAGTAATCAAGTGTATTTAAATGAATGAATTGACCTTACGAAACCCAAAATACTACTGCTGTATCCCTGTAACCTCTTTCTGTTAAATTACGAACAAAACCGTTGCTCCATGCGTATTAAATGGTAACAACTGGGTATGTAAACATGATATACATTAGTACAACATATCCTGAAAGGGATTTTATTCCATTTGGGGTAAATCAAATATGTATTACGGAATGTAAATACAATATACTCGTATATGTTTTCTGGTCCCAACTTTTGCTTCGCTACATTCAATAAAATATCTGATAAATGATTCATTTACATATAGACACACGAAAGTATGGAGTTTTCTTGAACAGTGACCGAAGAACACCTGTAGTTTCTTTATGCCATTTCCCAAATAAAAACCTTCAATGTTGGTCGACCATGTGCACTCAAAAGTTAAAAACTATGAAATTTGAAGTTTGTGGTTAACCAAGGAAATGAATATTCTAACCCACATAAACAAGATTTAAGTGATTCAAATTAGTAATTGGTATGTAGCCGCAGAAATGTCAACCATCAATCATCACAAAGTATTTATTAATTGCGATGAGGAACAAATTACTTATGTTTATACAGCATGTACCTAAGCAATTAACCTCCCAATGGGTTATTTATGAGTAAACGATCACTTAAGGTAATAACTCAATTGCCGCTTCACATACGAACAGATTATTATTCAAAACCATTCCTCAATAGACAATTGCCAACCAAACCTCAAACTTATCAAACAAGTATCTAGTGAGTTGGTGAATTACTGATCCATCAACTCGACGACATAGGGTTATCTAATGAGCATTATGTCACGTACAAGCATCAAGTGTTTGCCATTGTAAATCGGTGTAAATCATTAACTTGATTGACACTAAATCGCGGTACCGCTCTCTGTGTGGCATGCGGGTTCTTTGAAGAAGGATGGAGTTGAATATGAACTTAGCTTGTGGAATTTTTTAAGCATTGCCTTTGGATACTTACAAAATGAATGCTACCTTTATAACGGGGAATGAAAATGTGCCTAGTCAATAAGTGACTTTGAAAAAGAACGGTCTCTTGCATACATATTACTCCTACAAGCTTCTGGGATAGTCATTGTATTCTTATTTAACAGATCCGGTTCTTTATTTAATACAAACTGCTCTCAAACTAATAGTAAAACTACAGGACAGGGAAGATCAGAGTCAGGAGCGGTGATAGTTGAGGGCGTTTCTGCAGCATTTCTGCTGCAATGGAAATCGAAAACATTTTTTTTTTTATAATTTACTCGCGTCTAAGGGGTTAGATACCCTTTTATTGTTGCCTGGGCGCAGGAGGAAAGGTAGAAGTAGGAGGAAGGAAAATTTTTTTGTAGTGGTTTGAAACTCAGGTGTGTTTGGTTTCGATATTCGCTCTCCAGGGTTGGGAGTCCGAATAGGACGGAGAGTTTTTTCTTCGCTCAGAGTGATTCGAGGTATAATTCATTGTATTTTTTTCTGTGCTTGAAACTCTACAACAGCCAAATCTACGTGTCAGTGTTATGCCTTCACACGCAAAATTTTCCAATTACGCAAATGAAAAACTGACTTGCCATGGGCAGGATTCGAACCTGGACCCTCCGAGTGAGAAGCGATTGCTAGTACCACTACACCACGGCCACCCCGTACATGGGTAGTTCTATTAGCTGCACGTAGAATACGGGGCAAGGGTTCTTTAAAACCATATACCATTCGGTGGTTATTTGGACGAAAAAGAGGAACAGATCTTAAATTGCGTGGGTTGGTCGACGTCGCCGGTTAAGAGCTGGTGTATAGTATATATATTATATATTTTCCAGAGATAGACGACCCAGTAATTTTAGTCGGTCATCATAGTGCGGAAGGTTGTAGTGGTCAACCCATTGGAACCTAATATTTAAAATACTATAAATGGATATGAATGTGCCAGGATGACTGCATTGTGGAACAGCCCAAGTGGCTTTAATTGGTTCAGACAAACGAGAACGAAAATGGGCTTGGTAATAGTGCTTTTTTAAGTAGGATTTGAACCAAGTAATCAACCCAAGTTGGTAACCAAGTGCACTGTGTTTGCACTGATTGCTCTAGGGCAAAGAATGTACTATAATAGAACTAAATAAAGTTTAAGAAATTCTTGTGATTTCTGTGCAAAGATAGATCTGAAATAAAACAACATTATATCATAAATGATTTTCTCAAAGATCTTGTAAATGCATTATAATTTAGCAATGGCTCAGTACTTGGTAATATCCTGTTTGAGTCCTTTTTTTATGAATAGGGATTATAAAGGGTCTTTTATTAAGCGCTTCTCATCTTTATATTTAAATAATACAAAGTGTGTGTGAGATATCATCGAAATTTTCCATTCGTTTGAAAGGCCTATCGATGCCATTATGTATGGCATATAACATCGTTAAAATGTCCGCCGCGGCTTCTCTGGGTGGCGCGAATCCGAAATGTCCAATTTTCCATGACTTTGGCGCATAAATCAGGCCGAATTTGACCAATGGTATGGGTTATGTTGGCTTTGAAGGCCGCTGTGGTTTGTGGCTTTATCGCATAAACCCGCGACTTCAGAAAACCCCACAAGAAAAAGTATAATGGGTTCAAATCGCACGATCCCGGGGGCCAGTTCACATCACCTCCACGTGAGATAACCATGCCCTCGAATCGCTGTGTCGTATGTAGCGCAGTCCTGTTGAAACTACATGTCGCTGGTGTTCATATCATCCAATTGAGGCCAAAAGAAGTTGGTAATCATCGACCTATAGCGCTTGCCGTTGACGGTGATGGCCTGCCCAACGTCGTTCTCAAAGAAATATGGACCGATGACGCCGCCAGCCCAAAATCCACACCAAACAGTGACTTTTTCGGGATGCACTGGACGCTCTTGGATCTCATGTGGATTAGTATCGTCCCAAATTCGACAATTGTGTTTGTTGACGTACATCCAAAAATGGGCCTCATCGATGAAAATTATGATCAGTTTGCAACTGCTCCAGAGCCTATTCAGCAAACACACGTCATTGTCTAGGGTCGTTTACCTTTGGTCAGTTTTATTTTGTACGAGTGCAGGCCCAAGTCACGACGCAAAATTCGCCAAATTGTGGTCTGCGAAAGGCCAAGTTCTTGTGAGCGACGCGAAGTCGACTGCCTCGGATTCTCCTGCGCACTCTCACGGACAGCGGCGATGTTTTCGGCAGAGATTGTGTTTCGTCGATATACGGGTATTGGTTTATCGTTTACTGAAGCAGTGGACTCAAATTTATCCACCATACTGCGAATAGTACTCTCGGTAGGACGATTATGGCGACAGTAAAATGGGCGAAACGCGCGGAACGTTGCTCAAACAGAACACCCATTTTGACAAAACAATTTTATCATTTGCACGTGTTGTTGATGTCTATGTTTGTCCATGGAGATTTGGCAAAACAGACTGAATAAATAACAGCCAATTTGACAGATGTAGCTTCAACAATATCGCCGCTATTGTCAAAGTTCGGAAGTCCCTATTGGAATACCTTGAATAAGCGCTTTTCCAGAGGCGAGGAAAAACCCTGTGAGAGATCGAAAGTCTGAAAAAATTTACTTATGAGCGGTTGAATAAGATTATTGGCATATTTTTTAGGAAAAATTGAGGGCACACTATCGGGGCCAGGAGAAAAACCATCTTTAAGTTTGTTAATCTTATCCAGTACCTGTGCTGGCGTTATTTCAATAGATATGAGAGATGTCTGAGTGCAGTTACTCAAGTAATCGAAGTATTCGGGGTCCGGGTCTTCAGTCTGGGTGGAAAAGGATACACTAAAGGGGTCCAAATTTTTTTTTGGTCTGTATGATTAGAAAATGGACAACTAATGACTAACAAGAACCTCGAAGGAGTATTTAATAAAGTTATTAATAAAGGTACCTACTAGAGTAACTGATACTTCCAAGTCTGGCATCGACCACATATTTTTGACCAGAAAACGTTTTTCAAATGTCCATTCTTTTTTACTGGAGTGTGATTTAACTGATTACTTCGCCGCTGGTGTTACATACCCCGAATTTCTAAGGCACCACATGGCCAAACAACGTATTTACCTATAGATTCCAATAATACTCGTAGTGACGAGTGTCTTTTTGTAGAAGCATGGGCTAATTATATTCTTGCGATTGTCCCTCAATTGCTTTTAGTAAATTTATTAACATTACTGTTGATTGTGTAGTTATAAGTGTAAATATTTTACACGAAAATCAAAAATGACAAAAATAAAACCCTGAATGGCTGACTATCTTTGCAAAATCATTAGAAAAAAATATATTTTACCAAAAAAAACAATCATTCAATAAAAAAACGATATCAGCTTATGAGGAGTAATATCTTTTGGTTAATAATACATATATATATAAGTTAAAAGAATCCTTTTATCAACAACAACTCTACATATGAAAGCATATTAAATGCAAAAGGGCAATTGAGAATAATCGATGACTTATTGGGTTAAGGACCAAGACCCGAACCGAAATAAAAACTCTTAACCTAACTGATTGGAGTAGTTAAACGACCTTCGATAATCTAGAGATGGGCAACGTCTTTAATTTTTTCGAAATACATATATTCAGCAATGTCCAACCAGTTCCCACAGATTTACCACGAGAATATATACCCGAAACACATATCATATCTTCATTTTTCTTTAGCATGGTTACTGAAGCTGAAGTAATAAATGTGATATCACGCCTTAAATCAAAGCAATCCCGTGCATCTCATGGTTTAAGTAGATGGATTTTAAAAAGGATATGTGCCGCAATAATAAGGCCATTTAAATACCTAAATAATGGAAGCTTTGAGACTGGTATCTGCCCAGAGTGTCTTTAAACGTCTATAATTATACTAGGTGGCGTGAAAAGTAACCTCCTTGACCGCCAGAATGCGCTGCTACCGCAAAAAAGGTTATAGTGCCTTGAAGTCCGTTCATATTTAGCAGACAAGCCAAATTTCGGTGCGATACTGTCTTTAGTTTTGTTTTGGCAGCTGATTGCTGTTGACGTGTTTGGCATCATGTTGAGTATGGACAAAAATGATTTTCGTTCTCTCATAAAACATTACTTTTTGAGAGACAAAACGGCGAAGGAAACAAAAGAAAAGTTGGATAAATATTATGGGGCTAATGCTCCGTCAAATATTAGTTTCGAGAGTTTCGTGGTGGCCGCAACTCCACTACCGATCAAGTCTGCAGCGGCAGGCCCTCCGATGCGGTTACAGAGGACAATGTCAAAAAAATACATGAAATGGTGTTGGCTGACCGGAAAGGGAAGGTGCGCGAGCTAGCAGATACCACAAATATTAGTACTGAGCGCACACGCCATATTTTGGCCAATATTCTGCATATGAAAAAGTTATCCTGCCGCGCATGCTCGCTCCTGACAAAAACACGAACGCGAGAGCACTTCGAAAGAGTGTTTGGACTTGCTGATGGGGAATCGGGCGGACTTTTCACGCCGATTGGTAACTGTTGATTACTATGCATTATTGGAGCGATTAAAGGCCGAAATCGCTGCAAAACGTCCTCACATGAAGCGAAAAAAAATTTTGTTTTTGCAACACAATGCGCCGGCGCACAAGAGCATCGCAACGACGGCTAAAATCAATGACTTACGGCTCCAATTGCTGTCGCATCCACCGTATTCGCCCGATTTGGCTCCCTCTTCCCGAACCTCAAAGGATGGCTCATCAATAAAAAATTCAGCTCACGCGAGGAAATCATCGACGCCACGGAGGAGTATTTTACAGACCTTCCCGAAAATTACTTTTCGGACGGGATCAAGAAGTTGGAAAATCGCTGGAATAAGTGTATCAAGCTAAAAGGGGACTATATTAATTAAAATAAAAAAACATTTAAAAAAAAAATTGTTTCATTCCCAAAGAAGTTACTTTTCACCCCACCTAGTACTTTTATATAAACGAGGCGGCAAATGTGATCCAAACTCAGTTTCTTTTTCCAAAATGTTCAAAATCTTGAGTTCTGGTGAAAGATATTGATAAATATGAACTTCTGAGTGCACTTCAAGTTGGCTTCCGAAAAGCGAAGACAACTGAAGATGCAGTAGTGCCATTCCTGGAAAACGAAAAATCAGCAGGTTTATTTCTTGACCTAACCAAAGCATTTGACCTTGTCAATCATACAATTTTATTAAAAGTGTTGCAGAGGTTTGGTTTCAAGGATAATATTTTCTGTTATTTTTCATCATATCGGAATAATAGAACACACCATATTCTAGTTATTTTCAGCTGTGGGTGAGCCTTTCATTGAATTGAAGCTCGAGTCACACATGGTTATCAACTCTATATTTAAGCTACCTCTAAATGGTGCCCTTTCCAATGACCTAGTACAGCAGATGAATGAAAATCTATCCTTGCTGAGTAACTGGCTCAAATATCATCAAATGGTTCAATGTTATTTTCTTTTACAATTCCGTTCCGTTCCGGAATTGCATTTCATGATCTTGATCTACATCTACATAAAATAGTATCTTCATATCTTTTGATTTCAATATATTATGCCTAAGTCAACTCTTACTTGGAATACGGTATTTCTCCTTGGGGTGGTGCATTTATAAGCCATTTAAAACCACTACTCAAAGGAAGGTATTCTTTTTAAGCCAAGGTAGGAGCCCTTGCGTCCCTTGTTCACATCAGATAAAATATTGCCGCTTCAATATCTTCACATATTTAAGATACAAGCTTTTGCCCGCGGCTCTCTTGGTAATGTGACAAATTGTATTTTAAAACTTCAATACTTTACTGCATACAAACACAAGAAAATACATACTTGCCTTCCTCCAACAGTGTTGCTGCGATTCCTGACGATGCGTCGGCTATAGCGATGCCAGGATTACTTCTTACCCTTGCCAATAACAAATTGATAAGGGTGGTTTTTCCAATGCCACCAGGATCATCCAGAAAAAATATTTTCCCACGGAAAGCTATTCATCCGTCAGTAACTCTTCATTGGACGACACCACTTCTCTCAGGGCATCGAGGTTATAATTGGTCTCCCTCAAATATGGTCGATCACCGAAAGCTGCTGCAGATGTTTTTGACTGAGGCTTGACAATATTTTCGACAATGAATCCTCGATCAATATCAAGTATCTATTGTACACTTCGTCTATATGCAGTTGAGCACTATCTTGCAATTCTCTCTCCACTTGCAGTTTAATGTCTTCCGAGAGACACTGTCTTTATATTTATCCCAAAGGCTTAAGTGATCAGAGAGTTGACAGAAAATTAACATAATTGTAAATAGCTCTCGCAGCTTCAAAGAAGAATCGCACATTATAGCTTCTTTTAAAGTACTGTCCCAATGCTTGTCGACTTCGAGCAATTCAAGGGTCTTACATGCCGACTGACATGTTGGATGGAGGATACCATTCACAGTCTTTAAGTCCTCAAAAGATGTTAGTTCCCTAACCTCATGGAGCTGCAGGCGTAAGAGATAGCTATCGGTGTTGTTTGGATGAATGGTATAGATTCAAATTATTTTTTGTCTCAGACACAGTGAGAAGGGGCTTCAGAGTACAGCAGCTTCTTAGCATAATTATTCGTTTTGCAGATTTCAGAAAAAGCCAGCAAGGTTGTCTGAAGTGTACTGTTTGTTTTCTCTGACATTTTATTGGCGGTGAAGTATACATACTGGCCGTTTTCAAGATTAACAGAGACGGGGGCGAACTTTTCATGACTGGGAAAGCTCCAAACTGCTTCGGAACTGCTTGTGTAGCACTTTCGTAGATTTTTACCTCGACATTAATATGAGGATTAAAAGTTCGTAACGAAACAGAATTGTAGGCACCACCCAACGGTTGTTGAATGACCTATATTGTGGATATCCATCGTCTCCTGTCTGTGTGTCCTTGAGAAGTGGTTGAGGATACATGTTACTGCAGCTAACATCTTTCACGCCGAGCGATTTGTGGTTTAAACTGCTTCAAGGTCCATGTATTGTACCATGTTGGGCTTCACAATATCGTAGAGGAGAGGGCCTTGTTCCGGATTCAGGCATTTCAGCTCAAATAATATTTTCGATCCTGTCTGGGGTGATACGCTGCTCTAGCCATAATAAGATGTGAATATGGAGATGTTTTTTGCTATTCCAAAGAGTAAATAAAGCAACGCATCCCCCTCAAACAGATTGCCTTTGGTTAGAAGAGCCATCATCTTTTTCACTTAAAGGTGGAATTCTCTGGGTGTAATGTCATGGCGATCATGTGATTTTTGACTAGGCAAGAGCATATCTGTGATGTCTTTCCATAGAGGGTTACACATGATTGTGATAAAAAGTTCAGGACGGCCGTATTGGCGAACGTACGTCATGGCGTATTGTGTGCGTTCGTGCATACACTCGTAACGTGATCCCCTGGTAAAAGATGACGGGAGCACCACCTTTTTACCCAGCTGCTCACCATCAGCGTCCACTGATGTAACTGTCAGCCCTCAGTTCGCCTGGTTGTTCTAGATATATGGTAGTTCAATCTTTTCGCTTCTATTTTGGCGAACAACAGACTAAAAAGGGAACGAAAATATACCAGGTGTTTATCATTATACTGAGACTGCCTTTTATAAGTGTTTGATTGGTATTAAGATCATGCTGGGATAAAGAAATGGCGCACCTATCCTCGCCACGGCAAAATAAATGCAGAAACTGCAGGGCGTTGTACGAACGGTAGACCTCAAAAATGCGCTCTCAAGAATAATGTCTCGTTGCTCAAACTGCTGATCAACTATTACTAAAGTCCGCTGGCTTCCTCTCACCATTAATGACTACTTTTTATGTTTTAGACGTTGCAAGCAACTGTATTATCTATTATCTGCTTAGCACCAAATTTTGTCATTTGAAATTAACTACCTTTTATATTTACGAATACCTTTCATGAAATGTTCATATTCTGGATGTATTTTCATCCAGCCTCGAGTACCTGTTCATAAGGCGGGAGCTGCACTTTGCCGGATATCTCCTCCAATTAAGAGCATTGCAGCACGAGCACTTGTTGGTCATGGAATCCAAGGCCACTTTGCTGTAGCTTTCATACTCTGTATCGATAGCATATGCCATGCCGGATTGAGCCTTGATATTCCAAAAATGTGGCTTCCTTTCTACTCGTCTATTTTGCTCATATTGAGCCACTGCTTCTTTGTTCACATTAGTATTAATTTTTTGATATTTGGATGGAGCAGAATGGTGAACTGCTGGGTGTTTTTGCACATACTTTGAAGTGTTTTTTTCCGAGTAGTATCGGTGCATCTGGCACGACGTTTTTTAGAGCAATTGGTAGAAACGGTAAAGAAGACAATTGATATAGAGATGAATCACAATCTGGTTCTGATGGTAGTGGTGAGATAGCAGTCGCTTCACTTCTTCTCATACTTATATTATAAAAACTCCTAGAATAAAAATAAATGCGCTGAAATGCACACTTTATAAAAAAACGAATAGAAAATCAAATAGAAAGGGAATAGTAAGAAATAGAAATTTACAATAATAATTTTTGAACTTCGGAAAATAAAGAATTGTCTTGAAATGCACAGTTTTAAAAAGTTTTGAACTACAAAGTACTGTTCAATTGTACCGCAAACAATCGCAGCGTTTGCGCTAAACGTGTTATCGAGACAAATGTTGCATTTAGAGTAAACCCGCCTTCTCGCGCTGCTTATGCACTGTTCGGTTCAATGGTGCAATGGTTCAGTAATTACAACTACCTACTTACATGCCAAATTCTTATTATTATTGTACAATGTACATTGTACATATATTATATCGGATATATTTACGGAAACAAGGCATCTTCATAGCGAAAATATGTAATTATCCCCTTTATTCCCAATTCTAATTGGTCGATTTTAGGAAAATAATTACTTATTTTTTTATTGGAATACACCTACGAAGGTTCGAATTGAAAAGTCTGTTTAATATTGTTTCACAATACAAACTCTGAAACTCCGTTTCTCCAATATAGGGAGTTATGTCTACCGTTTTTAACTTCAAAATAAATGCCATTTTTGCATTCAACGTCCCAGGAAACCCTAATAACAACACCCATATCGATTTTTGGGTTTAGTTGCCCCATTTCACCTATGGGGTTGATTTTTGGAAAATCACGAAATACGTGTTTACTTATTTATTTTTAGGAGTACTGCTTCGAAGTTTCAAGTCGAAATGTCTATTTAATATTATTTCTCCATACAAAATTTGAACCCCCATTTTAATCCTTTAGGGGTTGAATTTCGAAATATTCTTCCTTATTCCTTGTAAACATCATAAAGGCAAGATTTCAGCTTTCTAGATTCACAGGTTTGGGCTGGGAGTTGATGAGCCAGTGAGTGAGTCAGGGTTTTTCTTTATATATATTGAGATTGAGGTTATTCTATCTTTTAGGTTGTTAAATCAACATAAGCAGCGACGTATTATATTCACTGAGAAGGACTAAACATTACAGTCGATTTGCAATTAACATAGCTCCCATCATTTAAGACAAAATGCCTGTTGTTATTCGCAATTTTATTCGATGTAAATCCAGATTCTTTCGATCCTTGAAAACTTGGCTGCTCTTTAAATGAGATGTTAACATAGTAACCCAAGTAATAACATAAAATATTTTCATTACTTTCTTCACTTCCTCACTTATAAACTTTGACCTTGCCCCTTTTCTTCCGACATCTTCGCCAAAATACACGCTTCTTCCTTTTGCGCGGCTCAAAAATAAATTCTTTTTTTTTTTTTTTTTTAATAAAATAATAAATTATGAGTTAACAAAACTATTGTAGAATTAAATACTTTCAAAATAAAATTATAATATATTGCATTTTATTTATATCATAATTCTATTTACCAATATTATACCATGAAATGGAAGAAAATAAATCTAAATCTAAAAAAAATCGAATGTAAAAAGGCTACGCAAAATACCTTGAGCGCTCGCCGATTATAATAAAAACGAACCCAGGAAAAAACCTAACGCCCTTGTCTATACAGCTCCTAACCACATCAATTATACCTATGTAAAGGATTCGTACCAAAATCAAAACGGTAAGAAAAGCCTTCGTATCAATGATTCCAAGGATTTGTCATTACCATATTTGATGACCGTTTTCATATTTCGGATGGCTTCCTTCTTTTCTTCTTTTAAATCAGTAATCAATTAAATGTTCTTTAAGTCAGCCATTTGAATAAAACGTTACTTAAATTAATCCATAGTTAGTAAGGTTACAAGGAAAGAATAATTAATTCTGAGACGAAGGTCAGAAGTTAATCATTTCCTTTCCAATTTAAACCTTCATCAGGACCAAAATCAATCAATTAACACTAATTGCGAAGTCAAAAGTTAACATAAACAAGATTCGTTTGTCGCATAAAGGCATTTCATTTACATAAAATATACAGGGTGGTCAAAATACAATTTTGTTTTTAGAAATACAATAAAATGAACAAAAATTAATTATTTTCGGTTTGTTGTGGCTTTACTAGAACGACTAAACATTCTTATTAGTTATATAATACGATTTCATTCATGTGACTGGGCTACTGCGAAGCCAGCTGATATCTTGTCAAGCCAATTTCCAAGACCTTGTTGACTGCTTCTGTAAAGCTGCTGTAAAGCCCACACTGAGAAGCGACATCGAAGCGGATGGTCGTTTGCCTTCAATTGCTGTGTCAATTGTACTTTGTACGGGAATAATCTGATATCTTTGTGCAAACTTCTCATTAGGCTGGTGCGTGAAATGTTAAGTTGTTGAGATCGATGGCGAGTCGATGTTTCTGGATTGAGTCAAATACTCTCGGCCACAGCAACCACATTCTTGTCGGTACGTATCGTACGATGGTGGGGTTCGTGAATGTTGTCCGCAAGCAAGTCCTTCTCACGAAATTTTTGCACAAACTTGCGTACAGCAGATGCTTCATTTTGGCCAAAAATTATCTTCAGGAAAATTTAACCGTAGCCTACTTGGAAAGAAGAATCAATCTGATAAATAACTATTGGGATACGTTTATGGCGAATCACGAATCATTATCCAATAAAGCGGATGAAAAAAGTTTGCAACTGGAGTCATATTGTAAAGTTATCGTTCTGTGAACAACTTTCACAACTGAAAACTAATCTTGGGTCACTACAACCTCAAATTGTTGGGACTGAAACAATCATGTCCCAAGCACAAACTATTCAGCGAGAAGCTCTACCAAAAATGGATCTAACTCAGTTCGATGGCAATTTTCGACAATGGACCACTTTCTACGATTTGTTTAAAACTATTATCGATTTCCTGGAGTCACTTACTGGTTTTCAGAAAATGTGTTACTTAAAATCATGCATTCGTGTAGAAGCGGCTCAACTGCTGTACAATATAAACATCTCGGATGCAAACTACACCAGCGCGAATATTGTTCACTTCCTATTTAAAAATGCTTACTATGATTCTGGCAATAAAGACTGAATCTGTTGGTGAATTACAACGGCTTTTTGATGGCACAACTGAAGCAATCAAAGCTTTGGAAGGCCTCCAACAACCAGCCAACCACTGGGATGACTGGCTAATCTGCATTACTGTTCAAAAACTCGATTGTGGCACAAGAAAATATTGGGAAAATTCTCTAATATCGATTGTGACACTCCACACGTACAATGACTAAGCCAATTTCTTGCAAAATCGCATACACATTTTGGATGCAATTTTTTCTTCATTAAATAAATCAGCTTCAGCGACAAAATCTGCTATCGCCACTGTTCTTCATATTATTTCTTCATCAAATTTGTGTCCGCTATTCTCCGAAAAACACTTTTTGTTCATTTGCTCTACGTTTCAAAAACAACAAGTAACGCAACGTAAAGAAATTGTTCACAGGAAAGGTCTTTGCTTTAACTACTATAATCAGCCATTCATCGAGTCGGTTCACAAAATGTCAGGCTAGCCATCATACTATGCTCCATGAGAATACCCCAACAATTTATTCAGCTGATGATAATACAGTAACATCTCATGTAGGAAACTTTTATACAAATAAAAGCTATTGGAACACTAAAATCCCCGACAGGAACTTCGATAAATATTCGAATCCTATTGGACCAATGATCTGAAGCTAGTTTTATTCTCGCCACTTGGTAATACTAAGTGTGCAGTTATCAACTGCCTTCTTTTGATAGAAATGCGTTTTCAAACTAATCAAACACTACGAGATAGGTACCTTGATTTCATCTATGAATATTTGACTTTTCGACATATGGAACCAGTAGACTCTTCCGAAAAGCCAGATGAGGACAATGAGATCATAGAGTCTTGAGGGAGCAAAATACTAGCACACAATTAAGACTTATTAATGGGTCAAAGACGGATTCAAAGGGAAGCAGTTTGAACGCTTATTTATAACCAGGGGCGGGCGTCGCGAAAAAAATGATATATTTTTCAATTGTTCTCAGACAGCGTACTATTTCTTTTGTCTTTTTAGCCGATGTCCAGAAAATGTTCCTCCAAAGCCGTGTCCATTCCGAGGCAAACAATTGTCTGGAGTTGTGCACCCGAAGCTGCTATTCAAGAATATAACCTACGACACTATTTCAGCACCCTATCTGGTGGTCAGGACAGAGACACAAACGTGCTTATAAATAACATATATATACGCCGACGATATACTTACCAGAGCGGACCGAATCCAAGAAGCCCTTTGCTTATCACTGATTGCACCAGATTGCACTGCTGAAATCTGGTGGCCTTACATTGCATAAATGGGAATCACATTGCAATGCTTTGATTTGAGGAGATGGATCCGCTGAATTCGTCAATACTCAACAAACTCCGGCTAAGACTTTAAGGTTACTAAGGTATCCACAATCCGATTGTTTTGCGTTTCAAATTTCGTTTTCGAAAGCTCCTACCATTATCACTAAGCTATCAATCCTCTCAGACGTTGCCAAATTTTCGATCGCTTAGGATTTTTGTCTCTAGCAACGCTATTGATCAAAGCAAAGTTTCAAGAAAATCAAGTGGACTGGTATTCTACAGTTCTTGAAAGGATCGCCGTGTATAAAGTTGCGGCAGGAGTTAAACCAGTTGCGAGATATCGTTATTCCAAGATGGACACAATGCAGTTGACGTGCGAACTTCGTCTACCTAAAATCGAATCCTTGTGCAACAACATCTAGTGTAACACTTCTTTGCGCAAAAACAAAACTTGCTAAAATAAAAACGCTGTCACGCTCCGACTTAAACTTATGGGCACTTTGCTAATGACTCGGTTAGTTAAGAGTGTGGGAGAAGTTATGAAACCGAGGGATTTCTAGATTTTTTGTTGGACTGACTCGCAGAACGTTCTAACTTGGTTAGGCTCACATCCAGTGAGATGGGAGTCGTTTATATCAAACCGTTACACACTTATTCATGATCTTGTATCAACCGCAAAGTGGTACTACATTCCTGATTCCATGAATCCAACAGATTGTGGCTCAACCCTCCCTTTTCGAAGCCTTTCTACAACGCTATTCTTCCCTGAATCGCTTTTTGTGAATTACGGCATATTGGCGACGCTATATTCATACGGCAGCCCCACCAACATCGAAGCCTCTTTGTGCAAGAAAAATTCGGAATTCTCTACTAATCTGGATACGATTTTGCCAAAGAGTTTGTTATTCAAAGAAGCTAAATTTGCTGCGGCGCGGCGCAAACAATCGATTCCAAAAAGTGTTACACTCCGGCTGTCCCAGTTTGTGATAAAGAAACCGATAGATTACGAGTTGGAGTGCGATTAATCGAAGCGGACATTTCAATAGAGGTAAATCATCTATTTATCATTAGGAAGAATTTTACTCTAAGTGATATGGCACATCTTCGCACTGTACATGGTGGTGTATCTCCAAATATGAATTATTTTCCACAGAAATAGGAATGCTTCCGCGGGGTCAATCAAGAAAGAAAATTTACCACTGCTGATATTAACTACGAAGGACCAGTTCTTGTTCGATACGGACCTGGGAGAGGACGCACTTCCCATAAAGCTCATATTGGGCTGCTTCTGGCGAAAATAGACGCGACATTTCCTTAACAACCTTCAAGCCCAAAGAAAGTGGAAAAAATTGCAGGAGAATATACGAGTAGCTATCGGCCAAATTGTGCTTATTATCGTAGAAAAGACCATTGTCATTGGGCGCTAGGCAAAATTATATCAACTACTAAGCGACCAGACGGGTTTGTCAGAGTGGCTGCTCGAAAAACCAAAAGGGGTGTTTTCATGTGACCAGTGAGCAAAAGAAACTTTTATTTGGACCACCCGGTACGCCTAGCTAAACCTTTATAATAATTTGCGTCCTTTTTGTTTATGAATCCACAGAATATCTAATATGCTGCTAATGGCAGGTGACGGTATTTGTGCGTATAAGTAATACGTACGTAATTTAAGGCGCTGTAAAAACTGATTTTATATCTCTTGCATATGTTCTTATACACTTGAGTTAGAACACTGCATGTGTTGATGTAGATTAATGTTAAAACATAAGAGTTTGAAGGAGAAAATGCCATCCGAATGAAGATTTAAGGAGCTTCTCTGTGTGGCGCTAAAGTATTCGGTTTTTATCTGTTTCCCATAATATAGGTATAGGCAACTTAGATGGTCTGAATTTAACACAAATTGGTCCATGCAAAGAAAAGCATACTATAAAATAAATGAGACTTAGACTTACTTCGAAAGTTTACGATCAGACGCGCTATGATATACGAGCGTATGTATCATTCAATTGTATGATGTATGATTCAATTAACGAAGTTAAAGCCATAACCAAGTGTACAGACATGGTGCTGTGGAAATTGCCAAACGATAAGATGGGAAATCAAATCAACTTTTTCCAATAAGTTTCCTATATCCATCAAGGCCCGTTAAAGAAGAGCGCGGAAAGGTGATGCCTAATTATTTTTCCAATCGCGATAGTCGAATTACGTATAATTATATGACATTGTTCGAATAGAAAGCTGGCAAGAAAAGAAGACTAAAAATCGGACCAGCATAAGTATTGTATATCTAGGATGGCGAAGTTTATGCTAGTGACAAATGACATCCTACTTACATAGATTAAAAAAAAAACACAACATTTTGGAATGGGATAGGTATTATTGTTTGAGGAGAATTTTTGCCAAATCAACCCCATCGCGACCTAGGCGATCTAACTTCAAAGAGAACTCCTGTTTGACAAACAGGGAAAATTTCTAAGGACAATTATGCAATAAGTTAAGAAAACCAATGGCCTTGTATAGGCAACAAAAAATAGACACTACATGATGTAAACTACATCCATCATTCAGTGGCACTTCGGTCGTTAGACCTACAATACAATGAATGGCCGTGACTCAAGTAGTGTATTGACTTCCCAATCGGACTCTTCGGGGTTCAATACCAGCCGTGCCCGAAAGACATTCCTTTTTTCAGGCAACTAAAATCTCGTGAGATGAATGATTGCTAAAATACAACAACAAGTCAATTTATACTAATAATTTAGTCTCGTTATTAAATCTTGGGTGAAATCCATGAGCGAAATAAGCACTGAGCCAAACATCTTTCTCTCTCTCTCTCCATCCAATTTTCCGAAAAACTTAGTAGTCACACGCTCTTGAGTGTTAAGTTCTTTAAAAATATAAATATATGTATATATATTACATATGTATATATGGGCGGTAGTGAGCTGGCCCACCCTAGATATTAGATTAACTATATAACAAAATAATAGGAAGGGTGCGAGAGAGGCCCAACTGGAAAACAATTATGTTTTAAGACTTTGTTTTAAAATTTCGGTTTGGCCGCCTTTAGTGTAAACTATGACCTAGAGTCGAATTGCCCACTGCAGGTAACGTGAGCCTGAGAAATCTTCTCGACGAAGGGCTTTCTTAAGCGCATTCACACTTTGATAATTTTTAGTGCTGACCTTGGCCCCTGTAAAATGCCTCAAATGGAAAAGTCAAGTAGATTTGCATCTAGTGAGCGTGGAGGCCATTGTGTTGACGAAATGAACCAAGAGACGTTGCTTTTTAACCACTTTTGGCTAACGCGTGCTTTGTTTACTGGTGCAGAGTCTTAGGTCATCCTCTCTCATTGAAATATTTGGTTGCCCAAGTCTTCAAAGTACCTTCTAAAACATTTTCGCGGTAAACATTCACATTCACCTTGACGCCACAGTTTAAAAACACAAGCGGCAAATGTTCATCAGCCGGTGGCAGTTGACTTCAGGTGGCCAATCGTAGATTCAAATTTTCTTACAATATTTCCGTTAAATAAACACGATCGTCTTGTTTGTTCACGAATTGTTCGAATGAAAAAATTTCGCATCAGAGAAGACGATATTCGGCATCTGCCCATGTTCGTGCAAGTGCAACAGCTTCTTTGCTCTATCGAACCTCACTTGTTTTGAGCTTCGGCCAATGCCATTAGGCAAAACATTGACGCAGTTTTGCCGATTGGTTTGAAAGTTACAGCATTCTAAAATTTGTTGCAGTTCAATTGGGCACCACTGTATATGGGAAGCAGATATGGAGGTCTGTACTCCCAGTCGGCACAGTGTGCCAGTCTCAAACAGGCCATTGCCTTAATTATTTCTTTCCATTTCTTTCACGGTTGAAAACAATTTCAGAGCTACAATCCCGAGCAAAGGATACTCTACGAATAATTTGTTGCCGGGGACACCATTCATACAAATTCAAACAGCTTACATTAAGTAGAGCAACTTTTCGCTTCCTAAACCCAAATTTAAGGCGAACGTATTGGAAAGGCTCTGTACTGGCGTAAACGGAATGCGATAACTAATATGGATATAGGTGCAGATAGATGCACTGCCAGCTAAGAAGCTATTAAATTCTAGATCGCGCTTATTACAACGTTTATTCAATTTATTCAGTAAACTTAACATTTTCATCATGGTAAAGTACACGAACGAGCAACGTTCTGCAAATTATAAAAATTTTCTACCGAAATTCGGAGTCGGTGACTGCAACTTTAAGAGCCTTAACTCCAATTTTCGGTCGTAGTTCTCGCCCTAGTAGACAGGCAATAACAAGTTTAGTGCAAAAATTTGAGTCTACATATTCGTTGTGTGATGTTGCCGTGTCAGTGAGACAACGGGTTGGTAGAAGTGTCGAAAATATCGCTCATGCGTCCGTGGCAAACGATCCAAATCAGTCAATTCCATGGCGTTCTCAAGAATTGGGCACCGCTCAGACCACATTATGGCGTGTTTTGCGTAAGGATCTTGGTTTACACCCATACAAGATCAAGCTGACTCAAGAATTGAAGCCGATGGACCATTTGAAGCGACGTACGTTCTCCGATTGGGTTCTGGAGAAGTTGCGCCAAGATGTAGAATTTCATCGCAAAATCATCTTCAGTGACGAAGCTAATTTTTGCCTCAATGGGTTCGTCAATAAGCAAAATATGATTTATTGGTCGGGTGAAAATCCACATGTGCTTCATGAATCACCACTTCATCCACAAAAAATAACTGTTTGGTGCGGTTTGCATGCCGGCGGCGTTATTGGGCCATATTTTTTCGTCGACGATAACGATCGTCACGTTACTGCGAATGGTCAGCGTTATCGCGCCATGATCACCGATTATTTTTGGTCCAAATTGGAAGATATGGACTTTTCAACAGGATGCTGCCACAAGCCACACAGCACACGCTACAATCGATTTATTGAAGAGTAAGTATGGTGAGCGTGTTATCTCAAGAAATGGGCCAGTCGATTGGCCGCCTTATTCGTGCGATTTAACGCCGCTTGACTATTTTCTGTGGGGCGACGTTAAGTCATTGGTTTATGCCAACACGCCGACGACGTTGGAAGAGCTCAGAGCCAACATTGAACGTGAAATAGCAATATGTGGCCGAGTCATTGAAAATTGGGTCCAACGGATCGACCGCTGCAAGCGTACCCGCGGTGGCACGGAGTTCCATTCATAAATGTTTTGATTGCACTTTAAGCCGATAATAAAGTTTTTGAAATATCTCAAATGGTTTGCGTTTTATTTAAAAAAAAATTTGTCAAGTCCTTATTGAAAAACCCGATACAATAAATAAGTAAGACAGCGGCGCCGGTATACTGTTCATAGTTGGAAAATATTTGTTAGCTAAATTTAACCGCCACAGACCGTATTCGCATCATTCTGAGACATTTCTATTTTTCCAAATCACATCTTAAATAAACAATTCCATATTAGAACGGGTCAGAAGAATAAAGATGTCACTATGCTACGAAGAACGTAACAAGCAATTGCTATTACTTTAAGGCGCAACTCTGTTGCGAAGTACGCCATACATTGCGTTCTTTCTTCGGACTAAGAATGCAACTTAAAAATGCAAATGTTAACAGATGAGAATTTTTTTTTATAAGACTCTAACCATAACAGTCTCACTGTGTAATAGTTCATAATCCACATTTGATGGATACTGGTATACATGTAACATCGATGAAAAGCCTATAACCTTGTCAAAAGTTACACAACCCAAAATGTCCCGTCAGTCTCTAAGAATACAGAATTGCCACTTTTTACATGTACAAAGGTACAAAGAGTCTTTTATCTGTTAAACGATTTCATATGAGCATCGCCACAGTCGCTTTGTCGTTATTAGATATACCTACCAATTATCCTGACCTAACATTTGATTATAGGAGCTGTAGAGATGAAGAATACGATGAAATCACTTTTCAGAAGAAATCAAAAAAGACTCAGCTAGGTGATTTCTTTTTCAATCATTTTGTACACTTGTCCTAAATAACGCAATAGGCTGCTCTTCGGCGTTGCTAAAAGCATCAAATGGTTCTCTTGAGACATAATTAAAGAAATGGTCTTTAAATAAATTGAATTCATTACAAAGACGATGAAAGAAACTCTTAATTTTTTTATTTGTTTCGTTCCCGACTTTCTTCTCTTCCTTGGTACAAGAATAACAAGACGAAGCAGATATTGTCATATGAAAATCACTTTAATAACTAGAACGCTGAAATGTATAACAACGGGTACCGCTGGCCTGCATTCAAACTGTAGATATCGCACTCCAGAGATCTCCATACTAGGAAAGAAATATAAAACATCCAGAGTTGAAAATACTTAAATTGTTACTCATATCTGAGTAAAATCCATGAAAAAGAATGGCACCAGTCGGTAATCGTATATCGCAGACAACAAGGACAACGTCAAATGAAGCTCAAATCAAGCACATTGTGTAAGGCTATGAATTGTAAAAGGGGCTCGTCAACCTTTTTCAAGTCCGTATGGTCTTAGATAAGTACAAACATTTTATCATGCTAAAGATATCTGATTTACATTAACATTTCATCAACTTTTTCCAAAAGATAAGGGGACTATAATTATACAAAAAGTAATGAAACAATCCTAGAACTATTTATACATGTGCATTGTACATGCACTCATTTTAATTTTAATTTCCCCATCCTTTAATATAAACTTTACTTATCACTGTGGCACCTCACCGAGGAAGGAGTCCACCACTCCTTCAGAATAAATGATGGGTGCTGTGTCCTATAATCCAAAGTACCTGCCATTATCAAGGCCGCAAGAACCATTTCCATTTGCTCGGACAGCAAGACAGCTGTTAAGGTTCTGAACTTCACGATAATCAGATCAAGGATTGTATGAACCTGCATTAATCTCCTAAATAAGATATCCAGTGACAAAACAGTCACCCTAGGCCTAGGGTACCTGCGTACATGTAGCAGACAATAAGAAAGCAAATGAGTTGATGAGGTTAATCATTGAATAATTCATAGTCCCGTTTCTCTATTCTATTAACTAAGGTCAATAGAAGCATCTCAGATGAGGCCATCGGCCGAGAAAATGAACGATGGGCCCAACTTAGCACGTGCAATAGCTAGGACCCTACAGCAAGAACAGGCCACACTCTCTAGTTTCACTTAGCCACCAATAGTTTCTATCATTGTATCATCACAAAACCCTGGGCTATTAGCATTCATATTGGTGCTGAAGGGGCAAGGATAGAGCTTGTCTGTTACCTTAATAACAGAGTTGGAAGATATACATACTTACTATTGTGATTAGAACAATGAAATTACTATCTAGGTGGTTCTTATCTAATTATCACTCTTCGTAGCTTTCAGGGAGAAGTCCTTTATTCAAAATCATGGGTTGTCATGTTCTTTCTTAACAAATTGTGAGGATTTGAGAGAAACCAACATTGCCACGAGTTGGGTAAATGAAGTCTCTAACAGTAGAATCATTAAAACGGTCTCTTTCCGGACAACATAACAGTAGTAACCTTGCACAAACCTATGCCGTTTCATTCCTACAAATAGCATCACAAGAGGCTGCCTCACTTACATACGAGTATATCCGGCATAATTAGTTGCTTAAAAAAGGTTAACGTTAAGACTCTAAAAATGCCTAGAAGCACTGATTTGATCCATCTGTATACTAAAGTGTCATTTCACCAACAATTCTGCTCACTTAAAACTCAACTGCAACTAGATGCATCTATCAAAAACCCAGGTATAAATAACTCTGATTTAGGTCCTAAGAAGCCTTCTTTGTTTAGCGAGTTCATATATTTTCCCTCATCCAAATGTGGCTTGGGATAAAGAAAAGACTCAGTGAATTGGTATAGAGGTCGTTCAAGTGTTAAGAAATCCTTGAGCGCAGTTTAAATTTTCTTCCACTTGTTCTCTAAAATAATTTATGGGCCATTACGATTGCTTTAAATAGATTTTTGCTTATAAAACAAATGGGTACACAAGATGTGAAATCGGAATTTTTCGCCATTTGCAAATAGTTTTGAAGTCCTCTGGTAAGATAAGAAATTAATTTGTTGGCTCAGAACATGACAAAAACCAATCCGGAGTAACAGGAAAATCACATCACAATGTCACAGCAAGCGAAGTTCTTATTTCATTGCCTCAGGCACATTTATTTCTTGCATCAAGCCAGGTCATTGCCCTAGATGACATATCCATAAAACTCCTGAAACTAATGGCGCGAGAAAGAATGGCCGCGTGGTCAAGGTAGACGTTAGGTTAGATTAGGTAAAAGTGGCTGTCGCAGAAACCAACCCACTTAGTCTTATTGGTCCATTTTGATGCCACGTCGACCTGTGATCCTACTACTCCTAGGACCATGTTGTGCTTCTGATGAAGCGCAGGAGGCGTTAAGGTGTATATTGTTTAGATCGCTCAAGTCGTTGTAGAAGAAAGCTCCTAATTTACAGAGTAGGTGGAGGATTGTCTCCTCTTCCTTCTCATCTATGCAGCTTCTACAGATATCATGTACGCTTGCCTATAAGACAAAAAGACAGTGTCCACTGATGACACCTATGATAGCGCTGAGATGGATATCCCTTGCAGATATCACGTTTTCCTTCAGATAGGAGAGGACTTCTTTAATCACCAAAATTGCAGCCTGGAGCACGCTACAGTGATTTGAAAGGTGGAAGGAGAGGCTTAGATTAAGCTCATCAGAGAAAACACTGCCACCAACCCCACTATCAGTCTTGGATCCATCCGTATACAATTTGATTGACTTGTCATCCATGAAAGCATCTTCCTCGCAGAAGGATCTAGAGGGTATACTTACATAAAAGTCTTTGCCAAACCAACGCAACATAGTACATAGTATAATCGATATTCTCTGGAAGGATTCCTAGTGTATTAACAATATTAGAGTAGCCAAACAATTTATTTGCCCTCCGTGTAGTCGCCTTAAAGCGAATAACTGCGTTAGTAGCCATTTGCCTGCTAAAAATGTCATGAAACAGAATATTCAGTGTCGCTGAGGGGATAGTACGTAAAGCTCCGCATATACACAGACATGCTGTCCTTTGGACTTTGCTCTCGTCCGTGAGTACCGGTCTTATAGCCGAGACAGACAGAGAACAGAGCTACTGTAGCTTTCTTTACTCTTTCTTGAATATTAGGTCTCCAGTTCTTTGTCAAAAATGAGACCCAGATATTGATTGATTGAGGGAGGGTCTACGATTGGAACTTTTTATGGGCTGGTAAAGAGGACAAGATCAGTTTTATAGGTGTTTACTCCCAATCTACAGCGATCCGCCCAACTGGTTAGTCTGTTAAGATTTAGTTATAGGAGTTCTTTAATGGTATTAAGATGATTACCTGAAACGGCTATAGCAACTTCATAGCAATCACCCTGCTACCACCGGGGAGCGTATCGGAATCCCGCTTTTTAAAATCCTGTTTTTCAAAAATCCCGAAAAAAAGTTTTAAAATCCCGTCTTCTAAAATACTGTTTTTTTTTTAAATCCCGTCTTCTAAAATCCCACTTGTTCAAAATCCCGATCTATTATAATCTCGCTTATTAGAATCCCGTCAAATGCCGCTAATCCCGTTTTTATAAAACATAGTTATCAAACTAAATAACTATAGATGTTGGTTACATTCGATTTTTTATTATTTTATAAATTTTAAAAAATTAAAATGTATCGACTAAAAGAAAATTCTCGGGATGTTTTTGATTTTTACTGTACGTAAACATTTGTTTTTGCTTACATAATCTACATTATTATATTTACGCATTGCAAGTATAAAAAAAATCTACCTCTTGGTAACGGGTTCACCGCTCTCATTACTACACAATTTACAGTAGAGCCAAATTATATTGTGTAGCATTGGATTGAGTTCGCAGAATTATTGACCACAATGAGTTGTGTTTTGTTAAAAGCTACAATAAAATGCATTTATACCAAATCACTCATTATTTAAATTATTTTAAATTTCTTTCTTTGTGAAAGCGGTTTTATAATAAACGGGCTCATAAGGAGCGTGATTTTAAAAAAGGTTTTATATTCAGATATCGAACCCAACCCCTTCTTGGTATATCACCGGTTCATTGACCACTAAGTTCCAGAGAAGACATGAAAGGACACTGGTCTGCTGACACATCTTTTAGCAGAAGGCCCACCTAGTTTGGAGTTTATTATCCTACTATTTAATAGAAGACTGATCAAATCCCCAATTCAGTCATCTACCTTTATAGTTGACAGCGCAGTCGTGATTGGTGTGTGTTATTATTATTACAGGCACCCTCTAGGAGTATGTCCAGGAATGCAATTCAACTAGTGCTTATTTCGTAAATGGTAACACTTAGCTCATGTCTGATTTGACAGATAATTAGTTTTATCCTTCCGGTTAATAATGGAAAATAATTTCATTCAAATGGCTGCCTCGGCTGACCATGCAGTAGCCTACACGATCGGTCCAATTTTTAAGCACATTATCGATTGTTTGCAGCTGTATTTCACCAATGGCTTCACGAATATTGTCCTTTAAAGCGTCAATTGTCTCTGTCCAATATCCTCCTCTTCAATTTTTGTGAACAAAAATTCGTTCAACATGGCCCGATAACGATCGCCATTGAGTGTAACGACCATTCCTTGCTCATTTTCGAAGAAAAATGGCCCAATTATGCCTCTGGACCTAAATCCGCACCAAACAGTGACTCGTTTTGGATGTATCGGCTTTTCAATGTATGCGTGCGGGTTTTCTATGCCCCAAATGCGACA
This sequence comes from Volucella bombylans, assembly GCA_949129095.1. Classification (NCBI taxonomy): domain Eukaryota; kingdom Metazoa; phylum Arthropoda; class Insecta; order Diptera; family Syrphidae; genus Volucella; species Volucella bombylans. The sequence goes on from OX422140.1 coordinate 323,669,503, forward strand.
ATTTTGCTTGTTTACATACCCGCCAAGATCAAAATGAGCTTCATCTGAAAAGATGATTTTTTTGGCAAAATCGGCATCTTCTCTAAGTCGATCGCAGGCCCACTTAGCGAAGCGAAAACGCATTGGATGATCAGTTGGCTTCAACTCCTGAACCAATTGGACTTTGTATGGCATCATACCAAGGTCTTTATGCAAAATTCGTCTCAATTATATCTCCGAAATGTCCAATTGTTGAGAACGACGGTGAATTGAAACGCACTGTTTTTGGCTTTTCACGATTTGGTTTATCGATGAGGATGCCAGTTTCTTTCACTTTTTTCACAAGACAACGAACATACGGAGCTGACGGTGCTTCTCTTCTTCCAAAATCCGTACGCAATTTTCGCACACATTCTGCAACATTACCATGATTTTCAAAGTAATGTCGCAATATTTCCCAGCATTGTTCAAGCGTATACACAACCATATTCGTTCAGCGGAAGAATAAGACTAATTATCTGTCAAATCAGACATGAGCTAAGTATTACCATCCACGAAATAAGCACTAGTTGAAAAAAAAACGTTAGATGGCGGACGCTTTATAAGGGAGAGACATATTGAACAGGGCTTTTTTGAGTATGCATCATATTTTTTGCTAGCGTAATTAAGTGTTGTACGCATCATTGTTAACATTGGTTCATAATGACCGTAATTCGTGAGAGGAGTTTAAATCTGGAGAAGGGAGACGGATCTTATATTACGGGAATTGAAAGTGAATGAAATTTTGGATATTTCTCGCCAAGTTGATGTTTCCAATCAATAACTGGTGGATAAAGTAGGTAGGTTTTTTTATTATAAGCACGCTAATTGCGTTTAGTCTTGTTTCATATTACATATGGATGACCCCCCAGATCGATTTCGATTATTTGAATGTGGATTTATTTATAGGGTGACCATACTTGGCTGAAAAATTCGAGGAGAGGTCTTACAAAAGTAATGCACAGGGTCTTTGTAACATAAGGGTTTTAAAATTCCTTCGATCTGATTTTGATAAAGGCAAGTGCAGAGATAGTTTTATTAATAATGCTGTTAATATGTGAGTCAAAATTTAGTTGTCTGTCACTAACTATTCCTAGATCCTGTTCTTCACGTGGAGTAGTTTCTAGGATTTTGAATTGACATCAAGCTTCAAAAAATTTGCTTGCATCATACTGAAAACTTATTTAAGTCAGTCTCAGAGGCAATAAAATGACTTTGGAAATTCCCATGTCATCAGCGAAAGTAGAAATATTATAATTCGATAAAACAAGGTTAATATCTTTAATTGTTAGAATAAAGATGATTGGTTCAAGATGACTACCCTGAGAGACCCCAGATGTTACTTTAATGTGGTCGGATATTGGGGGTTTGAAAATGATGCATTAAGATGAACTCAATTAGTTAGTGGTGGTTGATTTACCCTTTAAAGAAACCATGCTGACATGTGCAGATAGACTATTCTTTCAAATAGACTAGGTGTGCAAGACAGTTTTGCTAGGTGTGCCAGAGGAGGGAAAATTGCCTGTTGAAATAGTCAGGTTAAAGAAGGAAGCGAGAGGAGAACCGAGATGGTTTAAACATTATTTTGAAGAAGATTTTAATTATGGATACCGAAGGTGTTGTTTTGTTTAATTAATGATGAATGTCGTCTGTGGAGCTAAAGTAACTAGGATCAAGTTCGGGTTCAACAGATTCAGCAATCCATCTAGAGCATGTAAATATTGTTACACAGTCGATATAAAACGTTGGATTGAATCTAATGCAAGCAACAGTGATGTTTACACTTGTAAGCCTACTCGATCAGTTGTCGATGCATAGAATGGGTCTTGCCATGCATATTCGCAAAATGCTCTTCAGTTTCGAGCTTATATATTATGCGAAAATCTTTTCACCTTAGAACAAAATCAACTCCACCTGGCGGTCTTAAAATTGGCACGTTTATTAAAAAGAGGTTTACTATCAAAAACGTTACCAAATACTGGCCTTGATCAGAAAAATTGGCAAGTAAGCCCTCCTGGCCCCAGAAAGAGAATAACTTTGGTTTTCAAGGAACTTATTAGTGCATTAATCAAAGTATGACTTGACAGATGAACACCATCTCGGAAACAGTTGACTAAATAGACAGTTAAGCAGCTCAAATGCTCAGATGCTTCAATATTATGATATAATAAACACAACGACATTATGTTAGTATGATCTGATCGGTAATGTCTGTCACATCCCTCACACTGTGGTCAAAACTGAATGTTGAAGGACATAACGCCATCCGTGGTTACATATGTATATTGATTCCCCGTTCGTACAATATGTCTACAGCAGCGACACTAGTAGATACTAGATAAGTCATAGAACAACCACCGAATTTGCACGCATTCTTCCGCTGCCTATTCAAATGGAGAAATTCCCACAAATTAAAACCAATATTGCATAATTTCTCTCAAAAATAGAATTCAGTATCATTTAAATATTTGTTATTCCAAAGTGCGAGTAGAAATTCCACTACAAACAATTCAAACTATCACCAACATTTATAAAAAAACAATTTATAAAAAAAAACAAGTGCATAACGATAAGGCATGAGTGTTTTGTATTTTGAAAGCATTTTCTATTCTAATGGAGTGGAAGCTCTTGAATGCTGTATTTAAAAAAACTATTAAATGACTATTATTTTGCAAATTATTTGGATTGCTTTTATAGGTAAAGGTTTTTGAAAACATTCTCAAGGTGGTCCCCGATAAAATTCTATAGAGATACCAGAACGCACTTTTGCAGTAACATGGAGTGAAAACAATAAGTGGAGATCATTGAAAGCCTGTTCCATAGAGGTGGAATCTAATTACAACCTATATAATCAGTAGTTGCAAACGGGGGTGTATCAATTTTTCGCATTAAGATATTTTCAAATTTGTAGATTTTACCTTACTTGCATTATTTGACTTCCTGATGGGGAAGTCCTTGCATTCACCTCGAAAATTGGAAATTGAAATTTTATGATATCTTTTCGTTTTAATGTATTTATAGCATTTTTAGACAGGTTTTAAGAAAATGTCTATATGTGTGTATGTGAGTGCGAGTATGTCTATATGTTGTAATTTTGTTGGCCCACGATAACTCGCGAACGAATGGTGCCGTATGATGGGTCCTTATGCAAAATCGCATCCATAAGATTTTGACCAAAATCCGCTGTTGACTTTTTAAATTATTAAAAAAAACACATATACAAAATACAAATATTTTTTTCTTAAAAATAGAGAACTCTTTTGAAATTTCTACAATGGTAATTGAAATTTATTAACATAGCACAAATTTAACGAAAATTTAAAAAAAATCGTGCAAGTGTTATCTGAGTTATTCAATAAAAAGCAAACACTTTAGAACCGGTTAATCTTTTATGGGCAGTTTTGGTGAGACAACAATAAAAAATTAAATTAGGGAGGCACTTCCCTCAGAGTAAGATGGGTACGGAAACATATTGAAATGCTCTCAAAATAAGTCTTTTTTAAAAACAAAGGAAACAATGTCTTTTTTTTTAATAGTCTCTCGGAAATATATTTATTTCATTGTTTAAAAATGTTTGCATACGCTTTAGAAGCTTATCCAATGAGTTGAAAAAGACGTTCCCGCTTTTGACAGGGAGATCGGAATAGGTGGTAATCCGATGGTGCAATATCAGGGGTATTGCATTGCGTTAGGAAAGAGTACGACTTTTCTATAGGCCAAAGATGGACGTTTGCCCAGAATTTCTTAATTCTAATAATAAAGATCAGCATTTAACATTTTATTTTGTTTAACCTGCTGATAGTGCATTAGCCCTTTGTGGTTCCACGAGGAACACATCACTACCTTCTTCAAATGCACAGCAGCTGTTGATATTGATGCGGAGTTTCCCCACTTTAAATATTGGTATTTTCTTGGCATAACCGGCCAGGCTTAAACTGTATTTTGAACATTTTGTTCAATATAATTGTACTAAATTCTAATAAAATATGAAATATCAAAAACCATGGGAGAATACTACAAGTTATCTTTATCGGGAAGTTCTTGGCGTGACCTGTCCATCGCACCCATTTCGGCTAGATTTATTTTATTTTGCAAACCATTACAACCATGCCATAGACACTTCATAGGCTCTTCAAGAAGCCAAACAATATGTATGAACTTATTAAACCATTCATATAGAACTTCAATGTGGCGCACGCAGTGCGATATGTGCAACCATCAACATATGTCTTCAGACCAAAAGTTTATATAGATTTCGTGCCAAGAATAATCAGTTATCACGAGCATACTGCAACGTACAATAAACAGTGACTTTGTTTGAAAGTAACGATATTCCCTGAACCAGAATTATCTACACTTTCTCTTCTCTAGGTCCCTCATCTCTATAGAGGATTTTTAAAAAAAAAATAATCAGCAACAACCGACTAGTGCTCCAGGACCCTATCCAAATATATTCTGTGCTATTCATGGTTCCTATGTTCTTGCATTAACTCCGTATTATATGAATGCAAAAGCAAGTTTAGATTCAAAACCTGGCAAAATGCACGATTGCTGCAAAGTTAACTCTTGAGTCAAAATATATTCCCCTCCAATATCCTTGGAGGGACGCGAATGAGAATTACCATAATATACGAGTCTTCCTCCTTAGTCACTATGTTACGAATTTTCGGTTATATTGATCATAATCAGCACGTAAATTGGTTAAAAAAAAACAATGTATTCACAAATAGTCAGTCGATAAAATTATTTTTAAACTTAATTTACTCAGGTATTCACAAATGTCAGAAGGACAGCGTCATGAAAACTTAAGATATGAAATGATGAAAAGGTGCCTGTAAGGTGAGTCACAAAAACTAGCGCAGCAAAGCGATTAATAGTTTCTGACTCAAAATTAATCACTTAACTGGTTTGAAACGATAAAACCTATCAAAATCAGGAAATTGAGCTCAACTCTAGGCCGATATCTAAGCGGGCATCCAATAGTGTTAAATCCATACATGGATCTGACAAATGTCAAGTATTGATATTCCCTACTTCGCCATGGAGAGTATTAAAATCAATTTCTTACCCCAGCTGATATTCCTGATTCCTGATCTTGTCGATATAACATTCATTTTCACTCCATTCATTATATGACCGAAGTGCTCAATAGGATAAGCAGAAGAAATGCTGCTACTCAATCTTGAATTTAATCAGCCAAAAACGTTGAAAAGGCACCAGTCGATGCAAAGCCAAAACAAACACACGTTGTTACTGTTTACTTCAAGCAAAACAAACCCTTTTAAAAGGAATTAAGGATAAAGCAAACGGAATAAAGCACCTATAACAGGCAACTAGAATGGAACTTAGTCGAAATCGATACCCACCACCTTTTCATAAATTTTACGGCCGCATATAACAGCATTTATAGAGACGAGCTGTGCAGAATCACTATAGAGAACGCTTGCTATTCCACAAATATCGGAAACTACTTAACCGAAAACGATGATATTAAAAAATGGTCAGCCTAGAAAACTAGGCGGTAAAAGTGAAATTTCACGAAGCTCGATCCTGTCGCTTTTTCGTTTTATCGGATTTCGGAATTACTGCCCAATGAGCGATAAAAAGTTTCACTTCAAAAAGGGTTTTGACAAGGTGATGCGCTGTCATGTTTCATGTGGTTGGGTTGTTCGGAAAGTAATTTCGTGTTTTTTTTTTATTAAATTGAAAGAGGATTTTCTTATAATGCATAAATACTTTATCCATTCTGTTCCAATACTTTTTGCCATCTTTCAGGCAATAGCATGATTCCACGAACATTTTTGTTCTTCTCTGGCAAACACCTGATCCAGGTGATATTTGACCTCCTTATTTGAACTAAATATTTTACCGTCTAAAAAATTTTGTAGAGACCGGAACAAATAATAATCAGAAGGTGCCAAATCTGGAGAATATACTGGGTGTGGCAATAGATCCCGTTCAAGCTTTAACACTACAGCTTTTCTATTGATCAATTAATGATTTTATTGTGTCTTCATCAGCTTCAACTAGCCTTCCAGAACGTGGTGCATCTTCAACAGTTTTGGCACTGGCGTTCTGTCAATACATCTTCTCCATAGACATCGGATAAATTTTTTCTTGCTTGAATAGCATTTTTACATATTCGATAGTAAAAAAGTAAAATATGCCGAAAATGCTGCTTTTCACTTTTTATATTTGAAAGGGCACCAACCAAAAACTGCTGCGTAAATCAATCCAACTTTTTCACAAGCAAGCTTTTCTATATCAGCTGTCAAAATATATAATGATTACGCGGCTTAAGTGTGAATTTGGCTGCGAAAAAATACAATTAAGTCCTCTGTTGGAAATGAAATTACTTTCCAAACAACCCAATAGAAAGAATTGTGCGGAATTCACAAGCGAACACCAGAGGCACAATCTTTCAAAACTTTCTGTGCAGCTACTAGCTGCACATACCGATGTTATTATTTATATATATACATTATACATACTCGTATATATAAATATAAGTTGACAGAACTCAGCGGGCTGTCACCAGTACGTTTGCCAGTGTTGAAAGGAAAGGTGCCAAAATGGGTTTAGCAGTAAATGAGGGCAAAACCAAGTATATACAGTCAACAAGAAGGGACATCAAAAAATTGTACAGAAAAGTCGACAGCTTTAAATTTGAGGAAGTAAGGGACTTTTTCTACCTTGTCTCTGCTATCAATTCTACCTAAATACCTAGAAATATTAAGAAAAGGAAAAATAACTCTTGCCAATCGCTATTTCTCTGGGCTAAAGAGTTTTGACTAGCAGTCCTACTACAGTCCTACTTTATGGCAATTAAGCATGCACTCTATCGAAATCGAATGCATATAAGTAGTAGTATATCATTGGTCGTTTCAAGGGAACAATTCTTTGTAAGATATTCGGTCCCGTTTAGCTGACGAGATAACTAGAACATGCAAAGCGAATGGACACCAATGCTCCAGTCCGCAGAGTCTTCGAACCTAGGCGGCACTCACTAGTATACTCGATCGCAGGCAATATTTCCCAGCGTTGTTCAAGCGTATACACAACCATATTCGTTTAGCGGAAGGATAAAACTAATTATCTGTCAAATCAGACATGAGCTAAGTGTTACCATTCACGAAATAAGCACTAGTTGAAAAAAAAAATGTTAAATGGCGGACCCTATATAAGGGGACCTCAAGCGACTGCGAGTGCGCAATTGGAGAGAGTTAGTTATAAATCGGACTAACTGGAGAGACTTGTTATTATAGTTGAGGCCCAGATTCACTCTGAAATGTAGCGCCACCTATGAAAATAAGTAAACTCTAATACCTTTTTCAGACAAGGTCTCGAGAAAGGCTCTTCAGGACCTGAACCGGCTGATAGTCTTTAACTATAATACAATAGGGACTTCCATAAATGATGACAGAAATCTCTGAGCTAAAAAAAAAGCAAAAGTATTCGCATGGACGTCAATAAAGTCTTAGTGCAAAGAGATCACAGGTTTTCAGGTTGACACAGCAGAAAATTTTCACTGCTACTCTTCCCAATTCCATCTCTTTACTTCATTCTGGCACACGAGGACGTCAGCAAACTTCATCGATTGTTGGACGATCGCATCTGCCATTCACTTTCATTTATTCATTTATGTACATTGCTGGTCCCAACCGATGGTGTGCCTTTATGTAAGAAAAAACACTATCCGCTTGTTTAACGTCACACCTACAAAATCCTCTATCAGTAAATCTCATCAGGGTTTTTTGTTCTTATGTCGTTGGGAAGTGCTTTGACTGTCCAAAACATTTGGATTGGTTGTCGCTCTGATCGACAATTGTTTTGGGTACTTTTGACAGCTGGATGGAAACGATAGTGTCATTTACGTCAGCAATTTGATCTTCTCGAAATTTTAAGCAGAATCTACCTATGATTATACTATACTTACAAATTAATTTATATGATAATGATTGAAGCCGTAAATTACACTGTTGAGTTCTTGAACCACCAGGCATTTCTCTTCATATACTTAAATTTATATCAAATTTAAAACTTCCAATTCTTTGCAATGGGGCGAGGTTGCAGATTAAATCTTTCTTAAACGTTCGAAGTCAACCGCAAGAAACATTTTAAAATTTTTAAGAAAATGAATGCTGCCAGCCCAGGCGAACGAAAAGTGTAGTATAAAAAAAAAACAACCGCCTGACTTGGGGAAACGTGATTTCTGTACACAACTTTGTCGACAACTAACATGCAATCCAGTCGAATTCTTTTTAACAAAAGTGTTTACATTTGTTTTTTTCTGATCCTTTGCTTACAATCATTTTTGATCAGATTTGCATCTGGAGACTGCGATTATCAATCACGTCGTTTTCCCCTTTAAATCCCTGACAGAAACCCCTGCAATATTTCGCATAGTTATCCTCTTGTAACAGTTCATCTTGGTTTCCACTTCTGATTCGAATCCCAGAATTCTCGATCAAAGTCACTAATTTTCCGAATCCGCATACATTAATGCACTTTTACTGGTCGTTGAAGGATATTTTCATCATGTGTAGCACAAAACATCTCTAAGGAGGAAGCTTACGGTGAATTATTTCAAGTTTTTTTAAATGTGTTTTCCGGCTAACAAAGACATGGCCGAAATTTTTTCTCTAATAAGTTTGCGAATACTGAAAGCAGTAACAACGTGACCTTCTTCTAATAACATTTGCCTTACTTCTTCGGTTAACATTATTATTTTGCGCTCAAAAGTACTTCAACGGAGTTTGAAATGGTTTCAAATACTTCCTCACAAAACTCACCAACCTATGGATAATTTTAATCGCTGTGGATGGGCAACAAGAAACACAGCTTGAAACCGAACACTCAATACGGGATAAATTTTCTAACTTGCAAAAACGAGATGCACCTGAAGTAAAATTTTACTGCTCATTAGAGGAGGAAGAATTTTAATAGAAACCAACTTTAACTTTTCTCTAGAAAAATAAAATAAAGATCTCCAGAAGCTGACGATCGAGGTGAGCTCATTAATGGTTCAAAAACAAATCGAGACGTGTAAAGACAATGGTAAGGACATGAAATAGTAAAGTCACAGTTCGTGCTGAAAAATGACGATGTGACGGTTATGATTAACTTTTTTTTTCAGAAATAATAAACTGCTCAATGTAGCTAACGATTCATCTAAGATCTAGTAAGCTTACCATTCATCAGATATAAGTCTTAGAGCATAATCCTGAAAAGAGCCCAGAAGTTGCAAATCAATACTTACACTAGAGAACGATATGTGTCTTTTTATAAGGACAGTAATGTCACAATCGAGGCTTTTCGTGCTAAAAAAATGATGTTGGTAAAATCCCGCGCTACTAGGTTACTAGCTGTTAGTACAGTGACAATTTTAACATGGAGTGCAAAAACGAATATTTTCGACGTATTTTGCTTTTTGACATGGATAGCTTGTCTTTCTGAAAAATGTGTCCGTCACAAAATATGTCCCATTTTTGCTTTCCTTCTACCGTTCAGTGATCGTACCCGTGTGCGTATTTGGTGTTGTTGTTGGGTTTGTGTGCTTCACAACGAATCAACTGTGCAAAGGAATGGGATATTGGAGAATCGTCTGTACATGGACACATGAATCGTCATCGCTCTTTTTCTCGACGTTTTGTGTGTGTTTCAAATATACGTTTCATCCTTTGTGCATATTTGTTTTCTTTTTCCACCTTTACCCTTTTGCCCAATGCTGGCACTACTTTGGCGGTTCTTATATCATTTTATTGGTTGGTGGGAAGTGATACTGCTGGATTTTATTAGATTTTTCCCAGATACATATTTTGCTTTCCTTCTAACGTTCAGTGATCATACTCTGTGTGCGAATAAGTTTGTCTTTTACACCGATTTATTGTTGGAAACAGGGGTTGATAGGAAGGAAGCATCCAATTGTGGGAAAACATGTGGTATGATGCGCTGTTTATATGTAATGCAGGTGGTTTATGGGTTGTATAGTTGACTTATAAAAGTCAATACGTAGCTGTTTTGCTTCTCTTCTTTTATTCGATTGATCGTACATTTCTGCCTTGTGTTGTGTGTACAATGGGTTACCGGAACAGGGGTGGATGGAAAAAAATAATTGTAAGAAAGGATGTGGTAGTTTTTATTTTGAATTTGTTCGCCTATAGTCCGAAGTTTAGGGGTTTGTTAGAAAATCTAGAACAGCATCATTATTACAATATGCCGATAATCCTCAGTGGTGATCTCAATTTAGATCTACGTAGCCCTGATGGTGTCAAGTTTTTAGAATTTATGCACAACGAACTTAATTTAGAAATAAACAACAATCTTTCCATCTCAACAACTTCAATTCAACCTGTATTGATGCCATCTTCTCCCGACACTTCGATAATCTTGAAACACGCCACTATATTTCCTACTTTAGTACACACCGCCCATTATTGTCTACAAAATCGAGTTCTACAATTTGAGTGTAAGAAGTGATGTCTATACTGGAACTAAACTAATTTTTTCATACAGGTAATACCATAACATACTCGTAACTTAAAAAACTTATGTTTTTTTTTTACACCGGGGTAAAACTTTAAACCATTTCTTTTTTTGCACAACCACCCTATATTCTATTTATCTTCACTCGTAAAACAATTAAGGTTTTTCCGTCGTATGCCTATAAAACATATCCATGTACCAATGTATTTGCATGTCGTGTAGATACTTTCAGCAGTTTACTGCTTTTTTTAGTAATTTTTATGGCTTTTGGAACCTTCATATAAATATTCGTAAAATCGGGCAACAAGTAATTTTGCTTGTTCTCACTCGCGCTTATAATAGCCAGACAGTTTAGGTTGATATTGCCTTTCACCAAATATGTAGGTACTCGTATGAATGCATGTACATATCCATTTAAGTTTGTCGCTCATAAATTGAACTTCCTATTCTTAACAAATTATTAAAACAAGGATCCCTTTAATAACCAAGATAAAAACGTTAAACGATATTCTTTTTATTTCAGTAAAAGGCAAGAAAGCTGCTGGCTCTCTAAGAGATACTTATAACGCCCGTATCAGAGTTGGTCTAAGGACATTTTTGACTCAAAGCTGACCAACGTTATGGTAGACTGAAGATGATGATGTCAAATTTGTCAAAGTCATAATTGAATCACGGGGTGGCCGTGGTGTAGTGGTAGTAACAAACGCTTCTCACTTGCCCATGGCAAGTCAGTTTTTCATTGTGTAATTGGAACTCAGACAGAAAAATTCTGCGTGTGAAGGCATAACACTGACACGTAGATTTGGCTGTTGTAGAGTTTCAAGCACAGAAAAGAAAAATACTGTGATATACCTCGAATCACTCTGAGTTTCGGACTCCCAGCCCTGGAGAGCAAACATAGAAACCAAACACACCTGAGTTTCAAACCACTACAAAAACAATTTTCCTTTCTCCTCCTTCTATCTTTCCGCCCTCGCCCTGGCAACAGTAAAAGGGTATCTAACCCCTTAGGCGCGCGTAAATTATAAAAAAAAAAAAAAAAAGATCGTCATATGATTGCAGTGAGTTTAAATGCATCATTCACAATAATTGAAAATCACTTCAAACGTCTTAGACTCGTTAAAAAGCTCGATATTTGGGTTCCACATGAACCAAAAGGAATTCACTTAACATAAAGAATCAATATTTGCAATATGCATATCAAATGCAATGGAACTGATCCTTTCTTCAATTGAATCATCAGTGCTGATGAAAAATGAATCGTCTATAACACAATCGAAAACGGTCATGGCTTAAGCGTGATGAACCAGCACAAGCCAGAACGAAAGCTGAACTGCATCACAAGAATGTCAATGTTGTCAATCTGATGGGATTGTAAAGGTGTCTTGTATAATGTTTTAAGCTGCTTCCAAGGCACCAAACGATCAATTCAAATGTGTACTATCATTATTTTATGAAACTGGAGGAAGCATGCAAAATGGCCAGGATTCGCAAATCGTAAGGGATTCATGTTCCACCATGACAACGCTAGACCACATATATTTTTGGTAACTCGTGGAAAATTATTGAACCTTGGTTGGGAAGTAATGTAACATCCACCATAGAGCTCCGTCCTTGCACCATCAGATTTTCATTTGTTTCGAAGTTTCCGAAACTCTTTGAATGGTAAAACTTTCACCAATGACTATGTTCTAAAATCGCTTAGGTCCAGTTTTTCCGGACCAGATGTTCTAAGAGCTCTAACTTTGAGGCTGTAAAATACGTTTTCTATCTAAGTTCTACTAAAAACATATAACCGGAGAAGGTCTGTGAAGAATAACCAAATGAGTTATTTTTGGCCTGTGGAAGCAAATAGAAAATAAATTCCTTACACGAGTTACTTAGAGAGTTATTTTTAAGACCCTGACCGAGAAAAGCTGTTTTCCAAGCACTAGTTATTAAAAATTAATTTTAAAGGTGAAAATGCAATCCGAAAAGATTTGAATATTTCAACTTACATATACATATATTGTATATACCGACATTACCAATTGTAATACATACTCAGGTTGATTTGTATGTGATAAATATGGATCGCAAATAGCTATAATCTACGAATAGAATCTAGTAGAAATTCTCTACTTGAATCTCCATGAGAGAATAGGATGTACTGGTATTCTAGAAATATCTAATCGATTTAAACATAAGTCATGACAATAGAGGATTGAAATATTTTGCCAGAAGCCGTATTACTAAAATACGAGTAAGAAAAAGTTGTCATTAGATGTGCCCCATCTTCTGGCAGTCATATTTGTGTTTCAGATTATCTACCATTTAATTATCGAAAGATATACGCTGCAACGTATATTAATAATTAAATTTTTTTATCAAAATCCATTGTCAACCACGACTGCACTGGGTTTAGTACTGAATGAGGGCAAAACTAAATATAGTGCGATTCAAAACATTTGGCTAGTCTACTGTGCAGGCCTCTCATATTTGCTCTCGCAAAAACTAAAATTAAAAGAAAGGGAACTTAATGACAACAAATATTGCGAAATGATCGGTTAAAGAGAAAAAAAATGGATGAGAACATGCACACCCAAGCATTTTCATTCTCTTACTCTCTCTGTATATGTGGCCGTTGGCCAACTGTTTTCAATCGTACTATATATATATATATATGTATATTGTCAACAAGAAAGGACCCACGTCCTATTAAATATGATAATGACATCTCGTCAGAAATCAAACAAGGAGTTACTCTTGCCAATCGCCGTTTCTGCCGCCGAATAAGGCAAATAAGTAATAGGACCTTATCAAGAAATGCTAAGTAAGGTTATAATAAAACCCTCATCAATTCAGTATTGCTTTAGGGTGCAGATGCATGGACGTCAGCGACAGTGAATGAAGATATCCTTGGCCATTTCGAACGCAAAAGGAGGATATTCAACTACGAACTCTGAGAGTTGAGAGTGCCATTGACTAGGTCAGGTAAATGTACACAAGTCGCATAAGGTGGCTGGCACATGTAGAAAGAATGTATACCAATGCTTCACCTCGCAGAGTTTCCGAATCAAACCCGTAGAGACAACACAGCAGAGGAAGAGCTCTCCCTAGGTGCGCGGATCTGCAGAAATAGACCTAAACCAACTTGGAGTGCGCTATTGAAGGTAGTTAGCCAGAGACTACGCTGAATGATGGCCAATGTTTGAGGCCCATCTCCACACCGTATTGTAATGCCATCTAAGTGAGTAAGTTACGACTATGAAATGTGCTCAGTTAAGGAAGATATTGTAGTTATACAAAGTACTTGCATAAATAATGTTACAACTTTCATAGCCTCTATATTTGGTCTATTGATACGCAAATTTAAATTGAAATTCGATAAGTTTTAACATGGAATGGAGCTATAATGAAAACAGGATTGCGGTTATTGCCCATACCCCACTTTATGGAAAAAATGGTTAATCTTTCAAAGGCTGCATCGGGCCACTAAAGACAACGTACCATTAGAACAACAGACGCTTTCAAAGCTGTGGAGGCGCGAATAAGGCTAAATTCATTTCATAAATTACAATGTTCCGTATCATTCCGTAGCATACAAAAGACATACTGGCCATTTACTGACTAATGCCCTTAAGGAGAAAAGAATAAAAAAATCGGAGACACTGTTACCTCATTACGCTGGTGGTGAATTCCTCCGTCGAATTCTGTTTACGGATGAGAAAATTTTTATTGTAAAAAAAAAATAATAAAGAAAATGACCGTCCGTCATGTAAAACAAGCTGGGGAGCTGGTGCCAAGAGTACAAAAAGGGCATCATCCGGCGTCTGTCATGGTTTGGTGGGGAGTATTATACCAAAGCGGCACAGAAGTTCAGTTATGTGAAAAAGCAGTCAAAACTTCGGCTGCAGTCTACCAGGAAACTTTTTGAAAAGAGTGATGAAACCAATCATCAAACTGTCACTGTCAATTTATTCAGTAAACTCAACATTTTCATCGTGGTAAAGTACACGTGCGAGCAACGTCTGTAAATTATAAAAATTTTCTACCGACATTCGGAGTCGGTGACTGCAACTTTAAGAGCGTTAACTCCAATTTTCGGTCGTAATTCTAGCCCTAGTAGACAGGCAATAACAAGCTTAGTGCAAAAACTTGAGTCCACATATTCGTTGTGTGATGTTGCCGTGTCAGTGAGAAAATCGGTTCGTCGAAGTGTCGAAAATATCGCTGCCGTTCAGGCGTCCGTAGCACACGATCCAAAGCAGTCAATTCCACAGCGTTCTTAAGAATTGGGCATCACTCAGATCACATTATGGCGTATTTTGCATAAGGATCTTGGTTTACACCCATACAAGATCAAGCTGACTCAAGAATTGAAGCCGATGGACCATTTGAAGCGACATACGTTCTCCGATTGGGTTCTGGAGAAGATGCGCCAAGATGATGAATTTTATTGCAAAATCATCTTCAGTGACGAAGCTAATTTTTGGCTCAATGGGTTCGTCAATAAGCAAAATATGCGTTATTGGTCGGGTGAAAATCCACATGTGCTTCATGAATCACCACCTCATCTACAAAAAATAACTGTTTGGTGCGGTTTGCATGCCGGCGCCGTTATTGGGCCATATTTTTTCGTCGACGATAACAATCGTCACGTTACTGTGAATGGTCAGCGTTATCGCGCCATGATCACTGATTATTTTTGGCTCGAATTGGAAGATATGGACTTGGACGACATGTGGTTTCAACAGGATGATGACACATAGCACACGCTACAAACGATTTATTGAAGAGTAAGTATGGTGAGCGTGTTATCTCAACAAATGGGTCAGTCGATTGGCCGCCTCATTCGTGCGATTTAATGCCGGTTGACTATTTTCTGTGGGGCTACGTTAAGTCATTGGTTTATGCCAACACGCCGACGACGTTGGAAGAGCTCAGAGCCAACATTAAACGCGAAATAGCGGCCGTTTCGGCCGAAATGTGTTTCCGAGTCGTTGAAAATTGGGTCCAACGAATCGACCGCTGCAAACGTGCCCGTCTGAACGAAGTCGAGTTCCATTCATAAAGGTTTTGATTGTACTTCAAGCCGATAATAAAGTTTGTGAAATATCTCAAATGGTTTGCGTTTTATTTAAAAAAAAAGTTGTCAAGTCGTTATTGGAAAACCCTATATTTATGATAGTTCTAGATAGAATCGGACGATAAAAAAATAAAGAGTAACGAAAGTATTCTTGATACTAATATTAAAATGCAAAACCTAATTGCAAGAATTGAATATATTGCGAGTACCATCGAATGGCTGAATCGTTTAATAAAATTGAACAGATAGCGGATAGTAGTGATAAAGTGTCGCAGGAGGTGATTTATTTAGTAACGAGTTTTTCATTTGAGGCGCCTCATTTTTTCAAAAGGAATTCTCTGAATTTCCGCATACCATCTTTCAATTGATATCATATTGGATTGATGTTTCAGATTGTCTACTATTTAATAGGAGAAAAGCATAAGCTTCGTGAACAACTGAGTATTTAGTGAAACATATTCGAATCCAATTCAAACAATTCATTCCACGCTGTTCTCAAGATCTCTGCAACTTCGTGGTGTATTCTGATTAACGTTCGCTTGAGATCGCATCGACCTAAGAGCTAAAGCCAAATGACCGCTGTGAGCCTTGAATTTTCACTGATTGGGATCAATTGAATATGGAAGCAGATCCGGATTTTCACCGAAACCTTCACACTTTTGGGTAAATGGATTTGTCAGTAGCAACATTGCGGTTTCTTTCAAGCGAACAGTTAGAGACTTTCTAACAGCAGCTATTGTTTATGAAAAAAAAATTACAATTTCGTGTTGTTTTCACGCCGGATGTATCATTGCGCCGTACTTCTCCGAACTTCAAAGAGACCGCAATGTTAACCATGAACCAATTTTTTTGTCGGATAATATGGTGGATATGTGGTTTTGCAGGATGGTGCCAATAAGTTGTTGAGTCAATCATGGCAGTGTTCCACATTTTACACCACAATCGACTTATTGAAGACGAAGTGTAGTGATCGTCTTATCGCCAAAAATAGTACTTCCAATTGACTGCCTCGCTCGTGCGTTTTAACACACTTCGATTCTTTTTGTTTGGAGCCACATTAAGTGTCTGTTCTATGTCAATAATAAAGAAACTTTGGACGATTTAGAGGCGAACAATTGATATGAAAATGCTGGAATATCGACGAAAATATTCTAAAACATTAATTCCAGCACATCCATTTATTTACGGTTGCATGAAAGATAATTGAATGGCGCCGTAGCAAATGGCATCAATTATATTTCAATCCAAAGTAAACATTTTACTGATACCCTTAACACATGCCTTCTTACTTAAAAAGCCAATTTGGCCGCATAGAATGAAAAACTCCGTAGTTTAATAGACATGCCAACTAAAGTTTATAAATCAGCATTTTCCTTAGAACTTATTATTTAAGCATAAATAAAACAAAATTAATAGTAACCGAAGGCTTATCCGCCACTATTTGGTTAGATGTTGATAAAAGAAAATATCAAAACTTTTCCCATACTTTCAATTTCACCTAAAAAAATGGCTAATATCGGCTCAATATATATTTGATACTCTACGTGAAAACGGTGAAAAGGTGAAAATTCAATTAAACTGTCAACACGTATTCCGGAATCCTGTGGCGACAATCAGATTCCATGCATGAATATCTGGTATTTTAGTGTGAAATCAAAAAAGCCTTTGTACGAAATGATTTTAGAATAAATCTATTTAAAAACTTGCACCTGTATTTCGTTATCGAATTTACCTTCAGCTATTGAAATCATCAGAGTTGTATAGGATCATACAACTGGGTATAGTAAAACGGTTCGCTAGGCAATCGTGAATACCTCAAAAAATTCGCAAATTTTTAAATATTTTCCTTTTAGAGAATGAAATTTATACCCATGCAGAGCGCTAACGGCTGACTCCAAGCAGCCTTAAAAACACTCTAGTTGCATAAATGTAACTCAAAGCTTGCTGCACCTTTTATATTAAACCTTAAATTTTCAAGGACTAGCATCAATTTTTGTCGCACTTTTTTCTCTAAAAAAAATTGTTGCATTATAAAAGACGTACAAGGGTACTAAATAAAGATTTTCAGTATAACTTTTATAAAAATCTCCCGACTCAATTCAAAATGCTAGTATCTAAACTTGCTACAAGAACTTGAAGAAACTTATAATAGTTTGAAGAACAAAAACTGCCAAGAAAGTTACTTTGAAACTCCATAGAAAACCAGAAAATCCATTGAAAATAACATCAAACAAGTTCTGAAGCAACCGACAAAGACCGTTTCAAGTTCAAGAACAACCCAAAACACTTAAACTTTTGTCAGCTGCCAAAATACCTACTAATCACCGAAGGCAAAATGTTAATATTTCCGCACTTATTCGTTTGCCTAGTTCTATTTGTACAGAAAACCCCGTATCCTCTTAAGAAAAAGTAAAATTTTAATTGCAACTTGCATCTTGAAATTAAACAAGGACAGTCCAGAAGCACCATTGAAGAGTAGCACTGGCCATTATATTGAGCCACAAATGCTCAGCAGAGTGTAAATCAAAAGCTCAAGCGATGCACATGGTGAAACTTACATTCTTGTGTTATCCTTCAAGTACGAGTAGAGCTAGACCAGGAACTGGATGTTGATGTTGGTGCCTTAGACAACATTTTTAATCCAATTAATTTGAAAATACTCCAAGTAAGAACGTAGCAGGTATCACACACAATCAAGGGGCACTCGAATTTAAATGTCTTTTACAGGATAAAACATAAAAATAAAAATAAAATAAAAATAAAACACAAAAAACACTGTTAGTTAAGAATTGAATTAGGGTGCAGGTAATTTTACTATTTCACAAAAAACATACAACCACTTTACAAAAGAAAACAGTCAGGGGCTATCGCCTGACACAGGAGAAATTATTTTCCGGTTTTTCGATTTTGCTGCAGAAAAAGTCTGCTGCTTTTTCCTACATCGTGTTCGAAAGGATCGCTCCGGATAGAGCTGATTTTTTTTTACGCGAGTACGTTCAACAACAGCTTCTTCAGTACACGGAACACTGAGAGCATCTATTTTTTTTAAAGTAACGCCACTACTACACTACCGAACCATGCGACCCGCAAGAAAATGCATTAGAGACTGACTGACGAGATTTTCCTCACTGGACCGCTTTGCTTCCATGTGGAGAAAATCATATTTCCCATTTTCCGATTGAAGAGCTTTTACGAGTGCACCTGTTATCGGGTAGAGAAAAAATTTCAAGAGAGGAAAACTAGAAATATTGGGAAATTATTTGAGCGCGAAAATTTTGTTTAGGGATATTTTTGCAAGAGATTGTCTTTGCACGTGGTTTTCTCAAGCACGTGGTTTGAATTTAGATTATTTTGCGGATTTTTCTATGCGCTCTTAGTATCGCTCTTAAGTGGTTACGCCAACGGCAGTCAAACGGAAGGGAGAGGTGGTGGGAAATTAAAGCCACTTTAACACTTACCGCAGCACTTAGGCGATAATGTATGCAACAATTTTATCGAAATTTATGGAAGCTTTAGAGGAAGTTTTATATGAGTACAACGGCCTCATTTTAAGGCAGCATGCAACTTCAAGGTTTCACATTAATTTTGAGAGAATGTTAACAAGTAGTAAAGTACAAGGCAGCTGGAGGTAGTACATTGTGGTCACTGTCACCATTAAATCTAAATTTGATAGAGTTTGGGCGCAGCTTGAGAAAATTTCGAAAAGCAAGTAGATCAACTCAGGCCAGAGGATCTAAACCCTTAGACGACTAATAAAAATATAGTAACATACAGGGTCATCCAACAAGAAGTGTCATTTTAAATTGCGTGCCATTGTTGAACCGCCAACATTCAACAAATACCGCGATGGTTTTTGATAGACAAACACTAGGAAGTTATTAAATATAGATCGATATCTGCTCACACAACGTGTTGAAATGGCTAAAATTCACTAAATAAAACAGTGACATATCGTAAAGTTCGTACTGTTTTTGGTCACCATAAAGCGCCTTAGCGCACCACTATAGTGAATTTAATTGATAAATATTAACGTATCGGACAGGATAATGATGGGAAAACAGATGAAAATATAGCCACCGTAGCAGAGACTATGACTGGAAATCCAGGTGAGTCCATTTCGAGACGATCACAGGAATTGAGCCTAACCGCAACCATAAAGATTTTCACCTATATTCTTATAAGATCCAGTGGGCACAAGAATTAAAGCCACCAGACCACGCACGAAGCCGTACTTTCGCTGATTGGGTGATGGAAATGAATGAACAAGATTATGAGTTTTTACACAAAATTATTCTGAGTGATGAGGCTTATTTCTATTGTCTGTGTACGTAAACAAGCAAAACGGATGCATCTGGGGCTCCTAAAACCCAAAGGACAGGAACAACATGTACATCCACAACGAGTGACAGTATAGAGCGGGTGTTGAGCTGGCGGTGTCATTGGGCCATATATTTTCGAAAATTATGCTGGTGCAGCTGTTTCAGTGATAATGTTGAACGAACGATGTTGATTGACATGTTTTCCTTTGAAATTAATATCAGAGAGCTGTTCCTTCGCGAATTTATTCAAAAACGTGATAAAAAGTTTCATCAGAAGAATGACTATTTGTTGGCAGAGCCGAGGCAGACATTTGGCAAATATTGTATTCCAATACTAACCTCAGAGTTTGTACTTTAGATTAAATAAAAATATCACCACTTTTCATAAAAATGTTTGGTTTTTTTAAATGACACGTCCTGTTGGATGATCCAATATTTACAAGTGAGTGTCCCTTTTAACGCAACTCACGCACATATTCCTGAGCACTTTAACCACTTTAACTTTCAATATTCATATGTCTTTGGGGCAATAATTTAATGTCATTTTTTGAAGGACCAAAGTCTGGAAAGTTTGCCTTCTGGCGTAGTTATTTTTATTCTTACAATTCTTCTCTATATCTGCTATGCATGACCCGTTCGTCTGTATAATTGGGTTAGAGAATTCTATTGCACGGGCGTGTTTTCCATTGGAACTGTCTTCTCGCAATTAAAGTCACTTTCCTCCCCTTTGCATATATTTTGATTTCAATTGATTCCTGGTCCATAATACAATAGAATGTAGCCAATTTTTCCAGTAGAAAATCTGTAAGGTGCTCCATATGTATCTATTGTACAATATAAACGAAGGTTTGTGGTATTCTTGGAACGGTCATGGTCGCCTTCCAAGCACTGCACCTATATACCAGAAATAATTCTACGAAAAAGTCTGAGCTTAGTTTTCATGTTGCAAACATTGCTTTTCAATATTTATTTGAATTCAGCATATCTAGTTCAGACTTTACTTTGCATGGTCTGCTATTCGCATCCAGCTCGACGCAACCATTGAAACCACACCTACCAAATACAGAAAGGTGCCAACTCTCCTCCGGCTGGAAGGAATCATTACCTGCTGCTTTTTACAGGTCGGAAATTAAGCCATCGCGTCCAGGAGCTTTAACATACATAAGCTTGGAAATTGATGTCATTTCTTCATCTTGAACGAGTGAATGGAAATGTTGTCTATTTTTGTTCAGGTATAGTGGTTCATTCTGCCTGACGGTGTTATGTTGCTCGTCATCACCGTTTAATTGTTTGAAGAAACAGTTTTTCCAGATTCTTACCACCAATTGTGGTTCTGCTATGAGGTCTCTTTCTCCATCCCACTCTCCTGATAGCATCGCCTTGATCGAGCGCTTTCCTTTTTCTTTTCAGGAGCCTATGTTCTTCTGTTCTTTACTGCTTGTCGCGGGCCTATCGCATCCTTTTCTACACAGCCGCTCTGTACGTCTATCTATCTAAACCAGGGGATTTTTGTTTGGGCGGGTTGAAACCTAGTGCATTCGGAGCGGCCTCTCTAATTGCCCTTTAGCAACTATAACACTGGTTTTCTATGTTAATCTCTTCCAGGGGTTAAAGAAAACTCGATCGAAATAGGCCCTGGCGATCTCTAGCGATTGTAGCCGTTAGACATTGAACTGCCTCACAATGGTTCACTGCCTTTGGGCTGTTACGTATATCGGCATCCATATTTTGGCTACATTAAAATACAAGCCCGAGTTGATGTTAGCCACTCGGAGCGTTGGAACATCCAAAACACTGGAGGAGTGCCTTACATCGATCACAATATGATCAATTTGGTTGACCGTTTGTTGATCAATGGTCACCCAGGTCATTTTTTAGACCGCCAGACTTGTTTCCTAAGTTTTCCTCGGGCGCAAAGCTATCCCTTCTGCGACTGCCTGGGCGTCTGTAGCAGTCTTTATAGCAGATATCACAGTTTTTTACCTTCCGTTTTCCCGATCCATCCCATCGCACTTCTTCGATGGCGGTTATGTCTGCTTTATACGATTCGAAGATCTTTGTTATCTCTTCCATATAGAGCTATGAGTCCTGTGACGATGTAGTTTTATTATAGTACTGCTGTGCTCGACGCACGCACTTGCCATTTTAGCCACTTTCTCTGGCGAGGGGGAAATTCCATGCGAAGAAACTAGAAGACCCGAGAAGACCACTTCCTCTTTCCCAAAGAGTGACTTCGAAAAGTTAATGATGAGCCCCGCTTAGTGAAGTCGTGGAAACATAGTCTTCAGATGTTCTAGGTGCTGCTGCTGATATTCTGAGGCCACCAACAGATCGTCGATATACATGAAAATGAAAGGAGATCCCAAGTCACTTCATTCATAAAACGTTGGAAAGTTTGTGCTACATTCCGCAAGCCAAACGTCATGCATGGGAACTCGTTCAGTCCGAAGTCTTTTGAAAGTCTTCGGATGCGGCTGGTATTTGATTAAATGCGCGGACCAAGTCGATGGAGGAGAAGATTTTTTCTTGTATAGATTAATCTGGAATGGTGAGATCTATAATCCCCATTCATCGGATTTTTTTAGTGCGATATGCAGAGGAGACAACCATGGACTGCTGCAACGGCGAGCGATGCCAAGAGAAACCATCTTTTCGCACTCGGCCTTAGCTATTCTACGACGATACGGTGCGAGTCGCCTAGCCTTGCTGGAAATTAGCGGTTCGGCTTTGGTCTTGATGTGGTGAAGCATTGAGTACTGATGAGATTGTGCTGCCTCTCCTTTTTGGGTAATGCTTAAAAACTGGTTAAGAGGTGTTGCATACGGTTCTTCGGTGACTGTCGGTGACTGGTGCAGAAACTCGGGTTGAACTAGATTGAGCGAGAGATAATTTGCCTTTTGCTGAACTGTTCCATTTATGATCCGCTGCTTCTTGAGGTTGACGAGTAACCTGAAGTGAACACGTCGGTTCCAGTGATGGGAACATAAATATCGGCTACAATGAATTGCTAAGTGATCGCCCTTCTTAGGGCGATATTGAGTGTGATGTTAACTGTGCCGAATCAAACTGTAATTCAGAGCTTTCACAAAGCTGCCCATCTTTTACGAAGGGTAGACTGACACGGCCGATCCTGTGTCTACCAGGAATTTGCCTTTGGTTTTGCTATCAGTGTTTCTGAA
Organism: Volucella bombylans; assembly: GCA_949129095.1. Classification (NCBI taxonomy): domain Eukaryota; kingdom Metazoa; phylum Arthropoda; class Insecta; order Diptera; family Syrphidae; genus Volucella; species Volucella bombylans. The sequence goes on from OX422140.1 coordinate 323,692,572, forward strand.
CTTTTTGTGATACTAGCATAACAAGTTAGAATTTGGTGGCACACGATTCAATTTGATAGACTGGACGTAAGTGCTGCCACTTGCTTCGTCAAATCGGTTATCTGCTGATGATGAATAAAGCGGATTTTTGAATTGCAAGGCAAGCGTCTCTTTTGGCAAGTGGGATTACCGGCGAGTTTTTAACACTGCTTCGGTGAGATGGGATACGATCTCCTAATGTTTTTGGTTGATGGTCAAAGTTTTTCTGAACGAAGGAAAAACTAAAATTTAGTATCGCAAATCGCGCTGAAAATCACGTCAGGATTGTCACCAATAATGTGGAAGTCGACCACATAAAATAAAATAGAACTCCGTTTTCGTTAACAAATGACTTTATTTCAAAATGAATTATAATAGCTTCGACAACCACGGACGCTCGATGAAACTCTACTAACACTGCTGGATATGACAGTAGACTGTTTCGAAACGTGGCACCATACCACACTTGTCTGTTCTGGAGTGTTACCGTATATACATTTTATCATTGAGTTTCTGCCTATTGACAGCCGTGCTGTCCTCCAACAAAAGCTGACTTATATTTAAAATTAATAACTCTTAAATTAATTTACAACCCCGGATCGTAGAGAAATTATGTCGGTCCTCACTTATTTTTAGATAACTACTGATACTATAGCAGAATTGCCCAGGTTTTCTCTTTTTGTTGTAAGATGTTCTGATTAGTTCTTGTTCGTCTCTATTACGAGTCGTAAGACTGACTGTTGTCGCTAACTTGTCAACATCAATGATAACAAAAGAAAACTACTTGTTGCACGCATTTTGACTGCCGATAACGCAATATTCGTTAATTGAACTATTTGTATAATGTTAAATTCATGTAAGAACAAAACCATTTAATAAAGCAGTAGTGCGCGAACAAATTGATGTTATCTTCCTCTTCTTTCTCTAATTTTAGCTTTTTAAAAAAGGGGGTCCTTTAGATCGATGTGACCAGCTGCATCTTATTTGTGTGCTGAATCAGCAGCTTTATTTTCTCTTCTATAGAACCATCTGGGGATGGTTGGGTGCTTGATTTTGACTTAAGTTTGCTAAGGTCTAAGGAATGAGATAGAAGCTGAATTAAGATTATTGGGGTGACCAAATAAGAACGATGGGGAAAAAAATTTAAATAAAACAACAACGGTGTGAGATATAGAATTGATTCTGGCTTTATTTTGAAGCTACATTCATTCCATTATGTGTGTAATAGCACATAAGTGGTAGGCTTGTTAGCGTAGACTAAGGACTTGACGTAGCCCTAGAGAAAATAATCGAGTGGTGTCAAATCGCATGATTGCGGCGGCCAATTGATGAACGCTCGCCGTGAGATAACGCGTCGTAGCGCCGTCTTATTGGAACCACAGCTCGGATATATCGACATTGTCGAGCTATCAGACTCCAAAAAAAGGTTTGCATTGGCCTTATAGGGCATTTCCTTAGCTTAACAGGTCTGGTTTAAGTCATCCTCATGTTAAAAAGAAATTTTATTCTCACTGGAGTTCCGCGTCTGCTGTATTGTGACCTTTGTCTTTGAACATGCTTTATGATGCAATGACACTACGAGTATGCTGCTGTAATATATTACAATATATGCAGGGGACAAAATGAACCTAGATTCGTTTAAGTTCTTACTAAACCCTTTAACTAGATAGTCTAGCCTGGCTCTCAGACTACAACGTTTGATTATTTTCTATTATATTACTTAGTCTATTATATCTTATCTAATTATCTATTATATTTCTTAATAATCTTAATTCACTATTTTAATTTTAACTGTTATGCTAGTGACGTCAATTTTCTGTCATGCCTATATATGATGTTGTTTTCATTGTTGCTTTCTGAAAACATTTTATATTTTATTGTATATTTTATATTTATATATCCTTACATATACTATGAGTTTGAACCATCCTGATAGCATAAGGACCGTTCTCAATGTAATCTCTGAATCAAATCAGGGTATCAAAATTTATTACATAAATGCTGAAAGTGTATAATCTTAATACACGGTCTTACACCAAATATTTAGTACTTCCAAGATTGACATTTTAATGGTTTCTGAATCTTCGCTTAACTGTGATATATTGACAGAAATGGTGAAAATTCCTAATTTTAGATTGTTTAGAAATTACCGTAAAAATAGGGTGGGTGGTGGTGTGTGTATTTATGCCAAAAACTGTCTTAAGCCGAAATTTGTGTATTCGTCCTCTAAGTCTATCATACAGGTTTATTGTTTAGAAGTCAGTTCTGTACATGAGAAAATGCTTGTTGTTGTAGTGTATTCGCCTCCTCACTGTTTTATAAAACAAAATTTAGTGGAACTGCAAGAAACACTGTTAAAATTGCAACTTAAATAAAATGTTGGTGGGTGGTGATTTTAATGTCAATATTTTAAGGTGCAATAGTATTTCTAGTCAATTTCACTACTTCTGTGATAAATTAGCTAATTCCCGTTATCCCACCTGTTTTAAATCTACGAACAACCACTCGCTACTTGCCATGTTTCTAACTAATTGTGATTCGAGTGTATTATGTTTTTACCACGTTAAACTGACCAGTGAATTCATACATGATGTGATTTTTTGTTCTTTTGTATTTAATAAAGATAGATCCAACTGTGATAACACTTTCAGCTTTAGATCATCCAAAGACATCAATCTAATAGAAGTCACACATGCACTTTACAGTTTAAATTGGCATGATATATATCTAACTCCCAATATTAACCACAAGGTTGAAATCTTGAATAACCTAGTCAATATCCTGTTTAATAGTTTTGTCCCCGTTGTAATTAAGCGTGTTAGGTTTTGTTCTTGTCCCTGGTACAGTAACGAAATTCAACATAAAATTACTGAGCGTGAGCGCCTTTATAAGAAATTCAAATGTTGTTCGGAATAACCTTAGCTAAGACACTATCAATGTAAACTAGCACTAATAATTTTGTACACACTGTAATCTAGCTTCATTAACATAACAATTGCTTTACTTCATTATCTCCATATCATTATTGTACATGCTAATTAACTAAATTGAATTGTCATAAGAATGTATTTGTACATATGTAACATTGATCATGCCATTTGAAATACTAACACTGTAATTTCATCTTTGAGCCGCTATCTCTGCGAGCATCAGTTAAGTAACCTTCATTGAATTATTAGAAGTCAAGCAATAAAGACCAAACTTTTTCGATTTCGTGTTTGCTTTTTCTTTAGCTAATTTTTTGTTTGCATTGGTTTTAATAATCCAAAAAATCTTGGAATATCTTTCATGGCGACCGTGACAGGACTCATATGATAATTTGATATCGTCGATTAAGTAAAATTAATAAACTGCAACTCTGGTTTAATTTTGTGTTTTGCATAACAAAAGTGTTCCCACAAAGTTTTTAGTGAACATCCAAGAGTTTTATTTGCTGCTGCCGTTGAGAGTCCAATATGTTTGAAAATTCTGAATCTAGTAATGTGATGTCGTCTTACAAAACTAAAAGAGCTTCAGCCACTGGACAACTTACGAAACTCCGGAAATATCTCGATTCAGCTAATACTAGTGTTTCTTTGCACGAATGGGAAGTGAAGTTAGGCCTTTTAGAAACATATTTTAAAAAGTTCGAAGATGCACAAACTAATATCGAGATCCTAGATGAAGCCGAGTTGGAAAACGACAAAAGAGTTAATTTCGAAGAAATGTATACTGAAATCAAAGCAAAGATTCTCACGCTGTTGGATGGTAAAAGGAAGTCTACAATTGGGGCTAATATTACACATGATTCAACTTTCCTCAGTATGAAGCCTAAAAGTGCTCGATTGCCTAAATTGGAACTAACGAAGTTCTCTGGAAAATATACCGACTGGCCGGATTTCCTATCTCTGTTTGAGACATTAGTGGATGCAGACGATGAACTTTCGGCTATTGAAAAGTTCCAACACTTACGTTCATGTTTGTCGGATTTCGCCTTCAAGACCATCCAATCCCTCGAAGTTACCAGTGAAAACTACACCAAGGCTATTGATCTTTTAAAGTCCCCATTCAATAATAAACGTTTAATATTTCAGGCACATATTAAAGACGTTTTCAAGCTACCAAGCATGGATGGAGGATCGGTATCTAAACTACGTGATCTGAGTGACAGCATTAACTCCCATCTCAGAGCACTAAACACTCTCGGAAGTAAGGAAGAAATTCTGGACGGATTATTAGTTCATCTTGTCGTCAGCAAACTTGATTCAAGAAATCGTACAAAGTGGGAAGAAGAAGCAACTATCAACGCCTTGCCCAAATTCAATCAACTTGCGGAATTCATCGAAAAACGATGTCAACTTCTTGAAACTATGGAAAATGCGTCAAGTACTAGCACTAGGCCTCAACAACCAACATCAAGCAACGCACGTAAGTCTTTCAAACCTATAGCACATAAGAATTTTATTACATCGAAACCCTTTAATACCACCTGCTTCTTTTGTGAGAAAAATGATCATAACATTTACGTATGTAAAGCTTTCGCTAATCTGTCACCTGAAAAACGTTATCAAGAAGCCAAAATTAGGAAATTATGCATAAATTGCCTTCGAACTGGCCACCAAGTTCGTACTTGTAGTTCGCATCCCTGCAAACATTGCTCCCAACGGCATAATACGTTGCTTCACATGAGTCCTGTTTTCAATGAAACATCAATCATACCTGAGGGACATTCAAAACCAAATTTTTTATCGGGCAGTAATTCAAACACATCTCTCCTTTCCAAATCAAATCCAATTAATCAATTTCCTATCGAAGGAAAGGAACAGAAATCATTCACATTTCTTGCAACAGCCTTGATTTTAGTGCGAGATTGCAATGGTTCCTACGTTACGTGCAGGGCCCTGCTGGACTCAGGGTCCCAAATTCATTTTGCTACTGATCGTCTAATTCAGCAACTTGGTGTCAAACGTCTAAGATCTACTCATCCCATAGGCGGTATTGGAGAAACAAGCACAATATCGAAATATAAAACAAATCTTGACTTGAGATCTCGTTTAAATAACTATACCACGGATATTGAGGCACACATTCTACCATCAATTACCTGTAACCAGCCAGAAAAATCCCTAAAAAATATTGATTTACTTTCGTACTTACCTTCAAACATCGAACTAGCTGATCCTCACTTCTACAAATCACAGCAGATAGATTTACTTATAGGTGCAGAAATATTTTTCGATTTATTATCTGTGGGCCAGATTCGTTTAGGTAATAACTTGCCAATTCTACAAAAAACTGTACTAGGTTGGATAGTTGCAGGAAAGGTCAGTCTAGAACAAGCAAAGCGCTATAGCTTTTGTGCAATTGCTAGGGATCATGATCATACTGAAAATGACGATTCAATAGAAAGTCTTCTTAAATCCTTCTGGGAAATAGAGTCCCATGAAACCTTCTCGAAGGAGTTTAGCGCAGAGGAAAAGGAGTGTGAAAACATGTTTCAAAAAACATATCAGCGTCTCTCCTCTGGAAAATTTGCAGTTCGTTTCCCATTCAAAAAATCTCCCAATGAACTAGGCGAGTCACTTAAGCTTGCTCAAAGGCGCTTTTACAATCTCGAGGCCAAATTGGATCGAAATACCGACTTAAAGCAGCAGTATACGAGTTTCATCAATGAGTACATTTAGCTTCATCACATGACTAGGGTACATACCAATGTTCTTAAAACTAATTATTTTTGCCTTCCTCATCACTGTGTCACAAAGGCGGATAGTACCACGACCAAGTTACGCGTAGTGTTTGATGCTTCAGCGAAATCATCATCGGTTCTATCACTTAATGACATTCTTATGGTGGGGCCCACTATCCAGGAAGATTTATTTACAATTCTTCTTCGCTTTCGAATGTACAGATTCGGTATCACTGCTGATATCTCGAAAATGTACAGGGGTGTACAGGTTCAGCCGCCTGATGATAATTTACAACTTATTCTATGGAGAGAAAATCGGAATGATGACCTTAGCATTTTCAAGTTGAATACCGTAACCTATGGAACTGCTCCTGCCTCATTTCTTGCAATTCGTTCCATGGTCCAGCTAGCTTTAGATGAAAGTTCAACATTTCCCATTGGCTCCAAAGCAATTCAACAGGATTTTTATGTTGACGATTTGATTTCTGGTGCCGACACCCTTGATGCTAAGTTGTATGATCCGCTCGGTCTCATCAGCCCAATTGTGGTGAAGGCAAAAATATTCATGCAAGCGCTATGGAAAGAAAGGTTGCATCTACATACAAATTGGTTGGAGTTTCGCAAAGAATTAACACACATAAGTCTCATAAAATTCCCTCGTTATACGCTACGGCCAAATTCAACGATTCAACTGCACGGATTTGCCGATGCTAGTCAAAGGGCTTATGGAGCGTGTATTTATTTACGTTGTCAAGATACGATCCACTCAATTGGCACAAAACTTCTCTGTGCGAAATCTCGAGTAGCACCCTTAAAATCCATTTCCATACCTCGATTAGAGTTATGTGCCGCACTCCTTCTGGCGGAATTAATGCAACGTATTCGGCAGCTTTTGCGTCTACAGAGCTGTAAAATATTTTGTTGGAGTGACTCAACTGTTGTTCTATCATGGATACATTCCGATGCTTGGAGGTGGAATACATTTGTCTCGAACAGGGTAGCAAAAATAAAGGGCTTCTCAGAAAGCATTGCTTGGCGACATGTGCCTTCAAATTTTAATCCGGCTGATATTCTATCGAGGGGAGCATTTATTGCTGAATTGACACAAAGTACCCTTTGGATGTCCGGTCCGGAATTCTTGCTGGATAACGAAGATATGTGGCCACTGTTAGACCCAAGGAAATTCGAAGAAAATCCTCCAGAGAAACGGAAAACTAAATCAATCGCCCTATTGATTACCGGAAACGAGGATCTATCGATACATTGCAAATATCTTAATACGTACACCAAGATTGTAAAGGTATTTGCCTATGTCTATCGATTTTTTATCAATGCGTCGTCAAATACTGAAAATCGCAAAGGAGATACATTAACCACCCTAGAATTGGAACGAGGATTAAAGTACATAGTACGAATGGCACAAGTTAGTGAGCTTTCCGATGAATACAAGCAGCTTTCTAATCATAAAGAAGTTCATAGAACAAGCAAGTTAAAGACATTAACACCTTTTTTGGATGAACATGGTGTCATGCGAGTTTTGGGCCGCCTCCAAAATTCATCTTTGCCCTATTCAAGCAAGCATCCCATCATTCTGCCAAAATCTCATCCATTCACATCAACGATTATTAATCATTTTCATCTTCGGAATATGCATTCTGGACCTCAAAGTTTACTTCTTGCCCTTAGAACGAAATTTTGGCCAATTGGGGGCAAACACACTGTAAGGAAAGTCATAAATAAATGTATTCGCTGCTTTAGAACTCGTCCACTAGTTATGCAACAACTTCAAGGGAATCTCCCGCAAGATAGGGTGTAGATTATTGTGGACCCTTTTATATTCGATCAGGAATTCGAGGCCGAGCACCTAATAAAGTTTACATCCGCCTATTCATATGTTTCGGAGTTAACGCTGTACATTTAGAAGTCGCAACTGATCTTTCGTCCTCTGCATTTCTAGCCGCTCTAAAAAGATTTATCGCCAGACGCGGCAAACCAAAAACAATTTACTCGGACAATGCAACAAATTTTGTAGGAGCGAACAAGGAATTAAATGAGCTGAAGTCATTATTCTACTCGCAGCAGCACATTGATTTGGTTCAGCAAACCTGCTTGAGCGATGGCGTACAATGGAAGTTTATACCGCCTCGCTCCCCTCACTTCGGAGGACTTTGGGAGTCCTCAATAAAGATAGCTAAAAACCATTTGCGTCGTGTTGTCGGTTATGAAACTTTGTCCTATGAAGAATTGCATACATTAGTCTGTCAAATTGAAGCTATTATTAACTCTCGCCCTTTAAGTCCAATTTCAGATGATCCTTCTGACATTGATGTTCTAACGCCAGGTCATTTTTTAATTGGAGGTCCACTTACTGCTACTTTAGAGCCTGACACCGAGGACTTAAACATAAGCAGACTATCAAGATGGCAAATAGTTAGACACATGATGCAGAGTTTTTGGAAAAGGTGGACCAGAGAATATTTAACTTCTCTTCAGCAACGAGGCAAATGGAATCGAGAAAAAGCTAATATAGCTGTTGGAAGTATGGTGCTCTTAAAGGACGACAATCTACCTCCCCTGCAATGGTTAATAGGCAGAGTGACTGAAGTCATTCCTGGAGCTGACGGGTTCATCCGAGTCGTTTGCGTTAAAACGGCTAGAGGACTGGTAAAAAGAGCAATCACAAATATCTCAAAGCTTCCTATGGACAACGGGCAAAGTTCATCTTGAATGCAGAGCATTCAACGTGGGGTGCATGTTCGGAATAACCTTAGCTAAGACACTATCAATGTAAACTAGCACTAATAATTTTGTACACACTGTAATCTAACTTCATTAACATAACAATTGCTTTACTTCATTATCTCCATATCATTATTGTACATGCTAATTAACTAAATTGAATTGTCATAAGAATGTATTTGTACATATGTAACATTGATCATGCCATTTGAAATACTAACACTGTAATTTCATCTTTGAGCCGCTATCTCTGCGAGCATCAGTTAAGTAACCTTCATTGAATTATTAGAAGTCAAGCAATGAAGACCAAACTTTTTCGATTTCGTGTTTGCTTTTTCTTTAGCTAATTTTTTGTTTGCATTGGTTTTAATAATCCAAAAAATCTTGGAATATCTTTCAAATGTAATAACACACCGGAAAATAGGCTAAACTACTACATATTACGTAACAAAGTTACTACCCTTATCCGGAACTTAAAAAGATCTTACTTTTTAAAAAAGCTTGATCCTAAATTAGGATCTAAGCAATTGTGAAAGAATCCTAAAGGTCTGCGTGTAGTAACAGATAGTAAAATGTCCATGTGTTCGATATCTTCTAATGAAATGAGTGCGTTTTTTTCCCCGGATCCTCCTCAACCATTATCTCTTAACCTTGATCCGAGTGATTCTGAATTGTTTCCAAATTTCTGTTTTCAATGTATTGAAGAATTCGATGTATTCAAAGCTATTAACTCAGTAAAATCCAATGCCACAGGACAAGATGGTATTTCGCCTCGATTTCTCAAGCTAATACTACCCCATATCATTTGTCACATACATCCTATATTTAATTACTATATCTACAGCTCTCAGTTCCCGGATAATTGGAAAATTGCCAAAATTATTCCTATTGCCAAGAAGTCTAATCCTAACTGTCCTGCTGACTTCAGACCAATTAGCATCTTGTGTTTTTTGTCAAAGGCTTTTGAAAATGTATTATCTCTTCAAATGAAAAAATTCTTAGATAATACGTAATAATAAGCTTTCCAAATGGCAATCCGGTTTTCGAGGTAAACACAGTTGTGAATCTGCTATTCTAAAAGTTACTACTAACATTCGATCCGCTTTAGTTTGTAATGATATCTGTGTTGCAGTTCTTCAATGCCTTCGACTGCATTGATCATTCTTTGTTACTTACAAAGTTTAAAAATGGCTTAAATTTTTCCGACTCATCCCCCAAGCCTCTAAGTTGTTTTCTAAGAGATAGAGTACAGTCGGTCGTTACAGAACTTAATTATTCAAATTCTAAAACCATTCACGCAGGCGCTCCGCAAGGCTTCGTACTAGGACCACTTCTGTTCTCTCTTTTTAACAATGAAATCCCAGGTATTGTTAAGAATTGCAAAATTCACATGTACGCCGATGATGTGATTATATATTTCTCGCGTCTTATTGGTCTTGTAGAAGATTGTGTTGCTAGGGTGAATGAAGATCTTGATAATATATCCAACTGGTCAAAAAGTAACAGATTGAAATTGAACCCAGTCAAGACAGTTTGTATTGTTTTTTCAAATAATGAGGTATGTCCAAATGATTTTTCAGCTGTTGTCCTTGATGCCAACCCAATTACTATTGTAAATTCTGTTAAATACCTTGACTTTCATATAAACTCTTCACTTACCTGATGCTATGGCATAAGGGACACCCTGAAAAAAGTTTATTGTGGACTGCGAAGTTTACGATACAACTGCTTGCATCACCTGGTGAATATACGATTAATCAAAACGCTGGTAATGCCTCACTTTTTGTTTAATTGTTCCGTATTTCCCTGTCTTGACAGTGTTTGTAAGCATCGGCTTAGTGTTGCGTTTAATGACTGTGCCCGTCTTATTTATAATATCCCTAGGGCCAGTAGTGTGTCCAGATTTGCATCGTCAATTTACGGTCTGAATCTTTTAACTTCCGCAATATATTAAAACTATTTAAAATTATACAAAGTAAGTCTCAAAATGCCCCAAGAATTTTTCAAAAATTCCAATAATTAAGAAAGTTATGACCGTTAGACGTCGGATTGAGCGGAGCGCTCATTAGGGACATGAGCAACTGCGTGCCTACTTTGCCTTCCTACCTTCTCTAATGACGGGTCAGTGCCCTCGAAAATATTTATAGATTTAAACCTTATATAAGAATATTAGAATTCAGAATATTCCAGAAGGCACTACTCGAGCACTCGACACACTGCAGATGTTGCATTTCGTTTGCGTTTTTCTCGAAACAGTGTTTTCCGAGCCGGTACCAGAAATATCTCTTGAATCGCTAGACCGATTTGCATGCCATTTCGCACGGATATTTTGAATACCATTATCTAGTCTCCTACGTAGGATTTTTTAGATATCTTAATTTTTAGATTTGTTATAAATAAAAATGTGACTAGTTTTTTAGTCAAAAATAGCCTCGTACGTTCAAAAAGCTGCCATTTTCTTAAAAATGAAAATTTTTGAAAACGGCTATGATAGAAACTAGTTTTATTCATCCACTTTAACAAGTTTGTTTTTTGTTTCAAATGAAACCTACCAGAGATATTCCTGGTACCGCCCAGCACGTTTTTGAAGAGACGTTTCCGGAGATGGGCGAAATGTATACTTTATAATTGTTTTTCTTCAATTATCAATAAAGTTCTGTATTCGTCAAGGAATACTTTACACAATGTATATTTTACTTTTTTTATATTAATTTAATATCGTAGCGAAAAAAAAATCTTGAAAAACGCTCCGTTTTTGAGCGGAGAAACATATGTAACCCCTTAATTTAAATAAATTTACAAATACAAATACAAATATAGAAGAAAATAAAATTGCCAATTAACTTGCTGACTACAACTCGGAGAAGACCTTCACAGAACCTATGTACATTTTCTTTCAAAATGTTAGCGTCCTCGTTCAAGACTAAAAACGATAATCTGATTTCTTTTGATTTTTATCGGTATTATGAGCCTCCAGAGTGAAAACATATTGTGCAATACATGAACGCAGCTCGAACAAATTGCCTTCCGAAATAGACGCAGGTCCATTTTTCACACCTGTCAAATTCATTCCATTTTGTTACACTTTTCTTAAGGGACTGTTCTTATTTTTGTTTTTAAATTGGCTTTCAATTTTTTATTTATTTTAGTGGCTTATTATATTTAAAATATTCTCCTAGAATTATTTCAAACTGAAATTCTTCCTCCTTCATGTTACACGTATATATGTATGCTAATATATATATACAACGTTCGAAAACGGTATCTTTACGAGCGCGATACCGCAGTACCTGAAAACGTAATCAGAAAAGGCCTTTCGTCGGAAGTACAACATCTTCTTAATCCCGTTTTAGAAAGTTTAGCGGAGGACGAGTTGCTAGAAAGTGAAGAAGAAATACCCAAAACAACAAGTGTTTAAACAACCTTATTTTGTCTCTCCGTCCCAAGTGCACTTTCTATTAAAAAAATATTTTTGAAATTCCATCCTGTATCGACCCTTGTATTTTGAATGAATGTTCTCACATCTTATTGAAAATTATGGAAATACTAAAAATTAAAGTGGCAACCATGCATATGCCTACACTATGAGACGCTACGAGAAACGGGTACGTTTGCCAGAGATAAAACAAATTAACTTGCGACCAAAGAAATTCGGATTGCCAAAAAATAAGCTCGTGAAGAGGGTGAAGATGCATTCGATTAAATTATTGGTCCTGGTATCGATAACTAACAAAAAATAAGTTTAAAGAATGAACTTAATAAACACAATCGTGCTCTTTCACGAATAAGAACTTCAAATGCGTTTTCAAAATAAATTTCCTGAAATTTTAAATGCGATTTCTCAGGCATTAATTATCCGATTGAACCAAAGTTTTGTTCGTAAAGGTATTGGCTAGTTAGTGAGCTAGGTTAGAGCAAATGTCCTAACCGTTTGGTATTTCAAAAGCATTCCTTCGGCAACAGGAATTACAAACAAAAAATGTTTGGTTGCTTTTTAAAAAAATAGAGTTTCTTAGAAAATAAATTATAAAACTTTATGCTTGCTTGAACCAAAAAATGAGAACATCCCTGGAGAAACATTATTACCACCCTGGGAACCAGAAAACCTCAACAAATGTTTGTACTAATTTCAAAAATAAAATAAAAAACACTTTAAAATATATTAATTTTTGTTGGGATCATATTCGTATAGTTGAACGATTAAAATAACTTAAGGTTTGGAGTCGAGGCACTCTTGTTACCCATCCCGGCTTAGGGAGTTTAGACACCTGCCACACATAATTTTCCTCTTCCGTTGCTTATCCCTTGGACAGATTGCAACTACTTTTTTGTAGTTACTGCCTGATTAGGCCCAATTAATTTTCGTTTATAAGTAAAGTTGGCAAAGAAAATCGTTGTTGGGGTTGATTTGATTCCATTTTCAGGAGAACATATGAGCTAACACCCGCTATGTTAAGAATACCATAAAACATAGCCATCGGTCATCATTTAGTCAGTCTGTACCAGTGACAAAATTGGCCCATCAAAACAATACCACATTTTGTCTTATTGTAAAGTTCCAACATCTCAGTTTGGCTGTGTTGCGCTAGCGATTGGACAGCTCAATGAAAAAAGGTGGAATTTCTCTTTTATTAGAAACGTCACTTTCTTTTGTAATAATTCTTTTACTATTGGTATTGATGAAAATCAGTTATCATAAGTGAGATTTCGGTTAGTGCCGCGAATTATCCGAAGGACTATACAGTTCACTCGAGACACTGAAAATAAAAGGTGGCGCAAAATTAATCATCCAATTTTGTTTTTGAATTACTTTTTTACTATTTATTTTGAATGATGGAAATCTTTATTTGGACCTTTACAATTATTTTTGTTAAGTGGAAAAGATGATATCCGCCAAATGGCTGCCGTCAGTGTTGATACATATTTGTGCCCGTTTTATCGCATTTACAATGACTTTCCGTAAGATTTCCGGCGTCCTCAAAAAAAATACGGCCCAATCACTCCTCCCGCGTGAACGCCGCACCACACCACACCAGACAGTGGATGTAATGGCTCATCGTGCATCACACGCGTATTTTCAGTGCCCCAGAAACGAAGATTTTGCTTACTGACGTAACCGCTTAAGTGGAAATGCGCCTCCTCGCTCATGATGATTTTCGACACAAAATCGTCCTCTTCTTCGTTTTTGAGATTGACGATGGCTTTACAGTAATTCACACTCGACTGACAATCAGGAGTTATTAACTGATGCACTGTTTGGACTTTTTACGGGAACATGTGTAAATCTTTCACTAAAATTCGCTAAATTTGCGTTGCCTGTCATCTAGTTGATGTTTCTTCGTTCTCAGCGACATCGGGCCGAATGGTCTCCTGTGGTTCCACTCTGTTCGAGTTGAGTAGCTAAGCGCTGGAATGATTGCCTAGCTGATGCGACACAATTAGGAATCGACTTCGAAATTCACGCTGCGCTAACACCACCGACCGATTATTGGTCAAAAACATCGACACAATTATTTCACACTCTTGCGGAGTATAGCTCTCCATTGCTACTACAGCTGTCTAGTTGGCAAATGTCAAATATGGTCGACGTACGACGCCATTTGCAAAAATAATACCATCTACCGATAGGGTGATTAAATTTGCGCCACCTTGTATAATCAAAAAGCTCTCTTATTGGCGCCAGCCTATAATCACAGATAATAAATCTATAGATCTCTTATAGACCGTTCATCAAAGCGCTTACAGTTTGTAAGGAACTCATATCTTGTTTGAGTTATGGAGGCATGAACAAAACCAACACCGGAATTCTTGTTGAATAATTCCTTAGTAGTGACATGATTCATATTTAGAGCCCCTGCTAAGTAGTAGAGCCAAAATAAAGCCTTTATTTCTCATTCATTCGTGTGTTTAGCAAAAGAAGGGCGCACACTGGTGGAACTCAGTGAATCCTAATTATCGTCGTAATCCACATGCCCAAAAACCCTGTCTTTTTCTGTCTTCCGATTTCAACATTGGTATATCCCACTATTATTGAAAGTTTTTCATCGGCAAAAAACAAACTCCATGCCTCTTTCTCTGTTGTGAACCTACGAGCTGAACCTTTAAGTACAGGAGGATGAAGCAAAATGTTCCTTTGTGGTGTTCTAGACTTTGTCGGCAATTCACCTATCCATTTAAATCCGTTTTTTCCCTTCAATCTTTTAAAAATTCTCAAAAGTCGAAGAAAAATTCCTGAGGCGTAGTTAGACAAAGGAACATCATCATTCGAAGGGGAGTCATCGCTATTATCTGCCGCTAATTCTGAAAGAAAGTTCTCACTCAGATTTTCAGGAACCGCAATGACACGTACCTCTTCCTAGATATCATCATCTTCATGCAACTAGCTGAAAATATTTGTTGAAGCTGGAGCACGAGGAAAACGTTGAATAAATTGTAGTAACAAAACAATATTAAATGAGTAAGGTTTAATTAAATTTTAAAAATAAAATACGAAAACTCGAAAATTATATGTACAGTATTCCTATCCTGGGATCTAGAGGACCAGAAGTTGTTAGACGAGTATCTTCTACACTGCACCGCCAACGCACTTATAGATGATTGATGACTACTGACGTTTTATGAGATTAATATGGCGCCATCGCTCGTTTTGTAGTTTAAAAAATATTCATGAAAGTTTAGCTTGTGCATCGCGTTGGACCTTTTGTTTTTTCTACTTTATTCTATTTTTTTTATAATTTGCGTACGCTCAAGGGATTTATGTACCCTTAAAATGCTTGCACACAGCGTGGGCGTAGGAAAATCAAGGAGGAAAGAAAGAGAGGAACCGATGAACGTTGGTATTAAATATTCGATGGTTATAATGACTAGTAAATAAAGAGCTAAGCAGAACATTCCATAAGCGAGTTGTACGGCTTTGGAACTAATCACGATATTTTAGAGTACGGCCGAAAATGGGCTTGAGGATACATTGATAAGCATTCATTACGGTTAAAAATTTGAAGGGGCGGAATGTTACTGGCGATTTCTATCGAGCACTGGTGGTGGAAATAGCGATGAAACAGAGTGAGACACGAGACATTACTTCGGTGTTCGAGGGTGTCCATTGTTGAGTGATATTAGTATCACCTATGAGTTTTATCGCACGGTTTTGAATCCTGTCTAGCAGATATGTGCATTGTACTCCAATTTTGGGCGGCTGAATGTTTTATATATTGAGGCCTAATCAGAGGGGGTAAAGTATTTCTTAAATCTCTTGAGGAAACCTTGACATTGCGCATCATTTTTGACGTCACCAAATATATGGTCATTAAAACGTAGGCTGTCATTGTAGAGTTGAGTCGTTCCTGGAACTATGTCCGCTTTTGGAACTAGTTCCAATCGTTCCACATACTCCACCTAAACATGCTCGATAGTTTCGAGATGTCCGATACTCCGATACTTCACACACAAGGATTTCACTTCTTGTGTCCTTTTCGTCTATTGCAATATTTGTTCACATTCACATGCGTATGTAGTTTAGCGCTGACGTTGTCGTATGTGTTGTATTTTCGCAGTATTGGAATTGTCATGGAACTGGAACTACCAATTCAACTTGAATGAAAATCGGACATTTCGTGTCTGCCTCTGCTGTGTAACTACAAATGCACCCATACATAAAAGTTCTTCGAAATTTCGTTATTGTTTTGAATTGCAGATAACGTTTTTTAAAAAGCTATAGCTTTTATATTTGTACTTGAAACATTGGTATGTTTTAATCTTCCTTACACCATAGCATAAACAAACGCTGGCCTACAAAGTGAATATGCATGTAGATCGGCCTCTACATTTCCGCACACATGTATTTGGATTGCTTCAACGCACATTGAGCTGTCTGATAAACTGGGTATGTGGAACTACTTAAATCCACGGACATGAACCTCTTTTAATTCTGATACATCTTTGGAACTAAATCGTTACACGGAACAAGTTCCATTCAAGAAAGGAACCGTTCCATGTTTGTTCCGGCAAATGAACGATTTAGCACAGCTCTATGTCATTGACACATACCGCGAATGGAAAGTTTATCGGTTACGACGATGCAAGTGCCATTCATCGCTTTAACGACAGCAGATAGCATTGTGTTTTGGAACTTTGAAAGCATTACATTCCACTCTGTCGATACATAATTCCCTAATTGGTTATGCTGTTAATATCGGAATTTTTTGAGCTTAACATACGCTGCGGTTCCCATTCTTCAGCCGAAAGGAACGAATATCGAAAGCAGCACTGTTGCCAGTAAAGGAATATATTAGATTAGAATTAGCAGACCAGAGATCATTGATGACAAATAAAAAGAACACCAGCATTTATTTTGTGAATATCAGACTTAAAACCATCCAAGACAACTTGAACTGAATGTTGTGAAAGGTAATTTCTAATCCATTGAAGAGGAGAGTCGGCAATCCCTAATACACGCATTTTCGACAAAAGAACCTATAGCCAAACTCTGCCAAATGCCTTAGAAATATCAAGTGCAACTATTGTATTTTGCTTTCGCCAGATCAATTTACGCTTTGGTTCCACTTTTCGGTGAGATATGCCATTAGATCACCAGTGGACCTATTGCTACGAAAACTGTATTGTCGGTCATTGAGAAGTTTTCGTGTTTTGAAATATTTCATGAGCTGCGTTTCCATGACCTTGGAAAGAAGGGACGTAAGTGCAATGGGTCTGTAGGAGGAGAGAGGAAAATTCACCTTTTTAGGGACTGGCTGAACAAATACTGTTTTCCATATACTTGGAAATAGTCCTAAAGAGCAGGATTGATGAAAAAGCTTATGCTGTGGTTGGGCCAGCGAGGAAGAAGAAGAGGAGATATACCATCTGGACCAGCGGATTTGTGAATGTTAAAATCTTTAGGAACTCTTGCTACTACACGAGGGTGAAAGTGGATTTGTTCCATTGAAGATTCGACGCACTCAAATGTTGGCGGAGACAAAGCACAATCTGGGAGTATTGAGCTGGTCTCAAAGTGTGCAGCAAGCAGATTGGATTTGTCCAAAGAGCTGACAGCTCATGACACAGAATTTCTAATATTTTTGACGAAAGACCAAAAGTTTTTACTAACTTTGGGACATTGTAGTATTTTTGCCTCAGTTTTAGGTCGTATTGGAAGGCTTAAGAAAGACGTTGAAGTCATTCCTGGCTCTTTTAAACTTTTTTCGGTTTTCCTTTAGCGGGTTGGTCTTGAAGAAACGAAAAAACATTTCTCTAACCCTGACAGCCTCTTTACGGCTCGAGTCGTACCATACCTTTTCTTTTGGTTTGATACTCTTCATCCGATGAGGGATATAGGATCTTATTCCGGAGAGAATAGTGCCTGGGATTATATCAGCAGTAGCATCCACGTCGGTATCGAAGAAACATAAAGACCAATTAATATTCCTAAAGGAGCTATTAAATCCGCTTCAATTGGCTTTCTCGTATTGCCATACGGTTCTTTTAGGAATCTTTTTTTTAATTTTTTTTTTTTATTCAGTATTCTTAGGGTAATACTCTGTGTTGGGTGTACGAGAAATTAGCTGATATGACACAATGGTTCGATGAGCCTAGAGGGGAGAGCACATCAACAGTGTACTTATCAGGGTGAGAAGTTAAAAACAAGTCCAGGGTGTAGGCGGAGTGCCTATTAACATCTGGTATTTGTGTGGGCTCATTTACAAGCTGGGTCAAGTTATTTTCCGCGGCGAAGTTCTCAACACACCGTACTTCGGGTGCTGTCCATCCAGAATGTCGAAGCCAACCAGAATTGTGTATATTGAAATCGCCCGTAGTCACGATTTCAATATGAGGATACAGAAATACAATTCTTTGATTGGTGTCAGACAGCGCAACAAACTCGTTAAAGGTCGAATTGCTGTCCAGTTTGGGTCTTCTGTAAATAAAGCAATAATGTATAATTTTCTTAAGGAGATGGAATTTTAACCACATGAAATTGAATTCCGAATTGCAACAGGGACTTCATTGTGGTGGAATTTGGTAAGATACAATACGCAAATAAATGGCGAGACCACGGTGGGAGAAGAATAATGGCACTAGTTCGCAGCCAGGTAGGTTCAGATCAGTGTGATCTGAGAGGTGTGGGCTGTGTTTCACTAAGTGCCAAAACAGCTGGTCTGTATTTACAGACGTGGACATACGCAGAAAGGTGGTTACATTTAAGCCCGCGAATATTGGTTACATCTACTCTAAATTCCCGAGTCATTATAAAAAAAAAGTCAAACACAGACGATACTAAGCACAGCTGTGGTAAAAAATCTGAATTGGTTTGCCGAATCAAATTGTTGTAGGTGGTATGCCCTTACAATAGGAAACAGCACACCAACAAAATTCATACACACAGCCCGCTTTGCTCGGTTGTTACATACACCCAGTCACTGTGACCGAGTACAAGCAACAGTAAGACCAGTGGCAGGAAGGTTGGGATGCCCGTACCACAGATTTTGATTTTTTTTTTTGTCCGCACAAGTGAATTTTTCTTTAGGTTGTTCTGTTTTTGTTTTGTTCACTCGTACGCAGTTATTATTATTATTTCTTTTTTTTTTCCATGAGAGGAGCAAATATTTCACAAGTGTACTTGGTCGTGTGCACCTGTTGATGGCCTGCTCAGCGCTGACACGTTGTACCCAATTTCACTTCGTAGCGCACTTGAAAATTGAAAATAAAATTCAATGTGCGTTTATGCGTTGCGTATTTTGGGACCTTCCATACGAAGTTTATGGGCATGAGCCGAATTTAACATAAATGCATTTGTTTAGAGAGCACCCTTACTCGTAAAAGTTACCGTTTTTCCCTCAACAGAAAAGAATGCAGTGTTCCTTTGAAGATCATAATGAGCAACCTGCTAATTTACCGAATATAACTTACATCACTTTCCAGATTAATTTATTAGAGAACATATCCTTTGACAGACCGGCTTACACATATTAGGCGCTGATGTATTGGGAGAGGGTGAGAAGCAGGATTCTTGAAAGCACATCATTGCTGAGGGAATTATTTGTTCATCTGGGAAAGAGGAAATCCATGTAGGGAGTAAGATACAAATATTAGCTTTTTATTGTCATAAACATACGCATAACTTAACAGGTTTCATGATGCCAACACCCGTTAAGAAGAAGGGTCAAGTTTACTAAGTACCTCACTAGAAGAACCCCAGTCAGAAATTTCGTTCTTGACCGCAATCCTGTATATTGTCCTTTGCTAGAAAACTCCTACTCGTACTTTCTTACAATTGTAGATCCTACTTTAACTTAAATCGCATTAACTTTTACGCTTCAGATATTTTTGAATTATGCAAAAATTGGCCTTCAAAGTTTTATACCCGTAGTTAAAAGTCGGAAAATATATCTGAACAGGGATACTAGGGAAATCTTGATTGAATCAACTTCCAGTCCTTAAAATCGCTCATAACTTTTTAAATATTTTTACTGAAATTTGTTTAACCTCATTTTCAGACTTCAATCCTTCCATTGTCCTTTCGAAATGGCGGAATAAACTGTTCTTATAGCGTCTCCTTACAAACTTACAAAATTATTATAATGTACGTGCTCTGAAAGACCAACACTTGAAATCAGCATGTTCAAGTAGATTCTCAGAGTAGGTTTTGGATGGTGAGTGGGACCACCATATGCATGTGGAGTTTCTAAAGTTTGTTATCCTAGTCCAACTCGGATAAGTTGGGTTATTCTTTTCAAATTAATTTTGTTTGTGAATTTGTCCCGAACCTAAAGAAGAGTACGAGGAAAGACTTACTGCCAAAAGAATTCGCAAAGAAGTAGTTAATGAAATTCAGAAGGGGCGACGCATGGCGGTGATGAGGGAACGGATAAAATTGATAGCGCTGTGGAGAACGGTGAAAGCATTTTGTGGGAAATTTTGTTGCGAAGTTGTTTTAGTTTGTTTTCCATATTAGAGTGGAACTGAAGCTGGAGCGGGGTCTGGAACTGGAGTGAACTTCTGTAAATGAAACTTTTCAAAGGTAACCCCGTATAATTTGAATTTGCCAAGAGAGAGGATTTCACGGATGAGAAGATAGTTGTTGAATTTTATTTTGCAAGCAAAATGAACACAAATAAAGGAATATACGGTTAATGCTTTACTGTTGGAATGAGCTGAGGGTATCTTAGGACTGAATTAATTATTAAATTAAGTTTTTGGGATTCTTCTTCTATTGTCCGGAAGGTTTTGCAGGAAGCGACGAATATAATGAAAACATTTTGCGGCCATACTGTTGTGGTGGCCTGGTTTAATAAAATAGATTGTAGGGTATTGTGTATAAAATGTATTCGGTAAAAACTATTGTTTAATGTCGCCAAACAAAGGTTAAATAGTTCGAATCTACAAAAAGATATATTAATATCATTACCAAAAAAATATTTCAAACAAAATCTGAAAAGCTCAAAGGGAGCGCGATGTGTCGTTTTCCGAAATACATTCAATATTTTAATATTCGTAAATATGTCCTTGCTTTTATACGCTTTCCCAACGGTACCTGAGATCTGCTATGGTATAGTCAGGACACCCTGCTTGGTATATCATACATTAACAATATGCTTGAAGATGTTTCTTAATCATATCTACTTTCTTTCTCATAAGAATTTCTTTTCATTCTTGCCGACAGTCACTTATTATTTATTATTATTGAACTTGCAGTTATTTTTCGGTTTGCAGATACCTTCTGTATGTCGACTCAGTAATGAAATCATTATTAGTTTACGTCTGCAACTGGTGAGCGTACTTTGGAATAACTAGTTGAATGTGACTCCTTGGGAAACGCAGAGACGCTCGAGCATTTCCCTGAAGTTTATAGTTTAAAGTTCTGCGCAGTTATCTCGTAGCTTTCACGAGATAACGCGTTGGCCTAGTCTGTCCCTATATATATATTTCGTCGTAAAGTAAACCCGAAGATATTTACCTATATTCCTTAACAATTTCTTAACTTTCACCGTTGAAGTGTTCTTTCGTTTCTTAAGTTCTTTCCCACTCCTTTTATAAATTGCATGACTTTTGGCTTGCTTCAATTAACTATCAACAGCAAACAGAAGTGTATTAATCAACAACAGTGCATGTTCGATGCCTCCAGACAGAATATCTAACATGTCCCTGGCATATAGTACAGCCGGGCCGGATCACATAGCCGAAGCGCCTATACAACTGGAAATCTTGGATTGAAATAGCTCGCAATTTTATTCAGTAGAATGATGAGAAATAATCGAATGTCTTATCAGGGTACGCAGAGCTTTCATGTTCCACTGTATAAAGCCAATAGCGACACGAGAAGTTGCAACATCTTTGAGAATAGACAGTCAGCACTTTATAATCTTAAACAAATGGCAAGTTGACATATGACGCGATTCAAGGTTTAAGGATAAAGGTAGAAAAAAATCGTGCCACTTCGAGGATCTGCACATTGTCTTCATCGCCTTGGAAAACGTTCAACAGACTTTCCAGAAATTATATTATATGGATGGTGCGATATTTTATTTTGAATCAGTACATTGATTAATTTGGAACAGCTTCCCTTCTTTTCGCCGATGATAACACTTTCAAAAACAATGACGAACAACCCTTCAAGCCACTCGTAATAATTGGATAAATGCGCTAGAACATAAGGGATTTCGAACCAGTCGTATTAAGACCGAAGATCGGCATTGCCGTTTTTACCAAGCAGCAAACTCTATTCCTGGCATCTATTTAGAAGGAGAAATGACAGCTACGGAGATGAAAATTACAAATGTCAACAGGTTTTTTTTTTATAATTTGGGCGAGCTCAAGGGATTTAAGTACCCTTAAAATCTTTGCACACAGCGCGGACAAAGGAAAATCAAGGAGAATGGAAAGAGAGTTAACGCTGGCTTTAAATGTTTGAGTGTTATAATGACTAGGGAATAAAGAGCTAGGCAGGGCATTCCATAAGCGAGTTGTACGGCTTAGGAACGAATCACGATATTTCAGAGTACGTCCGCAAGTGGGCTTGAGGGTATACTGATGAGTATTCATAGCGAGACGGGTGTTACGGTTAAAAGTCTGAAGGGGCAGAATACTACTGGCGATTTCTATGGAGCATTGGTGGTGGAAATAGTGATAAAACAGAGTGGGACACGAGACATTACGTCGGTGTTCGAGGGTTTCCATTGTTTGAGTGATATTAGTATCACCTATGAGTTTTAATGCATGGTTTTGAATCCTATCTAGCAGGTGCAGAAATGTTTTGGGAGCACCCAACCAGATGTGGGCATTGTACTCCAATTTCGGGCGGATAAATGCCTCATATATTGGGGCCAGATCAGAAGGGGTGAAGTATTTCTTACATAGCTTGAGGAAACCTAGACATTTCGCAGCATTTTTGACGACGTCGAATATGTGGTCATTCCAACGTAAGTTGTCATTGACACACATACCGAGAATGGAAAGTTTTTCAGTTTCGACCATGCAAGTTCCATTCATGGACAAAGGCTGGGTGCTTAAATTTCGCTTTAACAACAGCAGACAGCGTTGGAACCATTAAATTCCACTCTGTTGATAGTTCCCTAATTGGTTATGCTGTTAATATCGAAATTTAATAAATACGCTGCCGTTCCCGTTTTACAGCCGAAGAGCAGGGACGTGAGTCCTGGGACGAATATGAAAAGCAGAGAGTATTGTCGTTAGCAAAGGAATATGTTGGATTAGAAGTAACAGACAAGTCACAAAACGTGATCTAATAAAAAGTTGACGCATTCGCGGAATAATTTCAGGCTAAGCAAATAAAACGATTTGCTTTGCACAATAGCAATTCAGAAACATATGAAGTGTTAGAAGTAATTCAACACTTAACACGTTGGCTGCTAGTGTACGAGTATCACCGGTAATCACAACAAATTTTACCCCGCAGAAGCCAATGATCACATCAAAAATCGTTCCCCAGGTGCCAAGCAGCAATAAGCATCTTATGAGAGGTGTTGGTGAGATCTTCTGCACAGACAATAGTGGATCTGTCAGGACATGTTTGACCATGTTTTCATATAGTGATCATCTGTGATACATTTGTGTTCAAAACATAAATTTTTATTATTTTTTCTTGACATGTTTCACCAGCGATCACACGGCGGAAGAAGTCATTCAGTGTAAAGTTAAAGCTGAGAGTGGACATGTTTTATAATTCTTATATTTGGTGTATTAAATTGATAGAGAAATGGATCCCGAGCAAATAATTGAAATGTTTGAAACGACAGATAGTTCAAGTGAAAGTTCGGGTGCTATTAGTGTGGATTGTCATGATGATAAAATCCCGGATTATACTAGTGATTCATCAAGTGATAACACGTCTGATGAAAACGGGTAACGAAGTCGGGAAGTGAGTGTAGCAGTAACTGATATTACAACAGAGGGACGTCAAATAGAAATTCCGGTAACCTTAAAATCTCCCGCAACTGCAGACACTTTAAAGCAATTCTCAGAAATGTTCACTCCGTATCAGATTACTAAAGATGATCACGGTTCTCCGTCTGAATATTATATAAAATTTTTGATGGACATGTGAATAGATATCATTGTAGAGGGAACAAATAATATTGCAAATGGTTCAGAAGCCGGAGTCTACTGCTCCTACAATGAATGGAAAAATACTGATCATAAGGAGATCATGAAATTGTTGGTCATAGTAATGTATATGGGTCTAGTAAGATATCCTTCAATAACAGATTATTGGAAATCAACAAAATTATTTGGAATCTCATTCGTTCAGAATGTTATGCCTCGTAATCGTTTTCAGATTCTATTGAAATTTATACATTTCGAAAATGATGATCAACCATTCGAAACATCCTCTAAAACTTTTAAAGTTGACAATATAATGCAAGAAGTAATCGGAAGCTTTAAACAAAATAGGTCAGCTGGTAAAAACTTTTTAATTGATGAAAGTATGACCCATTTCCGTGGTCGGTTGGGATTCCGATAATATCTTCCAGGGAAAGTATGGTGTTAAAGTGTTCAAATCGGCAGATACTAATGGATATTCTTATAATATGAAAATATACACTGGAAAGACAAACACAACTAATATTTGCCCTCAGCTGATGGAAGGTTGCTTTGGAGAGAATCGAATTTTAACAGTCGACAATTTCTACGCTTCGATTGAATTGGCTAATGCTTGTTGAAATAGGAAAACGCACCTACAGGGAAAATTACGAAAGAATCGAAAAGGGTTGCCTAAATTAACTCAAACATTGAAAATGTGAGAATGTATTTCATATGAAAAGTCTGGCATAATAGTTGGATACTAGGGAGACAAAAGAAGTTAGTTTTTTGTCCACAGCAAATATTGGTGCACATCTGCCCTCAGGAAACAAAAAAACAGGCTTGGTGCAGATATTCTCAAACCTACGAGTAATATAATCTTGGAATATAATAAATGCAAACAAGGCACAGTATATTTAATAATTTTCGTGAATTTATATCAACTATTTTTTGAAACCTAGGTAAAGACTTATCTGATCAATTGGCAAGCTACTTTAGTCCTCTCCGTAAAACTATTCGTTGTTTCCACAAAGTTGCGTTTGATATCCTCTTAAATACAGCTGTTATAAATGCATATACGAGTATATTATACAACAAAAACAATCCCACAATTCAAATATCCGAGTTTCGTCAAAATATTATTATTTATTTTAGTGGTCAAGATAATTCATTAACTGCACGAAGACCTATGGAAGAAAAACATATTTTTACACTTTCAACGGCATCGCTGTCAAAAATGCTATACTGAGCTGAAAGCTACTGCAAGGAAAAAGGCAAAGCCTGCGGTGATACACTCGCAGTTAACGTATTAATAAAAAAAAAGTTTTCAACCTATAGCACAAATAAGGTTAGACTCACTGAAGATCCCTGTCTTACTTACCACAATGCCTGGAATCAAGATATACAGAATTAACAAGGCAATATAATGCGCATGTGCTACTGTTATCTCTGCTTCGTGTCTACAATCGTGCGAACTCCAAGTTATACCGCTGTTAAATACTTGTCTGTGCATTTTCTAGTAAAATATATTTATTATGTCAAAAAAAATACATTTTCCAATTTTAATTTGATTTTGATTTTGTACGGTTGCTGGTATTATTTTACTTTTAAGAAAAAGTCTTATTGTTTTTTCTTTGAGTTTGTATTGTTTTTCGTCGCAATTTGTCTGCTAATATTTTATTTTGAATTCTTATTTGAAAATATATTTTACACCGTAAGAACGCTTTTATTATAATTGGATCCTGATACGGCAGGGAACTTAGTTTGTATGTAGTTGGCACAAAGTTTTAATGAGTTATATTGCTTACCAGGGTTCATTTTGTTGAAAACTCCCCAACTCAGATAAAAACAATGCATGGGCTTATGAAGCCTTCCACCACTAATTATTATCACTCATTCATCTAAGTCCTAGTTATTCCGAAACACCAACTTTATCACAAAACATATCAACAATATTTGGTATTTTGGTACCCAGCAAGGTATTCTAAAACATCATACTTAATATCTGTCATATCGTCTGCGGCACAAAAGGACGCTTCCTCATCACCTGGGTTATGTGTGTCAAAGTCAGCTATGTTAGATAAAAAGTGCGATGTTAGGAGTTTGCTTTCATCTATGTTTGTCACTTCAGGATCAAGATATAGTTCCATTTTTAACTCATCTTTCACATTCACCTCTACATTCGCAAGATCGGACATTATCAATTCGTTCCATCCAAATAAATACGAGCGTAAGCGATACTTAAACTCGTGCGAACGAAGGTTTGGCCCGTATATCTTGGTTCAATCAAAAAGTGGGTATATATGCAGCCTTAGATTTATCCTTCAGGTATTCCTTAACTGTTCTTAGATTAAGCGGAGAGTTGGGATTGTGTACCCTTATCACTACTGCCAGTTTAGGCCTATTGTGATTTTATCAAGTTAGGGCTCACCCATAATGCCTGACATTTTAATAAACTCGGCCTCAAGGTATGGCTTACCTAGAAGACGTAGACGTGCTCTGCTTAAGCAGTTACAGTGACAAAGGATATGATCTGCTGTTTCTACGTCTTCGTTGCCCATGCGACAGTTGTTGTCTTACGCTATTCCCATAGTCACAAGAAGTATCATAAAATTTTTCTATAAAATCTATGGGTTTTCTTGCAAACTTATTGATGATTTTTTTTATTATTGTTACTTTCATAAGAAAAAAATAGTAAAACAATAAAAAAAATAAAAAAAAAATAAAAAAATAGTTATGTTTATTACGCACAGGTTTGGAAATTGGATATCTCAAGACTCAAACACGATATCAACTTTATTTAAACACAGTTACAAAGGCTAGTATTTCTTCTAAACGAAGTTTCTACGATTAGTGTTAACATGGCAATTTCCGTTAAATTGGGTCAGGGTACACTAAGGTAAGCCTTTTCTTATATCCTTGTTTTTTTTTGTTGTTTTTTTTTATAATTTACGCGCGAGTTACGTCCGCCACCTGATCCCCTCATCACCCCCCAAACGAGTCAACAAGCCACCCAACCACCCACCGCATACATAACTTCAAGATCAACGACATCAATTCACACGCCGATCATGAGTTCTACGTCAGCCACCTGATCCCCTTATCACCACCCCAACGAGTCAACAAACCACCCAACTACCCACCGCATACATAACTTCAAGAACGACGACATCCGGTCATACGCCGATCATGTGTTGTATGTATTGTACATTGTGAAATCCACAAGTTTGTAATATCAAATGCAAATGACACCACGAACCTGTCGAATCAGCGTCTGCTGCATTTCCGACCTAATTTCGAACCCAAAGTTCGTGGTATCAACTTGCATACGATAGGGTAGATGTTTAATAAAATATTGTAAGTACTTCAGTTGTTCCTGAGCACCAGAATAAAGTAGACATTATAACGTTTAAACCAAAATAGTGTTCTTTTTTTTAAACAAACCCCCAACAGAGCACATAAGTGGCGCAGTCGGCAGTCCGGTGAACG
This sequence comes from Volucella bombylans, assembly GCA_949129095.1. Lineage (NCBI taxonomy): Eukaryota > Metazoa > Arthropoda > Insecta > Diptera > Syrphidae > Volucella > Volucella bombylans. The sequence continues at coordinate 323,720,017 of OX422140.1, forward strand.
GTTTATACGTGTTATAAATAAAAAATAAAAAATCTAAGACCGAAAGTGAACATGGTACGCTTATCAGTGTTAATCATTTGTTGCGAAGCCAAATCAAAAAAAAAAAAGGGACAAAAAAAACAAAAACAAAACCGTTAGGTATCAACCTCTTATCACCGGTGAACCTATAGTGTAGTACATCTGTAACTGGTCACCTCATCAAACAACTCATCAATACAACGCATCTGTAATTGGTCAACTCACCAACTCATCGAACAACTCATCAATACAATTCATCAAACAACCCACTGATTAACCAACCAATAAACCAATGCTGGAAACCTTCGCTATCTTTGGGTGCATGTGCATGTAAGTTTTGTTGTTAAATAAAGTTGCGACCCCTAACACAGGGCACTCCAACAAATAATACATAAACTGCGATCTCCACCCGTGAGCACTCCAGTAATAAATTTTAAGAATTGTTAGCTTTAAACTATTGCGATCTCCACCCGTGAGCACTCCAGTAATAGATTTTAAGAATTGTTAGCTTTAAACTACTGCGATCTCCACCCGTGAGCACTCCAGTAATAGATTTTAAGAATTTTTAGCTTTATACTACTGCGATCTCCACCCGTGAGCACTCCAGTAATATATTTAAGAAATCTTAGCTTAAACTACTGCGATCTCCACCCGTGAGCACTCCAGTGATAAAAACCTATTACAATCTTACATATACACTTTTATTTTTACTAAACATACATATTTATATATATTCATAAATACATAAGAAAATATATTGTGAAACAAAATTGTTCCCCCTTTTTCAAAAAAAAAGTAAACATAATTAATTGCTCTACCGAATGCCTAAGCTACCTAATCCAAAACAGAAAACCTTTTTCCCATATAATTTAAGACGCATTTCAAAAAGCCTAAGCTCCATTCCTGAAGGTGCACTTGACACTTCTTCTTCAAGCACCAGTTCAGAAAACATGTCGCTAGAACAAAACGTTTCAAATCTAGCAACCCCAACCCCAGTTCAACCAAATGTCAATTATAGCGAGATATTCAATTCCCTGAGAATTCCCGACGCTATAAAGGGCCTCCCAAAATTCGACGGAAACCCGCGACTTTTGTTCGAATTCCTAAATAATGTCGAGGAGATACTCCTCTACATAAGAGGAACAGATAACACCCCATATGGCCAAATACTCTTGAGAGCAATCCGAAACAAAATAGAAGGCCAAGCAAACGAAGTCCTCAACATGTATGGGACTCCGCTTGTATGGGATGATATAAAGGAAAATCTTATATTGCATTACTCCGATAAGCGAACTGAAACTTCGCTTATCAGAGATCTCCATAATGTAATACAACGTAACAATACAGTAGAGTCTCTTTATGGAGAAATCATAGAGCTTCAATCAGCTCTATGCAATAACATTCTAATACATGAACCCGATAAGAATGTAATCAAAGCGAAGAAGGATCTGTATGCCGAGATGTGTCTCAATTCTTTCTAATGAACCCCTCGGATCTAGAGTAAGGGCTATGCAGCCTAACTCATTAGCCACAGCTCTCACGTGCTGCATTAAAGAGCAAAATATTTCTTACCAGAAAAGGACTCAAAATCCGAGATACACACCTTATAATTCTAATAACCCTCGCCAAAATCAATCCAAACCAAACTATCCGATACATCATAACAACTCGCAACAGAATAGAACAAATCCCAGATTGTTCCGGCAAGTTAACAATCCCCGCAAATAGCAAGATCCTCGCGAAACTACCCGTCACACAATGGAACGGCAGTATATTTATAGATTCTACGGAATTAATACCTGAGCTTTTCTTAACACAAGGACTATACAGCGCCGAAAACGGCTATAGTACTGTGGAGCTCATCAACTACTCCCCATCCGATCAAGCCATTTATCTTAGAAGAACCATTGTATGCAGAGCAATATAAGTCCGCAAACTTCTTTGAAATATTTAATTTCGACATAGAACCAGAACAACAAATATCCGCAAAGGACATAACAAAATTATAATCGACCAAAATTATATGAACGCCTTCGAAACCTGCAAAGATTTATTGATTAATGACCCAATGCTACAATACCCAGATTTCGGCAAACATTTTATACTCACAACCGATGCAAGCAACATTGCGTTGGGAGCTGTCCTATCTCAAGGCAGAATAGGGAGCGATAAACCTATTTGCTTTGCTAGTCGCACCCTTTCAAGTAGTGAGTGTAATTATTCCACCATCGAAAAAGAACTTTTGGCCATTGTCTGGGCCACACGTTATTTTCGACCATACTTATTTGGGAGAAAATTTCAAATAGTCACGGATCATAGACCCCTGACTTGGCTTATGAATTTAAAAGAGCCAAACTCAAAACTTGTAAGATGGCGTCTGAAGTTGGAGGAATTTGATTATGAAATTATATATAAGAAAGGTAAAGCAAACACTAATGCGGACGCCCTTAGCCGCATTAAGATCACTAGCCCTGACGAAAAAGAAGAAGAACTTTTTAACAATAACGAGGACGAGGGCACTATACATAGCGCTCAAGAGAACCTCAACGACGGGATACCAATTTCAGAAAAACCTCTGAATGACTTTAGTATTCAAATCATACTGGAAGTCAGCAATAGAGGGTGCCCAATGACAGTCGAAAACATTTTTAAAAATAAACAAAGAAGGGTAATACGCAGACCAACTTTTGATGAAAGCACAATGATCGACATCTTCAAAAAAATTCTTCCCAGGCAATAAACTTACCGCCGTATATGCAAGTGATGAGATTTTCCCTCTTATTCAGTCCACTTTTTCAAAATATTTTTCCTAAAATAAGACATTTTGTATCGTGCGATGCTCAGAAATACTTACTGACATTAGACAAGAAGACGAACAGGAAAAATTAATTCGCGACTATCATGAAAATTCGAACCATAGAGGAATAAATGAAACCCACCTCCATTTAAAGCGCGAATTTTTCTTTCCAAAAATGAAGAACATAATTACGAAAACTCTCAATAATTGCGAAAAATGCAAACTACTTAAATACGATAGGAATCCTCCCAAACCGCAGTATGCTAAACCGGAAATCCCATTAAAACCTCTTGAAATTCTCCATATCGATCTTTATAGTATAAATCATCAACAGATACTGACAATAATAGACAAATTTTCTCGCTTTGCCTGTGGTTACACTTTAATATGCAGAAGTAGTGTTACAGTTTTAAAATTTTTAAAAAACTATATTAGCCTGTACGGCATACCAAAATCAATTGTGTGCGATCAAGGCACCGAATTCACTGCAAACATCTTTCAAGATTTCTGCAGGCAACACAATATAAGACTTCATTCCACATCATTTCAGCAGACTAGCAGTAACTCCCCAGTGGAAAGACTCCACTCTACCTTAACAGAAATTTACAGGCTTATGCTGTCCAAAAGAATGGAACAAAAGCTCACTACAGATCATGAAGAACTCTTATCCGAAACTTTGATTACTTACAATAATGCCATCCATTCAATTACAAAACACACTCCATATGAACTCTTCTTCGGAAGACCTTACCAATTTACCAAATCACTTAGCTTCTCCAATGAGCACGAATACCTTTCGAAACTGAATGAATTCCTTAACAAGCTTTACCCTCAGATCAGAAGAACCGGAAGAAATCAAAAAGAATGAAGTCGTCTTCAGGAAGGAAGCTAGAAGAAACAAATTATCACCCAGGTTTTCTAAACATGTAGCAAATAAAAACAACAAATTCACTATAATGACAAAAGAAAGAAAGAAAATTCACAAGAGCAAATTAAGAAGGAAAAAGGGAAATGGGAAATAATTCACAAAAAAATTATACACCAACATAATTTTATAAATAAATACATTCACGGCATATGAATGTAACAAGATAGTAAATCACGGCATATGATTAGAGGCTATCCATTATCTTTATTTTGTTTAATAAAAATCATATTAATGATTTGGTATGCATTCATGGCATATGAATGTAAACCAAATGGTATAATCAAGGCATATGATTATGAAACCATCAAAAAGAGAATTAAATAAAATTATAGTTATATCATAGTTAATAAGAATAATAAACATTTATATTATAGTTAATAAGATATCAATGCAATGCTATTTTCTTATGTTTTGTAACTTTAAACTTATCTAAATTAAAAAGAATACTGCATCCATCGTCCTATATCTCCAATCCCTTTTCAGCCTCCCACTCACATCTACACAAACATTAGAAATATTTAACCTTCCAAAGGATCATGGCATCCTCCCTCTACGATTAGGACCTTCTAGAACAATTAATAGCTATACCAATTTGATCCATATCATTAACTTAGAGGATTATAACAGCAACATTCAAGGCATAAGTAACACTCTCGATCTCTTTGAAAAACGAGCAACGGTTACCAACTCGGTCCAAATAACCAAACTTAAACTCAAAGAGCTCGAGAAGAAGCTTTTAACACTCTATCCCAATAAAAGAGGAAAACGAGGACTTCTTTATGGACTTGGATCAGCCATAAAATTAATCACGGGAAATATGGATGCGCAAGACGCACATGACATTAACATCCAAATAGAGAACATGAATTCGAAACTAAATAACTACACTAGCACAATAATAACCCAACACTCTATAAATTTTCAAACAATAGAAAGATTTAAAAATATCACATCTCATATTAATAAAGAACAGACCAAAATAGAGGAATTTTTAGAAAAAACAAATAACTATGTCAAAAGAGAACACCACATACTAATAGAAACACAGTACCTTAATCAAATAAATTTTAATATTGATTTACTAACTAACCATATTTCCAACATAGCAGAGGCAGTTATTCTAAGTAAATTGAACATTATACCAAAATTTTTACTTAATACAAATGAGTTACAAAGCATAGAAAATAAGCTAAATATGCAAAATATTAAAATAGAAACAATAGAACAAATTTATGAACTATTAGGATTACAAGCATATTATAATGCTTCAAATATAATATTTAATGTCCGCATACCTAACCTATCACCCCAAAAATATTTTCATTATCACATCATTCCCCTCCCAATAAACAACACGAAACTTATAATAACAAAGCTCTATATAAACATAAACGATAACAACATACAATACTTCAATATGCCTTGCCCCAAGATAGAAGGAATCCACTACTGTACAAATCCCTACCATCAAGAAGACGTCAAATCCTCTAAATGTATCGGAAAGCTTATGAACAACGAAGCAGCTAATTGTCCCCTTAGCGATGCTGGAAGAGTAGAAGAAATTTCCCAACCTGAACCAAATTTTATTTTATTCATAAATGTTCCCAAAATATTAATTAAATCTACTTGCAGTACCAAAAGTTCAACAATAGAAGATACAGCAATCCTCCACTTCAAGAATTGCAACGTCGAGGTAAATGGAGTATTGTACCAAAACGACCCCGACACCTTCTGGGATGATATACACGTCCCACCACCATCAAGCAGCATCATAGAAGCAAACTCAACGAAAGAAATCCTAAGTCTAGAAAAACTGACTCAGTTCAACTTTCAAACAGACGCAAAGCTAACCAGCCTAAGCGTTAAAACCGAAGTTCTGCACGTGCTGACAACATCTTCAGCAGCTATTATTACAATTGTTGCTATCATCATAATCATCATCATCACTATTGCAAGGAAGAAAGTCCAAACAAGTCAACCCCCGACGCTACAGTCTTTCACTCCAGCCCCATTAACGTCATTGTGGCCGTCGCTCTATTCTAAGCGGGGAGGAGTTACGTCCGCCACCTGATCCCCTCATCACCCCCCAAACGAGTCAACAAGCCACCCAACCACCCACCGCATACATAACTTCAAGATCAACGACATCAATTCACACGCCGATCATGAGTTCTACGTCAGCCACCTGATCCCCTTATCACCACCCCAACGAGTCAACAAGCCACCCAACTACCCACCGCATACATAACTTCAAGAACGACGACATCCGGTCACACGCCGATCATGTGTTGTATGTATTGTACATTGTGAAATCCACAAATTTGTAATATCAAATGCAAATGACACCACGAACCTGTCGAATCAGCGTCTGCTGCATTTCCGACCTAATTTCGAACCCAAAGTTCGTGGTATCAACTTGCATACGATAGGTTAGATGTTTAATAAAATATTGTAAGTACTTCAGTTGTTCCTGAGCACCAGAATAAAGTAGACATTATAACGTTTAAACCAAAAAAGTGTTCTTTTTTTTAAACAAACCCCCAACAGAGCACATAAGTCGCGCCTAAGGGGTTAGATACCCTTTTACTGTTGCCCGTGGCGCGGGCGGAAAGATAGAAGGAGGAGAAAGGAAAATTGTTTTTGTAGTGGTTTGAAACTCAGGTGTGTTTGGTTTCTATGTTAGCTCTCCAGGGGTGGGAGTCCGAATATGACGGAGAGTTTTTCTTCACTCAGAGTGATTCCAGGTATATCACAGTATTTTTTCTTTTCTGTGCTTGAAACTCTACAACAGCCAAATAAACGATGTCAACATTTTTCCATACATACATACGAGTAGTATATACCCAGGAATCATTTCCCAAATTATCGTTGACTAATTAGGGGACACCCTTTATATATGTACTTGTATATTAGTATATTTGTATAGCTTTTTATGGAGCTAGTTGGTAACACGCAAAATGGTTGTGGCAACATGAAGATTGAGGTCGAACTATTTCTGGCCAAATCGTCTGCTCTTTCATTACAATCATAACCATTGTAACCTGGCACGTAGATTAAATGGACTCTATTGGCTGTTGCTAGTGTTTTGCTGTCGGAGGGAATATAAAGGTTCTTGTTGGTGGCTGATCTGTTTCACTGTCTCTATTGCATGTTTCTCAATTTGAAAGACAGAGATGGTACTTGGAAACCGTGAGGTATTAGTAGTTTCTCCGAAAAAGCCTGCGTGAATCCTTCGCTTTTTTTGGATCTATGTACCACAGCAGTGAATTTTTTTTAAAATGGGGGTTGTCGATCAGGGAATGAACCTTGACGTTATGGTTGAGGTTGTAGTTTCCTAATAGTTCTGGATGAATATTTTCGGAGTTATTCTCATTCACTGAGAAAAGCATGTACACATTATCCACAGCTTCTTTCTGTATTTGAAGATGAACTTCTAATGCTGCGGCGGATGCTGTTCTCATTGCACCAGTAGCACAAACACATGCAAGGCTTTGAAATTTGCTTAGTCCAGCCCGTTTAGACTTTTGTTTAATTTTATGCCACCATATTGGAGATGCAAAGTGAATATAAGTCTAGCAATTGCAGAATACATCCACAGCGTAATTTTTTAAGTTAAGGCCCCAGTTCTTATCAAGTAGACTTATGCTGGTCCATAATGAAATCCTGGCTTTTGGTATGGTTTTTTTGGTATATGTATTCCAACCCAGTTTTTGATCCGGAGTAATTCCTAAGAATTTCACTTCACTTGAAAACTTTATGGTTTCACCAAAAAGTATGTCCAATTTTCTTCTCTTGGCGAAGGCAACTATGCTACTCTTTTTGGGGTAGACGTTTAGGCCAACTTTTTTGCACCACTTAACAACAAGGTTGAGCGCCATCTAAACGCGTTCCCAGATAGTTTCTTTGAATTTGCCTATGATAAAGATCGCAGTGTCATCAGCGTATCCTTAGACATACAATAGAAACCGTGGTTGCTGATTATACTCGTATTTAACTCATTTATTACGATGGACCATAGCAGGGGAGAGAGTATACAACCATGATGGCAACCTTTCGCAGCCGCAACGCTGTCACTGCCAAATGTAGCATTGATACTTCTACCTTTAAGTACGTGCTTTATCTAGTTACATGTAGTATTATCTACTTCTGTGTTTTAGATACATCTATGTATCTGGGCTTGTTCGGTATTGTCGAAAGCTCCTTCGCTATTAAGGAAACAGCTCATTGCAATTTCTTTTTTCTCTGAGGGATTTCTCAATCTTTGTGGTCGATTTTTCTAGTTGATAGGTTTAATGGTTTTTATGAAGTGGGTTCCTAAATAGTGGACCATTCCTGATATGTTTATCAAGTATTGTTTACATTGTTTTTAGGTGAGACTTATCGGTCTATATGACGTGGGTAAACCAGTTGGTTTAGTTTGGGTATATCCTATCCGCTAACTATCCTTAGTGACCTTATACGAATTGCAACACCTTACTTACCGTATTAAAAAAATCAGCTAGCTCTTTTTAGTTGGACGATATGAAAACACCCACCACTCACATGCGATTGTATGCACATGAGTTTGTACAATATGAGAAAAAAGTTGCGTTGCGTATTTTACATGTAGCAATTTAAAAAATCACAATTAGTTTAAAAAATCAGTGCAGCGAATTTATTTGTTCTTGAAAACATAAAAAATCTTTTTTCAATTCTGTTGTTTCTTCGCAAGATAAACAGCACACAGATTATGTTTGTCATGGTTTCTTCGGACCAGATGATTTTTGAATTATAGTTAGAAAGACATAATGCTTGTTCTAAAGACAATCTAACGTTTGTAATTCAGATCATTTTTCTTATGGTTTGACTTTATCAGCAATACTGCTATTTCAGCTTGACGATGACTTCATTTGATTCCATCACTTCGCTGGGCGTTTGACCAATTTTCACGATTATGTGGAGAATGAGTAAATGGTAGATCTTCACTTGCCATTGCGTCGTCTTTTAGTTTTTTTTTTTGCGTGTAATGGAATTGTTTAAATATGGGATAACGGAAAGATTGGGAAAAAATTAAAATTCAAGGTTTTTTCGATATTTCAAAAAATCATAACTTTGGCTCTGCTCATCAGAATTTACTAAAATATACGAGTACCTTGTTGAATTCAGAAAGACGTTAGCTTTCAAGGTTTCAACATGATTTTTTTTTTTAAGGACGAAGGATATTCCAGAATGTCGAATGTCTTTTTTATTTTTATTTTCTGAATAACTCAAAAAATTGTGTTTTCATTTTTTTTAAATTTTTTTTTATATATTATAGAGAAACTCTCGGCCGATGTAGCGGCCAGTATCGAAGAAGACCGAGAAATGTCGATTCAGCGCCGATCAACTGAATTGGGCATCACCAGAGAGTCCACCCGGCTTATTTTGCGGTTGGGTTCGGGTCTACATCCGTATAAGATTCTGCTAACACAAGAATTGAAGCCGAAAGACCATAGACAATGCCATGAGTTCGCTAATTGGGCGCTGGAAATGTTGGCTGTACATCCGTATTTTGGCCAAAAAATCATCTTCTCGGATGTGGCCCATTTTTAGCTCAGCGGCTATGTCAATAAACAATATTGTCATTATTGGAGCGAACACAATCCACAAGTGTTAGGCCAAGTATCAATGTATCCACAAAGATAGACTGTTTGGTGCGGGTTATGGCATGGTGGCATCATCGGACCTTATTTCTTTCGAAATGAGGAAGTAGACATCGTTACCGTCAATGGTGTCAGGTATAGAGCTATGTTTACCGACTCTCTGTGGTCAGAGCTCAACAACATCGATATATCCGAGCTGTGGTTCCAACAAAACGGCGCTACATACCATACAAGCGACGTAACATTCCAAGTTGTGAAGGAGAAATTTGGCAACTGGATCATCTCACGGCGAGCTTTCATCAATTGACCGCCGCGATTTGACACCACTCGATTATTTTCTCTAGGGCTACGTCAGCACGCCGCAGTGCACTCGTGTGCAATAAATACTTCTGCACATAGACAAAAACCCACCTTCGGGTATGGAAAAAGAGAAAATTTAAATAAATAAATAAAAACAAAAAAAAAAGCACCTAGTGCAGTGCAGTGGAGTAAAAAAAAATAAAACACTTTGCACAGTGCGGGTATTCCGATCCTAGTTGTAAGTACTGTTGCTTGCACTCACTCACTGCCGTTGCTATATCATACTATGTCATACGGCACGGGTAGTGATTGATTGTAGGCAATAACTGATGGATAGTGGGTTGTGAGTGAGAATTTTGTTGTGCACTGTATGGTATTGTTGTAAGGGCATAACACCTATACAACAATTTAATTCGGTAAACAATTCTGAATTTTTACTTCACAGCTGCGCTTAGTATCGTCGGTGTTTGTGTTTTTTGTGTTTGACTTTTTTATAATGACGAGGGAATTTAGAGTGGATATAGCCAATATTCGCGAGCTTAAAAGCAACCACCTTTCTGCGTACGTCCACGTCTGTAAATACAGATCAGTTTTTTGGCACTTAGAGAAACACAGGTAGATCCCCGCCCACACCTCTCAGATCACTCTGATCTGAAGCTATCTGGTGTGCCATTATTCTCCTCTCATCGCGGTCTCGAAATTTACGTGCGTACTGATGTAGCTTACCAAACCCCAGCACAATTCCAACTGCGTGAGCAAATTAGACATTATTGATTTATTTACAGAAGCCCCAAACTGGACAGCAATTCTACTTTTAACAAGTTTGATGCTCTGTCTGACTCCAATCAAATAATTGTATTCCTGTATCCTCGTACTGAAATCGTTATTACGAGCAGTTTTAATATACAGAATTCTGGATGGCTTCGGCATTCTGGACAGACAACACCCGAAGGACGGTGTGTTGAGATCTTCGCTGCGGAAAATAACTTAACGCAGCTTGTAAATGAGCCCACCCAAATACCAGACGTTGATAGTCATACCGCCAACACCCTGGACTTGTTTTTAACTTCTCACCCTGATAAGTACACCGTTGATGTGCTCTCCCCTCTAGGCTCGTCAGACCATTGTGTCATATCAGTTAATTTCTCCTACACTGACCACACAGTTAGAGAAAAATTCCTATAAGAACCGTATGGCAATACAAGAAAACCAACTGAAGCGGTCTTAACAGCTTCTTTAGGAATTTTAACTGGTCTTTATGTTTCCTCGATATCGACGTGGATGCCGCTGCTGATATGATTACAGACAATATTCTCGAGCCGTAAAGAGATTGTCAGGGTTAGAAAAATGTTTTTTCGATTCTTCAAGAGCAACCCTCCAGAGGAAAACCGAAAAAAGTTTAAACGAGCCAGGAATGACTGCAACGTCTTTCTTAAGTGACGTTGTAACATCACCCAGTCGATGGACACCCTCGAACACCGACGGAATGTCTCGTGTCTCACTTTGTTTCCATTAAAATCGCCAGTAGCATTCCGCCCCTTCAAACCTTTAACCTATGAATGCTCCCTCAAGCCCACTTGCAGACGTACTCTGAAATATGGTGATTCATTCCTAAGCCGAACAACTCGCTTGTGCAATGCCCTGCCGAGCTATCTATTTCCTATTCATTATTATATTCAGACATTTAAAACCAACGTACATCGGTACCTATCTTTCTTCCCTCCCTAATTTTTCTTCGCCCGCGCTGTGTGTAAACATTTTAAGGTACGTTAACCCCTTGAGCGCGCTACTTTATAAAAAAAAGTTCCTAGTTAGTCTACGCTAACAAGCCAACCACTTTGGAAGTCATTAAAAATTGGAACGACCGCTTGAAGCACTGCCACTGAAGCTGTGGTGGCCATTTGAATAATGAACTATTCCACACATAATGGCATGAACGTAGCTTCAAAGTAAAGGTAGAATCAATTTTATATCTCACACCGTTGTTGTTTTCTTTAAATATTTTTTTTTCCTATCGTTCTTATCTGCTCATCCTATATTTTCAGTTTCCCAGTTATATAACTGTAAAAGAGTTGTAATGTATTCTCTATACGGTCCTTGTAGCCTAGCTCTGACAGCCAGTCCTTTACCGTTCCACCAAGTCCATCGCATGTACTCTTACCATGAGAAGTGACAAAGAATTGTTAAATTATTAAATTGAAAAAATTCTTTTTGTTCTTGTACTGTGCAGCAGATCCATCGGAAAAATAAATAATTTTCTGTAACTTTCTTTAGCAGGAACTTTAAGCGACGGGGCTGAAATAAGTGTACTGCGATAGTGTCATGCTTAGCAAGTGCTGATTACAACAAAACTTTTATTTTTAATTTCATACATGTAGTTCGGATAATATATTGCGAAAGGGTGAATCATCGCCCCTTCATTAGTCCGGTGGCAAAGGAACCCACTGCATCTTTCAGAAAAGTCCATTAAAGCAAGTATAGTACAATACGTCCGTCATTAAAAGAGTTTTGACTTCTCTTAAGTAGGTTTTTTGCTGGTCTGTTATAAAAACGTGACGAATTAAAAAAGTAAACCGTTTCAAAAAGGTTTGAATGAACTCATCAGTGTTTTCAATTCTCACTTCCAATTTTGTGGGGCCACTCTTCTATGAAGTGATTATTAAAAGCAGTTTCAAAGATTCTTCTTAATTTTGCATAGTTTGGGCGACTTAGGCTCTTGTCTATTGTAAATAACAGTTTATATGAGGAGTGTTACATATTACCAAAGCAAAGCAGGCTCTGTGGTCTTTGAGTTTGATGGATGTTTCATATACACACGGAATGAGTTCCTGATGCCCCAGCAAAACAACAAAAACAATTGGTGTCCTTGCTTGTATAATAGTTTTCTGGAAATTTTCTTTTATTTTCTCTCTGGAATTACGAGTATCTTTATCGAATTCATTTCAATATAAACTTTTGAACTTTGATTATACATATTTCAAGTCATTAAGTGTTCTTCTATTGAATGCATTTTTTTCAACATGTTGAAGATATTCATTAATCAAATTGAATGCAACGTCTTTACCGACTTTCATTTCGTTAAATCCGATTTCATCTTCAACATCTACCAATTATGGTGTTCTATCAGAATTTTGAATCTGACTCAATTTTTATCTGCACGCAGAGCAAATCAACGACTTTGTGTGCAATTTTGGTTGAATCGTAATCATCCACCGTCGTACTGGCCGTAACTCACGTATACTGAATTGGTAAATCTAGATGATTGCAGCACGTTTCCCACACAAAAGCACTCATTTTAAATTTATAAAAAAAGACTCACAATTTAATATTAGAATCAACTCTTGTTATACCTACATATTATGATATAATTTCGAATAAGTCCCCAGCTCACTACAGATAAATGTCAAGAAAGTACAAGTAAACTAAGTCTACAACTACTAAAATAAATAAAACTGGGCAAAGTGCTTATTTTCCAAAAGCGAAAACTATAATGGGGAAATTTGAGGAACGATTTTTCGTTATTTTGACTTTAAAGAGCCATAACTTTTTTTCAAGATGAATTAAATTATTATTGGCCCGGGTCTACCCCGGACAACTTTATTAAGCTTATTAACAAGCCAAACTTAAAGCTAGACTTAAAAACTAACAAAGATATACTTGACCTAATGGGGCGAGGAGAAATGGTGGACGGGGGAGATTTTAAGGGAGTGGCATATTGAGCAGCGCTTTTTTTATTTCTTGTTTGCTGCTATTTAGGTTAAAGACTTCGGCGTAGTTGTTCGTTATATGCAACATTCTGGATATGTGTTCAAAGTGGCCGTAGTTGGTGTGGTGAGTTCGGATCAGGAAGAGTGGGACAGATCTTAGATTACGGGGATTGGGAGTGGATGCAATATTTTGCGTTATTGTCGAGCAGTCGATATTTCCAGTCAGTAACTGGTGGATAAAAAGTACATCAGCGACTTCACGACGTTTTTTTAGGGTATGCATGCTAATTAGTTTTAGCCTATTTTCATAGGGGGCTAATCCATATGGATCGGCCCAAGGTAGACCACGAAGTGCAAAACGGATAAACCTGCGTTGGACTGCTTCTATTCTTTGAATGTGGGTTAGTTTATAGGGTGACCAAACTTGGCTGCAATATTCGAGAAGAGGCCTTACAAAAGTAATGTACAGGGACTTTGCAACGTAAGGGTTGGAAAATTCTTTTGACCAGCGTTTGATAAAGCCGAGTGAAGAGTTAGCTTTATTTATAATGCTGTCAATATGTGAGTCGAAATTCAATTCTCTACCGCAAATTATACCTAGATCCCGTACTTGGGTAGTGTAAGGAATAGGCTCATCGCAGATGAAGTAGTTTCTTGGAGGGTGAGGTAGACATTTACGGGAATAGGTTATCGCTTGGCATTTGCTGACATTAAGCTCCAAAAAGTTTTGCTTGCACCATACCGAAAACTTATTCAAGTCATCTTGTAGGCAATGGGAGTCAGAAGGCAATGAGATGACTTTGGAAATTCTCATGTCATCAGCGAAAATAGAAAGATTAGAATTCGTTAAAATGATAAAAATGATTGGACCAAGGTGACTACCCTGAGGGACACCAGATCCAGGTCGGATATTTAAGATCTGAAGATGACCATGTATTCTCGGTCTTCTAAATAGGATTTGGCCCATGCCACAAAATGAGAGGAAAAGTCAAGTTTTTTAGTTTAAAGATTATAAGTTGGTGAGAAATTTTATCGAATGCCTTGCTGAAATCTGTGGAAATTGGGTCCTGGAGACGAACTCTGTTAGGTTAGTGGTCGTTGATTTACCTTTCATGAAGCCGTGCTGATTTGTGCAGATAGTTGGTCTACAGTGCGGAAGCAGTTGTTGATAGACTATGCTTTCAAAAAGTTTGGGTATGCAAGAGAGTTTTGCTATGGGCCTATAATTATCGACTTCGGCCTTACTTCCTTTTTTATGAATAGGGATGATGTAAGATTCCTTCCATAGGAAAGGGAAAGTACCTGTTGAGACAGACAAGTTAAATAGGGCAGCAAGAGGAGGACCGAGATGGGTAACACACTCTTTTATTACAATAGCCGGAAGGCCATCAGAGCCAGACGAGAAATCATCTTTAAGTTTAGTAATGTTTTCAGAAGTTAAAGTTGGTGTTATATTTAGTGAAATGGATGACGTCTCAGGATAGTTTCTCATATAGCTAAAGTAACTAGGATCGGGTTCTGCTGTTTTCTTAGATTCGGGTTCTCCTGTTTTCTAGGATTTGTTAAAATGAGAGGCAAAGAAATTTGCAATGGTTTTTGGGTCGGCAGAAGACTCACTAAGAAATTTAAGAGTAGATGGGTAGCCGTCTGACTTTCTTTTGGTATTAATACACTGGTAGAGACGTATAGGGTCCGAGACTAAGCTAAATTGCATGAGGTAGAGGTACTCAAGGTAAAGAGACTCACAAAGTTCAGAAAAACGATTGTATACCAATATAATTACTGTAGTCGGAATCAGATCTAGTTCTTCAGCATTTGTGCTACAACTTGTTTCTGTTATTACGGAGAGAGCGCAACTACTTGTTGTACCAGGGAGGAGCTGATATGCAGTCCTTTCGGAAGGTATATGGAACCGATTGGGCAAAGCAGGAGAAAATTAATAAATAGAACGTTGATAGGGCAAGATAAATGTTAGTTGTCTCAGCAATAAAGTCAAAGTTAATGTTGCTGATGAGGTTTTTAAGTTTGTTAAAGTCGGTTCTTCGGAAGTCAAATGAAAATGAATTTTCCGAATCGACACATATGTTGCTATTTTCATATGAATATATAATTGGCAAGGGGGGATGAAGGCGGTCTAGGGTAGAAAGAAGATGATCACTCCTATAAACGACACAGTTATCTGAATCGGATGTGAAGACAAGGTCGAGTTGCCTGTTCATTGTATTAGGTATTCCATTAATCTGATACAAACTTGAGTTGGTTAGGCAGTCCACCATCAATATTTCTATTTCAGAGGTCGAATTACGAGAGACAAAATGAGACGAATCATCGGAAGGCTCCCATATGAGGTGAGGGAGGGTGAAATCTCCTACTAGAACAATGCAATCTTCAGGTTGTGCATCATCAGTCAAAAAATCAACTGCGTGAAATACAGGTTGATAAGACTCAATGGGCTGAGATGGGTGAATGTAGCAACAAAGTACGTAAAGGCATCGTTTGGGGAGCGTAATGTTGACACATACTAACTTAAAGTTGTCAGTGTGGGGAATATCGACAGGAGTTGCGTGACAGCAGTTCCGGATTGCTAGTAAGACACCGCGGCCATAAGGATTATCAGCTCTTTCAAATCCATCTTTTCGAAAAACGTTGAAATTTGGAGGAAACAGCTCATGGTTTTTAATGTCTGGAATTAGATTTGTTTCAGTAAGAGCACTTAGGTCATAGGGAAACTTTTGAGAATTGAGATATACCGAGGAGATTTTAGAGCGCAAACCTCTTACATTTTGGTAGTAAATGGACAGGCATTGTGGACTGGAGGATATAGATTTCAGTTTGTTAGGAACTGTAATAGTTTTTTAAAATTTGAACGAGTTCTTTGCAAATGGGAAAGACGTTTGGAGCTGACATGCGAAGACAACGTAAAAAGATCATTATGAACTTCGTCGAAGAGATGTCGAAACTCTCATGGTAGCGAACGAAAATTTGCATTAATTCCGCTGGCTTATTAGGAAGACCTACTCGTTGAATCGAAACCATTATGTTGGTTTTGGTTATGCCATCAATGCAAACGGGGTTTGTCGTGTAAGTAGACAAGGTACAGCCGAACATTTTCATAAATGCGGCGGTCTCCCAAACGAGATACTACATAACGACTGTCATCATTCATATCAGAAAATTGTTTTAGTGAGTTTGACAGTTGGTGGAAGGAGTGGGTCAAGGTATTTTGGGTGAGAATCGGAGGCACGAGCGGATCATGAAGGGACAGGTTGGTCAAGCACCCCGGAACTACAATCTTGACTAGTGAGGGGGGTTGGATCAGGTGGATTGATAGATGAAGATGAGGAATGGGTGGTTGGGTTTAGTATATGAGAGCTAATAAAATTAGGATATTTGTCGGATGGGGCATTGTTACGAGTAGTTGGAACTTGGGTAGAAGGCGCAGGAGCAAGGTTAAATGAAACTCTGTTTTGAAGCGGCTTTAAAGTTTTGGTGAGAGAGGAAGAGAATTTGGTGTAGCGAATCTGGTGTTCTTTTTAGATGGTGCAAAGGGAGGAAGGAGTGAGGAGAATCTTGGAAAGATATTGGTCTTAAATGACCAGTTTGTGTCGGGATGTTGATGGGATAGGGCAGAATTGTTCGGGCTGTGTTCTCTTTTAATAGTAAACTTTTTATCTACCATATCCTTTCGTTGGGTGATGACCATCTTTTCCGATATTGGTATGCCGTCCGATGATTTGAACATCCAATCGTATTTAATGGGTATACGTATTTCAAAACACTGGCCGTTTTTGCTCTTGACTTTGCCAACTTGTTTACATTTGACGTCTTGTATACCGAATTTACTCCTAAAAAGGGCTTTGATCCAGGACGGACTTGCGTGACGTGGGGCAGCTTGAAGGAAGAAAGTAGACAGTTCAGGTTTTATGATGGCTTCAAAATTCATTTTATTTAATTTTTGAATTCTGTTGGTCCATTCAGGGAGAGTCCAGGATCTCCCAAAAGCCCTAATTATTGGCAATGGTCTTGGGAAGGGATTGGTGATCGAAGTTGCATTTATCGTAGAGGGTTGAACGGGGGCTTCGGTAGTAGCGGCTTTTGAATGAGTTGGGGCTGAAGTGGTTGAAGGTGATGTATATAGCTCGTCGTGTAAGGATTTGTTACTCGGGCTTACTGCAGATGGAGGCGCATCCGGCTTACTAGAGTTGTGCTTTAATTCCTCCAATATCTGTATCGTGGTTGATCTAGTGGATGCAGCTTCCTCGCTAAGAAAATTGAGGTCATGTTAAATGGATCCGATGTTTTCGGTATGTTCAGCATGCTTGAGATATAGAAGAGTTGATTGGTCAGCCAATGTTGACATAATTTTTCCCAACTGAGTTGAAGTTGACTGAATCGCTGGTAATGTGTTTGAGCAGTGAGACTTATCAGAATCTGCTAATTTAGTGATTTTAGAGTGCAGGGATTGAACAGCTGATTTTATGGTGGTTATGCTGTTATCGATCGAACAGTTTAGATTGTCATGGCTCTCTGAAATGAGTTTGGTTATATTTTTACTGCTGAATTGAACTTCGCATTTCAGCTCTGCAATCGAGTCTGCAAGCCCAATTAGTTGCTGGTTATTACATTTTATAGCCAGCATTATATGTGCCAGGGAGATGGTCCGGCACTCTACACAAAAAAAGCTGAATATGCGCTTATACTCTTCGAGATGAGTTTTAGCGTTTCTGCTCAAACCAATGCATATGGGATGGAATTTCTTTCCACATATCCCATTGCATGTAACCATTTCCACTGTGTTAGTAGGTACAGCGCAGTCAGCAAATCCACAGGAAGACATGGTTAAATTATTAACAAGTAGGTTATTAATTATTATTATTATTATTTTTTTAATAATATTTTGTTATTATTTTTAATAATAACAGTGTCTTTAGTTTTGATGACACTGAGAAAATACGAAGTCACTGTGTAATGTGGTCCGAATGGGGTCAAACACGAAACCAAAAAAGAAAAAGTGAAACAGAAAAACAATTATTCACAAATTATCACGGAGCGAAATTAAAGCACGTCCGAACTTGACGGTGGGTAAGGTTATATGGTATAAAATAGGGTATAAAATATTTTCTGCATTGTTAAATTGGCTTTCCATAATGTATACAGTCGTAGCTGTGACTGTTCAATAGCTGCGGCATTTTATAACATAAGAGAATGTGAAAATAGAGTCCCCTCCAATACGATTTTTTGTTATCCGGAACTTCAGGATTCTCCAGTTACCAGATTGTCCTCCTTAACTGAGAAACCCTGTATATTTATGTCTACGTCGACCAGCTCCTCTTTCGACCTAGGCAAAAGTGTTCCATTGCATGACAAGCAATGTGTGTGTATCTATTCGAAACGTATGTCAAATATACTGGCATTTTAATCTTCGAATTATGATACCTAAATATAGATCCCTTCTGGCAAAAAAAAAAAACATTTTCTTCATAATCAACCTTAATTTGATGGGCATCAATAGTAAGCAAACAAAGGCCCGTCATCGTGGTCTAAATGATTGAGTTTATATGTTGGATCCTATCGAAGCTCTCCAGTTGTAGGTCATACATCAACAAAACATCACAAAAACTGTTTTAGTAGATATATATATCATTTTCTCGGGCTATTCTGAATTTCGAATTTCTGAAAAAGATTTTTTGATATTCGATGCAGGGAGTGTCTTTAATGTGGCTTTTTATTCGCTCGAAAATAGTTTTTGCTATTATTTTGGCAACGGCAGAGAACATTCAACTCTTACAGACTTGTTGTATTCGTACTCAATCTCGGTTGAATGGTTCATTTTGCTGATAGTGCAAATTGGGTTGTCCTCGCCATATGCAGAAGTGTTTTTTTTCATATCATCAGAACTGATTGTGACTTTACTACTTTTCCTTTTTTATAAACAATTTTAATATCATAGCATTGCAAACTCAGTCGCATGTGCTGCAAGCTTTTTTGTGAGTCCAAAATGGATTTTCTAAAAATTTACTCTAAACTGATAGACTCTACGATATGGCAAGACACTGTTTTTCGATTTGGGTGTAGTGCTGCTCAGTGTTGTCAAAGTTCAGGACGCATCGGATGTTGATCTTAGAGAAGAACAGCACCCAGGTCAGCTTTTCTGATTTCGCATTGTATGTGGACATCTTTATTGACATTATAATACTGCATTACAGGCAGCTCAATCAACATTTGCCTGGTCCCATCAAAGAATTGCTTTTCTTCTAATGTTCATTTCCATTTTTCATCCTCATGAAAAATTCTTCGTAATGGTGTTGAAATTTGTGACAAATTTGGTAAAAATCTGGATAAATATGTACACATGTGTTTGCAGTATTTATTTTCCCTTGATACGCTAATCGGTGAGTAAATGTCCGAAAAATGATAACTTTTCTAAGTAAATCTGATTCTTTCTTGCATTTAATTTTAGGTTTTCTAAAACGTTTTCCAAGTTCTTGTCGGAATCATCTTCAGCCCCTCTTTTTCCATACGCTAAAATGTTATCCGGAATTACCTCCACGCCCTTTAATCCATATAATATTTTATGCTGAAGTTTTTGAAAATACTAGGCTGGCATTGCTATGCCAAATGGCATGCGATTCCAACAATATCTCCCACAGTGCGCCAACAAGTAGTTAGTTCACGGATTTCTTTGTCTAACTGGACTTGTCAGAAGTCATTTTTGCCAATCAGTTTAGTTAAAATGTTAGCATTACTTAGATTTTGCAGCATTTCTTCAATTGTAGGAATTGTTAGTGCACTTTAAGAAGGGCTTTATTTAGTTCTGTCGGATCCAAACATATTCTGCTTTATTCTCCTCATTTATAATGATATTCCAGCTGTCAGCTTTTTGGACAAGGAAAATCTGCTTGCCGCATAGTTTGCGGTCAGCTCAGCACTTCAAGATTGTGCATCGTCTCCGCCTACACTTGAGTGTGTACAATCTTCAATGGGTAAAATCCACTTTCGCACTCATGTAGTACCAAGAGTACTTGAAGATATTAGTATTCACAAATCCGCTGGTCCAGATGGTATATCCCCCCTTCTCCTTAAGAGGTGTTTTTTTTTCATCACTCCTACTTTTAGAACTCTTTTCGAGCATATTGAAAACAGCATTTGCCCAGCCCGTCCTAATAGAAGTGAATCTTCTTCTTTCTCCTGTTATTGACCCATTGCACTTACGTCCCTTCTTTCCAAAGTCACTGAAATGCTAATAAACCGCCAACTCATGAAATATCTCGAAATACGAAAACTTTTCAATGACCCGCAGAACGGTTTTCATAGCAACAAGTCCACTGCTGAGTTGATGACATGTCTCATCAAAAAGTGGAACCAAAGCTTACATGAATCAAGCGAAAGCAAGATAGTTGCAGTTGATATTTCTAAGACATTTGACAGGATTTGGCATCAGGCTTTTTTGTCGAAAATGCGTGCATTTCTTCAATGGAGTAGAAATTACCTTTCGGAATGATCACTTGAAGTTGTCTTGGACGGTTTCAAGTCTAATAATCACAAAATAAATGCTGGTGTACCACAGGGCTCCGTTCTTTCGCCGATAATATTTTTAATTTTCATCAATGATCTCTTGTCTGTTACTTCCATTCCTGACCACAGTACTCTCTGCTTCTCAGACTCACGTGTCTGTTCGTCGGCTGTAGAACGGGAACGACAGCGTATTTTAAGCATATTAAATTCCGATAACATAACCAATTGGGGAACTATTAACAGAGTGGAATTTAATGCTTCCAAAACACAATGCTATCTGCTGTCGTTAAAGCGAAATTTAAATACCCAACTATTATCCATTAACGTCACTTGCATCGTCGAAACCGAAAAACTGTCCATTCTCGGTATATCTGTCAGTGACAACTTATGTTGGAATGACCACATATTCGCAAAAATGATGCGAAATGTCTAGGTTTCCTCAAGCGATGTAAGAAATATTTCACCCCTTCTGATCTGGCCTCAATCTATAACGCATTCATTCGCCCAAAATTAAAGTACAATGAACACATCTGGTCAGGTGATCTTAAAACGTCTCTGCACCTGCTAGATAAGACTCATAGGTGATGATAATATCACCCAGCTAATTGACAACCACCAACAAGACGTATTCTGTTGTGTCATCGCTATTTCCACCGCCAGTGGTCCATAGAAACCATCAGTAGTATTCTGCCCCATGAAACCTTTAGCTCTCACACCCTAAAAAAAGAAAAAAATATTTTTTATTTGTTTTTCTTATTCACTAACATCAAATAACTAATCTAATAATCCGATGTATGATGTTCATGCTTGCCAATAATGCCAAAACCAACCCAACCCCAAAGCAACCGGTATTTTTCTTGGTTGTTGACGTGATGGATTTATGCGGGGATTAACTTCCAATTCCAAAGGTACCGCAAAAACACCTTCTCTTTGGAACATATCTCTGAACTTTTTTAAAATGAGCTTTGTTTTTTGGTTCATTGTTGTTTCGCCTTTGATATGATTTACGCGTTTAATATCTTTTTCTTTTGCGGCCCGGGTCAATCCCGGACAGATTTATTAAGCTTATTGCTAGCAAATATGTACTTAAAACTAACATTTTCACTTAAAAACTAAAGGGTGGGAGCGGTTAAAGAAAGTAAGGACGTGAGGCATAGGTGGAAATAAGTATGTTCTTGAGGGAGAGTTTGCTGAGATGGTAGTCGAAGAGAGGCAGTACATCGTTAACTTCGCGAAGCATCCTAGACATTGGCTCCAGGTGTCCGTAATTCGTTCTGTGAAGATTGAGCCGGAAAAGTGGCACAGACCTAAGATTGCGGGGATTGGTGTTAAAAGAAATAATTTGAACTAAGGAAGGACAGTCGATATTACCTACTAAAATTTGATGAATAAAGAGAATGTCGGCAACCATTTCGGCGTATAGAAAGGGGTTGTAAATTTATAAGTTTCAGCCGGTCAGTGTAAGGTGGTAAGTTTTGGCTATCATCCCAGGCAAGACCACGTAAAGCAAAGCGTAAAAACCTGCGTTGAACAGCTTCTATCCGGAGGATGTGAGTTCTGTAGTAGGGTGACCAAACTTGGCTGGCATATTCAAGAAGAGGCCTAACAAAGGTTATGTAAAGAGATTTAGTAACATAAGGATTGGAAAACTCCTTAGACCAGCGCTTGATAAAGCCAATTGCAGAGTTGCCTTTTTTTTATTATACTATCAATGTGAGAACGGAAATTGAGTTCCTTGTCGCAGATAACACCTAAATCACGCAACTCATTCACTAAGGGAACAGGCAGATTAAAGATTAGATAGCAACGAGGTGAAGTAGGGAGGCGTTTACGGGTATATGTTATAGCCTGACACTTATTGACGTTAAGCTCAAGAAAATTCTTCTGACACAAAGTACGAAACCTGTCTAGATCTTGCTGCAGAAGTAGGCTGTCTGAGGAAGATGATATATATCTAAATATTTTCATATCATCTGCGTAAACAGATATGTATGAATTGTTAATGATACAAGCAACATCATTAATGGTCAGAATAAATAATAAGGGACCAAGGTGGCTGCCTTGGCAGAAATCGGTGGCAATCACATCAACTTCATTTCCAGATTCCAGTGCACATAATGTGCTTGATACGAATTCCGTTAAGTTGGTGGTCATAGATCTGCCTTTGAAAAATCCGTCCTGGTTTAGGGAAAGAATAGATTTACAATGGAAAAGCATTATATCATAGATAATGCTCTCAGAAAGCTTAGGTATGCAGGACAACTTAGCAATTGGTCGATAGTTGGAAATATCGTCTTTTCTACCTTTTTTATGTAGGGGAATAATAAACGACCTTTTCCAGGTTGATGGAAATAATCCCTGTGTGATAGAAAGCTGAAAGAGAGCTGTAAAAGATTGGGCTAGATGCATTTGACATTTCTTTAAAAATATAGGGGGAAGATCATCAGGGCCAGCAGAATAATCATCTTTGAGTTTTATTATTTTATCTCTAACATGCTCTAAAGTTATAGACACCGATTCCAAAGTTGTTTGTGGGCAGCTGTTAAGTAGGAAAAGTAAGAATGGTCTGGCTCTTGGGAATGAATGGCGAACGCTTGGCCAAAAAAGATTGCGAAGAGATTTGCAATAATTTGGGGATCGCCCGAGGACCTATCAAGAAAATTTAGAGATGATGGATAGTTATCCGATTTGCTTTTAGTTTTGATGAACTAAAAGAATCGTTTGGGGTCGGAAATAAGTGTGTGGTCCATTCGGTTTAAATAGTTGTTATAGAGAGTTTGGCAAAGTACAGAGAAATTAATTTGGGCAGACTGGTAGTAGAAGAAATCGGTGTCGGAACGCAATTTTAAGTAAGAATACCAGAGCTTATTTCTCTTGTTACGAAGAGATCGCAGCTCTTTATTATACCAGGGTGGTGACGATGAGGGATTCCTTTTGGGTAAAAAAGGCACAGATTGGGAGAGACATTTTAAAATTTCGGTATAAAAGGATGAAAGAGCATCGTTAACCGTAAGGTTAGGGTTATCGTAGAGAAAGTTAAAATTGACCATACTGAGGAGGTTGTTCAGTTTGGCATAGTTAGCCCTATGAAAATTACGACTGTAAGAATATTCATAGGAAACAGGATTAAAACTATTGTCATATGTCAGCGTAAGAGAAAGGGGAGGGTGGTAACTATCCAACTTAGAAAGCAGATGTTTACTTTCTAAAACGACGCAGTTATCTGTATCAGTGGCGAAGACTAGGTCGAGTTGTCTGCCGATGTTATTGGTAATACCACTTAATTGATATAGACCAGAGTCAGTTAGGCAGTCGATGAAAAGATTTTCTTTATCAGAGCTAGGATTTGTTGCAGTATAGTAGCACTGATCAGTCTGAGTCCATAGAAGCTTAGGTAGATTAAAATCACCTAAAAAAATAACAACGTCATTGGGATCAGCAGCATTAAAAATGCAGTCGATTGCATCAACAGCTAGCTGGTAACCTTGAATTGGTTGAGAAGGGCGAATATAGCAGCAACAAATATATAGGTTGCGTTTGCAAATAGTAATTCTAGCGCAAACGAATTCGAAGAATGCAGTGGACAATTTATAAAGGGTCTAGACTCGAGACGAGAGTGTATAGCTCGAAGTACACCACGGCCATATAAATTCTTGTCTTTATCTAGACCATCGTCACGGTGTAAATCGAAGTCTTGGGAAAATAATTCATTATTCTTAATATCAGGGGTGACATTGGTTTCTGTGAGGGCAAAGATGTCGTAGGACAGAATCTGCGAATTAAGATATATAACAGAAATCTTAGTTCGTAGTCCTCTTACGTTTTGATGATACAGGGACAGATATTTGGGAGGCTTCGGCAAAGAATTGAGTGGTGGGTTAGGAGCGATGGTAGTTTTTGAAACTATACCGTGTTCTCTGGAGCTGTAGTATGCCTTTGGAGCTAACATGAGACGCAAAAGAACAGAGATCATTAGCCACGTCATCAGGAGTCATATCTAATTGCTCATGAAAACGTATAAAAAGTTGCCGCAGATCATTATGATTAGTGGGGAGGCCTTCTTGCAGAGTGGAAACCATTGCAATGGTTTTCGTTATACCGTCGATACAGACAGAGTCAGGCTTGTCATGTAGGTAGGCGAGATATAAGCGAACATTATCATACAATCTGCGGTCTCTTAAAAGAGAGAGAACATATCGGCCATCTTCCCCAGAATCGATAAGGTTAACCAAGCACCTTTGCCTTTGGAGGAAGAATGGGGTCTAAAAAAGAAGGTGGTGTGGTATTAGGGTTGGAGTCTAGTTTAGAACATGGGGAGGGATTTAGAATATGGGAGCGAATAAAGTTGGGGTATGCCGTTTTTGTATGAGTGGAATGAGGTGATGTTGGGTTTTGTAAATGACTGGGAGGAGGATCTAGATTGAAAGATACGCGCTTAGAAATTGAGTTAGACGCGGTGGAAGAACGTTTTGTATATACGCGATTGGCAGTATGAATTGAAGGAGGAGTGAAGACAGGAAATGTCCCAACTTTAAAACTCCAATTTGTATCAGGAGCTTGTTTGTTAGGAGTTGGGTCATGTCAGCTACAGGCACCGATAATAGTCTTGAACTTTTCCTTTATAATTTGAAACTCTATTGGACAAGCCATTTGATACACAAACTAAATTTGCTGCACCGATTGGCTTAACCAAATGACCACTGTAGCTTTCTTCTACGTTGTTTTAATTTTCATTAATTGACCTGCAGTATGCTTGAAAACGTCAAGATTAATGAAGTTACACGACGCGCCCTTGTCAATTACACATTCAATCGTATTGACATTTTTGTTGAATACAAATATCATGTCACGCGTTATCACATTCATTAGAAGCTTATATGCAAGTGACAAGGAAAATACTCGTATCGTCATCTGTTTCTTCTTCACTGCTTGCAGCATTGTGAATTTCGTTTATTCTGTTGAGTTTTTTTGCGTGGCCATTTCTGTCAGTCGATGTATATTGACTTCTACACACATTGCTAAATTGATTAATTCTACCGCTGTTTTTGCATGTTCCTCCATATGCTGGACACGTTGTAGACTGAAGAGCGCGAAGTGCTACACAGAAATTGGAATTTTTCCTATCTGTGTCTTGTCTTTGCTATATAATTTTTTTGAGTATCGTTGGTTATAATTGTTAGTATTTTAATTTCGGTATCTTGGCAGAAGTTTGGATGTTACTTGATTTGCTTCGAATGTATTGTTCGGTTCAGTTTGAGTAGATTTCATTCTAATAGCTCATTGCTCAATCAATAAATACCGGCTTCAGGTGTGAGTATAAGATTATTTTCGAAGAACATTTTTTTTGCATTTCAGTACACATGATTCCTGGTATCAATCCATCACAAATGAAATCGTCCTCATATCCGGCGGGATATGAACGATTTTTCATGAACTCGATGAGCGATAGACATAGAAGTTAACGTTTTCATTTTCATTCTGCTTTGCTATATTAAAAATGTACCTTTCATACCTGACAATAACTTTCGGCTTGAAGTGATTTTCCAACGCATCCAAAATTTCTGCAGTCGTCTTTTCGGACTACGTAGAAATTTTTATTTGCAAAAATTTCTAAAACTTCCCTCACCAATGCAAGGTTCTTAAAATTACAACCTCTGAAGGTCTTGTTTCTTTGCTAAGTCAGCAGCTATTGTGAAATGATCCCATTGCTTTCGAAATACTCGTATCATCCAATTTTCCACTTGATGGTCTTTTGTGTTCACATCGTTTTTGTTTCCTCACTGTTGAATTGATTCCTGAGCTACTATTTCCTTTAGATTTTCGAACTCTGACATTTGCAATATCATTTAGTGTATTAAACATCTGACCACACCTAACACCATGTTGCGAAGTCAGTAAAACGGCATGCCAATTCGAATTCAAAAATGTGACTAGCTTTATTGAATGCTTCATTGTCTTATCGAACTCTTAGGCTGAAAACACACCTGAGCAATCAAAACGTTTGATTCACAGGCAAGAAAACATGTTTTATTTCAACACACACCAACCGAAACGCAATGTAACAAAACAAATGATTTCGTTTTTCTGTCTCATTTGGTGTGTGTTAAGAAAAGGCAAAACTTAGTTCGTCACGCATTCTTTTTTCAGCCTTATCCAATATATAATTCAAGCACATGTGTGTATGCTATATACTATAATAATGGCATACAAATTGTCATAAACGAAAAACTTGAAGGCGAAGCGAACCAATGTATTCGGGCAATAGGAGAAAACCAAACGTAGCCGATATATTACACTACATCACCAGCCGCATAGGGGTTATGCAGAACTTTTCCACTTCGGCAGAGCGGCAAAGGTTAGTAATTTAAGAGATTTATTTGGAGTGTTTAAGCCAATAAGTTACCAACTTAGGCAGCTATATGATTTTGATCGAAAGAAACCCAAGATTAATAAACCACAAAATGTAGATAGACACTTAAGGAATATTTTGACAGAAAAAGTAGATGTTAACATAAGAGCTCATATTGAAGAAAATGCAAGCATCGTTCAAATATATAATAAATATGCAAGGCTTAAAATGTTAGATGAATTTAGGTGTATAGATATACAGCATAGCGAAACTATAGTACGACAGTATGACAAAAGCCAAAATAATTCCAACAGAGAAAATAGCTATCGCCCTCAGGGACGTTACTCAAATCAAAATTCGCATAGAGGAACTAATAATAAAGTTAGAAATAGTAATAGATACAATCAGAGAGATAGTTTAGATAATGTGTAATCGAAAAGTACTCAGAAAGATTCAATACAGAACTCGAGAGCTTCTCGGTATACGAACGACCTTGCAGGGGATTGGCATGTCGATTGGCAACATTCAGAAGGTAGTGTTGAACTTTCAAAGCGACCTTTGTGGATAAGCTGCCACTGATTTTTTTAACATTAAATAACGATAAAATAGAATGCATTATCGACAAACAACCGTAATAAGCAAACATCTTAAGCGAATTCCAAGAAATTCCTCTAGATAAACCAGAATTCTTCTCGACAATGGGATCGGTAAAGTAACTATCCTTGAACGGGGAAAAGGAGAAGGCATACTGAAACTCTTCTTATATTATCTGGTTTATTTCTACAAAAATTAATTTGATTACATTATATACATAATATTTTTATGATTTACAAGTACAAATACTTAACGCGGGTTGCGCCTCTTTCCATAGCTCCAAGAACAAAACAGAGAGAGAGCTGATCAACCGGAAATTAATATGGCGGAGGAATGGGGTGCAAAACGCGACTAAAAGGGATGACGTCAAATAAAGTGAAGTATTCGTTTATACTATGGTATTGATAGATTCTGTGCACAAATTTAAACCCCCGCCTACGTGAATCGGTCCAATTCACCAACAGCTTCAACATCCAATTCGGCCAATCTTGAAACTGGACTGGACATTAAACTCCGATATTCGTCTGTAGTTGGCTTCCCAGATCAGTGGAAGCTGCAAGATTTTGTGTTCTTACCAAAGGGAAACAAACTACCTGGAGAACCTGCATCATATCATCCAATATGTCTACTAGACACACTGGGTAAAATACTTGAACTGATCATATATGATAGATTGCGCACTGTTGCAGAAGAAAAGGCAACATTATCAGATCAACAGTTTGGATTCAGAAAATCGCGCTCCATGGTCGAAACCATAAAATCTGTGGTAAAAATAATTGCCAAATCAATAAAAGGAGAAAGATGGCGAATATTGTTCAGTAGTGATGCTTCACATCGAAAATGCCTTTAAAACAGTACATTGGTCATTTATAAATATGAAAGTCACTACCCAGAATGGATACACTGCTACTTCAGCAATAGAACATTGAGATATAAAACCGACGAAGGAAAAGTGCTATAAAATCTAAAATCACCGCTGGTGTCCCACAAGGATCGGTACTGTGGCCCCTACTCTAGAACTAGCAGATCACAAAATACCTAGGATCAGTCACATCGACTATTGGGGCAAAAAGGCGTTAAAACTCCAGCAGCACTTTCTAGAATACTGCCAAACATCGGACGACCCGGCTCAAAAGAATATTAATATCTAATATAGCCCTTTTATACGCTACCCCAGTTTGGGTGGAGGCCCTAGTAACAAAGAAAACATGGAGAAAGAAAGGTTGAGAACGATTTCGAACGAAGCAGCTTTTGTCATAGCCGGGATGATTCCCATCGATATCCTTGCGGAAGAACTGCAGACAGTCTATTATAGGAGAACTTCTAGTAATAAAGAGACGGTAGTCGTCAAAAGGATCCTTATCAGGAAGTTAAAAACATTGCAGTGTGCTGCTGTTTATGAAATCTATTACCTCAAGTTTATTTAAGTCACAAAATGTGTGAATTCCTTTACACCGAATTAGTTATAATCCAACTGATGGTATCTAAAATTGTCAATAGAGGCATCATTGCCAATTTTTATTTAGTGAAATAGCCAGAAGTTTTTGAACTAGCCCTTATCTCAGTGGTAATGCCGATTTCATAAGCATATGGATTTCGTAATTAGCAGAATGAAAGACAAACGTCTTTATCTTCATCGGCTCTGAGCTTAACGTGGAGTTACTTACACTTCACTCCGTTTGTGACTGAGCCCTCTTCGCCTAATTGCGCCCAGTCGTGTACATATCACATATGACCTCCATCCATTTACGCCACGTACACAATTGGAACCTTTCTTCAGAGCTATGTCGCTACTGAATCGCTTCGAACAGTTGGGATAGTAGGTTTATGTATATCCGCTCACTCAATTTTTTTTTTGTCACCTAAGTCGATAAACTTGGATCCCTCTGCCCAGATCGATGTCATTTTATGAGCCAAAGAGTGTTGAACTGAGTATCTATTAGTTTATCCCAAATTCTAATAGAGGGCTTATTTTCAACTGTGTTCTTTGTTGAAAGAAACATGGATTAGCAGAGGTGGTTCTTCGCCTAAATTTTAATCCGAAATAATCAGCCTACAGCAGGTTTAAAAAGTTTACCTGAAAGTTAAAGCTACCTATTGTGGCTTACTGGACCAATTGATCGTACTTATACATCTACATATCCTCAGTCGAACCTTCAGTTAAGCAACTCTCTGCATCGCTGCTCCGTGTACCTCCTTTTACACTTAATGGATATACCAGCAGGCTTCCCTTTGTGATTACCGGTTGACTTTATCTGACAATGCTCTTAAAGTAGGGTTTTCCAATAAGGACTTGACAACTTTTTTTTTAAATAAAACGCAAACCATTTGAGATATTTCAAAAACTTTATTATCGGCTTGAAGTACAATCAAAACATTTATGAATGGAACTCGTTTACAGGATCGATTCGATGGACCAATTTTCACCAACTCGGCCACACATTGCGGCCGGAACGGCCGCTATTTCGCGTTCAATGTTGGCTCTGAGCTCTCCCAACGTCATCTGCGTATTGGCATAAACCAATGACTTAACGTAGCCCCACAGAAAATAGTCAAGCGGCGTTAAATCGCACGAACGAGGCGGCCAATCGACTGGCCCATTTCTTGAGATAACACGCTCACCATACTTACTGTTCAATAAATCGATTGTAGAGTGTGCTGTGTGGCTTGTGGCACCATCCTGTTGAAACCATATGTCGTCCAAGTCCATATCTTCCAATTCGAGCCAAAAATAATCGGTGATCATGCCGCGATAACGCTGACCATTCACAGTAACGTGACGATCGTTATCGTCGACGAAAAAATATGGCCCAATAACGCCGCCGGCATGCAAACCGCACCAAACAGTTATTTTTTGTGGATGAAGTGGTGATTCATGAAGCACATGTGGATGGATTTTCACCCGACCAAATACCGCATATTTTGCTTATTGACGAACCCATTGAGCCAAAAATGAGCTTCGTCACTGAAGATGATTTTGCAATGAAATTCATCAACTTGGCGCATCTTCTCCAGAGCCCAATCGGAGAACGTACGTCGCTTCAAATGGTCCATCGGGTTCAATTCTTGATTGAGTTTGCTTGATCTTGTATGGGTGTAAACCAAGATCCTTACGCAAAATACGCCATAATGTGGTCTGAGCGATGCCCAATTCTTGAGAACGCCGTGGAATTGACTGATTTGGATGGTTTGCTACGGACGCCTGAACGGCAGGGATATTTTCGACACTTCGACCAACCCGTTGTCTCACTGACACAGCATCATCACACAACGAATATGTAGACTCAAATTTTTGCACTAAGCTTGTTATTGCCTACTAGGGCGAGAATTAGGACTGAAAATTGGAGTTAACGCTCTTAAACCGACTCCGAATTTCGGAAGAAAATTTTTATAATTTGCAGACGTTGCTCGTTCGTGTACTTTACCATGATGAAAATGTTGAGTTTACTGAATAAATTGACAGTTTGATGATTAGTGAAAGAGTGCGTTCACAAATTAAATTCAAAGTTGTCAAGTCCCTATTGGAAAACCCTTTATTGGTCATTATGGTCATTCGACATAAATCGGCCTAGCAGTTTATTTGCCCTCCGAAACACTCGCAATCCAAAAGTGACTACAATGGTATTTCACCTTTAGCATATCTGCTAATTTGATTAACCTGAGCCCATTCTTTTTGAAGATCATTTCGTTCCACTTTTCACGCTGCTGACAATTATAGTCGCATTTTGTTAAACTAGAATCAATATAAACAACAGTGATCTTCACGTCGTATTACTTCATATGTGTAATGGATGCTTTTTCACTGTGATCCTTAAGGCAATCAGACTTGAATTGGCCAGCTAGTAATCAAATGTTCTCTTACATGTTTAAAAACTCTTAACCAAGTGTCAACAGCAGCTTGTATTTTTGAAGACTAGAAAAAAAGTTCATCTTTCTTAGCCCGGCAGATCCTCGGAGTTTCTTCGATGGCAGTTTAGGGTATTCCTCCAACAAGTCATGTTCATGGTGTGTTATATGCATGAACCGAGGTTCACTTAACTAAACCTGCCTAAATCAGAGTGTTCAATCTGACATACATAGCATTCTGAAATTCGGCTGCTGATACTGTGTTCCACGGCCTTCCTTCGCATATTTTCACCGAGCGTAGAAACGGCGATAATAGAGGTGCCTTTCATAAAGTCAATAATAGCAATCATTTGCATTGGCTAATCTATGCAAAATACCATGAGTCTTATGTTCTACTCGTATATGCAACAAGATACCGCTTGTCGCTGTCATGCAAATTCAAATTTCATCTCGAATTTTTGAGAAAAATCAGGACTACCACGCAATAACCATAAAACAATGCTTAATAACAATAAACGAACATTGCTCGTATTCCAGGAAATCAGTACAAGCCAATGTAGCTTAAAATTCCAATACAAATTGGGACAACCGGAACAACCATTTTCAAAAGTTCGAATGCAAATTGAACACTTCATGTTGTACCGTATACGACTTCAATTCCCTCAGTTGTCATGTAAATTCCAACCGCTGCACTACTACGTTCTGTGAGAATTTTGGAAATTGTTTGGATAAATTTCCAGCGGTAACTACACCTTCCGAATGACCGATGTAATTTGACCAAAATATCGATCAACGGTTAGCTGCAGACAATGATACTGTTCAGGGCTCATTAAAAAGTCCGATGCTAGTGACATTGCCACTTTGTAGGGAACCCCAACCATCAGTTCAGTTGGTTGTTAATCGCATACATTGTGGTTATTTAAATTTCGCATTTAAGCAAATAAGCAGAAAGAATCGCTAATGTGATGGTGGTGGCCATCCTAACGAATTATGCCACTCTATTTGGATATTTTACACTACGCGTTGGTCAACAATACGTATGGATACGTGAATTCATCTGACAAGGCTTTATATGCACAATTGCCTCTTGATTGGTGTTAGAAGTTAGATACGGTGATATTGGAGGTCAACACAACTGCAAATGATACTGGTGTTTGGATATAATTATTTGCACATAATTAGCTGACAAGTAATTCAGGATACGATTGCTAGGAATGCTAATGAGGTGATTATTATTTCAGCGAAACAATTAAATAACTTGCTTAGATCTTCTAATTCTAAAGGCAGAGTGGTTAAAAAAAAACAATTTTATAATGTCCATTTCTATTTGCAAAATCAGCAGTATTTTCTACTCTGAATGAGAGACGTTTTACAAACTACGATATAAAGAATGCAACTCCTAAATACATTCAGATAATACAGAGCCTGAACATGTTTTTCTTGCAAATTAGACACTGCAGGCGATGCAATGGCAAGGCACTGCAGTTCTGCGAAGCCCTTGGTCTTGGGTATAATTTTCGTACTGGCAGGGCAAAAATACTGTCATCCGGAATAGTTTAGTTGTGTAAATTTGTTTCTCGTAGTCGTTTGAAACTTACTTACTTAATTTTAATTTAATTTTGGTGAGGGTTGAGGTTATTCGACTTAACACAAGCTCAATATAGCTTAAAACCTAGGACTTCAAAACTAATAAAAGTTAAGTGTTAGGAAGCAAGAGAATGGTGGAGGAGATCAATTTTGAGACGAGAAGTGCTCAGGTTAAAATCAAAAAGGAGGAGGTTTGACTTGATCTTATGAAGCATGCGGGAGATTGGTTCGATGGAACCATACGAGGTGCGTTGGGTTGGAATACAGAAGACACGAGGACATCGTAAATTACTAGGGTTAGTGTTGAAGGAAATAGAATTGTAAAGGGAGGCGTAGTAAATAGAACCAGAGAGCAGTTGATGAATGAATTACGTTATGAGTCAATTACGCCTCTGCGTTTTCGAGGATATTCAGGTAAAGAAGATTGAGGCGGTAACGATAGGGACGTAAAATGAAAAGGTCATTCTAGGATAGTCCTTGAAGGGCAAATCGGATGAATCGACGTTGAATGTTCTCGACCACACTTGGCTAGCATATTCGAGAAGGGGCCGGACAAGAGTAATGTGAAGTGACTTTGTCAGATAGGGGTCGCATTCTTTAGACCATCGTTTGATAAAACCAAGTGATGAGTTGGCTTTAATGATTATCTCATCAATATGCGAACGGAAGTTTAAATCTCTGTCATATAATATTCCAAGATTGAACTTGGGGTATAGATTGGTACGCAGAAAATAAAGTCGAGAAGGAGATTGATTAGACTTATTTTACACAGTAATAGATTGACATTTGGATACATTAAGCTCAAAGCTATTTTTTAGACACCAAGTGGAAAACCTAACGAGGTTTTTTTGAAGGAAAATAGAGTTTTTGGGGTGAAGAAATAGTTTTAGAGAACTTAGTGTCGTCGGCGTAAATAGATAGGGGACAGTGTTTAATAATCATCTCAAGGTCGTTTAGAGTTAAAATGAAAAGAAGGGGACCTAGATGGCTGCCTTGTGGGATTCAAGAAGTGCCTAAAAACGTGGTTGAGAAGACTTACCTAAAACGAACGCTATAATTACGGCTCTCCAGATAAGAAGATATCCATTTAATAATATGAAGTCAAAACCCAGGGAAGACAATTTGAAAAGGATCAATTGATGAGATATTTTATAGAAGGCCTTAGCGAAACCTTTGGCAACAACATCGATTTCAAGGGTTGAAAGCGCAAAGGGCACGCATTCAACTACGTTTGTAGTAGTTGATCTACCTTTCAGAAATCCATGCTAACTTGCACTGAAAGCATAGAACTTCATACATGGTAAGAAACTTTCAAACATTTTAGGTATGTGAGAAAGCTTATCAATGGGACAATAACTGGTTACTTCATTGTTTAATCCTTTAGGGGTGATTACCGTCTAATTTTCTTTTGTAGTTGACAAATTTATAAAATGTCTTAGGATCGTTGATAAGGTTGTTCTGCGCTGTCTCGAGAAAGCGCTGATTGAGGCAGTTATAGAGCTAGAGGTAGGTTCCCATATAGTTAGAGTAGTCATAACTAGAATTGGTGCGAAGAAAAACCGCCCATAATTTGTTTCTTTTGTTTCGTAAAGATCGAAGTCTTCTGTTATACCAAGGAGGGGAAGTAGATGATGTTTTATGCCGAGAAAAGGGGACGTAAAGGGAAATAGAATTAAATATTTCACTGTGAAAAATGAAGACAGAATCAGTTAAAGTTAGGTTGGTAAAATAAAATGAGGATTTTCTAAGATAGATATTAGTTTTGCGAAAATTTGCTTTATGGAAGTTGTGAGAAGAGAGTGTAGGGAAAGAAGTGGACTGGGGTGGAAAGTTATGGAAACATGAGAGAAGAGGGGGAAGGTGAAAGTTATCAATAGTTAATAGCGGTAAGTGGCGAAAAGTTTCGGTGGAGTTAATGGGATCGCTAGTGAAAATAAGGTCTAACTGCCTGCTGATGAGTTAGAGATGCCACTTACTTGGTATAGGGTTGAGTCTATTATATGATCACCTGATGGAATCCACTTCAGCAGAGGCAGATTAATGTCACCATAGATAAGGATATCGTCGATGGAATCACTTAGGTCAATAAATTGGTCAATCGTTTTAATATTAGAAATGAAGGATTCGATGGGTTGAGCCGGAAGAATATAGCAACACATTACGTACATGGACCCATTGGAGAGTACTATTTTAATTGAAACAAAGTCAGTCAGAAGAAGAGATAAAAATAGAGTTAAGGCTATTGTTGAATGTGTAGTAGGAGGCTCCGACATGGAGAATAATCTATAGAGCGGGCATAATCAATGCCTCTCCAGTTAGCGCGATCTTTTGCCAATTGCCTTCAGTTGAGCACAAGAAGTTGTCCGAAGTGGTGCAGGTCCACTTATAGTGTACTTAGTTCCCATGCAATGTGGGAAGCAAGTCTTCTTCCTTATGGGTACTAAGTACACATTGAGAAGAGGATACTACCTTCCAACTATTACAATTGGGCCGAAAAACAACAGTTTGAGACACATTATTTTAATGTTTGGAAAACTACTCCTTCGCACGATTTTCCTTTGATTATTGTTAGAGTCTTGCAAACTGACTCTCGAAAGAAGTATTTTTTTTCTAGGGTAGTTTTTCGTTGTTGTTATAATATGTAGCAACCAATTAGTTTTAGTAGTAGAAAAAGTGGAAAATTGCATGTAAATTAATTGTCTTTCTCATTTTATTTTATTCTTGGTTAAAGTGCTAATTTGTTCACATTTAAAGGGAAATAAAACCACTCACGTCTTTAGGAATGCATTTCCCACCTTGCATGAGTGGAAAATGAATCTTTCTATTTAGACTCGTTTATCTAAATTTTGGGTATTTAGGAGATAAACTTGATACTCCTTTAATTTGTGAACAAGCACTTAAACTTCTTCCTTGTGCCTTGTCGTCGATCGCAATATGATCAATTTGATTGACGGTTTGCTGATCAGGAGTCACCCACCTAAGTCTGTTTATGGGTATCAAGGTGTGGAGACCGTGTGCTGAATATAGTCAGGAGGTGATGGCGTGGAGGCTGTACCTCCACCCTGCCTAGCTTGGCATTAAAATCGCCAAAGACGATTTTCATGTCAGACTTATTACATTGCTCACAGGTTTCTTCGAGGAGAACTTAGAAGTAGTCATATCTCTGCTCTATATGGGCATGGACATTTATGAAACTTAAGTTTGCCGAATTTACCCTTTATGCGAATCAAGCGGCGTTGGCTTATATTCCTGAAGCTTAAGTCTTCCCTAAGCCTCTCTCTTATGGCGAACCCCCATCCCCGAACCCGCATAAATGCTGCGACTGCTGTCCTTGTCACTGGGCCCCCGCCCAATTATCAAGGCTTCGCCCTTTAATGACGTTGTCTAATAATGAACGGGGTCAGAGAAAAGTACTGGTCTTATCGTAAACATCTTCAGATGACGCTACCGAAGGTTACTACGATTCGATCAGTCACAAGTTGCCGGTCATAGGTCTTGTTGGCGGCTGGACCACCGGTAGTCCCTATCAGGACCTAAATCACGGTACCATGGGAGTCAGGAGCCCCCGGATCTCGGTCCGGGCCTGACTTGTTAGAGGTAGGCCCCCTTGTGGGAGCGTCATGGTGGCTGTGGTTTAAACCCAAAATCGCGGGAAGGGTTTCGGCCCAATGTAGAGTTGCAATAAGTACTGGGTGCTGCGACCCTAAGAGCAGTAAGAGGTTTTAGGTCGGCCTCGACTCATACCAAGGGTGGAACTTGTGCCGGCAACACAGTTCCGAATTGGTATCTGAAACAGTGAAATGTTGGTGAGCGATGGTAAAGCGTATCCTTGCTCCCATGGATGTATGGGCATCCCGTAAGTTTAAGCCCACATGGCAGGTACTTACGTTAAACACATGAGACGTTCTGTCATTGTCACTCCGGTTGTCTGTAACATTCTCCATAGTAGATATCACTATCTCCCATCCTATTTTTGTTCGGTTCATCCCACCGCACTCCATGGATTACTGTTATGTTTGCTTTATAGCAGCCCAGGATCTCGTCGTTCGTCTGCACGTGGTCTGATAGGGTTCGAATATTCTATGTGCAGATCCAAAGATCGTTGTCCTCTAAACTTACCAGGCCTGGCCAATATAGTTGATTCGCCACATTTTGTAATCTCTTCTATATAGGGTTGTGAGCCCTATGATGACGTTGGGCAGTATTCGAGCAGATTTTATTTACAAGAATTTACTCATGTTGTTAGCTGAGGAGGTTAATCAAGCACTAAGCTGCGATCTTGAGATCTTCATTACAGTGCTGCCGATTGTATGTTTCTTACATTACCTATATTAGATACCACAGTTTTTGGGAAAAGATTTACCCCTACTCTAACCGGGGACCACCACTTGGAGGTAAAGCAAGCACTACGCTATGAACTTGATCGTTGTGCTGCTGGCCGAATCCAAGTTATAGGACAATCAGCATTTACCCGATCAATCGCCGTGCAGATTCCCATATGAGATCCTATTTAACATAATAATCAGTGCGGCTCTCTGCCCGGCAGGTCAATTTCAGACAAATTTTTCACACTTAGATCAATGAATTACTTGTCGACTTTAAAGTCATATATGATAGCATTTATCATCTTGTGCAGGGCCGAGCTCGAATTTACGAGCGATATAAGAATTGCTCCGGAGCAATGCAAACTTGTATTTGACCTCGGCAAGAATATGTGCTATCACAAGATTTCTTCAATCTCGTGTTCGACAGACAGTGTGCAGGACAAGTATCAACGCGTATGACATTGTATTGTATTTAAAAACAACAACATAGGTCACCCAAGCAGTCTGTAGTAGGCAATCAGGGTCAAACAAGATAGCTTTAGAGTTAGCTTGAATTGCTGCCAACAAACAAGATTCGACATAGTTAAGGAGTTTTCCTACCATGAAATTATAGTAAACTAAACGAATGATACCATAGTGGAGATTCAATGAAAACGAACCGCTACTTATTCGGTTTGGCAACAAAATGCATATTCTACAAAGCTGCCTCTATGAGCTGGAGTGCATGTAGCCTAAAAAGCTACTGGCAACAACAAGGCACCAGCCAAGGAGATATTTGAATTCCAGCCCCCGGATATTTTAACTGTTTTTCTAGTATAGTATTCCATAGTATATTTTCGCATTATAATTTTCTTTTATTTAATTCCCCAGCCTTTTCTAGAGTGATATTTTCAATGAAAATATTCTTACAGCAACCTAGTACCCACAGCCCGATGTGTACCGAGCAGTGCGAGAGAGCATGCTATCACAAATACCTTTTGCCTGGAGGTGATAAATGGAAGTGTGCAGGGTGCTCCATTATAAGGCCAGTTATCACTTTGTGGTTTTTCTGCTAAGATACATACTCGTATAGTACACTACCTTGTAAAACCAACCTACAGTTGTAAAACATTTGTATGGTTCACCTATATTCCGGAGAGGCATGTCACAAACAGCCCTGGTCCTGAGATGTGCTATTTCGAACCTTGTAGTGGCGATCTTGCACTAACTAGCCAGTAACTGAAAATACATAGAATTCAGCCTTTTGGAAACTTTTAGAGACAAATTCGGAACAAGTTGAATGGTTGAGCTGGGCCTTGCCTGTTGATTGCCTCTCATTACAGATATACATACAAAAACACTTTAACCCTTTATCTTATTCTTCACATCTTGATTCATGGTCTGTTACACTGCGCTCATTCCCTAATGAGAACTAAAACTTATTCAGCTGGTGACTTAATATTCGCAATAACCCGGTTTAATCCTGTAAAATTCTTTAAGTAGCAGATTTTTCTTCACTAGAATTACGGCCCTTTTTGAGGGTACAATAGAAACAGTTTAATGCGAAAATCATCCACAGATATCAGATCAGCAAAAGGTGTATCAAAAATCTTGTTCCTCTTACATTATTCTGCGCAGTGGAGAAAGATGCGGCTTTGTCTTCGCCACTTTCTCAATCATGGCAGCTTTATGCATGTGAATGAGTTAGAAGAATTATCGTAATTGGCACCTTTAATGGATTGTTGGTTAGTCCCTAAAAATGTCCAAGGGAGGTAAAGCGATTTGGCTGAATATTGACGAACCCCTCAAAATCGTTGGATCTTAAAGACAATCAACTTGAACAATCGCATCGATTCCTGTACACTATTAATTGTGAGCTAACAAATTAATTTCCATGAAAACATTCAACTTCTATTTTCAGGAACATTAAGAACTTGGTTATTTTTTACAAGACAACATTGAATTTTAACTTGGAAATTTTTACAAAATGAAATGAGGTGCTGTAAGGTCTTAATCCTATAATGATGGCTTCTTTGCGGGAGTAGGGCGGAGGGGGTATCTGCGCAGCAATTGATCGGGAAACTGCTGACTGTCATATAACTTGGATTCGGTCAGAAGTGCAACGATCAAGTTCATATCGTAGTGCCTGCTTTACCTTCCAGTGGTGGTCCCCGGTTAGAGCAGGAGTAAATCTTTTCCCAAAAACTGTGGTATCTAATATACGCAATGTAAGAAACATTCAACCGGTGCAACTAGAACAGCTCACACAGTGTTTAGTCGGAGTTGGATTCGCCATCAATCCAAACCTTAACAGAGGGAATAGATTACCATACATACCAAAGATTGTTTCTACGAGCGGAATCTACGAGCAATGCCGTAGATATGACGGGAAAATCATCCTTGGTAATTTAATGCCAAGCTAGGCAAGAGGTTATCTTTCGTAATGCAGTGGGGAAGTACAGCCTCCTCACTATCACCTCTTGAAATGGACCTATGCTTGTTGATTTTGTGGTTGGACGTAATATTACTATGGTCAAAACACGGCTTCCATACATTGATTCAACAAAAAGTCAACCAAATTGATCATATTGCCACCAACGCAAGGCACTCGTCCAGTATTTTCGATGGCCGATCGTTCCGAGTAGCTAACATCGACTGCACTGCGACGATTATCTTGTTGTAGTCAATATACGGATATATATATCTTAATAAACCAAAGCCATGGACGGCTACTATTACCAGCGCCTTTTCTGATTGAGTTTCCCGTAACCTCTTGAAGAGTCCAATGCCACTAGCATAGAATCTAAAGACCAGTGGTATCATTGTCAAAGACCTATCAAAGAAACCGCATCTGATGTACCGTGTTATATCCTACGGATAGGCCAACCTAGAAAAATGGTAGATATACAGAACTGCCAGGCAGAAAATAACAAGAAGGGGTCGCGAACACTACGAGCTTTACGAACAGCAAAAATGGGAAAAATATAATCTCCTCAGAAGAGAAAGGAGAGAGTTTGAAAAGCACTCGATCGATGGCCTTATAGAGGTCCTACCAGAATAATAAAATTCGGAAGTTCTACCAAAAAATAAAACTAACATGCATTATTTCTGCAGACTGTTCAATGGTGATGACGAACAACATCCCAGCGCTAGCCCGGACGAAGAAAGACCACATTTCCGTCGACCTAACAAAGACTAGGTCAGAACAGCAATTTTCAAGCTCTAGTGTAACAAAGCTGCTGAACCCAATTTAAATCAGCAGGTGATACGGTGCATACATCAACTCATCTCCAAGACCTAGGTCGACAAAAGTATGCATGACGATTGGAATGAAATTAAAGCCGAAGCGTCAAAGCATTTAACGAAATTAAAACAAATCATATGCTGTCAACAAAGAGGGGCACACAACGTGCACGCCTAGGACAAAACATCACGATAGGCAGCTACAACTTTGAGGTAGTAAGGGACTCTGTCTACCTACGAAAAATGACTTATGCTAATCATTGCTTCTTTGGAATTAAAGGGCAAATAAGTAGAAAAGTCCTCGCACAAGCAAATAAAGAGCCTTTATACTGATGCGTGGTCCACCCCGGACTTTAGCGTCATCTGAGTAACTAAATTCGTTTCTAGTCTTGACCGAATTTGAGAGAGTTCCATACTCCATTCTTTACAGATGTCAGATCTGCGACCGTATATGCTTAAGTTTCATGGTATTAATAATGTACTCATAACTCTCAACTCTCCTTGTTACGACAAGTTACGTTTAAATCAACCGTCGTCAGCGCTACACTCCCTGC
Source organism: Volucella bombylans (assembly GCA_949129095.1). Classification (NCBI taxonomy): domain Eukaryota; kingdom Metazoa; phylum Arthropoda; class Insecta; order Diptera; family Syrphidae; genus Volucella; species Volucella bombylans. The sequence continues at coordinate 323,761,380 of OX422140.1, forward strand.
AAGCTAAGGTCACCTCCTAATCCATATAATGATTTTCGCCAGTAACATCAGTATTCCGCTCACTATGTCACCCGTTTAAATTAAGCTCACCAGATTAATAAAACTCCAAAAGCAATCGTCTTTACATACGTAGCCATGCAAACATGACCCAGTCTAACCTTCCAAAAGTTCCATTCTCTTTAGTGAAAATCCCTCGAGTCGCTGTCTAAAATTGTTTATACAATCATTACTCGTAAAACGCTTTCTCTGCTAAAATAAAATAAAAATAAAAAACCTTCAATGTGTCCGTAATAGACAATTCCATTACATTCAAATAATCCCCTTTTATTCGGTGAGAATTTCCTCTTCCTTATAATGCCAGAGACACTTGTATTCCTCCCGCGTAATGACTTTCTTGAGGCAATACTACCACCCACATGTTGAATCCATTGTGAAAATACTTCCCTATACCAATACTGACCTTGAATTTCAGCAGCAGCAGCAGCAGTGTACACTCTCACACGCATAAATCTCTATTTGGTAAACCCATTTTGACGCCCACCCTAAGAGATAGGCCAAAACTTAACCCACGAAAGCTGAGAAAGATTTATGCACCACTTATCGTACGAAGCATCGTCAAAAAACACCAATCCTCTCAACATCCAGGAATTTCTGGATAAGACTCCTGCCGCACAGTAGCGCGCATAGTTGATGCCACATCATGTGCTATCTGTTTCAATTAATTCCCTCTCCGAAAAAAAAAACATAAAATGAAACGGAATAACCTTTTAAGGAAGTTTTTCTTTGTGGGCAAATAAATAAGTTCCCACAAATAACTTTTAGATACGGATACGCCCAGACAACGAGCGCGACCAAATCCAGTACTATAATAGAATCGCAAAAGAATCAAACCTAGAACCAGCAACAGCTAAAGCTAAAAATAACTTTTTACCCTAAATGACGGTACGGATAAATTTTATCGCAGAGGAGATGAATTTAATTGTCGGTTGTTTCAACGCAGTTATATTTAGCTATAATCACGAACATTTAAATCCACCATCTCATTCTACAATAACATGATGAAGGAGTACCACCGAGGACTTGAAGAGGAGGCATTTAGACGGAGGAGGTACTCGTCCAACAATGTATTCGAAGGTCATCGGGTGGTAATGAATTTCTGAAGAGGACTTATAGGGGCGCCCAGCAGGCAAAACGATTCACGTGAAATTCAATTTAATTTCAAAGTTATCAACATTCTACTTATAAACATATACATTTCTAAACATTCATAGGACCTGTGCCTACGCGTAGTCGTCCCCTGAATGGGAGGTGAACAAAATGGGATGTGGGAAACAGTAGCAAGGAACAGCATTTGGCTTTAGAGAGGACAATACCTGTACGACATCATTTCAAATTCAATTTTATGAGTTTTAGAAATACATATGTGCATATGTACACACATTTTCCTGTTCAGACTGCTTTAAGGATGGTTGGGAATATGTAAGGACGCAACGCCGGACATAACTTTGTGGAACGGGCATATGTTGGCATTTGGAAGTAGTGCAACAAGTAAGATTGCCAAACTGTTATTGTCTGAAAGAAGTTATTTGGAAAATTTTCTAAGGTAGTTAGATTAATGGAACATTGTGATTTGGTGTTACATCATCCTATTATTGAACTCACATTGCAATTCTCCATGTTGGTTTATGACTTTTAGGTGTTCCAGGTGTCGCCTCTTATTGTAAAGGTGAAAAACGAGAGTAAGCGACACAAGAAGATTCACTGCCTTCAGGTGACGGACACCGGTATCACTGCAGCTATATAACAGCCAAAGACTTCCCTCGTCGGAGTAGAGCTAATAATGGTTTTTTATTCTTTAGACACCCTCGAAACTACTCCGAGGAGCGTGATGGCGATATCTTTAGCAAGCACTGTGCCGAAGACGACATATGTAGCTCTTGGTTTTATCAGAGAGTATTGGGCTATGAATGGTAAGATCTTTCGTCTCAATAATGGAAAAAAAAACTAGGGTACCCCCGAGTAAACTTCTGACTAAGGGCTGCTTTTTATTGTCAGCATTAAAGTTAAATATCTTCTCATTCCAGAATTCATCACAAAGAACTTACCAGCAGTTCTTTCTGAACTAACGAAGTGGAGAAGTTTGAAAAATTTCGTGTTCGATTCCGCTAACTTCCTTATGTTTCTCAAACATAACAGAATCATCTTGGGCTAAGTGTACAAGTCCAATAATTAAAAGACTGAGAAAGAATAAGTGACAATCAGTATGTTAAAATAGAAGTAGTATTGAATTTCATGTCACAAAGGCAGGTGGGGTGGATAATATAATATTTTAAGAAAAAAATCACAAAAGAGATTATGCGGTAAGGGTTCCGAAAACAGATTTACTGTAACCGACATTTGGCAACCACTTCGGAAACTCCGGTAGATTTCACTGGGTAGATCCAAACATATTCGGTAAACACGTCTACGGCGCAAAAAATATAAGTATACTGCTTCCCTGTAGCTGAAAGCGAAACAAGGTGGTCTATGTGGTATGTGTGTAGTGGTTTCTCCTCCTTGCATATCGGGTTCAGATATCCTTCTTGCTTCCCTGCCTTATGTTCACTGACAACACATGCAATTTCTCTTATACCTCTCGATTTTCTGCTTCAATTTGGGAATATAATAATCACAACAAATTACCTCTTTCATCTTCAGCAGTCCAAAATGCCCTTCTGCACGAACAGCCCCTTGCATACCTTTTGGGATGCAAAACAATTTATTTGCCTTGTCATTGGCTTTGTTAAAAAGTACGCTGTTCTGTGAAGAAATCCTTATAAGGATGGGCGATGTTCAAGTACAAATTCGAATTCTTCCAAGGTTAACGCCCAACTGGCGATTCTGTGTGGAATCGCTCTTCAACCCCGAAAGATACACTCTGTATTTCTTTATATCTTTTATTAATGTGAGAACCTCTAACTCGTAGCTACAGTATCTCTGTTACGCACATATTGTTTTCTTACTGGGTGTAATTTGCTATCGTGACTTCTTTGAAGTAGAACAGCTCCATAGCCAAATTTGCACGCGTCAGTGTGGACTTCAGTTTCTACTTCCAGATGGCGTTGATGGTTTCACCTTTTTTTTTGTACTCAATGAGCAAGATTCCCTTTGAGTCCCAAAAAACTGTGGCCATGAGCTTCCCGGCAGACGGAGTGACTTTGAACTTCTTCGGGGGGTCTGTTCCTTTTTTATGCCACTGCATAGACTCTTGTTTGCTTTCAGGGTCATAGTGGTGGACCCATGTTTCGTCCCCAGTAACAATTCGATCCATAACACCGTCCGCGTTCTCACTACACATCTCCAAAAGCTCTCTACAGTATGCGATTCTCACTTTTTTCTGAGGCGCTGTGAGCATTCGTGGCACCCACCTTGCATTGACCTTTGAAAGGTTAAGATGGTCATGAAGAATGGTGTGAATGGTACCAATTGAAAGCTTGGTGATCTCTGCTATCATTTTCACCTTTATTCGGGCATCCTCAAGAACAAGTTTTTCGACTTCTTTGATGCTTTCTCCCGTACAAGCAGTAGCCGGGGCGCCGGAGCGGGGGTCGTCTTCAATGCTCTCTCTGCCTCTCTTGAACTCACTTGACCACTTTTGCACAGTTGATAATGAAGGTGCGGAACCCTGGTAAACACCATCTCTTCATGAATAGTTTTTTGACTTTTTCCTTGCTTAGTGAGAAATTTAATTATAGCGCGATGCTCAATTTTCACCATCATCGTCTCAGTTGCCATTATGATTTTGTTTAACTAGAGATAAAACGCGAATTAATAATCACATTTATATGAAATTTTACATGAATGCACTAAAATAATAGTATTACTTAATAAATAAGTCGATAACGAGAATATGTTGAACGCCCCTCGTAATACAGCTTTAATACGGACAGTTAACGTATTTTAATACGGAGAACTAAAAAAACATATTTTTCAGGCAACTGATGTTGCTTTATTCACTACAGTTTTAATTCTAAAATACAATCTTTTAACTCAGTTCTATTTATAATGAGCGAAAAACAAAAGTGTCATATTACTTAAGAATAGAGGAATAATTTGAAATATAATAATAAAAATTCGTTCCCGCGAACGTTTGCTGACTTTGCAGCGAAATCAGTTGAGATTTTATACTGTAGTTGATAAGTGCTATCTGGCGATTTCCGTCGATGCAGTTCGTTTCAAGTGTGTTTAACTTTTCCCCCCTCGAAAAGTCTGCGTCCCGCAGAATCATCCACAATTTACGTTTATCGGACTTAAATCATATAATGACCCTTGGAAATTTGGGAAGTTTGCTGGAGTTTTCGATATTGGCATTGTCGTTATCCTTAATTTACTTCTACTTTTGACAAAGAATATTGTACAAATTGAAACCACAAATATTAACAAAATTATGCCTAAATCTGTAATGGTAGAAACTTTTCGATTAATATAAAATTTTTGAATCTCTAAAACATTATTTAAGTGCGACTTGTGTAGATAATCTAAATCTAATTTCATATTTCTTTCAGTTAAGTTCATGTGTAGGATTGGTGGTAGGATTTCGTACTTCCTAATCTCTTTATTCGAGTACTCCTGCGTATCGATAAAAACCGTGTCATTGGAAATTTGGATAAGGAAACTTCCGTTAAGATGTCTCCTGACTCCATGGTGTGTAATATTGCCATCAAAGTTCGATAGGAAAATTGTGTCTTCTCCGATGTTCTCTATTATGGGTCTGTTGTTGAATTGACGATCACAATTTGCATTTGTACCCCTTAATAGCAGGGTAACACAATGGGTGTTGGGAAGTTCCTGAAGTTGTTCTTTCTTACAGATGATGGTGTTCTGAAAAGATCTGCATTCTCCAGTTATACCAAACTGTTCCTGTTGATTTACGAGTACTAAGAGTTCTCTGAATCCTAAATGTATCTGGCTGCCTTCCTTGATTGTTGATCGTATTTGGATGTGGTTATACTCTACCTTACTTGTCTTGGGCAATGAAACTATGTAAAGGATTGTTGACTCTGTTGCTAATATTGAAGGTTCTGCATACTCGATGGCCTCAATTTCGTTATTGTATAGAAGTGTTTCTATATTTGAGATGATTTGATTAATCTCCACATTGTCCAGTAATCTGGTGTTGATTGTACCAGATTTGGCAAGTTGTGCTGCTATTACTATTTCATTTATTTCTTCCTTTATAATGTTGAGTTTATTGTATATTATTTGCTCATATTTTTCTGTTTCTTCGTGATTTAAGTTCTTAGCGATTTTGTTCTAAACAGCTATTAATTTAGTGATTGTGTCTGTTAGATTTCTATTAATTTTGTATTGTTGATTGTTGTTTTCAATGATTTTATTTATCTGGATTTCCAGCCACCCATTTCCAGGCTGAACCTATCCAGTTTATAGATCTTGATTTTCTGGGTTTTCTGATCCTGAGGCTGCCGATAAGTGACTGAACCTGTTTTAATCGATAATTTAGTTGGGGCTTTAGAATACTTGTATTAGTGATTTCATCTCAGTGTAATCCTGTTGATTAGTTCCTCATACTGTTTAATGCTAATTACGTGGATGATTTTGAAGTGTCCGTTCAATATTCCTCCATGGCCTTGTTTTACGGTGACAATGGGTGTATTATATTCAAAGATGTTTACTATTGCTCTTCCTTTACAGTCCAGAAATCTGAAAAGGAAAATTATTGTTCAGAAATATTCTTGATGTTTGACTTATGAATTCGACGTCCTGAAGCTGTTGTGACAGTAACCCTACTATCTTTAGAGACTATTTCTTTTTTTAAAAATTGGTTTCTGTTTGCCATGTCTTCTTTTGTCTGAAACATAAATTATATCTCCGATATTGTAAGTTTTAGGTTTATTTCTTTTAACATTTTCTCGGAGAATCTTCCTGTTTTGATGACGTTTGATCTGATCTATTAAATCATAATTTACCTTATTCTTAAAGGTGATTAAATTCTGATAATTAATTCTTTGGCTTCTGCCAAAAAATATGTCCACTGGCTTCTTTTTCGTCACCGAGTGGTAACTGTTGTTATATCTATCAATGGAAATTTCAACTATCTCCTTAAGGGTTAAATCAGTATATTCTCTTTGAAGACATCTCACCAATTCTAAGATGGTCGAATGGACTCGTTCAATAGTTCCGTTCACCTCATTCTTACCTGAAGGCGTTCTGTAGATTTTAATTCCCAAAGACTTAATGTAGCTACTTATAAGAGGACTGCTAAAGCTTCCTTCATTATCCATTACAATCATTTTGGGTGCTGTGAAATAATGAAGTATTTTGGTTATTTTTCCTCTGATGTGTAGGACTGATCTATCCTTTATATGGAAAAACTTTGCAAATTTGGTAAATTTGTCAATGCACGTTATAAATTTGTCGTCTTTTATTTCCATTATATCGATGTGCAGAATTTCCGACGGGTAGGTAGGTGTAGGTTGAAGTTCCGGTTTACAAGGGTGTCTGTCATATTTGCTGGTGTTGCAGACATCACATTCTTTAATAAATTTTTTAATTTTCTTAGTCATCTGTGGGAAATAGTATCTTTCGAGTATTTGATCCTTGTTTTCTACAGCGCTGCGGTGAGCTCGGTTGTGCGTATTTTGTATAATGCGCCACTGGTTTTCTTCGTTTGAGATATCTTCGGTGACCCGCTGAGTTATTCTTATTCTAAACTTAGAGAAATGATTTTTGTAAATTTCCTGCAACAAGTTTAGATGTTCTTCTGGGAATTTGATTCCATTGATAGTATTAAAATTTAGTCTGTCTTTTAAAATGTTAGTAATTTCTTGTTGATTCCAGTTATGCGTACTAGTTCCTATGTAGTATCTATTGTAGGATGAGTGTGATTGTTCATGGGCGTTCACTTGTCCTTTTCCAAAAATGATTTGCGTCCTAAATACGTTTATCGGTGCTTCACAGTGGGGTATCAATTCGGTACTGTCTTCATCTGCACTATGCATAGTTTCGGCAGTATCTGTACTTTCTGTGAGGATATTACATTCCGTCTTTAATCTGAATAACGCATCTGCGACAAAGTTTGTTTTACCAGGTCGGTAAATTAGCTCATAATTGTATTCTTCTATTCGCGTTTTCCATCTTTTCAATTTCGCATTTGTATTTTTTGCACTGAGAGCAAATGTCAACGGTTGGTGATCTGTCAAAATTTCGATTTTCTTTGCACCGCAAAGATAATTTTGCAAATTGTCCAATGCCCACACAATTGCCAATATCTCCTTCTCATTGGTGGCATAATTCTCTTCAGTCCTATTTAATGAGCGCGAAATATAAGTTATAGGCTTATCTTTCCCCAAATCGCCTTGGCTCAGGACTGCCCCTATTGCGTGGTTTGATGCATCAGTCGTAAGTATAAATGGTTGTTCGAAGTCGGGAAAGGTAAGAACTTCGTACGATATGAGTAGTTCTTTCAGATTTGTAAACGCCCCAAGCTCTGCCTTATTGAGGTTGATTTTAAAATTCTTGGATTGACTTGCCTTTGTTTGTGCAGAGTTTTGGCAATTTTGGCAAAATCTTTTATAAAGCGCCTGTAGTATGAAGTTAGGCCCAGGAATGCACTAAGCTCTTTTAAATTTTCGGGAGTTTTTATTTTTTGAATAGCTTGAACTTTTTTTGGGTCAGGCCTGATGCCTTCTCTTGTAATCAAGTAGCCTAGGAACTCTGTTTTTTCCTTAAAAAATTCGGTCTTATCCAAATTAACCCTTAAGTTAGCCTGTTCCAGTCTATCAAATACCAATTCAAGGTTTTTAAGATGTTCCTCTTCCGTCTTTCCGAATATGATGATATCGTCAATGTATACATAGCAAATTTTGCCGATGTATTCATTAAAGACGGCATCTATCATTCTTTGAAATATCGAAGGTCCATTCCTTAATCCAAAGGGCAATCTTAAGAATTCAAACTTCCCGTTAAGAGTAGAGAAAGCGGTTTTTGGTATATCAGATTTTTTCATTCTTATCTGGTGGAACCCAGATGTTAGATCCATGGTGGTAAAACAATTTGCTTTCCCTAAACCTGCCAATGTATTTGATATGTCTGGAATCGGGTAGGTATCTGGCACGGTAACTTCATTAAGCCTTTTAAAGTCAATAACCAAACGGTACTTCCTTTCGCCTGATGCGTCTAGTTTTTTCGAGACCACCCACACAGATGAATTGTATGGGCTTTTTGATGATTGAATTATCCCGTCGTCAAGTAGCTTTTTAATTTGGCTGTTTACCTCTACCCGCATGTTAACTGAATAAGGGTATGTTTTAGAGTAAATTAGCTCGTCTGTTATCGTTTTGATTTCTGCTTTGATATGAGTGTCTACTAATTCTGTATCTTTGATAGGGCCAATTACTTTATATGATTTTCCACTAAACTTCGAATTTTTTGTCTTCTGTTCTCTTCTAAATGATCGTCTCTAATTTCTAAACTATTTACTTGGGTAGATTCCTTTGATTTAAGTTGAATTTTGATTCCTGAGTCGATCGTTAAGATATTATTTCTGCGATCTATTACAGCTCCTAACTCTCGAAGGGTATCATCACCAATGATACCGTCGAACGAATTCAGACCCGGAAGGATGAAAAAATTGATTACTGCGTCAATTCCCACACATGCAAAGAACCTTCCACAGATTTTACGCTTAATCTCTGATTCGCCGGTAGCTGATTGAATTCTGAAAGGCTTTTCTGTTGGCATAGAGTTAGCTTCTAATTCGTCTTTAATAAAATTTTTGTTTGTGCCTGTGTCGACGAGAAACTTCAAAATTTTCCCATCCTTGGTTTTATATTCTATATAAGGGATACTAGAGAGGCATCCGTCATAAAATTTGTTTCTAGGATTTCCTCTCTAGGATTTTCATTAACTTCGAGTTCTTCATTGACCCTTTTTTGATATTCTTCATTTGATTTGGTATATTCGTCATCAGCTTGGGTCTCCAAATTATAAATTCTTTGTTGCTTATGTGGGGCATTTAGAGATTCATTTTCCCGTTTTCCTGTATTGAACTGCTGGGGATTGTTCATATAATTTACTTGTTTCATCTGAATGGATCGATCTATTTCCATTGGCGGGTTTGGCTTAGGGTATTTTGGTCGAGGTGGTGGGTTATAATTTGGCTTTGGTGGGTGCGTTTCTTCTCGTTGTTGATGTTGTATATTATAACCTGAATTTCTTTGTTGTACAGTTAATGTTGGTGGCCTTGGTGGCGGGTCACGTTTAGGTGTATATATTTGATTTATAGGTGTAGTAATTGCGTTAATATATCCTTTTTTCTGCACTGATAAATTGCGGTAGTTCATATTTTGAATTTCGAGACACACTGCGTAAGCTTCTGGAAGTTTCTGAGGTCTTTGGATCATGAGGATTTTACTTAATTCTCCATTAAGGCCTCGTATAAAGACGTCTAAAGCCCTGTTACGGTATGTGTCTACAAGAACATTTGTTGTTTCACTGGAATAATCTTCGGTCTTAAGTTTGTTGATGACTAATGAGAATTGATGGTTCACATTGGCATAAAATTCATCAATTGACATTTCTGCTTGCCTGAGGTTGCTCAGCTGATATTCCAGTGTGCGTATGTCTGTCTCTCTTGTCAGCGTAGTGTAAAGAGAGACATTTCTTTATGACACTCCAATCTTCTTCAAAGATATTAAGGAAATAAGGGCAGAGTTTGCAGGACCTCTAACCTTTTGTCGGATACTTTGCAGTATGGCCCTATATATTGGCTTATTTTTAACAATATCGTAGTCCCTAAGTATATTCTCAACACTGTGGACTCAGGATAAGTATTCCACTGGGTTACCGTCAAAGGTCTGCAACTCCTTGACGCAGTCTGGAAGTTTACAGATGTCTTTCAGGTCTTGTTCTGTTGCTGGTGCTTTAAGTCCTTGTCCGGATCTAATGCCATTTGTTGCAGGTTTATTTTCCAGCGCCTGAACTCGCTGATCTAGCTGCTTGAGCAATTCAAGTTGGGCATTTACAGCCCCAGTTAAATGAGTCAATTGAACACTAATTTACTCCATTATTTAAATATTTTTTTAAAAATTAAACAATGGTAATGTAAATGATTTGTGATTTATAAAGCTATTTAAATGCTTCCTCTTTTTGTTTATAATTGTAAAAGGAATTTTAAGTTTTTTTTTATTTATATATGTTTGAACTTTAGTAAAAGAAAATTGGTATAAAACTATGGTATAATGGATAGATCCTGTTTTCATACGGATAGTCCGTAAAATTCCTTTTTAGCCACCATCTTTGTATTCGCAAGCGGCCTACTGCGGTACGGATGCTATCACGTCACTGTATTTAGTTTCTTTAATTAAAATAATTGTACTACTTGTTGTACAGTTCACAGTCACAATTTGCGAGCACTATTCACGTCACTATGTTTGTACTGTTTATTGTAAAGTTCACAGTCACAATTCGCGAATATTAATTCACTCGGAAAAAACCAAAACCGAGATGAGCTTAAACAAATTTTATTTTAGGGTCTGCGCAACCAAATCCTAGTTCTTGTGGTTTAGGATTTTATTACACGAACTACCTGTCCCTATGTTCTTATGGGTTATAGAGTCAGGTCCCTGCTCGGGCGCCAGTTAACGTATTTTAATACGGAGAACTAAAAAAAATTATTTTTCAGGCAAATTATGTTGCTTTATTCACTACAGTTTTAATTCTAAAATAAAATCTTTTAATTCAGTTCTATTTATAATGAGTGAAAAACAAAAGTGTCATATTACTTAAGAATAAAGGAATAATTTGCAATATAATAATAAAAATTCGTTCCCACGAACGTTTGCTGACTATGCAGTGCGTGTTGAAATTTTATACTGTAGTTGATAAGTGCTGTCTGGCGATTTCCGTCGATGCAGTTCATTTCAGGTGTGGTTAACTGCACTCATTAACTGAACAATCCTTCAAAGTTTGAAAAACAACTTTCCTAGCAGCCCCGAACAGACTCGTTTTTAAGAAGAGCCATCAGCGACCTGGCAATCAGGGAGTTTATTCGGAACAAACATCCGAAAATATCCAGTAAAATCAAGGAAACTTTGGACATTTTTAGTCGTTGTTGGCTGCGGAAACTTCCTCACTGTGAAAGTTTTGTAGTGCGAAGGTTTTATAAAACCAAAACCAATTAGCATGTACTTGACTTCCTCACATAGGTATTGAAACTTCTTCCATTTTATACGGACACCAAAGGCAGAGACTACTTCTAGGACTTTCTTTTAATTTTGAACACTTGGTCCAAGTAAAGCAAAACAATGCCCTCAGCTATCAATGGCTTAAATACTTGGTTGAAGTGTTTTTGAAAATCTGCAGGCTATGTACATAAGCCACAAGGTCCAAGTAAAGCAAAACAATGCACTCAGCTATCAATGGCTTAAATACTTGGTTGAAGTGTTTTTGAAAATCTGCAGGCTATGTACATAAGCCACAAGGCTCTTTTTTGAATTCGTATTGCCCACTAGGTGTAACATGGAAAAATCCATTCTCTAAATCGAGCGACGAAAAAACCTCGGTGCACCGAATTTGGTCACCAATCGTCGGGCTGTTTCAAGCCAAGGTCTTCAAACTCTGTTAATATAGGAAACGGCAACGCGAGAAAAACGATTAAGGTGAATGATCAAAAAACTGTTGCTCTAATTGACTCAGGGAATGATTTATCCATTATACGATTATTTTAAGTTAGGTGCACCGGAATTAAAATCACAGAAAATGGAAGTACAAGGCTTGTCAGAGAACCGCTATGGTTGTCTTTTCCAATCGTCAGTCTATGTAACGTCGGGAGAAGTCTTAAAATTACCTTTTATCGTAGGCATATTTGTACTTAATGATAAAACTTTCTACAAGGGGGCTAAACTACCATTACCAAAATCGAATTAAAACCCTATCTTTGGTTAAATACAATCGAAAGATCGAGACCTAATGTAGGCGCTCTTGTTTATGCGAATATTATAGAGAGTTTAGTGATTGACTCAGTGCGAAAAATCAACAAATGTCGAAATGTGCATCGTTCTCAAAGACGAACAGCCTATCACCCCTGAAGAAACTCATGTAAATGACTGGCTAAAGTACGGTGTGATCAGACCAATCTGGGCAGAGTTCGTAAGACCGATAGTCTTAGCCAGTGAAAAGGTTGGAGCAAAAAGGCTGTGTGTAGACTACCATTGCCTTAATAGAGTTATGGTTCACTATAGGTACCCCACCAAATGATGGGGAGTTTGCAGTTGGGTAGAAAGAAGGATTGTGTTGTGCTTCACTCAACTAGCTGCTAGCTGCCGTCATGTCGTAGCTTTCGAGCTTGAGTGGAATCGTCTGTCTGCTTTAGTCAGCGGGCACAGTAGAGGCCCACGATTTGCCCACATATATGTACATACTCGTATGTATATATATACATATGTATACACACATATGTAGTTCAGAACTCGATGCAGTCGCCAAACAGTGACAACATAAACATCGAACATCATATACATATGTTACATACATGCATGTGAACGCTCGAAATGAGAAGAGAAATGAAGAAAACAAAACAACAAAACAAGTTTTTGTTCTCAATGCTCACTGGTGTATCATCGGTTTCAAGGATATTTCCTGGGTTGTAATCAGATTTTGTAATATTAATCGTTTAAGGTAACGTATAGAAATGAGTGATAGGTGCCTTAAAATTGTTGTTGTCTGGCACCTTACAACGAATTAAAATTTAATTAAACCGGATAGGTACAACGTTTTTGAATAACCGACGTGCAAATGTAAAAAAAAAATTAAAATTATTTAATAATTTAACTGCTGTGTGGAAGAACGAAATGATTTATGAATTTTGACGTCACAGAAGTCACAATCTTAAACGGATGTGGCCGCGTATAGGATGTTTTCATCTCGCGAATTCTGCTTATTCCTTCTAACTTTCTTATCCCGTTCAAAAGACCCTAATTCCCAGTCGCCCACTGCTTTTCCGTGACCATCAACAGGTCACAGGGCCATACGTTAAGGACGGTCGCTGTAGACTTCTGAACGCCTTGTTTCATCTCACTAACCTGGCTGTTAGTGACGCAAAACCTGGAACCATACTAATGAAAATTTAATAGTAAATGGTTAAACAATGACTTTGGATTTACCTCCACAAAAGATTTTTTTTTAATATTTTTTTATGAACTCAACTCAACTCAAATCCGAATGAGCAGACAGTACACTACCACTTGCGAAACGGCCACCCACTAAAAGTCTTATTCATTAAAAGCCTATGTAATATTCTGTTTAATATTCAACCATCAGAGACCTTTTACCAATTATTCACTATACCAACGTGAACGAAGTTGAGGGTATACAAGTAAGCTAGGAATAAAATATAAATATACAGAAATAAGAAACAGAAGAAAAATAAAAAATTGAGAAAAAAAAACACCGATTCAAAAAGCTAGATATTTGAGTATTCATGTAAATTAATTAGACATTCAAGTGTCTGAAACAAATTTCGTGAGTTTATTGCTCTAAGGGACTGTAGTAATTTGTTAAATAAGCGACAAGCAGACACGATATTAAAATTTGCGAAGTGAAGTGGTGCGGAATACAGGTTTAGATACTAGATGACGTTAATTTCCACGAAGATTATAATCGTCAAGAATTCTAAAATTAAAATTAACAGATCAATGTGATAGCAAATATCTTTAACACTTTATAACAGAACTGATTCTTTTTTTAATTTAATTTTGATTTAATTTAATTTTGGTGGGGGCTAACGCCCCCATTTATTTTGCTTAATACAACCTTAAAAACTATAACTTGAACTAATAAAATAAGGTTTAGCTATTAGTAGAACTTATTACTAGGGCTTAAAGCTCAGTATGGTGAAGGAGATCGAATTTGAGGGAAAGTGTGCTGCGATTAAAATCGAAAACGGAAAGGTTGGTGTTTACCTTACGCAGCATACGGGAGATTGGTTCGTTAGAGCCATATGTGGTGCGGTGAATAGGTAGATAAAAGAGACGGGTGGAACGTAGATTACGAGGGTTAGTGTTAAAGAAAATGGATTTGCAAAGAGGCATGCAATCAACGGAGCCTGAGAGGAGTCGGTGAATGAACAGAATGTCTGCTGTGTCCCTTCGTTCCTCAAGGGTATTCAGGTTAATGAGTTTGAGACGATCTCGGTAGGGAGGTAAGATTAGAGGATCGTTCCAAGGTAGGCCTCGAAGAGCAAATCGAAGAAAACGACGCTGGATCCTCTCAATACGAGATACATGAACTCGTTGAAAGGGACACCACGCTTGGCTAGCGTACTCGAAAAGGGGGCGAACGTAAGTGATGTATAGTGATCTGGTCACGTACGGGTTGCAGAATTCTTTGGACCATCTTTTAACAAAACCGAGTGATGAGTTTGCTTTAGAAATTATCTCATCAATATGCGAGCGGAAATTAAGCTGCCTGTGGCATAATATGCCAAGGTCGCGGATAGTTTCAACAATTGGTATAGGTTGGCCGTGGAGATGGTAAATTCGTTGAGGAGACTTCTTGCACTTGGAGACATTAAGTTCTAAGCAGTTCTTGATGCGCCAGGTGGAAAAACTATTTAGATCTATTTGAAGGAGGCTGGAGTCTTGTTGTGAGGAAATGGGTTTAAAAAATTTGGTATCGTCAGCATAGAGAGAAAGTGTTGAGTGTTGAATGACCCTTTGAAGGTCGTTAATAGTTAGGATGAAGAGGAGTGGACCTAGGTGACTACCCTGAGGAACAACTGAAGACACCAGACCTGAAACGAACACTATAAAAACGATTATCCAGGTAAGAAGATATCCATTTAAGCAAAATGGATTCAAAGCCCAGGACGGACAATTTGAACAGGATTAGTTTATGAGATATCTTGGCAAAAGCCTTACTGAAATCAGTTGTTATAACGTCAACTTCTTTACCACCTTTCTAAGGCTGAGAGAACAGAGGACACGAATTCTACGAGGTTAGTGGTAGTTGATCTACCCTCCAGAAATCCGTGTTGATTGGGGGAAATAAAAGATTTACACTGGAAGTTTAAGGCTTCATGCAAAATGCTTTCGACAAGTTTGGGTATATGAGAAAGTTTAGCTATAGGGCGGTAATTAGTGACTTCGCTCTCTAATCCCTTTTTGTGTATGGGTGTTATGAAAGAGGACTTCCATATCTGTGGAAATTCACCTTGAGAGAGCGATAACCGGAAGAGATTTGCAAAGGGGCGGGAAAGAGTTGAGGAACACTTTTTAAGAAATATGGATGGAAGGCCATCTGGGCCGGGTAAGTATTCATCATTAAGTTGTTGTAATTTATTTTCTACTACTGTATGATCAAAACTTTGAGAAATAGTGGAGCCAATGGGGAAGTGAAGTAGGTATTTGAAATAAGAGGGATCCGGTACGAAGGAATTATCGACAAAAGATTGCTTAAAGAAAGCAGCAAAAAAGTTGGCTATGGTATGCGGATCGGTTGATGATATGTTTTCGTATGAGAGGAATGGAGGGAAACCGTCAGATTTTTTTTTGTAGTTAAAGAATTGGTAGAAAGAAATATATAGGATCCGCCATCTAACGTTTTTTTTTCAACTAGTGCTTATTTCGTGAATGGTAACACTTAGCTCATGTCTGATTTGACAGATAATTAGTTTTATCCTTCCGGTTAATAATGGAGAATAATTTCATTCAAATGGCTACCTTGGCTGGCCATGCAGTAGCCTACACGATCGGTCCAATTTTTAAGCACATTATCGATTGTGTGCAGCTGTATTTCACCAATGGCTTCACGAATATTGTCCTTTAAAGCGTCAATTGTCTCTGGCTTGTCGGCGTAACACTTATCTTTTATGGCACCCCACAAATAATAGTCCAACGGTGTCAAATCGCAGCTCCGAGGTGGCCAAACGACATCAGCTCTGCGGCTGATAATGCGATCTTCAAAAACAGGGCGCAAAACATCGAGTGTAGCTTCGGCTGTGTGGCACGTAGCGCCGTCCTGTTGAAACCAAATGTTGCCAATATCCTCCTCTTCAATTTTTGTGAACAAAAATTCGTTCAACATGGCCCGATAACGATCGCCATTGATTGTAACGGCCACTCCTTGCTCATTTTCGAAGAAAAATGGCCCAATTATGCCTCTGGATCAAAATCCGCACCAAACAGTGACTCGTTTTGGGTATATCGGCTTTTCAATGTATGCGTGCGGGTTTTCAAATGCGACAATTTTGCTTGTTTACATACCCGCCAAGATCAAAATGAGCTTCATCTGAAAAGATGATTTTTTTGGCAAAATCGGCATCTTCTCTAAGTCGATCGCAGGCCCACTTAGCGAAGCGAAAACGCATTGGATGGTCAGTTGGCTTCAACTCCCAAACCAATTGGACTTTGTATGGCGTCATACCAAGGTCTTTATGCAAAATTGGTCTCAATGATGTCTCCGAAATGTTCAATTGTTGATAACGACGGTGAATTGATGTTGATGGCGCTTCACGCACACTTTCTGCCACAGCAGCAATATTCTCGGGTGCACGCACTGTTTTTGGCTTTTCACGCTTTGGTTTATCGATGATTTATCCGTACGCAATTTTCGTACACATTCTGCAACATTACCATGATTTTCAAAGTAATGTCGCAATATTTCGCAGCATTGTTCAAGCGTATACACAACCATATTCGTTCAGCGGAAGGATAAAACTAATTATCTGTCAAATCAGACATGCGCTAAGTGTTACCATTCACGAAATAAGCACTAGTTGAAAAAAAAAAACGTTAGATGGCGGACCCTTTATAATTGGAGCGCGCACAAGAAATTTGATGTACCCTTAAGATGTTTGCACATAGCGTGGGCGAAGGGAAGTTAGGGAGGGAATAGATAGACGCCTTATACATATATTGTGGCCCGGTCAGAGAGGTCGAAATATTTCTTACATTACTTGAGGAAACCTCACAGCAGCATTTTTGCCGACATCTAATATGTGATTAGAATGGTTTCTATGATGCAAGGCCCATTCATGGATAATGGCTGGATGTTTAAATTTCGCTTTAACGACAGCAGATAGCGTTGTGTTTTGGAAGCATTAAATACCACTCTGTTGATAGTTCCCCAATTGGTTATGTTGTTTATATCGGGATTTAATGTGCTTAACATACGGAGCATGCGGGAGATTGGTTCGTTAAAGCCATAAGAGGTGTGGTGGGTTGGGATATAGAAGAGACGAGGACAGCGTAAATTACGAGGGTTAGTGTTGAAGGAGATAGAATTGTAAAGGGAGGCGCAGTCCACAGAACCGGAGAGCAGTCGACGAATGAAGAGAATGTCAGCTACGTCTCTGGGTTATTCGAGAATAATCAGGTTAAGAAGTTTGAGGCGGTCGCGATAGGGATGTAAGATAATTGGGTCACTCCGTGGTAGTCCACGAAGAGCAAACCGAAGAAAACGATGTTGAGTGTTCACGATTCGAGATATATGAATTGGGTGAAAGGGGGACCATAGTTGGCTGGCATATTCAAGGAGGGCCGGACAAAGGTAATGTAAAGTGACCTTGTCATATAAGGGTTGCAAGATTCTTTAGACCAACGTTTGATAAAACCGAGCGATGAGTTGACTTTAAGGATAAGTCAAGTATAGGTGGCATAGTCAAATAATTGTAAGTGTTGTCGTAGCATAACAATATTTAATTTTGTTTAACTATAGTTTTACCTTTTAAAGTGTCTGTGTATAATGTTTTTATACAGATTTTAAGAAAATGTATGTGTTTTTCTTTCTATTTTTGGTTGGGCCAAAGGATGTGTAAACTTCATAGATACCAGTAGCGCGGGCTACCAGCATGCACGATTCGCTAGGCTGATTTTACTAATCGAGGAATACGCCTACGTAGCTAAACCATATAATTTCAACCATTCTCCCCACGGAACTGCCGTTAGGTATCAATCTATGCTATAGCTTCTACATATATTTGCTGAATCTGCACGACTTATTTTTTCATTCGTTTTTCACGTTTATTATGAATGTGAATATCTCCATCCAACTTTCTTCTGACCGCAACATTTGGTCAATTATTAACTGCGGGTTTCGTATGTCAACTCTCCATCTCAGAAAGCGTATGCAATGGGTTTAGGCAGTCTGTCCATAAAGGTGAGCTATAGTGCCCGAAGCGGTGTAGATATTGTTTCAATACCAACCCTGAGCAAATACGAACTGCGTAAGATGGTTTGTCCAAATGTCTACGGAAGGGATCAATCTGTAGGTCAATCTGCCCTTCGCAGTGGTGTTCCACCGATCTTGACATCTGGTCATTGAAGTCACTCTTACTTTTTCCTTGATCCTTTTGATGCCTTCCGCCTCTTGATTACTAGAAATTCTCCTATTATACACTCTCCACATCTCGTCCGCAAGGATATCAATGGGAATCTTCCCATCTATAGCTAAAGCTTGTTCGTTCGAAATCGTTCTAAAGCCACTTATTACCCTTAATAACGTTTTCCTTGCTTCCATTGTCGCTAACGCCCCAACCCATAGTCATATCCGATGTTTGACTGTTTGACAGTACTCCAGAAAATCCTGCCTGGAGCTTTGGCACCTTTTTGCTCGAATAGTCAATGTGAGGCATAAGTCTTTTGTCATGTTTACTCCTAGGTATTTTGTATAGTCTTTTGGTCTAATGACTTGGCTTTCTACCCTTATATCCACGTATTTCAAAATTTTCCGTCTGGTTACTAGAACAGTTTCCGTTTGTGATCTGCTAATTCTAGGCCGGGGGATATAAACCAGTCTTTGCTAAGGTTGATTCTATTTCGCAAATATTCTTTACAACAGGTACAATGGAGATGTCGTCAGCGATTATTTTTACTCTTGGGGGTAGTATTTATTGCAGAATTCTATCGTACATAATATATGAGAGAAGGGGCCTCAATACCGATCCTTGTGGGAGTCCCACGCAGACTTTGTAGTAGTTTTCCCCTCTCATCAGTTTCATATTTCAACCTTCTATTGCTGAAGTATCCAGATACAATCTCTCGCAAGTAGTATAGTGTATCCATTCTGGTGATCAGAATTTAAATGAATTTAATTTTATAAATTAACAATTTACTGAATTAAAGGAATTTTCTATGTCCAGCGTCACTGTTGTACAATACTTCTTTGTTCCCCATCGCCATCTTTCTCCCTTTATTGCTTCCGCTGCTATTTAAACCACCGCGTCGACTTCGACGGTGGAGCTCGATTTTCTGACTCCAAACAGTTGATCTGATAATTCTCCCTTGTCTTCTACCGCAGTGAGTACTCTATCATATATGATCCGTTCAAGTATTTTCCCCAGTGTGTCCAGTAGGCATATTGGGCTTTAAGATGCTGGTTCTCCAGGTGGTTTGTTTCCGTTTGGTAAGAAAATCAAATGTTGCAGCTTCCACTGCTCTGCGAAAACACCTCTTTCAGACACGTCTGTTACAATAATATCTGGTCCCTTCCGAACGGCGGCTTTTCGTCTTTCCGAGATGCCATCGCTTTTTTGGGATGCCATCGGGTCCAGGCGCAAGCGTTCAAAACCTCGTCTGGTGTTCTTATTGGAACTGCTTCTGTGCTGCGTTCCCTGATTATATTGCACAGAGTCGATAGTCTTTGTGAGAATAGATGCCCTACAATAGACCTTAGGATTTTTGAGCTTGACAATTGTGGAGGCTTACAGTCCTTCAGCTTTGTCATTATAATTGTCTACTCTGTGCTCCTAGGATTTATGTCCGCTTCGTCGCACAGGCGCTTGAAACATCTTGCTCTACTTTCTTTTATCGCCTTTTTGAGTCAATTCTTGAAAATCTCCTTCTACAACTCTGCACTCTTGCTTGTAAGCAGCTTGCTCTGGGTGCTTTTATTTCTTGTCTCCACCAGTAACACGGTGTACCCCTTTTGCTGGGTATTCGAATGGGCATTGCTGCGTGGTTATAGTGCGACAAATTCTCCGTTGTTTCGCTGTCGACCAGCTCGCTAATATTCATCATTTCATCGAATATGTCCTTTTCGGAGAGTTTATCTTTCCATTTTGAGCCCGCTAACTTAGGTCGTGGAATGTCGTTTTGCTCTTTAGTATCAATTATTATATCCTGATTGTCACCGTCACCGATATATTCTTGGCTGACCCACCAGTCTCTGTTGCGCAGAGATATGAAGGTAATATTGATTATTGATTCCATTCCCGATTTCCTAAAAGTATTTGCTTGACCATTGTTTGCAATACTTACATCCAAGGATGTAAAAATTTCTAGTAGGATACGTCCTCTAGCATTGATAAGCCTCCTACCCCACTCTGTTGCTCAGGCATTCAAGCCTCTGCCTATAACCACTGGAGATCTTTCACGTGGATCTGCACTTACGCTTTCTAATATTGCCTGGAATTCACTTCTTGTCCAACTTAGCCGCGCGTAACAGCTGTAGAAGTTGATACCGTTTATTTTTACACGAACTTATCCATCCGCTTGATCGCTGGCATCTTGGAAGGCATGTTTTCCACATGTCCAAATTGCGGCATGCCTTGATTTGTCGCTGGTCCAGATATTGCCGTCGAAAGTTTTATACGGCTCGCTGATCAAAATGGTGTCCGCTCCCTCGTCTCTAGTCGTTTTTGCCAGGAGGTCCTGGGCTATCCTACAATGGTTAAGGTTAATCTGTATTATCTTCATAGCTGTTTGCTGGTAATGGCTCTCCTGAAGACCGGGCTGCTACCGGGTACATGCTTAGCGTTCTCCAGGTCAATCCGGATCTTGCAGAAGAAACAAGTTGTAGTCTTTAATTATATGGCCTTCTTCCCCTCATTTTCTACAATACAACGCTTGTAGCGGTCCATCTCATCTTTCCATTGGCGTGCAGTGTGGCCGAACTCAAGACATCTGGAACATGTAGCCATAGTTTTTTGTTACCGGACGCTACGGTTTACCCATGCAATTAGGTGATCATCGCAATTTGGGTATGTCCATAGCTGTTTCTCAGACTAATTATGTCTGCATTGTCTATGTCATTTAGCTGATATTGCTGTCTGCCTAATTTGCATATCTCCTCCTCCGTCGTGGCCTCGTCGATGTTTTTTACTTCCAGAGTAATGTGGTTTGTTAAAGCCCCTATGTTTACATTGTTGCCAAGTGTTTCAACAGTTATCTTTTTAAATTGATTTGTTTTTTCTCCTGTCTTCTTCAGCTGCATCACTATATCCACTTTCTGGGTTCGTTTGATATTCGTAACCGTTTCACCGAGAACGCTAAGCTTTAGGTCCGCCTTAACTTTCCGGAGTATTTCTGCTGTCATAACGGGGTCGAGTTTTCTTATTAGTGGGTCTTTTCTGATGACCTTTGTCCAAGTTGTTATCGTCACTTGTGGCCGCTTTATCGACCTTCGTCCGGTCGGTTTTTTTACCTTTCGCAATTTTTTCCTCGGTCTGCGTGCCCGTGTTGTTGCAAAACTTTTTAGTCCCATCAACTGGATGTAGTTTTTGACTTCGCTTGGAGTCTGGGATCTCCTTATTCAGCTCCAGTTTTCGTTTTGTGTCCACTACCATTTTTAGCCATGGCGTCTGTCTACGATGCACTATTTTATCGAATGACTTCCTTGGCTTTATCGTCGTGCATCTCAATCGCCGACAGTTCATAGAGCGCCTTTATCGATTGGATGGCATTTCCCAACGATTGGTGGATAGAACGCCTCTTACAATTCCCCAACATTTCCACAAGTGTTTGTATCTGTTCTCCCAGTTTGTAGAAGAGAGACCGACGTTCTGGTGCTGAGCGTTTATCTCAGTACTTCTCTGGGAGATTGTTGGATTATTATTATTCATATTAATTGGTCCCCACTTAAAGTAGTTATCGACGCCGGGGTGTGTAGTAACCCCAGGATCCCATGGTTAACTATGCCAGCAGGGAGGTCATGCGAAGGTTGACACAGGCCCTTATGGGGAGCTGTGCCAAAGCCGGATCGGTTCTAACCACGAATATTACATTTAGACCTACAACACTGACTTAATGGCGACGAGATATCGATCGTTCTTTGAGGCCTGTCAAGGTTTTAACGGGACGGGGGTGTTTGTAGAATTACCCTGAAAGCCATTTTAGCAGGATTTCACTTCTGCATACTAACATAACAGAATTCTAAAGAGCTCTGAAATCGTTATTTCCAATATACTTTAATTACGACCTTACTGGGCTCGATCGTAATGCCTAGGTGGCGGTGGTTTTCTTTTGTTCTCCATTCAATCTGTGGAAATTAACTCATGAGTTCCACTCTTTAGTTTTCCGACAATCGCCCTGATTTGAGAGGCCGTGTGTCACCATTACTTCGCAGTCTCTGAAGAGATTCCCTAATGCCGCCACGAGGTGACGTGCAGTAGGTCTTATTAGCAGAGCTGCAAGGTTTTCGCACCAGCATCTCTCGGAAGATGCAACTTCTACGAAGCCTACTACTAATCGTTGCCATCCTGAGTGTGTATGTGTCTATCTGTCTATATCTCTCTTTTTTTATGGCTACACCATGTGTAACCCTCGA
The DNA here is from genome assembly GCA_949129095.1 of Volucella bombylans. NCBI lineage: Eukaryota > Metazoa > Arthropoda > Insecta > Diptera > Syrphidae > Volucella > Volucella bombylans. The sequence continues at coordinate 323,783,919 of OX422140.1, forward strand.
AAGATACTAGTAGCTCCAGCCCCTAGCTTGGACGATTCATACCCCTGAATGGTCCAATATCCAGATAATATATACATACTAAACCACGCCCTGCACACTTCTACCACTATTCCCACGGTACTCCCTAGAGGTATTACTTCGCGGGGCTGGTCAGGATCTATGCTATCTCCTGAGTTCTTGCTGTTTCAGCACGTCGTACCTGTTCGATTCGGCGGAGTTCTTTCTGTACACCAGTTATAAACTCATAAATTCCCGCCCACTTTTCCTCTGATCGTAACATACTGTAAAATGTTTGTGTGGGTACAAATGATAGAACTTATTCTTTTCAATAAAAATCGCTTTATTCAGTACAGTTACTCGTGCAATTCACAATTTAATCGTTTCTCTCAATACAATCCAATTTCTCAACCGCTGAAACTTTTTCTTATCTTTTACTTAAACCACTTAATCATTTCTCCTAATTAACACTTCAAATTCAACTTTGGAACTGATTTGCATACCTTTGGGATGCTGGTATTTATACTCGAATGACATACTTCGAGAAAAATCCTCGCCATCCAGCGTCCCATACAATTTCCAATTTGCTAGAAAATTCGATTCCACTCTCCAGTCATCAATGGTCGAGACTTTGTTATTCAAGTATCGAAATCTTCTGCTCTTTGGGTATCGACATCCTCTGCTATGTAAATCTAGATGTCGCTGCTCACATTTAAATGGTTATCACAATACGTATGTTCGACGAGGGATTGTGGACTCGGTAGGTTTCTTTTTCTTTCTGCGAAACGACTGCAATAAAATATTGCATGCTCCGCATCTTCATCGTCATTTGGACAATTTGCACACAAGGAAGACTTATCGTGTCTAAAGCGGTACAGATATTTACAGTACCCCCACGTGACTGGGCAGGAACTGCGTGAGGTTGTAGTTGCAGTTCCCATGTATCCGGTTTACCCACACTTCTATAGACGGAATTAACTTACAGGTCTATCGGCTTTTGTGGTATTATGTCATGCCAGCTCAATGCGAGTGCAAGCCAGGTATTCACAGCGCAAATGCTGCGATGAGATGGCGTCAGTTATGCATAGTTTATGCAAGTTTAAACGCTTAACAAAAGCATAGTACCTCGACAGTAAAAGGTCGACGACAGTACTCATAAAAGGCCTAGCTGAGGACCCAGACAGTTCCATAACTATTCCAGGTTCTGACAAGCGTCGAGTTCATGTCCTTATTTTTTTGCAGTCTTATCGTGGCGACAAGGCTTAAGAATCAATGCTCAAAAGATTCTAAAAAGGACCAAGACGTGACGTCGAACTAAGCGCCAAAGGCGTGTTACCTATATGATACACTGTTAAACAGTATGGAGGTGACCTCAATTTTTTTTTTTTACGAAAATGGTTTCGTTATCTTTAATTCTTACTTTGTTAACCTACCCGAAGTTCTATTATCCAAAGTTCTTGAACCAAAGAAATTTCCACTTCTGATCTAAAGTGATGCATTTATGTGCAGGGAGAAGCAAACTTAGAGTATTGGAAGTTTATCCGTACGAGCTGGACCAAAAAAACACTTACAAATCAGCACAAATAAGTATCTTATATATCTTATTCTAGTACACTGGCCCGATGCGAACTCTCTAAACTATCATGCATATATTGTACACTTAAACTGTTTATTGATTTCAGTCTAACATAATTTTTTATATTTACATAATTCATTTATGTATTCATAATGCATATAAAGAGTTTTCCAATAGGGACTTGACAACTTTGAATTTAATTTGTGAACGCAATCTCTCACTAATAATCAAACTGTCACTGTCAATTTATTCAGTAAACTCAACATTTTCATCATGGTAAAGTACACGAACGAGCAACGTCTACAAATTATAAAAATTTTCTACCGAAATTCGGAGTCGGTGACTGCAACTTTAAGAGCGTTAACTCCAATTTTCGGTCGTAGTTCTCGCCCTAGTAGACAGGCAATAACAAGTTTAGTGCAAAAATTTGAGTCTACATATTCGTTGTGTGATGTTGCCGTGTCAGTGAGACAACGGGTTGGTCGAAGTGTCGAAAATATCACTGCCGTTCAGGCGTCCGTAGCAAACGATCCAAATCAGTCAATTCCACGGCGTTCTCAAGAATTGGGCATCGCTCAGACCACATTATGGCGTGTTTTGCGTAAGGATCTTGATTTACACCCATACAAGATCAAGCTGACTCAAGAATTGAAGCCGATGGACCATTTAAAGCGACGTACGTTCTCCGATTGGGTTCTGGAGAAGATGCGCCAAGATGATGAATTTCATCGCTCAATGGGTTCGTCAATAAGCAAAATATACGTTATTGGTCGGGTGAAAGTCCACATGTGCTTCATGAATCGCCACTTCATCCACAAAAAATAACTGTTTGGTGCGGTTTGCCTGCCGGCGGCGTTATTGGGCCATATTTTTTCGTCACGTTACTGTGAATGGTCACCGATTATTTTTGGCCCGAATTGGAAGATATGGACTTGGCGATATGTGATTTCAACAGGATGAAGCCACAAGGCACACGCTACAATCGATTTATTGAAGAGTAAGTATGGTGAGCGTGCTATCTCAAGAAATGGGCCAGTCGATAGGCCGCCTCGTTCGTGCGATTTAACGCCGCTTGACTATTTTCTGTGGGGCTACGTTAAGTCATTGGTTTATGCCAACACGACAACGACGTTGGAAGAGCTCAGAGCCAACACTGAACGCGAAATAGCGGCCGTTTCGGACGAAATGTGTGGCCGAGTCGTTGAAAATTGGGTCCAATGAATCAACGGCTGCAAACGTGCTCGCGGTGACCATATGAATGAAGTCGAGTTCCATTCATAAATGTTTTGATTGTATTTCAAGCCGATAATAAAGCCTTTGAAATATCTCAAATGGTTTGCGTTTTATTTTAAAAAAAAGTTGTCAAGTCCTTATTGGAAAACCCTAATTCAAACTCAGAAAATAATTTTTGTTTTTGGAAAACCTTGATAACAGTACATTTTTACATTTTATTATTTGTATGAAACTTAAAACTACCTTAACTACTTAAACTATCATTTTCTACCCTACGTAACTAAAAACGTATTTTATTTTTATTTTATATTTTTTGCTTGTGCTTAGTAATTTTTTTTATTTTCTTATTTATATATTTTTTTTAGTTTTTTTATCTGTATATTTGTTTGCTGTGAAAGTACCGTAATTCAAACTTAATTAAATTATGACTTCGCAACCGACTTTCCCTCCAAGTGAGACTACCCCAAAATTGAAGGAATTAGCTTCCGAGTTTTTTCTACTTCACTTAGCTAAGAAAACTACTGCCGAGCAACATCGCTTCTATCATCACTCACGAATACTGAAAGGGAGACACTCCGCACTATTGTGTGCGGCGACTCTGTGGTAGTTAAGTCTGGCACCGCTAATTTGGCTTGGATCAGTCAAAATATCGTGATACATATAACTGGGGTAGCAGGACGCAGAGATCACTTTATTTGCCGAAATCATAGCTGTTGCAATGTGCCTTCGAGTCACCTTAATAATGAAATTGTCCACTGTAATTAGGTTTCGAGTATTATACAGGATCTCTTAGAATATTTTATATTCTCCGACTATAGTGTTCAGTGCACGCAAAGTGTAGTCCTCCTAAGTAGCAGATTACCTTCACCCTGTCATCGAGTTTGCTGCTGTAAGAAACATTTTTGTCTGTGACCAAAGCAATATCTTTATGTTTGATCGGTTAAAGATATTGATCTAAAGATAGATAGATATATATTTATTGAATTGGTAGCACAGCTTGAACAGGGGATACAGAGATATGATATTTACATCTTACTACTGGGAAAAGGTATTTAATAATAAATTTGTGATTCTTCAAAAGAAAAGTTTGTTGATTTGAAGGAAAACAATTAACAAAAACCTTCATATAAAAAGAGATTACAACTTAAGTAGTTCATATAAGATTAGGACTTATTGGGTAATGTCACAGGGAGAAAATGAAAAGGAAATATAAGTTAATATTAATAGCAACATATCTGAAAATTAGATATGCATATGTATACAAATAAATGAACAATTAAATAAATAAATAAATATATAAGTAAATAAATAAATAAATAAATAAATAAGCAATTAAATAAATAATTAAATAACAAAATACAAAATAAATAAATAAATTAATTAATAAATAAATAAGTAATTAAATAAATAAATAAATAACAAATTACAAATTACAAATTAAATAAATAAATAAATAGTTATGTAAACATGTATTTGAAAAACAAAATAACAAATTGACAAATTGACAAATTGACAATACAGTTTCATATCGACAATGACTTAATTAAAGGGTTTTCGGAAGAAAGACATTTTTGAAAGAATTTCTTATTTACAATTTCAACTTTTCTTGTAACAGAAAGCACTCTGACTTTTTCATGGAGTTCGAGGGTTGAATGAAACTATAGAAGATTTAACATCATTTTTATAACTTTATTTTGTGCAATTTGTAGTTTCTTTATATGCATCTGAGCACAATTACCCCACACAGGTGACGCGTATAAAATCATAGCTTGAAATACCACTTTAAATATGATAATTTTGTTTTCGTTACTAAGTAATGATTTCCAATTTACCAGAGGGTATAGCATTTTGGTGGCAATGTTTATTTTATTATTTATGTTAGCAGTATGGGTTTTAAATGTTAATGTTTTATCTAAGCTAACTCCAAGATATTTAACTGTATCGACCCAATTGATTTCTGTATTATCAAGCACTAGATTTTTGCTAGGTAAAAAACAATTCTTTCTGTTTCTCGTAAAAAAAATAGATTGAGTTTTCTCAGCATTAATTTTGACTTTCCAGTGCTTAAACAGTACTCAAATATAATACAGATTTATCTCTATGACCCCCCCTAAATACATGGCATATTTACATGCGGGCAAGTCAGGGAAATCAGCTGTGAAAATATTATATAATATAGGAGCAAGTACTGATCCTTGGGGGACGCCTGCTGGTATCGTTCTTCTTGAAGAAAAAACATTATTGTTGTTAGGAAACTTTGGATTAGTTTGATTAGATATGGGGGACACCTTAATCTAATTAATTTATATATTAGCCCATGGTGCAACACTGAATCGAAGGCTTTCTCGATATCAAGAAGCACTAGCCCTGTGGATTGCTTAGAAGATAAATTGCTTTTAATATGGTTACAAATTCTAAGCACTTGATGAGAGGTACTGTGATTTTTCCTGAAACCAAACTGTTCCATATTGATCTAAAAATATTATTTGAGTACATTTCAATGAGCAAATGGTTACGCATAATGTTTCTGGATCAAATACATTCGCTGGTTCGTGTCCTTGCTAATATCAGTAGAAGCCCACGACAAAGGCATCGCAAAAAGAATGGCTTCCGACTGAAAATCAATATATATTAATAATCTCGATTTTTGGACCTGATCTGTACGCGATTAAATCATCTGCGTACGCTATGGTAAATGTCAAACAGGATCCGCGAATAAGCCGCATCTTGTTACAAAAGGTTTTTTTTTTTTCAAATATTCCAACAATCACATAGCTATTTTTCACTATGAATTGTCTACTGGTGAGTATGACTCTTCGTGTGATCTATATCAGTAAATTTTCATTAAACGCTTTTAGGGTTCACTTCGTCATATCTAGTAGCGCGTAGATCAGGTTCACGTGCGTAGCCTGTATTTGACGTTGTAGCTGACGTTGGATGTAGAGCGAAATAGCCAGCATTCCAGATGAAGTTACCGGTAATCAAGTCGCTGGAGTCTAAAAAGCAATTTTAGCTTATTGTACCATGCTACCTCTATTTGGGCGTACGTAATTTGAAAAGTCCCGAACCCCAACCGTGTTTGAATATGCACGTACTCGTACATATGGCCAGATATACTTTCCTTACGTATTGGGGCCTATGAAAACTCCGACGGTCCCGATAGTTTGCGATGTTTTCGTGTTCCTATATAAGATACACGAAAGTTACGAGGGCGGGTCAATAAGTCCGTGACTTTTTGAATTTCTGACCTCTTTACTGAAACAGCAACACTGCTCCTGTCAACAGGCATCTGTCAGTTGACTCCTGTCAAAATTTAAACTTGCTGCGTCAGTTCGTTTGTGTTTGACAGCTATTTTTATCAGACTACTCACTAATTTCTTACGAAAAAAAACCAAAAAACCAAGACAATGCAAGGGTGCACACATGTGCAGTTGCCATGGCAAAAATCCATGAATTGGGCTATGAATTGCTCCATCATCCACCCTATTCTCCAGATTTGGCTCCGAGCGACTACTTCTTGTTCCCAAACCTGAAGAAATGGCTTGGTGGAAAAAGATTTGACTCCAATGATGAAGTCATCTCGCAAACAAAGGCCTATTTTGAGGACCTCGCAAATCATTTTTTTTGGAAGGGATAAAAAAATTGGAGAAGCGTTAGACAAAGTGTATAGAGCTCAATGGAGACTACGTTGAAAAATAAAATTATTTTTTTATCAAAAAATCTGTGTTTTATTCCAAAAGTCGCGGACTTATTGACCCGCCCTCGTATCTTTTGTCCGACGGCCCCCCACCCCAGCTCTATATAGAGCGTCCTCCTCTGATTTTTAACGCATCCAGGTTTCATTTAGCAATTCGACACGGCGTGTCACACAAATTTAAAAATGTTTTCGCTCCTGCTTAATTTTTCCTAGTATAAAGCCTCATTGTCTAGGACTTTGATACCCTTTAGAATATCTAGTTTGCTATTGGAACTTAACTGAACTAAGAAAAACTGCAATTTCTGCATTCCCGTTTTGCCCTAGCCATGGTGAACGGCTTGACAGATACGGAAGTTAGCTCGTTGCGCTCTTTATCTGTGAGCTCCTCCAGATCGGAAAATCTTGCTGTTCCCTCGCCGTTGTCGCTATTTGCTTGGCTTTGATTGGCAGCACTCGTAATTGCAGTTGAGAAATTAAACTTCTTATTCTTCATCTTCTAATTCCAAAGCCATCAGAGAGCTAATGTTTGACCCCATGTAATGCCCTACCTTTGGAGATGTATCTGTTATCAATTCGTGGTGTGTCTACTTTTTCTTCTGTTAAAGTTGTGACCTCTTTCCTCATTCCAACCTACGATTTTCAGATGAAGCATGTAGGAAGAAGTGTTTAACGCGGTTGTGACTCGGCATTACCTTTCCGCTCCTCTTGGATTTTCCTTCAAATGCTAAGTTTCGTTATTGACTGATGTGTTGATGTCATCCAGCAACGGATGAGCGCATCGCTCATTTTTACTGCCTGATTTTATTTGTTTTGCTAGCACTTTCACTTTTGTTTTAAATTTAAAAAAAAATGTTTAAATGTCTTGTTCCCCGGGTGGGACTCAATCTCGTGCTATTTGGATTTGCGTTTGGAACCACATCCACTGGACTACTTGGTCCCTTGTACAAATGTTTAAATACTTCTTATCTTCAGAAAAAAAAAACCGAAATACGTTTTTACTCCACGGCGCAGCCATCAGTGAACGACTGACAGATAATACTGTCATTAGATTGACATTATTCTACCTGTCAGATGTATTTTCTTCATTTCTGGTGTCTATAACTACCCTAGTTATGATAATTTTTGGCGCCATCCCTAAAATATTTGTTTGCCAAGGTACGTTTCTTTTGTGTTGCTTTGGCCAGATTTGGTGTCCAAAAAGCTGGCAACAAGCTTTTGAGGACTAGTGGAAAAAGCAGAATGGTGCTCACCGTAGTTCTTGTTTTTAAGATAATTTCCCACAATGCGAATGGCTGAGAAAATATGGTCTATCTATACACATAATTGCTATATGCGAAGCTCATATTTTATGCAAATTTTTTTTCCAATACTGAACTCTTAGCCAGATTTTCTACTTCTCCATGGTAGACAGATGCATTGGCTTAGGTTTGAATAAATAGCGCTCAGCTTTATTCAGTCTAATCTTTTTTGCGTTTTGTATTTGTTGAAACACTAAAAACAAACAGACTACAATTATATAATACAAACATCCTCCATCTCTCTTTTTGCATCCCCAAACAACTTATTACAAACAGGAACAAAATTAATTAGATTCAATAAACTCAATAATTTATTTTAGTTACAAAAATTCCCCAATAAATATCAAAGGCAATTAAGCGAAAAAGTTGTTATTAATTTGAGGAAGATTGGTAATATAGAGTGAGGAGCTATTTGTCCAACAGACACCTGAAATTACAACCTGAGTAAAGACATCTCATTCAGGGAATTCAAGTCAGTCCATTATTCTGAATCATGATAAACTTTGTCAAGGAAATGTAAGGCTATTTCGAATTCTCCTCCGGGCCTTTTGTTAAGTTATTACCGTAATTATTTGTTGTAAAATCTTTTGAATCCAATGATAAACTTTACTATTTCGCTATGTCATGATATCCGCGCGGTTCTTTCAAACTTCAACTGTCTTTTTCCTTCTTACTATTCACCAAAAGTTTAACTACCAAGTGGGACTTTTTCACAAGCACATTAATCACGCACTTTAAACTTATACTTTGCGCTATGTTCAGCACTTTCCGGTCTCGTTAACACCGATCCGGCTTCCCATTCTTCAAGCCCAAAGTAATTAGCTACACTTAATGAGATAATCGCGTAAAAACTTTAGCGACTAAAAAGTTCACACGAAATGAAAAATGAGAACATGAATGGTGTACCACTAAAACACTTTACCCGCCATCACGGATATACGAACATTCGTAACCACTACGAACAGGATTCTTCTCTCAAACTGCTTAGCTCCGAGTAGCAGACAGTAAGCAGAACAATGAAATTCTGTGCACAACATGTCAGGAAAGAGGTAAAATCAAGTTTAGCTTTACCTTCAGGATTAATTACACAGGTTTAGTTGATTTTCCTTCTTTTTATCCATTCCGAAGAGATACCATTCTCAGAGCCTGGCTACATTATATTATATCGTCACCCTTAGGAGTGTAGCAGCAAAACACGATATTCCAACAGATGTACTTGGGATACGGCATTAATCGATTATTTTAAACAAATGAAAAGTTTTTTATTTATTTAGCGAAAAGTGGTTCATTTACAATTTTTTTTTGAGGCACTAATAAAGGGTGTCCCAAAATTCACGCAAGATTTGAAATTTACGACATTTGTACGGTAAAGTGTTGAAAACGAAAAAAAAAACAGCGTGCCAATTAACAGTTCAGGAGTACTACACGAAATGACAACGCGTTTTCATTGTTGAACAATATTTTAATAAAAATAACGAAGATTTGTTAGATAAAGTTCAAACAAAATCATCTTCAGCGATGAGGCCTATTTTCATGTGGACGGCTTTGTTAATCATTAAAATTTGTCGAATTTTGGATTCAGCAAATCTACGAGTGATTGCTGAGAAACAAACGTGTACAAACACCAAATAGCGTGTTTCTCCCGGCCATTCACATCGCTACCCTTTGATGAAACTTCATCTGATCATTTAAAACGTCACTGTAACGATGGGGGCAATTTAGCTGAACTATTACTAAATAACAAAGCTCACGAGGCCGCTCTCGCACCACGGAAGCGGAAGGGAGTTTTGTCTCTTGGTTCAGCATAGATCACATTGTTCATCCCTGGCACAAATGCAAAGGAAATTTGACTCTCTATCTGGAATGTATTTCGACAGTGTTGGAACATCTAACCTAGTAACTTACGATTATATATGATACTTAGTTATATACTATCATCAAGCGCCATATTGGAGCAAACTAGATCCAATTAGAAATAGCACCAGAATATTGCAGCATCTCTGTGAAAGGATACGGCAAAAAACGTTGTGCACCCAAGTGACCAATCTCATTCATCACACTCATCAAGATTCATATGAAGATAGCATTGCCTTTGCAAATACAAAGTTACTAAATACGAGTACAATCGAAGAGAGGATCATACAACGTATGTAATTGGAATTATGGCAAATTCCTTGTTGGCAGTTCTTGCCTCTCAGTATGCAGAAGAGATGTCTAAAATAACAAAATAATTGATCAACGGCATGTGTTGAATGCGATGGTGGGGTTTTTGTGTAATGTGTAATGCTGTCTGGTGTCTGGTTAAGTGGTTTATGTGTATGCGTAGGCTATTTGTGTTATTGACAAAGACTAGTCCATATGTGATAACAAATTTATTTTCAAAAATAGGATTTAAATTTCAATGATTAAATTATAATACTTTAATTATATGACAATGTGAACTTTAGGTAAATAAATATAAAGAATCTGCCTTTACTCGTTGCCGGTTGAATTGCTAGTCAACCCAGCGAATCCAAAAAGTGGCGGAATGTGAAATTTAGTACTAAAAGCTATAGCATGTGTTCTAAAATTGATTAGTACTTTTTCAGACAAGCAAACCCAGCTGAATGAAATGATCAATTAACAACAACACGGATGAATCATGTCAACTCAAGAATCAACAGCTCTTTCCTTCATGGTCCTTATATAGCGCACTGCTTATATCAAATGTTGAACGCACACAATCAGCAGTAACAAACGCCTTGTCAGACATTTATCAAGAAAAAATAAAGCGTTTGCTAATTTCTCTACACCAAATAAAACAACAAGCTATCGTGATAAGGAGCAGCTTATCATGTGCATACCGCCTGCCAATACCGACTGACAATATACAAATAACAAATATGATATTTCAAATAAAAATACCTTTAATAAATTCTGACGATCTTGAGCTATGCAGACTATTTCCGATCGCTAAGAAATGAGATAATTCTAGTCATACAGTCATTGTCTACATACAACTGGCCAACTGTCATCATGACTAGTATTACCCGCAAACGAATTCGGAACTATCAACTTGTATCATTGTAGAAAAACAAATACCTCTGCACGAAAATACATACTCAATAAAATGGTGGACCTCTCATTATGTCAAACGAAGCCAACTCGTAACAACACAGTATGGGCCAAATTTTTACACTCCAATCAATGGATTGTGCCGTAACTTCGAGAACATCATTAAACATAGAATGCAAAGATACGGCAACATTAATTACGAATGAGAGACCTGGCACTTTCAATTTTCAACCGAATTGCTTCATAATCCTACTAGCTCACGGCAACCATTCCCACACTATCCGTTCATCCACCATGAGACTTAGTGAGATTGCGAATGATACGCTTATTCGAGCATATAAACAAATATTTGGAATCAACACACCAGTTCGGTTTGACGAACAAAAATGAAGTTAAAAAGGCTAGCAGCACAGATAGACTCCACTCAGCTGGAGCTACCAGCCATTGTTCAGCGACATGCAACACCTCACACCGTTACAAGCTCGACGGGACTACTTATCAATATCAATATGATAATTCTACTTGTTTCTAAATTCCGAGCATATAGTTGCAGCAACAGATCGGCAGAATACCAGTTTGCTGCTCCAAGAATAGTCAAAGAAGTATCAAAAACACAGCAACCTTCACCACAGGATTGAACTCAGTTCAACGGGGCAGGCTGTTAAGATAGGTCAATTGCCACCATCAGCAACGAATGGCAACACCAATAGGCTAACGGCCTCACCTTGAAACAAGAAACCTATTTCTTATAATTGTCTTTCATTCTCTTCGTTTTTTGTACTTTGATTTTTTTTTATTATTTTATCCGACGTCAGCACTTCATGTTGAATCGTCCACCTTTTCTTAAGAATATCTTGAGCCAACAGACGATGAGGATGTTGGCTGTCAATTAATATCATTTACTGAATTCAATGTGGTTAATCTTTTTGACAGATGTGATACAATCTTTGGCAATTTTGTCATTTCAGTCATTTACCACGAAACAACGCATTTTTGTTATTCAATCTTATTACGAAAATGGGCGATCTGTAAAAGTAACATTTTGTGAAATTCGTGAATTTTTCGATCAACAATCGCCCTAGTGAGTCCAGAATTCGTCGAATGGTCAGACTCCATATCAGCATGCTCGGCCAGCACATACACGCCAAAACATCACCACTGTGAGCGAAAGTGTTCAAAACGCCGCCAACGTCAACAATTTGACCTTACTTATGGCACTTTACTGCGAATTTTAGAAGTTGTTCTTCATTTGCACGCCTATAAAATCCAAATTACACAACAATTGAAGCCTTTAAACCATCGACGATGTCGCCCATTTGTTAACTGGTGTTTGAATCGCCAGGAAAATTTGTCATCGAATTTGATCTTTTCCGATGAAGCTCATTTTATCGTTTCTGGGGACCAAAAAACCCATACGAGATTCACGAAAAACCAATGCATTCCAAAAAAGTCACGGTATGGTGTAGATTATGATTTGGCGGCATCATTTGCCCGTACTTTTTCGAAGATGAGGCTGGAAAGACAGTTACGACAGTCACAGTGAATAGAGAACGTTACCGCATCATGTTGACCGGCTATTTTTTTCCAAAATTGAATGAATTGAGTCTGGACGAACTCTGGTTTCAACAGGATGGTTCTACCGCCCACACAAGTCTCAATCAATGAATTTATTGCGTACGAAATTTTAAGATAGCATTATTTTGGTTAGAGGAGAAGCTGATTGCTCTCCAAGCTCATGCAATTTGGCGCCTTTCGACTTCTTCCTATTAGGTTATTTGAAGAGTAAGGTCTATTGGAATAACATCTCAAGCTTAACATCCGAACTGAAATTGCGGTCATTAACCTTCGGATGGTAGCTTGCAACAGAAGTCATGGTGGTCACATGAACGATGTTGTGTTCCATTCATAATTACCATAGACCGAACTTAATTAATCAATAAAATTCTACTGATAGACACGTTACAAGAAATTATCCTTCATAACTAATACAGTAAAAGAACTGCATTCAAAATGCATCCACAACGCGTCACTGTTCGGTACACATTTTGAACTGGAGGCATCATCGGATCATTCTTCTCTGAAAATAGGAGTGTTCATGCAATAACAATTAATTATACTCGCCATCGCGAAATAATAATCCAGTTTTTTGTACCCAAATTGCAAAATATAGATGCCGACGACATGTGATTTCAACAAAACGTTGCCACATGCAAATTCAAGCCCAAAAAACAATTCCATTACTGCATGAGTCATTTCCTGCTCGTGTAATTTCCCATTTTGATGATCAGAATTGGCCACCCAGATCACGCGACTTAACGCCGTTGGAGTTTTTTCTTATCCAAGGTTGTTTGCGAAGTCCAATTCTTAAGCCTACAGGCCCTTCACTACCCACGCGTTGAAGAGCAAATTGAGCGCTATGTCAACAAAATTCAGCCACATTTATACAAAACTGCCATAGAAAAAGTGCGTATGTCCCAGCAAGGGCATGGAGGCTCTTTTGCTCTGGCGGTATAATCAGGATGCATGCACCTCGATCGTGTAGTGAATATATTCGGTGCTTGTACCAATATATCAGTATGATATTTAGCTATCTTACCTCGGGTGGGTGAATAACTAAATGCGACTGCTTCTTCTTAGTGTTGAAAAATCAGTGCGTTATTGCTTCAAACTTAATCCTATTTATTCAAATTTATTGCTTATCTTAGCACAACGTAAATTACAACTATACAATTTGCTTTTTTGACAATAAATCAATTCTCATGCAATTTGTTTATTTGACAATAATTTTAATATCGTACAATTTTGTTCATTGAGCAAAAATTAAGTGCAACAAAAAAATTATATAATTATTCACGACGATATGGCTCGAATTTCATCCAAACAACATTGCAGTCAATGCACCTGGTATTTGTTTTGCATCTGTGGGTTCAAGTTGAAATGTTTCGGCGACATTGTTCGTGACGTATTGGTATTCTATACATAACCCTATATACATACACTCGTGATCACTAGGATGAGGCCATACATTTTGCAATCGATTTTCACTTTTTATACCTGTTTGAAATTTTGTACCCCCAAACTTTTACTACCTGTGAACAGGTAAATATTTTCTCAACAGGAAGTCACAAAATTAAAGGGTGAATAAGAAACGACCGTTGGAATAATGTATAATAGATACTTTCCGAATCAAAAAAAATTTCCAATTTCTAATTAAACACCTGTATTTTCTATCAAAATTACTTCTTATGTGGTTTTTGGGACACCCTTTAAATAGGAAGAAAGGTATGCAGTTTTTTACCGGAACAACCATCGCTGTACTACATTTTTGCCAGCACAAAAATAAAGTGAAAAAGAACTAAATTTACATAACATTGTGCAGATTGAATATTTGAATGTAAAAGGAAAAACAATCGTCTTCTTGCCGAAATGTTTTCAGATTGGATAAGCCTCTTACAATAGGTTGAACGTTTCTTATCCTGTTGTACCATGAAAACGAAAAAAATCTTAGAAAGCGATTTGAAAACTTAACTTGCAAAAGTATATGCAAATACTATTTAATTTTTATTCTGAGTTGTAGGTGGTCAACAAATGTACTCAATTTTATTCAAATTTTATTTCTGGGTAATTCGTAAAAAGTTTTGACAATGGAGTCCTCAAATTGTCAGCGAAGCCGTTACTTTAACATTTCAGTGATCTAATTCATTTATACGTTCCTCAAACATAGGCTTGATACAGTTAAATTAATATTTAGTAGATTCGGTTGCAGAAAAAGAAAAGAATCGAAAACGTAAATAATTTCAATTTTGGTCATTAATTTTAGAAAAAAAGAAAGAATCTGTTAAATAATTTTATTGAAACACTAAGAGTTTTTAGTTAAATGTCTGAATAATAACTCTTCAAAATTGTAAGATACATGTCGTTTTAAGCTGTTCCACTTGTAACAAACAAGTACAAATAAACTTTGATTGTAGAATAACATAAGAGAATGATGTGACAGTAAAAGTAATTTTGTCGTAAGGATACATGCATACTCTTTTGTCATCAAAATTTGAAATAGTTGTATAGACTACATTCCAAAGGAACAGAGCATTTAGACAAAGAACTAGTCAATTCTACTATTTGTAAGTTCGTTCTCATAGAATTCCTCAGTTTTCCAAGAAAGTGTAAGCGCCTCAATGATAAAGTGCCTACAGTACCAGCACCCACGTCAATGCCTAGTACCTGCACCCTGATGCAAGTGTAAGCCGAACATTCACAGAGGTAGTACTTTGAGGTGACGTTATCACTTTCACTACCATCGCAGGATGTTGTATCACTTATGCCCAGCATATGCAAGTGCTTAGCAAAAGCACAGGAAAGCCGGTGAGCTCTTAGAGATGTCGGGAAGCAATCGTTTGGTCTGGCGGCAACCTAGAGAGTCATGCCATCTGCAGTTATGCTCATTCGAAACCCAACTGTCAATGGAAAACCTAAGCGAAGACGCAGGCATACCTAACGTAGTTTCCAGTATCTTCTGAGCCTTGGCTAGCAAATTCATCGGCGGTTTCATTTCCTATGATCCCATTGAGGCCTGTGACCCAGACAAACCTTCCGACTGCGTCAAGCCTGTAGCCAGGATTTTGTTTCGGGGGGGCTTGTTCAATTGCGAAGAAGTAATTCTGTATACAAAAATTAAAAAACTACATGAATCTTTTGTTTTTGCTTGTATTTTTTTTATAAATTAAATTTAATAAATAATAATTTTTTTAGTATTGTTTTTTACAGCAATAAACGCCTTGTTTTTTTTTTAGACACAATATCGGTCACTTCATCTGGATCCATATGTATACCTGAGTGAACAGACAGCATTGCAAGTGCGCTAAGTGTTGGATGACCCATGACGCGTCGGGATACTGTTTTGATCCTTTTCGTCGTTGAAAAGGTTCTTTCAACGCTAGTTGCTGTAACAGGTAGTGTGGACAAAATTTTAAGCAAGTAGCTTATACTCCTGAAGTAGGTCTTGTCACATATATGTATCTAGTAGTTTCTGAACATCGGTAGAGGGATCAATCGATGAAATTTTTTCGCACCAGAGTATGTACTTCGCTTTAACAGCTCATTTCCATTCTCTCGATTAACGGCAGCAAAACCTGAAAGCAGAGCTTGAAATGATGGTAGAACATCCTAGTTGACCATAAATCTCTCAGTAAGATTTTGTATTAGAGAATCTAGACAGGGAATAAGTATAGAAACTCTAAAATAATCTTCAGGACATGATGTTTCTGGATTGGAGCATGTTGTTTATTTCAAAGAAATCCTCAGAGATGTTAGGATAACTTCAAATAAATCCACGGCAAGTTGTGATGCATTTTCTCTTATGTTTTTAAGAGATTTTAAGACTTGTTTTGTGTGATTTATTGCAAACACGAAATTCAAAGATTCATTTTGTAGGAACATTGATAAGGGTAGCGTTAAACTAAAAAATTTTCCCGCTACAATGAGCCCCTCTAGCCCCCCCTGGCAACGTGCCTGGACTGCGTTCAGTGAAGTCTTGTCTTCTCGAACTACAATAGCTTGGAAATAGTAAGAGTTCAGCAAGGCTCTAAGTGCAGCTAGGCTTCGCCCCTCAACCGATTCTGCACTACATGTATATGTATGTAGTTCGTTGCCATTAGGATTGCATATAAAAGGTTTTCCAATAGGGACTTGACAACTTTGAATTTAATTTGTGAATGCACTCTTTCACTGATCATCAAACTGTCACTGTCAATTTATTCAGTAAAGTCAACATTTTCATCATGGTAAAGTACACGAACGAGCAACGTCTACAAATTATAAAAAATTTTCTACCGAAATTCGGAGTCGGTGACTGCAACTTTAAGAGCGTTAACGCCAATTTTCAGTCGTAATTCTCGCCCTAGTAAACAGGCAATAACAAGTTTAGTGCAAAAATTTGAGTCTACATATTCGTTGTGTGATGTTTCCGTGTCAGTGAGATAACGGGTTGGTCGAAGTGTCGAAAATATTGCTGCCGTTCAGGCGTCCGTAGCAAACGATCCAAATCAGTCAATTCCACGGCGTTCTCAAGAATTGGGCATCACTCAGACCACATTATGGCGTGTTTTGCGTAAGGATCTGGGTTTACATCCATAGAAGATCAAGCTGACTCAAGAATTGAAGCCGATGGACCATTTGAAGCGACGTACGTTCTCCGATTGGGTTCTGGAGAAGATGCGCCAAGATGATGAATTTCATCGCAAAATCATCTTCAGTGACGAAGCTCATTTTTGGCTCAATGGGTTCGTCAATAAGCAAAATATGCGTTATTGGTCGGGTGAAAATCCACATGTGCTTCATGAATCACCACTTCATCCACAAAAAATAACTGTTTGGTGCGGTTTGCATGCCGGTGGCGTTATTAGGCCATATTTTTTGTCGACGATATTGTCGTCACGTTACTGTGAATGGTCAGCGTTATCGCGCCATGATCACCGATTATTTTTGGCCCGAATTGGAAGATATGAACTTGGACGACATGTGGTTTCAAAAGGATGATGCCAGAAGCGACACAGCACACGCTACAATCGATTTATTGAAGAGTAAGTATGGTGAGCGTTTTATCTCAAGAAATGGGCCAGTCGATTGGCCCGCTTGACTATTTTCTGTGAGGCTACGTTAAGTCATTGGTTTATGCCAATACGCCGACGACGTTGGAAGAGCTCAGAGCTAACATTGAACGCGAAATAGCGGCCGTTTCGGCCGAAATGTGTTATCGAGTCGTTGAAAATTGGGTCCAACGAATCGACCGCTGTAAACGTGCCCGCGGTGGCCATGTGAACGAAGTCGAGTTCCATTCATAAATGTTTTGATTGTACTTCAAGCCGATAGTAAAGTTTTTGAAATATCTCAAATGGTTTGTGTTTTATTTTAACAAAAAGTTGTCAAGTCCTTATTGGAAAACCCTATATTTCAGGTTGAGTGTTTAAGAATTTACTAAGGCAAGCTTTGAGGAAAAATTTGTAGACAAACCCATCTACTTCCTTAAAATTTTGTATGCCATTTATCTAAAAAAACACTTAAGATTAAAAGTCGGACGATAGCAATAAGACGGCTATTCACGCCCTCATAGCCACAGTGGCTAAAAACACTCCCCAGCAGCATCATCAAATAGGTACAAGTAATTAAGGGAAAATGCATACTTTTATGAGATCCACTTTCTTCCAATGCATTCGAGTTTTAATAACATTCGATGCCGTTCAATAGCATTTAGTGTGCACACCTCTGAAAGTACATATCCATACGGCGTACATGTATTCGAAACTTATCACCGACAAGCTAATTTTGTAACACAAAAACTCACTTATCATGAGACACGACTTGTCTATTTCCAGACAAAATTTCAAACGAAGATGCTAGTACTTATTGTCTTTAACGCACCATAAGCTTGGCAACAAAGTGAACGTTAAAATTTTTAAAACGACGCCTTTAATGAGTTGGCTGCAAAATGTGCGTGTCGTTGCCCATTTTAAGTTATCATCCTGCTTTTAACTTTCCAACCAAAGCGAGGACTACAAAACCAAGAAGAAATAAAAAAAAATGACAACTTCCCACCGAATCCTCTTTACCAACTGTTGTTTACATTTCTCTTCCCCCACAAAACCATACGGCAACCATTTGTCTATTTTTTCGTCCTAGAAGTCTACCCTCAGCCTCATGCTTGCATGGCATTTGCGGTGTTGCGTAACCGCATCAAAAAATACGGCGAAAACTTTTTTGGCAAAATAAAACTGAAACAATAGACTAAGTGGGAGAGAAACAAAATAACAAAAAGGATACAACCAATAGACAGAACAACATTTTGCTACAACATCAACTGAATGTGTAATGAAAAGTAATATCCTGCTCCTGCCTGCCGTATGTTGTTCGTACTTTGCTTTGTTATGCTTGAACTTTAACGGATTTTTCTGTTTTTCTCTTAGAGGGGTTTAGAGTGGGCAAGGCTGTGTGGGTGAACTTTTCTCAACTAAGTGGATTTCATTTCACTTTTAATTATCCTTTAGCAACTCTGAGATATGAGTAATTTAACTGCTATTGTCCAGGGTTGGAACACCTGTAAGTGAGATTTTTTGGGTAAACCCCTTTCCCGGCATACAGAAGAAATCATGTAAAAAAAGGGGTTGGTATCTGTTGGAAAAACATTTGCGATTGCGACTGCCACTCAAATTTATCTGTATCCTTTGTACTGAATAATTAAACGTTGGACTAACCCTTGCATGTAAACGTCGGTATTTTGATTACACACAACAGACTATGGGGGTTCTGAACAGATGCAAGCAAGATTGAGGCAACTTTGGGATGCAAAGTTTTACAACATAAAATGAAATGCTTCCAAAAGTATTTCATATTTATGGTCTCCTTTGTGTTTATTCATCTATTGGATATTCCTATGTAAGGGGAAGAAAGGATTATATTGATAATATGAAGACACAATCTTCTTCAACGCCGATGAAGAAATTCATCTACTACTCGTAGTTTGTCTGCCTGAAAAAAGAAAAGCTTATATACATATTCGTATGTAAGCATTTGGAGTAAAATCCAAATGGTCAGCACTTCTTACAAGAGTAAATTGAAGAGAAAGTTATGATATTGAGTACGCAAGAAGATTTAAAGAAGAGACATTTGCTGAATATCCAAACGGATGTGATAGAATAAAGAAGGTAAGCTATTTAACTTATATCCTCTATCTCATTGTATGTCAACCGTCTACTAAGCTAAGGTACCATATGCGGATTATGACAACCCGCCTAAGCTCGTGCCAACTTTCCCCTAACTGCCGTGACCACACTTCCACTGATCGACGCCATAGGGTGACCAGATAAGAACGTTAAAAAAAAAAACAATTTAAATAAAACAACAACGGTGTGAGATATAAAATTGATTCTAGCTTTATTTTGAAGCTACGCTCATGCCATTATGTGCGGAGTAGCCCATCATTCAAATGGCTGCCTCGCTTTCGCTGGCAGTGCTTCAAGCGGTCGGTCTAATTTTTGATGACTTGGTCCAATATGTGGGGCGTTATTCCGGCAATGGCGTGTTGAATGTTGGTCTCGAGCTCGTCCAAAGTGGTTGGTTTGTTAGCGTAGACTAAGGACTTGACGTAACCAGAGAGGAAATAATAGAATCGCATTATCGCGGCGGCTAATTTATTATGACCCAGTCGTCACAACTTCACAACTTCGAGCATTGCTTCGCGTTGGAAGATGCGCCACAAGGATGAGGCCACTACGAATATTTCGTTGCAGGAGTTTACACCAGCGATTTTCTTCAAAGTTTTGTTAAGAATAGTTAAAAAAAGGAACTCTTTTTATTTAATTAAAAAAAAAGGGTTTCCAAAAGACTTTGACAGCTACAGAAAGAGGAAAAATATATGCTTTCAATGAGTTAAGACTCTCAGGCCGAGAAATTGCAAGGAGGCTTAATAGAAGTAAGACTGTTGTAAACAGTTATCTTGCGGATCCACAACACTATGGGAAAAATCAAAAAGGACGCAAAGCAGAAGCAACAACATTGCGAGAAAAGCGGTTAATTCTACACGCGCCTCAAATTCTACACTACCAGCGACTAAAACAAGGTCCAACAGCGGGGTATCAGCCAGCTTAGCAACGGTCCGAAGGATAAGCCGAAAAAGTGGTGCTATACAGAGGAGAAAACTTAAAAAGAAACCTGTTTTGAGGCAAGTACACAAGGTGCATCGAATGAATTTAGCAGGAGAGCATGTCGCTTGGAACAGTGAATGGAAACGAGTTGTCTTTTTGAATGAAAAAAAATTTAACCTTGACGGCCCCGATGCTTACAACTTTTATTTCCTTGACCTAAGAAAGGAGGAGCTTAGTTTGGCAAGACATCAGCCGTACATCAGGTGTAATGGTGTAGGGAGCTATTACCTACTATGGCACAATCGAGTTGAATTTTTTGTCCACAACAACGAACGGAAAAAACTACAAATGTTTGCTGGAACGGTCATTTCCAAAAGTGAAAAACATTTTCGGACCCTTGCCTGGGTTGTTAGAAGTTGGATTCAATCAGAAGACGTGGAACTTTTGTCATGACCGCCCTATTCACCGGACTTAAACATAATCGAAAATGTTTGGCCATGATTATCTCGTAAAGTGTATGAAGGCGGCTGACAATTTGAAGACAAGGACACTTTAATCGAAGCTATTCGTGATGCCTGGGCCCAAATTTCTCTTGATTATTTAAAAAAAACTGTATGATTCTATTCCAAACCGTCTTATAGAGGTCATATCGAAAAATGGCGGGCATACTCATTTTTAATGTAGAAAAACGTAATAAATAAATGTTTTAAAACCATAAAATGTAAACACTTTATTCATTTTTTCCTTTCTTTCGAAGATTTTCCATGTGGCCTCATCCTAGTGGCGCATGTTTTTATACGCTTTTCAAGAAGTTCATTGTTTGATCTTGGGAAATTCCAACGGTCGTTTCTTATTTACCCTTTAATTTTATGACTTCCTGTTGAGAAAATATGTACCAGTTCACAGGAGCAAAAGTTTGAGAGTATAAAATTTCAAACAGGTATAAAGAGTGAAAATCGATTGCAAAATGTATGGCCGTATCCTAGGATCGCCTATGTATAATTGATTTGTAATCGAAGCAAAGTCCTCTCAATATAGAATCTACCACAGTAAACTGATGCACAATATAGCAGAAAAAACTTCCTAAAAAAGATAAATTTAATGTTTAAAATCAGAAAGGAGCTACTTAATTTGAATTTCATTCCACACCTTCCAGATCTACCTATCTTGTGCAACGTTTGGAACATGAAGATTCGAGAGGATATAATTCACCTTCTTTCAATATCTCCAGTTTTAACAGAAATTAGGAACAGATTCTTTAATTCGCATACTGTAGAACCAGATGCAGCAATTACAATCTTGAATGAAGATCGTGCGTAGGACTTACTTTACAACTACTGTATAAATGCACTTCGTTATAGAAAATGTATTGTTGATGAAGATTTTTAAGATTTGAAAAATATCTATGTAATTTCTTTTGTATAAATTTGTACATAAAATATTGTCAGTCTGGTAGACGGCCATAGGCCAAACAACAATATTCTTAAATTCTTAATATATTGTTTTTCATATTTATGGATATTGATATTAAATATAAAGGAGCCAATATTTAAAGAAGGGAAACTCCTCATCAACATAAATAGCTGGTGTACATTTGAAGGATGTGATGCTGTGCTCCCGATGGAACCACAAGAGTCTGATTTCCTATGAGCAGGTTAAAGAAAATAAAATGGTAAATACGAGTACTGATCGTTATTGTACTTAACTTGACTTTTTGAATAAAGAAATTCAGCGCAAACGCCCATCTTTGGCCAACAGAGAGGGCATAGTCTTTCTTCACGACAACGCACCATATACTTCTGATATTGGACCTTTGGATTACCACTTAGTCTGATCTCGCCTTCTAAAGCCAGAACTTAATTTCCAACTGATTGAATATGCTTCCAAATTTCTGACAGAGCAATTTTGTAAAAAATCGAAAAAAGACATATTGTTTTCTTTGTAATTTGAGAGAGTTTTAACATGTTTTTATCGGCCTCTTACTCAGAGGCGAGTGACACCTCTGTCATGCAATTTCTTATTTTTCTATCATTAAAACCTATCAGCCATAAAATCAGATCTGAGACTCCCTGTATTTACGAAATCGTAGTTACATACTCGTAGTTGACGGTTCTAAAATGTTTACTATTCCTTGAACAACTCACAAATTGTCACCTGACTTTTTTCTAATTTGCATAGTTAATTGATTTCGATTAGTAGTGCAAAAATTTCGAAAGAGTTCTCTGGTTTTAAGAACGAATTAATTGTATTTTATGTAGATTCTTTTCTTAATAACTTAAAAAGTCATAACTGGATATTGGTAAAAAAAATGTACATATACGGTCACACACATACACACCGTACAGCACCAGTTTTTAGAATAGTGCAGCAGTGTCTCCCTGCTTGTTGTACGAGACGACTAAATGAGGACCGCAGAGAAGAAGGATGGGACTTGAAAGGTATCAAGAACCTGATTAACTCTTTGTAACATAGCTTATGCGCTTATGTGCTGCTCCCCACCCGCTCAAGGTGGCTACGTGGGATACAGTAAAAAAAAATGGCGAGATCCAGACGTACCCCCCACACCGTGAAAGCAGAGTCATATGATCATATGAACGTATGTGGGCCTAGCAAACTCTCCACATTATCTACTGGAGGATGCCTACGAGTTTGGGCGTTAAAACCGATCCCGGTAAGGTTTAACTAATATATACCGGAAATAATGAGTAAATTTTTGATAACTGTGGGCTGACGTTTTCAATATTCTGTAATCCTAGTAAGTCACAGTGAAATCTGACTGAAACAACTTACGGGCTAATGCTGCAGACGCCCCCGTCAGAATAAACTATGGCTGGCCTCAAAGAATGCTCAATGTCCGTCACCGTTAAGTTGGTGGTTTAGGTGCAGATGTAATATACGTATTCAGCACCGATCTGGCACTCAACACATTACATCCCGTAGTGACTACACATCCGAACATTGATAACTGCTTTGAGTGGGGACCCTAAAGATATGAATTTAAACAAAACAAACTCTAATCTAAAAACCAACGGAGACGCAAAAAATAGCGCAGTAAAGGAGAATCAGGAGATCTCTTTCCAGAGATCCTCCAGAATACCGAGATCTCCTTCTACTGGAATTCCAGGCAGACATGTTGATACAGCAGTAACAGCCCATATTTGTGAGAAGGAACCCCAAAAATCTGCATTTCGTAAGCTAGGCGAACAGACCAGCGAGCTCGTCGAAATGCTTGAGGATGAAAAAAGGCGCTCTATTCATCAACCCATGAGGGACAGTATTGAGAGCATAAGAGTCTTGTATGAACTAACGGCGATCCAGCTGCGGGACGAGAAAGCCAAGGAAGTAATCAGAAAGAATATTTATATTATAATATTTTGAGACAGACTGCTAAAGATGAGGGAGCGAACATAACCCTGGCCAACGAACCATATAAAACCCTTAACAGTAATGTCAAGATATGCGTCCAAACAAAGCTAGCAGCAATATGGACATGCAGCAAACAGACATCCCAAGAAACCTAAACTTATGGATATGGTTTTGCCCGCAGAAAAATCAATGACATACACTTTTACAGCTGTAATGCCCGACCAAGCTGGACATGTCGATATCACTTTCCCTAGCAACTCCCTGCTGCCAAAATCAAAATGGAAAGTCAGCTAGGAACATAATGAAACTAAAACACTCAAGGCAACGTGCCTATATGCTCGTCGGAGTTTGCAGCGATCTAGAAGAAGGCCAGATTTTCAAGAAAACCTTGAAAACTTGGACCCGACGGAATTCCAAATAAGGTCGTAAAAGCAGGTGTCCGGAAAAGACCAGACATGTTCATAGCAACATACCATAGATGTCTAAAGGAAGGAATTTTTCCTGACCCATGGAAAAAATAAGCCACTAGGTGAACTATCTCCATATCGGTCAATATGTCCTCTAGATACCCTGGGCAAAATTCTATGACGTATCATTTACGAAACACTATTTTCGGTAGCTGAGGAAAAAAGAGCTTTATCAAATCACCAATTCGGTTTTTGAAAATCGCGGTCTACCATAGATTTCATAAAAGCGGTAGTAGACATTGTGTCTTAGGTAATAGAAGGGGGAAGATAGCGATAAAGCACTAAGGAATATTGCGCAGTGGTAACACTTAATGTTAAAAGTGCATTTAACTCCGTAAGCTGGTTATCCATAACAAGAGCACTTTCTGGAAATACACCATGCTATTTACTTAAGGAACTAAGAAGCTACCTCAACAATAGGCAGCTACAATAGCAATAAGAAGATTGTATCAAATATTACAGCGTCTCTGCAGGAGTACCACAGGGATTAGTACTACGACCGTTATTATAGAATATTATGTACGACCGAGTAGGAAGAAGAAGAAACGCACCAAGTTCACAGTCCCTCGTCGACCATATGTTCGGTGTGTTTATAACCGGTGTGTAAAGAACTCCGCCGAATCGAACAGCTACGACGTGCTGAAATAGCAAGGACCCAGGAGATAACAAAGATGCTGACCAGACCCGTGAAGTAATACCTCAAGGGAGTACTGGGGGGGAGAGTGGATGAAGTGCGCTGGGCGTGGTTTAGCACGTAGGCATTCTCCTGACATTGGAATATTCAGCGCTACGAATCGTGCATGCTAGTGACTAAGGCTACTAGTATCTTTCGAAGATTACACGCCCTAATGCGCAACCATAGAAAAAACTCACACACACAAACTGCACACATCCAACAACGCTTTAAACGCCTCTGTGAGGAGACCGACCCATGGGGTTCGGCAAACAGAATGGTAATGGCAAAACTGCAAGGCTACAAAACGCCTCCAATAACATTCGTCTGCCGAATTGAACGTTTCCTCTTCAGAAGAAGTCTCAGTCTTTGCACCCATAAAACCACTTGATTTTTGTCATCCGATTCGACCGGTTTGTTTTTGGTTCCCTCTGTTAACATCCAATAATGCTGAAGGTAATAATAAAGCATCTTTTCCCCCAAATACTAGCTACTATGTGTAATATTGTAAGAAAAGTCAGTGCAATGGACATTCCACTAATTATCCAGGAGGATCTGATCCAGGCATGCAACAAGATAAGCGAAAACAATGCGCCCGTACCAGACGCCATCCCGAAGAAGACAATAAAAGCGACTATAAAAAAGAGGCCAGCCCTGTTTTTGATGACAATGAAGAAGTGCCTCGAAGAAGGAACGTTTTCGAAAAATGGAAAGTGCAACACTTTGTCCTACTACCAAAAGGAAAGAAACCTCCAGCAGAACCATCGTCCTATTGTTCAATATGCCTATTGGACATCATGGGAAAGATCCTCAAAAAGTAATCTATTTACAATACTTGTATAATAGATTACTCATAGTGGCAGAAGAAAAAGATGTCCTCTCACACTACCAATTTGGCGATCTACTGTTGATGTCATAAGAGCAGTAGTCGATATCGCAAAAGGTCCCATCGAAGGTGAAAGATGGTCCTACGGCAAAAGGCAGTAGTAACGCTGGACGCTAAAAATGCTTTTAACCTCGCGAACTGTCGTTTATTAGAACATCGCTCGCCAGGATGGATACATCATATTATTTGCTGCGTATAAAGGAGAGCTACGAGTGTTTCGGCAACAGGATATTGAGATATATTACAGATGAAGGTGAAAAATACTACAACGTCACTGCCGAAATTCCAAAGAGTTCGGTCTTAGGGCCCTTATTGTGGACAATCATGTACGACGTTTGTTTGGGAATATTTGTAATTTAATTAGTATACATTATCGATCGTTAATTGTTTATTTCATTAATTTATAAATCGTATCACACTATGAACTATATTGCTATCACTTGTAAATTCTCATTATTTTACTTTAATTGAACTAATATCGTATTTGCCAAACATTGCACACTTTACACTATCTTATTTTCAATCATTCCATAACTGAGCTTCTCTCATTAAATTTAATCCAATTTGATAATTTTGATTAAACTCATTCTCACTGTATAACAGTTTATGTCATACGAAGTTGAATTCAAATTGATTTTGATTTGGATCTTGACTATCTCACAATAAAGACCTCTGGTCGCTGGACTTGGTATTGTATCAATTTATTTAATTTTTGTTTTTTTATTTATCGGCGCAACTTAACTAGTGCAAGTTTATCTTTCGTCGCTTGTTTTTCGGAATTTGCACACATCGACTGCATCAATCATTCGTTCTTCATCTTCATCATATTTTGGATACCTGATTCGTAAAAATTCTCCAATTCACCAATATACCTTTCGTCGCTGTTTAGCAGAGATCGCGTTATTCTGGCTATTCCACATGCTACATTCCATGCAATAATTAAAAGTGTTCGATTAAATTGTGATTACAATTAATTTATCCTGTGAGGACAGTTAGGATCCAATTAGACTATGCATAAATTGTTCACATTTGAAAGCACGTGCTTTGAAGATTTTAATCATTTTTTAGTGGCGCTATCGTTATTGATTTTAATTAAAAAATTATATTTTGAACATTATTTACAATCAATAAATTTATTCAAACGGTGCATAATCATCATTATATTGTATTTTCCGCAAAATGACCCATAATCTTTCGGCTTTGCGCGCATATCGTGGTCATTTGAAAGGATCGCTAACAAGATTAGCAAATTACTCTGAAAAAATTACGAATCTCGTTAGTCTAGAAGCATTGCAAGTGCGCCTAGAAAAACTCAATGAACTATGAGATAAGTTTACGTCTACACAAGAACAGATTTACAATTTTGTTAATGATGATGGTTTCATCGATCCTGAAGCTGAGTTCGAAGATTTTGAATCAAAGTTCTTAGTCGTAAAATCTATTTTTCTTTCTTCAGCTCGCGAAAGAAGTAAGCTCCAACCATGTGTAGTTCCCACAAGTTCCGTTATTCAATCACCTGCTCTACAACAACGGCAAGCTGAACATGGCACAACACCCACCGCTACCACTGTTCCTACAGTTTCCGCGGTGCCCGAAACTGTTGCACCTTCCCTTCAACAAACTCAACGTCAGCATCAAACTAGTACATTATCACCTCAAAGTAACTTTCTTCCGAAAATTCATTTCGATCCATTCTCTGGTAATTATCGTGAGTGGCCCGCTTTCCATGACATGTATTTGAGTACAGTCCACAATCAAGATATTTTGTCTCCAACTCAAAAGTTCCACTTTTTGAGTTCCTGCCTTCGTGGAGAGGCGTTAAGCTTACTTAATCATATTCCAGTCTCTGATTCTACATATGATTTAGCTTGGGATAGACTAGTTAGAAGATACGACAGGCCACGATATCTTATCAACAGCATGTTAGAAACTTTTATGCAATTGCCGTCTACGTCATATCTCAACGTAAAATCCCTTCGTAAGATATCAGATGGTGCGGACGAGGTTCTAAGAGGTCTGGATTCATATAATTCGCTTGATAGGGACCCTTGGATGATTTACACCTTACTGTATAAAATAGATCCTGAAACTCGTCAAAATTGGTCAACTCATAGCATAGATATGGACTATCCTACCATTGGGGAATTCCTTGTATTTTTGGAACGTCGTTGTGAGGCCCCTGAGTCATGTAAATCGCTCGTTCATGATGGAAGCAGAAACAAGTCGGTAGCTATTCGGAGCATGCATGTGTCATCCATCATCGAATGTCCCAAATGTAACGACACTCATCGTCTCACACAGTGTAATGAATTTCTTTCAATGGCTGTAAATGCCAAACGTGATTTCGTCAAATCAAAGAGACTGTGTTTTAATTGCTTGCGGAGTGGACACAGTTCCAATCGGTGTCAATCGAAATTTCGGTGCAGAATTTGCAGCTCGCGTCACCACACCCAAGTGCATCTCGGTATGACTAATACAGAAACTACTAATTCTCAATCGGAAATACCCTCTTCGTCTCGTTCATCTTCACATTCCTCAAATCATCCATCATTGTCACAATCGAATCAATTCGTCACAAATCACTCGATCAAAGTAAATGCTCATCATTTTCAAACATTATTGCCTACCGCAATTGGCAAAGTAAAAGACATTTTCGGGAACTATCAACAAGTTCGCATTTTGATAGACTCTGGATCGCAGGTTTCGTTTGTTACCGAATCTTGTGTTCAGAGACTTGGTCTCAAACGAATAAATTCGCGAATACCCATCAGTGGAATCGGTTCCACGCCTGCAGGAACGTCCAAGGGCTTAGTATCGATGGCAATATCATCTCAGTTTGATACGCAGAGTATCTTTGTAAATACCTACATTTTATCTACCGTCACTTCTCCTTTGCCGACTCTTTTCATTGATGCCAGTGACTGGAAACATATAATCAATTTGAACTTAGCTGATCCGCTCTTCAATGAAACTAATCCAATCGACATTTTACTTGGAGCGGATAAAGTCTGGGACATATTACAAGAGGGGATCGTCAAAAGCACTCACGGTTATCCAATCGCACAGAAAACCATTTTTGGATGGATGCTCGCTGGTACATTGCCCAGAACTACGGAACAAACTATTCGGTCCCATCACACTCTCATCGATATCGACAAAACTTTACAAGCATTTTGGACTGTTGAGGAAGTCGATCCGAAATCGATTTCTTCAAAGGAAGATATACTAATTGAGGAACATTTTCTTCAAACGCACAGTCGCGATAAACAGGGAAAATATATAGTGAATCTTCCATTTAAAATCACCCCTCAATTCAATAATACCTTTGGTGGTGCATACTCGCGGTTAAAAGCAATGGAGAAAAAGTTCGCAAGTAATAAAAATCTGTCTCAATCTTATTCGCGCTTTATGCAGGAGTATTTAGACCTAGGACATATGTCTGAAATTCCCACAGACGAAATTTCAAAACCTAATGTCTTTTATTTACCCCATCACGCGGTGTTTAAGTCGGACAGTGCTGTAAGAAAACTTCGCGTCGTGTTCGATGGTTCCTTTAAAGATTCTGATGGCAATTCTCTGAATGAATCGCTTATGACCGGTCCTCCCCTTCAGCGTAATCTATTTTCTGTTTGTCTCAGATTTCGTAGACATCAATATGTTTTAAGCGCTGACATTGTCAAAATGTTTCGTCAAATTTGGGTGGCCAAAACCGACATTGACTACCAAAGGATTGTATGGAGAAAATCACCCGCAGATCCCTTGGATCACTTCCGTTTGTGCACAGTGACATATGGGACGTCGTGTGCCCCATATTTATCGGTTCGTGTGTTAGAACAGCTGGCAGAAGATTATAACGAAGAATTTCCCGTCGCGTCTGAAATTCTTCTTATTCAATACCTGAAGCCATGTTTAAAATTAAGTCTTTAGTCGAACTCTTATCTAAAGCCGGTCTACAGCTAAGCAAATGGCAAAGCAACTGTCCTGATCTCTTACAAAGTGAAAACCAACCTCTTAATGATGTTCCTTTTGAAAATGAATCGGATTCGTGCGTCAAGGTTCTTGGCTTATACTGGAATTCACAACTAGACTTCTTCTCGTACCGCTTTAATTTGGTTGCTAATGATCCTGTCACTAAAAGAAATATTCTCAAAGATATTGCGAGAATCTTCAATCCTCTCGGTCGATCCGTCGGTCGTACACTTGAAAATAATATTAAAAGAACTATAGTATAAAAAACTCGATTGGGGAAATGGATTTAAATTTGTAACAACGAACTTGTATTAAATTTTGCGTAAATAACGGATTTAATGATGCGCGAACTTTGGAAATGTTGGAAAAGTGTTTCGGCAACGATACTCTAAAGAAAACTGTCGTTTACCAGTGGCACAAGGGGATCAAAAGTGGTCGTGAGTCAATCGAAGATGTTGAACGCAGTGGCAGACCATCGATGATGGAGTAAAAGAAATGTTGATCAGTAACCGCAAATTAACCATCAGAGAGATAGCAGAGGACTTGAATATTGTCTATGGATCCATCCAAGACATTTTGGTTAATAATTTGGTTTCCGGCGTGTAGCAGCAAATTTGGTGATAAAAGACCTCAATTTCATGCAAAAAAGAGACCGTGTTGAGGTCGCAAAAGAGATGATTTACGAGGCTGAATCCGATCCCACATTCCTCAAAATGATCATTACTGGAGACGAGACGTGGGTTAATGAGTACGACACGCAATCCAGACATCAGGCAAGTGAATGGCGTTCACCAAATGAGCCGAGACCGAAAAAACCACGTCGTTTTCAATCAAAAAAGAAGGCAATGCTCACGGTTTTCATGGATTACAACGGTGTAGTGCATCATGAATTTTTGCCAGAAGGCCAGACAGTAAACAAAGAGTTTTATTTCGGCGTTATGAGACGTTTGCGTCAAGTAATTCGCCGAAAGAGACCAGAATTGTGGACAGAAAACTCGTGGATTTTGCACCATGATAACTTCTGAATAAATTGGGAACTTTTTGATCAAGGGGTATAACAGAAGAGCCTTAAGCCAACACGATGCCAATGGAATCAAGAGTATTAAAATTGAAAAAAGGCAGCGTCAATAGCTATGTGCCAAGCTCGCTGAGATAATACAAGGAAGGGCAGATGGACATATAAACTTATACCGGCAATCCATGCCTGGATAGAATACAAACATGGACATTACAACTACAACCTCGCGCAGTTCCTCTCTAGCCATATTATTCGTAAGTATCTCCACAGTTTTGGGCAGGACAGTTCACCATTCTGTCCCGAATGCTCAAATGAAGATGCAGATATGGAGCACGCAGTATTTTATTTCCCACTCTTCAAGTCATGGAGAACTACTCTGCCCCTACTCGTTAATCCTCGATCATATTTTGCAGTCGGAGAAGAAGTGGGCGGAAATATATATTATGCGAAATTAACTGCGGC
This sequence comes from Volucella bombylans, assembly GCA_949129095.1. NCBI lineage: Eukaryota > Metazoa > Arthropoda > Insecta > Diptera > Syrphidae > Volucella > Volucella bombylans. The sequence goes on from OX422140.1 coordinate 323,815,250, forward strand.
GAATAGAAAGGCTAAGAGAAGCAACAGGAGAAGCCTCAGAAGCTACAGAAACCTCAGAAGCAAGTGACACAAATAGCTTGATTTGCTTACCAGCTCCGCGAAGTAATACCTAACGGCAGTCCCGCGGGTAAAGATATCACAAAATTTCCATTTTCGAGGTGAACGCAAGAACTTCCCTACCAGGATAGTGATAGCAAGCAACTACAGCATCAAAGTTTTCGATCCATTATACATATAAAATATCATCTTCATAAGCGGTATCACTTTTTTCTGGTACACCATACCTGCAAAAGATAAGCCAAATAAATGCTCTATTCACTCTGGCAAAAGTTTTTTCCAAAATACATGAACAACAGCTAAAGACCCAATATGTATCGACAGCTACCCACTACCAAGAATTGACGACACTTTGGATACGCTTTCTGCAGCAAATTATTTTCAACACTTGACCTGAAGAGTGCCTTTGGAAGTGGAATTTGGCAATTTACAGTGATGCCGTTTGGGCTGTCCAACGCTCCGGCGATCTTCGACCAGAACGTAATATTGCAAGCCGTCACATGAAGAATCTGCCTAGTGCATCTGGACGACATTATCGTCATAGGCAGACAATGATAGCGAACCAATATTGGCCTAGAAGCAACATAAGGAAAGACCAAGCTTGCAAAAGATATCAGACCGGAGCCAAACTATGAATATTGAGCACAGTGGGACTTGCTTTGTGTGCTAGATGGTTTGCTAAAGAGAAAATGGGAAAGCGTAGATGGAACAACGTCTCATATGCAGACGTCCGGAAGAAGTGTTCCATAAAATACATGATGGAACCTCACGAGAAATTGAGAATTAACAGGAACTTGGGACATGGGAGACGGTAGTCGACGGTAAGGGAGCGCTTCTATTGGCTAGGTGCAGAACAAGATATCGATAATTGGTGCAAAAAGTACATAACGAGTGCGGCTACCAAGGCTCCATATGTAAAGCCACATGGAAAAATGCAACAACACCAACAACCATTGGCAACGCTGGTACACCCAGATGATCATACATTATTTCAGTAAGTGTTAGCAATCCCAAATCAAGAGGCTAAGACAGTAGCAAATGGATCTACACTCTGATCAAGGACGAAAATTTGAATCAAAAGTCTTCCAGGAAGTGTGGCAATATCCTGGAATAAGAAAGACAAGGACATTACACTTTCAATTCGATGGAATAATCGAGCGATTCAATAGGACCTTGCATGAGAGGTCAGCAACTATGTATGTGGGTGACCTATATTTGTAATAAACAAATGATTCTGTACGTCAACGTGTTAAAGCTTTTAGCTTCGATTCGTTAAATGTTCCTTCACTTTTGCTCACTTATGAAAATTTGATAACTGCCCTCAAATTTTGCTTAAGTTACCAAACGCAATTATGGGAACTTTACACTTAAGTGAATAGTAGTTGACCCTTTATACACCCTAGAAAATATTAAACTAGCGAGGAATCGCTTCACCGTGGGAATGGAGGGAAAACGAAAGATGTGCATGTCGATAGAATGAGTCTGTCATCGAGCCGCTAGGCTTACTCGTAAATATTGTTTTTTGTTTTGTTTTTTCTAAATGTATGAATTCAATTGCAGAATATTTTAAGTTTAATTCAATGGAATTAAAGCACCCATAGGTTCGGGAAGGTGCTAAAATAAATGACACCTATGTAAGTTTATAAAGTAAATTTAAATTGTACGGTTTGTTAACATTTGTAATCTAACAACATTATACTCGCAGAAAATAAAATCACATAGTTAAAGTTATTTGGAAATAAAGGCCCCATTTATTCCCAATGACTTTTTTGCAAGAGAATAAAGCTACTGTAGCTTTATTGCCTCTTTTTTGAATGTTAGGTTTCCAGTTTAGTTTCCTGTCAAAAATGTAAAAAATGATGTATGAGAAAAGACTAAACTGGTACCGTTTATTGAGCGACGGTCTATAATTGGAAAATTTGTATTTCCTAGAATAGAGGACAAGATCAGTTTTATGGGGGTTTACTCCCAATCCACAGCGATCTGCCAACGGGTTAATCTAAATCTGTTGAGATTTTTTAATGGTATTAAGATGCTTACCTGCGACGGCTATAGCAACGTCATCCGCATAAGCAATCACCCTGCTATCACCCGTTTCCACGTATATCAGCAGTTCATTAACCACTAAGTTCCAGAGAAGGGTAGAGGGGACACCACCTTGCGGCGCACCCCTGTTGACACATCTTTTAGCAGAAGCCCCACGCAGTTTGAAGTTGATTATCCTGCTATTTAGCATAAGACTGATCAACTCCCCAAGTCAGCCGTCTACCTGTAAAGTTGACGTTGTTAAAGGCATCCTCTAACCATTGTGTACTTTCTATATTGTAGCGATCGTACGATGTGGCTTGTCAGTTATGCACAGCCATTTCCACAGACTTTCCTTTACAGTAGGCATGTTGAGCCGTTGACAAAAGCCTTGGATCAATTTTAGCTCGTATATGGATATTATTCAGTCCTTCTAGAGTTTTCAGAAGGAAAGATGATAGACTTATAGGTCTGAGGTCCTTTGGGACAACATGAGAACATTTTCCGGCTCTGGGAATAAAAACTACATTGACTTCTCTCCATGACAGTGGAATGTGGACCAGTTCTACACATCTACTCATGATATTCTCTAGCGTAGGCAAGATAATATCTGAGGACCTCTGTAGCCCGGCAGGTATTATACGGTCCGGACCAGCAGACTTATATGATTTGAAGCTATGCAGCGCCGAGCAGTTTGTCTCTTGTTATCAGACCATGAATTTAGCTGGTTAAAGTGATTGCTAAAAGTGATAAATATTTGGTTGGAATTGGATTGGATTATAATTTTTTGTTTTCTTTTGAACCCACGCAAACATTTTACAATATTATCTTTATTTCCAATCCCCCATTATTCACATATTGGGTGGTAGATCACACATTTCGTCCGATGAAGTCGATGATGAAGCTGGGTATATTAGCTTCACTTTAGCACCTCAATTACCTGGATCAGTAATGTAGTCATCTGGCACTGGCTGTATCGCACGGTTTTGAATCCTATCTAACAGGTGCAGAGATGTTTTAGGAGCACCTGACCAGATTATACTCCAATTTTGGGCGGATGAATATATTTACATATATATACAAGGCGTCCAAGAAAAAATGGATAAGCCTGAAACACCTCATAGGTGGGCTATCGTGCGATCAAAATAAAATACAAAAAAAATCGATCAAAATTAGTACATAAGTTATGTAATATTTTAAAAAAAAGTCAATTTGTTCACAAGACTTTACGTTTCTTAACACCACGGCATCAAAAAAATGAAGTCTATCGATTTTTTTACTTCACAGACTATTTCATTTGATACGCAGTAAATATTATCCATTCTTTCCTGGACACCCTGTATGTATTGAGGTCCGATCAGAGTGGGTGAAATATTTCTTACATCGCTTGAGGAAACCTAGATATTTCGCAGCATTTTTGACGATATCGAATATATGGTCATTCCAACGTAAGTTGTCACTGGCACAAATACCGATAATGGAAAGTTTTCCGATGTCGACGACGGTTAAAGTACTATTAATGGATTATGGCTGGGTATTTAAATTTCGCTTTAATGACAGCAGACAGCATTGAGTTTTGGAAGCAATAAATTCCACTCTGTTAATTTTTCCCCAATTGGTTATCTTGTTAATATCGGAGTTTAATGAGCTTAACATACGCTGCAGTTCCCATTCTACAGTCAAAGAGCAGGAACGTGAGTCCGGGAACGAATATGAAAAGCAGAGCTGACCATTTATCAGCGATTCCATGACCTTGGAAAGAAGGGACGTAAGTACAATGGTTCTGTAGGAAGAGAGAGAAAAAGATTCGCCTTTTTTTAGGGACGGGCTGGATAAATGCTACTTTGTATCTGATCGGAAAGAGTCCTAAAGAGTAGGATCGATGAAAAAGCTTACGCAATAATTTTGGCAGTGTGTTCACCTCTTCAGAAGAAGGAGAGATAAACCATATGGACCAGCGGATTTGTGAATGTTACGATCTTTAAGTACTCTTGCTACTACACGAGTGGGAAAGTGGATACGTCCCATTGAAAATTCAACGCACTCAAGTGTAGGCGGGGACAAAGCACAATCTGGAAGTGTTGAGCTGGCCGCAAAGTGTGCATCAAGCATATGGGCCTTGTCCAAATAGCTGACAGCTGGAATATTACTGTCTATGAGCGTTGGGATGGAGGATGAGGCAGAATTTCTAATGTTTTTGAGGAACGACAAAAATGTATACTACCTTTTGGACATTGTAGTATTTTTTTGCCTCAGTTTTTGATCGTATTGGAATTCCACTCGCTTAAGAAAAGAATTGCAGTCATTCCTAGCTCATTTTAACTTTTAGCTAATATGACACACTGGTCCGACGAGCCTATAGGGGATAGCACATTGACCTTGTATTTATCAGGGTCTACACGTGTAGGCTCATTTCTGCAGCGAAGATCAACACACCTTTCTTCCGGTGTTGTCTGTCCAGAATGACGAAGCCACCCAGAGTTATGTATACTGAAATCGCCCGTAATAACGATTTCAGTATGAGAATACAGGGATAAAATTCTTTGAATGGAGTCAGACAGCGCATCGAACTCGTTAAAGGTCGAGTTGCTGTCTAGTTTTGAGCTTCGCAGTAGTGCATAAATTGCTTAAGGAGATCTAATTTTACCACATAAAGTTGAGTTCCGGATTGGAACACGGATCACATTGTGCTGGAGTTTGGTAAGCTACATTACTACGCACATAAATGGCGAGAAGAATAATGGCACTAGTTCGTATCAAGGTAGCTTCAAATCAGAGTGATCTGGGAGGTATGGGCGGAGATCTACCTGTGTTTCACTAAGTTTCAAAACATCTGACCTATATTTGTAAACGTAGGCATACTCAGAAAAGTGATTAATTTTTAACCGCGTTTATTAGCTACGTACGCCCTGAATTCCCTAGTCATAATCATAAACGAACACCGACGATGCTAAGCAAGGCTGCGAAGTGAAAATTCTGACTTTTTTTTGCCGAATCAAAGTGTTGTAGGTGTTACGCCCTTACAGCAAAATGAAACAGTGCACCAACTTAATTCATACTTGCAACCCGCTATTCATCGGTTGTTATATGGGCTCAGTCATTGCCCGTATATTTTACATAATTTTCAAAGAAAGCTTTTGAGTTTAATATTAGAACAGATAATAAATAGATTTATTTTCTGTGATATTCGGCATAAATGTTGAAGCAATAATTTCCCTCTTACAGAAAGCTTCCTTTTGAGCGAAAACTCATCTAAATATTGTTCAACATAAAACAATATAGGTTTGTGTATCAGGATGCAAGTTGCAATTTTGTTCTTCTTTTTTTTAGTATTTATTATTGTATTACGCATATCATAGATTCGAACCGTATTAGAAAAAAAGCTTGAAAATATCAATAAGTATGGCAAGTAATGGCCTTTTTTAATTTTTAAAGATAGGTACTGTAGAATGTTTGTGTGGGTACAAATGATAGAACTTATTCTTTTCAATCCAAATCGTTTTATTCAATAAGTGGCTATGCTGCTCAGTAAAATATCCCTTGGCAAACAACAACAAAAACGAAAAGTGGCGATAATTAGGTCAGTAAATAAAGTGAGTATAAAAGTGAACATAGAGCTTAGGAATTCTGAAATCCAGGGAGCGCTGACAGAGGTTGTACAAATTTTTATTCCATGATGGTTGTTGACTTCGTATATTTAAGGATGTGTCCGTTGACTATTATTTTATATTTGTGTAAAGATGCATATGAGTTGCAAAAAGAAAAGAAAAAGAAATCTGGTTGAAGTCGTCATTTTCCCTTAAAACAAGGGAGCTGCAAATTGATGACGAGAAATCTTTCTTTAGTTATTTAAGGATGAATAAGGAAGCTTTTCAGTAGCTCCTTTTACTAATAAAAGATGATAGCGGAATTCAAAAGCAAAGAGGTAGTCACCGAAGAACTGAAAGTCGTAGAGCCGTCAAAAATTAACAATTAATTTAGTTTGTCTTGAAAACATTATGTTGAAATCACAAAATGTGAAGTAAAATTGTTTGTTATCTCAAATATCATGACTAAATAATTGGATAACCATACGTTTTTTATGAATAGAATAATTTATCGCTTCTTTTTTTTAACTCTAATAGATCCAAATTTTGAGACAGACAAAGTAAGGAAGCAGTATAAACCTATCGTTTTATTGATGGGTGAAATATAACCTTACACCGGATGTCCCTCCGATTTGGAATGGAAGATTCCTCGGGCTGGAGCGTTGGTGTTCATTCATTCTAAATTTCCTAGGTCAGTGTCACTGTACTAGAGTTCATCGTTAAGTGTCCTTCTCCAAACCCCGTTCGAAACAGCCACGAATATTTTCATCCACTTTCGCTAACGTCCACTCTTTTACACCATAAAGCAGGGATACCAAGGCTAGACATGTCTCCGTATAACTCACCTCTATAGATACTGTTAAATGCGGCCTTTCAATCGATAAAGAGGTTGTGCGTATCGATTTGGACTCATTGGATTTTTTCTAGGATCTGCCTTAACGTGAATTAGTCTATTGTGAACTTATCGGACCTAAGACCGCACTAGTAGGGGTCAATCAGATGTTTAGTGAACGTATTCAGATGTTCCTGTGGACCGTGCAAACGGTTTTAAGGTTCCATTCTTCACGTCTTGGAACTAAGTTGGTGCATATTTTACCGCTGCCCTAAATAGCCTACCAGGTAGGCCGTCCGATTCAGCAGCCTTGTTGATATTATAACTACGTGTGATTGTATGCAATTTTCATCACACCATGGGTTTCGTGGAGGTCGCCAGGTGAAACCCATCACATCAAATTCAGCGTTTCGGATGGCTTCCATCCTTCATATCGATGCCGCTGCTCTTCAGAACTTGACGTTGGTTACTGGCGGTTTGTTGCCATTACAGTCATTCAGCGTTAAATCTCCTCACAATATTTCTTCGTTGTAGTGGTATTTGAGATATCCGTAGACGTACATACCTTGGCTAGAACGAGGTGGTGGTCCGAGTCTATGGTCTGTACTCGGAAGTTTAGACATTTATAACACTTGAGGAGTGTCTTACGTCAACCGCAACATGATCAATTTGGGTAAGGGTTCGACGATCAGGTGACCTCTTCCGGGTGCTAACATTAGCGTAGTTCCGCTCAGCAAGTTAAATTTTCCACTCTTCTGAAATTCAGGTATAGTGTTTTTATTTTCTTTTGCTCATTGTTATACAGCGCTATTTTCATCCTATGTACTTGCTCTCGATATTGAAAGAAATCTTAAAAATGCAATGAAAGTATACATATGTTTATCCAATATTACTCGAAATAGAAAATTAAATTAAACGAAGAACAAATGCAAGCTGTTTGTTTCTCAAGAAAAAGAAAAGGTTGTTTTCTTCCTAATCCTCAAATAATTACTGCCAGACTTCCTTAAAATATTAAATATATGCGGACGCTTGGTGGCCGCACACCTTATGCACTTTTTGCACCAATTCTCGACATATTGTTTAGTGCCTAGCCAATAAAAACGTTCCCTTACCTTTTCCAATGTCTTGTTTATTATAATATAGATATGACTGTCCAGATAAATCAACCAAAAGAGAAAGTGCAAATGGATCGTATTAAAAAGATAGTGCGAAATTTGGGCAGAATGCATTTAGCATCGTTTATATTTACAAGTGAAAAAAAAACAAAGAACCGAATATTCGGCTTAGCGATAGTGGTGCATCTCGTCATATGACACTAAACATCAGAAGTGAAAGATCCTTCAATTAAAGAGATAATCACAGAGAACCATGGTCGAACGGTGGTGAAAGGTTCAGTTACAACGCGCTTAAAATAAACAACTCTGACATTTGTATAAAAACATTTTGTTCGTACCTAAACTGTCGACAAGTTTCAGTTCAGTTTTAAATGCATTTTATTTTCTTAACACTAACTCTTACATTCTAACAAAAAATGCTTAAATGCTAGCTTACAATTACTTAACAATCTTATGCTAACTTACTGGCCCACACAGGCACTTTAAGCTATTCTGAATACTTACGAGTATATCTATGTCTTTCGACTTCATTTATATTTTATTTAAGAATACTTATTTTCTATACTGAAGGCTAAGAAAAAAATTTGTTTACAAAAACTTAGCATATGACATTTTTTATTTTTTATAAAAGCTTAGTATCTAACTTAAGATAAACCTTAGCCTACCTAACCTAAACGCACAATACACACATAAACACACATAGCCATTATACACAATCATATACATATATCAGTATACACCTTTGTATACACTGATATATGTACGAGTATATGTTTCTTAAATACTAACCTAAACCTATGTAAGCTGGCCACCGCTATTCTAAACTGTCGACAAATTTGTTATCAGTTGCACAAATAGTTGACGAAGCTAATTCGGTTGTATTTGACAAGAAAAATGGCATTGATGGTTTTAAGTTTAAGGAAATAGAAGGAGGAATACATTGTTGCACCATTTGGATTGAGATCTCCGTTTAAATACATACTCGTAGTAATAAGGGTCGAACATTCATTGGATTTCATACATAGTGATCTATGTGGCCCTATGGGAAATATCTTCTGTCTATTGGCGGTGCTAAGTACTACTCGTATGTTTCCTACGAGTAAGTTTCATTGATAATTTCACTCGAAAAGCGAGAATATTTCTTAAAAATATTCCGCAAATGGAATGAAAAATAAAGGTCATACGTTTAGACAATTGATGCGAGTATTGAGGATTGCACTTTGAAACCTTTTGTAAACAATAGGGAATAATCCATCAAACAACCAATGTATGTATATACACCGCAACGGAATGGTGTGGCAGAGCATATGAATCGCGCTATAATCAAATGCGGAAAGTGCATGTTGCTAGATACTGGTGTGAAGAAGTCACCTGAGACTTGTTGAATTGCCTGTCATGGTACACGTTCCGAAAGATGTTGTTTGTGGGATATAGCGAGATAATAAAAGGTTTGCGTTGTATTGATACTGAAACCAAAAATGTCATCATTACCCGAGATATAGTTTTTATGGAAACCAAGCCAAAGGGAACTGATTGCAGTTTGAAATTAAATGAAGACGATTTCATTCCACTTGGGGACCAAAATGACATTTCAATTATATCACCAAAAAGCGAAGTTGAAACTGAGGAAGAAACCACCATAAACTTGAGCTTGATAACGCAAAAATAGACAATATTGCAGAAAAGTCATCACCGGGGGAAAAACATAAATTCGTTAACCTGCCTCTTTGTATTTTGCATGCAATAATTTGGAAAATAAGCCAAACTCAATCGAAGAAGCTTTGTCTAGATCGGATGCCCATCATTGGAAGGATGCGATGGAAAGCGAACTGAAATCGCTTTATAAAAATAGCACCTGAACGCTTACAAATTTGCCTGATGGGAGAAAAGCAATTTCAACAAAGTGGGTATTTAGCACCAAGAGAAATAATGAAGGTAACAATGTTCGGTATAAGATGAGTTTAGTTTTGTAGCTTAGGGTTGCTCGCAAAAATATGGAGTGGATTACACTGAAACCTATTCTCCGGAAGAGGATACACAACTATTAGATTTCTCATCGCGTTAGCAGAAAAACTGTATTTGAAAATTGCCCAGATGGACGCTATTACAGCTTTTCTTCAGGTTGATCTCGTGGAGGATTTTTATATCAAGCAGCCAGAGGGCAATCGGTTTGCTGATCCTAGTGTGTATCATGCGAAGTATTCACTATTAATTGTTGCAATTTATGTGGACGACATATTAACTTATTGGAAAAAGGCTGATTTTCGAAGAATCTTCATCTAAAGTATTTCATATGAAGGATATAGGAACAGCAAAAAGTTGCATAGGGCAAAATATCACCTATAACCAGGAACTTTTAGGGACCAGGGACTAAGAAATTTTAGACAAATATGGCATGTATGACTGCAAGTCCAGTCGACTCCAAGTGATCCAAACCAGAAGCTATTTATGAACATTGTTCAAGACGAAGCTTTTAAAAATATGTCATTTGAATCGGTTCCATATCAAGAAGCTGTGAGAAGTTTACTTCATATCTCACATGGTACTAGGCCCGATATAGCATTTACGGTTAATGATGTCAGCCGATTTAATACAAAGTACAAACGAGCTCATTGGATTCCCATTATTTCAAAGGTACAATAAACTATAATTTTTTTTATTCAGGATCCGAGAAGCTGACTCGGTTCGCAAATGCCGATTGGACCTCAGATGTGGACAAGAGACGTTCCAGCGCTGGGTATGTATTTACATTGTCGAGTGGTGCGATTTCCTGGGCTAGTAAAAGGCAACCAATAGTGGCCCTTTCAAGCAACTAGGACAAAGCTTTGATGAATCGATTAAATAGGAACTAGCCAAAATTATCTGCGATAACCAGAGTGCAATGGCTTTGGCAATGTGGGATTGTTTCCAAGCTAGATTCAAACACATAGATGTGCGCCATCACTACATAAGGGATCGAATTAATGGCGGATCCATTGAAATTCAATATGGTCCCACTAACGATACGGTTGCGGATAATCTAACCAAGGCCTTGCCAAAAATAAAACATAATTTTTGCAATAAACTAATGAACTTGTATTAAAATTTAAAAATAACTTGTATGAATCTTGATTGAGTTATATTTGAATTGAATTTATAAATCAAGATTAAATTTTAATAAGTGGGGATTTTAAAATTACTTTGTATGTAAACGCTACATTATGTTCCACAAGTATACACTTATTCTAGTTCTCATTCTTCTTATCTTATGTACTTATTGTTTTTTTTTTTTTTTTTTTTTAACTTCTGTTCTAAACTTCTGACTGAAGAAAATACTATAACGTGTTCTTCTTCTTTTTATTGCTCCGAGTCAGCGTAATTCTAACACATTGGAGGGGTATAAATATTGATGGAAACATCTGGCATACAGTGTTTGACAAAACTTAAGCATGAAAAATATCTGATTTGGGAAAAACTATATAAATTTGGAAAAATGAACAACAACTTTCTGCTTCTATTTTTATTTCAAACGTAATTTATTAGACTCAATTTACAATCAACAATGTTCTGTTAAGTGTTAACTTAATAAAACCGAATGTTAAAATAAATTGTAATTCATTAAAAATTATTTTTCAAAGTAATAAATTTTAATTGGAAACACGAAGTTTCGTTATAATGGTTATTCATAATGGAATAACCATTATTCTGCATAACTACGGCACAACGGCGATTCATGGATTCAATGAAGCTATCTATTGTATTATGTCCATGGGAATGTTTCGGGACGCGATTAGAGTTTAAATTCGTCAATGCATTCTCCAATCTACAATATCCCATAGATTCTCTGTGCAATCAAGTTTGTGCTGGCCACCTCATAACGGTAATATTAAACAAGTACTTCACAAGTTTAGTGGTATGTTTCGAATCGTTATCATATTGGAAAACCCATTTAAACGGTATATTCTTGTCAGCATGAGGAAGCATGACATTTTGGTGGATTTCCCGATACACGAAACGATCCATTACACCGTTTATTTTGTGAATTGGTTCTACTTCTTGACTGGAAAAACATTCCCAGCAAAATTTAGCTTCCACCATGCTTAATTGTTCTCTTAGTGAGCCGGGGATTTGATTTTGATTTGATTCGTCAGAGAAGAGCACATACCATATTTCCATTTCATCGCAGTCCAGTTGAAATACGAGTATGAATTTGCGAATTCCAGTATTGCAAGTCGATTATTTTTGAGAAATAAACAACTTTTTTATTGTTCGGTATGACGAAAACCCAATATCAACCGCTCTTCGCCGGATCGTCCTGCTATTTAACTTTAGTTCAGTTTTTATACAACTCGACGAAATGAATGGATCATTGTTTATTAGTTTAACGATGTCTCTATCTCCACAATTTGTTGTTTTTTGGGGTTCACCGACACTATGAATTCTACCAATATATCTCCGAACGCGGAATCGACTAATTATGCGAGAAATAACCGAGTGGCTTACAGGGAATTTAGCAGGACTAAATTTGGCTGATTCGCCGTTCTAAAAATCAGGTACGATGTACTCTTTTAGATGCGTCGAATATGTATTTATTGGACGCCATTTTATCGCTCTTTTTGTTTTAATTTTTATGACCGAATTACTGAGTTGATGACACGCTACTACTTGGTTATACATATGTCAAAATGCAGTTTAAGATATAAATAACAAGTTAATTATACCACTTTAAAAGGAAATATTATCAGTTTTCAGTTTTAAAGCATTTTATTTCCTTAATCACGAAATATTATCAATAACTAAAAATGTGAGTATTTTTCTCGATATATGGTGCTTGTGCTTTAGTTGTGACCAATTAGTTTAAAACTAAATTCGGATTAATTTTATCGTTTTCAAAATAATTTAAGAGTTAATAGTATATTTATAGTTTTGGATTTAAGTATATAATATACTTTCTTTCAAAGTTGAGGCAAGGTTCTTGCAAATGCTGATCATTTCGTTCTTAAGCTTTGTCCAACGCTGGAGAAGGAACACGTAGCAGAGCAAGAGCAATAGATTAATTTTAGATCAGACACTTCATTGGGAATAAATTTCATATTAGATAATTACTTTGCCTTAAAAAACACTTCCCAACACTTTCAAAAATATTTATAGACACCTTAGATCCAAGTCAATTCTTTCTTATTTTCAAATTTCTTCACATTCATATTTTAATATTTGCTGATAGCGTTAATTATATTTTTTATCAAAAACTTTTAGCCCAGATTTACAATGGATAAATTCGGAGTACCAAAAAAGATTAATCGTCACGTTCTCAAGGCTCTTTACCATATGAAAGATAGTGGTGTTGAAAGGCCAGAATTTTCAGAAATATACGAATTCGTCGAATATACGATGAGAAACAACGTACCAGTAAGAGATCTCCCGTCCGTATTGCGACAATCTCTTTACAATATGGCAGAATTAGGATTGGTCAACATAATGGGACCAAATTGCTTTTCAATAAATAGTACCGATGTTTCACCACCAAAATCGAAAATTGTGAAGGCAAATGTAATTTTTTTTTTAATTTGTCTGTTAACATGATAATTATTTTTTTTTAACAGGCTCACCATGATATGGGTGATACAAAATCTAAGAGAAATGCTACGCCTTTGCAACCAGAAGGAATGACGCCAAAACGGTATCGCTTCGGCAAGACGGCAAGTATAACGGTTCATAATTACGCCTTCTTAGCACCTGAATTGCAACAAAGACTTGACCTGAATGAGGATATAGGAAGGGCAATCTTTTGCAATACAAATTTTGATATGAATGATGAGGAAGCCAGAGAAAGTTCTTTAGATGCTGATGTGAAAGATAAATTTATAGAAGAATTATCTTCAGTTCAACCAAGCGAGTTATTAGAAAAGGGGAAGCAACTGGAAGAAAACCATGAAGAGTCCCAACAAGAAAATTTAAACAATGAAATTTCAAGCCCCGAATTGCTGTCCCCTTCACCTTCGATAGCGGAATCCAAAAGCAAAGAGGTAGTCACCGAAGAACTGAAAGTCGTAGAGCAGTCAAAAATTGACAATTAATTTAGTTTGTCTGGAAAACATTATGTTGAAATCACAAAATGTGAAGTAAAATTGTTTGTTATCTTAAATGTCATGACTAAATAATTGGATAACCATACGTTTTTTATGAATTGAATAATTTATCGCTTCTCATTTTTTTAAACTGTAATAGATCTGTCCAAATTTTGAGACAGAAAAGTAAGGAAGCAGTATAGACCTGTTTTATTGATGGGTGAAATATAACCTTACTCCGGTGTCCCTCCGATTTGGAATGGAAGATTCCTCGGGCTGGAGTGTGGATGTTCATTCATTCTACATTTCCTAACTCTCTTATGCGACTAATATGAGTTCTTCTGACCGGGTCAGTGTCACTGTACAGCTCTTAGAGTTCGTCGTTAAGTGTCCTTCTCCAAACCCCGTCAACGAAAACGTGCGTTCGAAACAGCCACGAAGCTGGCAACTGCTATTTGGCTACAGATTCAGCGGTTTGCGCCTCACTGCATCGCGAACGTGACGCAGAACCTCTCGGAAGGATTAGTTGGTGGGAGTAGTGCTGTGTTGGGCCTACTCATGATGAACCACGCCACTGAAGTCAAAAAAGACCGTCAACATGACTATAAAATTGCTTGATTTGTTTGGTCTACGGGATGTTGCATGCTTCCATTGCGATTACTGGAATTTGGTTTCTGGATCATACCCATATAAGAATCAGCAAGCTTTAAACAAAATTCGATGCAGTAACGTGTCAATCGCCCTGACGGCGACTGAGTGGTGTAAGATCATGAAAAAAACTGGGCGTCCGTAATACATAGATATGGTCCCGCCCCAAATTTTGTTTTTTTTGCCAATAAAAATTATGGTCCGATACTTTTTGCACAGACCTCTTATATCCCCTCTCTCGACAAGGCCTTATTACTCATTTGCATTCTAATGCCGAAGACACAGCGATTTACAACAGTAAGTCTTTGCTTGATTTCCAATAAGATGTCATTATCAGATGTCAGATTTAATAGCAGATCCGAGGTTTACAAAGTCCCTAACTACCTCAAAGTTATAGCTGTCTATTATGACGTTCTGTCCGATTCGTCGATGTTGTTTGTCCCGTTTGCCATCATTCTCGACTAAACCCATTTTTGCTGCTTCTGTTACTTGTTACTTGGGGATGCACCAGTGACAGCTCCCTGAGTTCTGCCTATGATATCAATGTCATCAACGCATGCAAGTAATTATATAAATTGTGGAGAATTGTGCCTCTGATTTTGACTTATCAGTATCGCATAATTTTCTCAAGTACGATGTGGAACAAGTTACATGACAGCACATCATCTTCTCTAAGCCCTTTTTCCGCATCACAGGTCTCGGAGAGATTGTTTCCAGACTGCGGAATATCAAATGTTCTCCATCGGCCTTGTAATAAATTATAAAATGTTTAAATACTCTTACAGTTGCTATATTGTATCAGTGTCGACGGTTGGGGCTTTAAAACGAACAGACCATTAAAAAGATCTATACGAACAGAGCACACTTAAGCTGAATGTGTTCAGTTAAATGTCAAAACGCTCGCGCAAAAGAATTGTCATTTCTTTGTTTGAAGCCCAAGCCAACGAGTTCGCTAAAAATAGTAAGTGCCATTTCTTTTATTTTATATATTCATAACTTGTATTATTTATAGAGAATAAACGAATGAAATCAATGAGCTGAAACGATCAAAGATCATCGTTCTTTTCGTGAATGCGAACTTGGCTTTGGCTTTAAACTAGCCCAAGTTCCCAGCCAGGGGACACGTTGCCTGTATATAGCTTTATTCTTATTTTTTTAAGAATTTACCAACTTTCACCCACTTTCCATAGGAGTCCACGCCAACGTTCATGCCAAAGAAACCGCCCAGGAGAGGTCCTCGTCTTTGCTCCACCGAGTTCTTTGCCGTCAAGGAACACAAAAAGTCATGAGCCTTCCTGTAGAAAAGGAAACTGCAGACACTGGCTCCGATTTATCAAGCAGCGACCTGGAAATAAACAACACAATCGTGACGATGTCGAATTCTGCCAGCCAGCCAAAAACAGCTATAGAAAACATAAACGAGCAGCTACAAGAATTGGGTTCTCAACTCGAAGCAGCCACCGCCAATGCTGCATTCAAGAGAGAGGAGCGCATACGCCTACAGGAGTTGCTTAGCCGCCAGCCTCAGAATACAAATGTTTTCCCGACTACCTCTACATCCGCACTCACCACTTCTGCAAGAGCCAGTACGCCATCAATGAGTTCCACGATTACAACAACAGCCATTGCCATGTCCACTGGCACTGATATGCTAGAGCACACGCCGTACTCTTGGCCTTCGTTGACGTTTCTACCACCACTGCCACAGGGCACTACCCCAAGCTGCTCTTCGTATTCGCAGAGACTGCCATCTTTCCTGCCGTTATTAAATGCACTCCAGCCAATCAGCCAAACAACGTATGTGCCACCACCATCATTTGCCACACAGTCATCATGTGCACCGATACAGTCCAGAGTGGGTTCCGCAACTGGTCGAAAGTTATACGACCTGCCCGATTTCACCGGTAAACCGGAAGAGTGGACAATATTCTGCACGGCATTTCAAGAATCCACCGCAATGTTTGGGTACACTAACGTCGAAAATATTTTCCGTCTGCAAAAGTGCATCAAAGGAGGTGCAAGAGAGGTAGTCGAATCAATACACCATTCATCACTCCATGAAGACCAAGAGCCGTCGACATCAACATTACCTGCACGTGAGGAAGTGATCCCAGGGAGCATAAAACCTCTGCTCAGCTGTAATAACACAAATACAAAAATACTATTTCGTGTGCTGCCAGTCCGATTATATGGTGATGGTGTTGTTGTGAGGACATATGCACTCTTCGATGAGGGTTCTTCTGTCACCATTATGAGTGCAGATATGGCTAGACAACTGACCCTGAAGGGCTACAAAAATGATCTAAAGCTGCAATTGTTTGGTAGGGAGACGCTAACTGAGGAATCGGTTGTTGTGAATCTCCACGTTAATGCGGACAAGGATGAAGGAGAAAGATTTGTGATGAACGGCGTCCAGACCGTCAGTAAACTGAACCCGCCAACCCAATCAGTGACAGTCGCCGACTTAGACCCATCATGTCGACATTCAGCAGTGCTTCCAGTACTCTGGTATGAAAATGCGAAACCACAAATCCTTATAGGGCTCGATAACAGTGATTTGGGCGTGTCGATACGTACCATCGAGTCAACTGAGATTGGTCCAATCGTCACAGAAACCAAACTTGGAGACTTCGTTCTCCATAGCGGCCAGAACAGAGAGGAGGCAGACTTTCGATTGCAGCGCATCGTGGAAGAGTATTTTGCCGTTGAGAATTTTGGTGTCAAAAAACTGGTAAAGCAGTCACCTTCTGTAAGGGATAGGAGAGCGTTGCAAATAATGTCAGACACGACCAAAAGATTCAATAACCGGTTTCAAACTGGCCTGTTGTGGAAGAAGGACACATTTGAAGTACCGCCAAGCTTTGAAATGGCGAGGCGAAGACTCTGGGCGCTGGAGAGAAAGTTTCAGAAGGAACCTGAGCTTACTGCATCGTATAAGGACATCATCGCGAGCTATGTGACGAAAGGATATACCAGGAAGCTTACAGAAGCTGAAGTATATAAACGTTCACCGAGGACCTGGTACCTTCCACATTTTGCAGTGAGGAATCCTTACAGGCCGGGTAAGATTCGTTTGGTGTTTGACGCGGCTGCGAAGGTAGACGATGTCTCGTTGAACTCCTTGTTAAAGGAGCCTGATGAACTGAAGCCGTTGATAGCCATCCTGTTCAATTTCCGTAGGCGGCGCATAGCAGTATCGGGAGACGTGAAGGAAATGTTCCATCAGATCTTGATACGCCCAGAAGATCAAGACTCACAGCGATTTCTCTGGAGAAATCACAAAGATGACCCCATCAGCGTATATGTGATGCAATCGATGACCTATGGTATCAGCTGTTCACCTTGTTCAGCCAATTCCATCAAGAATCTCAACGCCTTGAGGTTTACACAGGAGTATCCGAGAGCCGTCCGTGCAATAGTCGATCAGCACTATGTCGATGATTTTGTTGACAGTTTCGATAGTGAAGCTGAAGCGGTTGAAGTCACAAAGGCAGTGATATCGATTCACAGGAGTGGTGGCTTCGAGTTACGGAATTTTGCATCAAACTCCACTGAAGTACTAGGAAGTATCTGCGATCTGAATGCCGAGGATCAAAAGAATAAAACAATTGACATGAAAATCGATGCCAAAACGGAGAAGATTCTCGGTATCTGTTGGGAACCAGTCGAGGACGTCTTCATATTTAAGCTGAAGTTTCCTCGTGTCAGCCAAGATGTTATGCTTAACGACAGATGTCCCACTAAAAGAGAATTTTTAAGCATTACGATGTCTATATTTGGCCCGCACGGGATGATCGCCAACTTTGTCATCCAAGATCCAGATCCAGACAAGCTATCGAATGGGATCAGCCAATTCCCACCGAGGTCTTTAAGCGATGGCAGCTGTGGAAAGCAGAGCTTCCTATGTTGACCAGGATAAAAGTACCGAGATATCATGATCCTTACTTGTCAATGGCTGACAACATTATTCTTCACATTTTCGTCGATGCCAGCGTTTAGTGCCGCATTGAAGTCCGTCAAAGGATCAGTGTGTCATTCCTATGTGGAAAAATCAAGTGCGCTTCGAAGAAGCTGTTATCCATTCCCCGTTTGGAATTGTCTGCCGCTCTCCTGGGGATAAGGCTTAGCAACTCAATTGTGGAGCATCATGACTTACCGTTAAAGAATCGCCAACTGGCTTGGATCGGAACCCCGTCGCCATAAGCAATTTGTAGGATTTCGGAAATCCTAGACAGCAGCCACGTCAGCCAGTGGCGTTGGGTCCCATCCAAGCTAAATCAAGCAGATGAAAAACTCCACATTGAAAACAAGTGGTTAACGGGACCATCATTTCTCAAGTTACCCGAGGAGAGCTGGCCATTGCTACCAACTGACATTAGCAAACATGTGTGCCCGGATGAGCTGCGATCAAAACTTCTTTTGCACGTGAGCGCAGTGAGTATTCCCATTACCGACATAACAAGATCAAATAATTTTTCGAAGTTAAGAAGGACAGTGGCATGGGTTCTGAGGTTCATTGGAACCTGCCAACTTAAATGTAACGAAAAGGGGGAACTGTCATGAGCAGAGGTCAATGAAGCCGAGAAATTATTGTGCCGCCAAGCGCAAAAAGACGCGCGTGGAGTTCCTGTAGCGTATTTCGGTAATGATCGTATCGATGTTTTGGTGACGTAGTAAGCGATGGAAGTGATCGACGAGCAACTTCGTTAGCTGGTGCTTTTTGGGCAAAATTATGGGCCGTCTGGCAGTGAACGGCACAGACGTGGCGGCATCTATACGTCCGTACACGCGTAGTAGACCATTATTGTCTAAGTATGGCGTTAGTTTTAGTATACCACTGATGTATACATCAACACTATATGTTCAAAAAACAGAGTAAGCCCGATGGAAAAACCCAAAAAATGCAGTGAATTAAGTCTGCCTAAACTGGAGTTGACTGCAGCTTTGCTTGCGGCCAGAATAAAGGAATTTTTAATTCAGTCTCTTGATTTTAATATAAATTCTGTTCATCTTTGAACTGATTCTTCTATTACGTTAAATTGGATACTTGGTCAAGGAAAGCAAATGAAGTCATACGTTAAAGCAAGTGTGATCAATAAATCAATAAATTACTCGTAACTAATATCTTTGATTGGAAGCATTGCAATGGTAAAACTAACCCAGCGGATTCACTAACAAGGAGTGTCAAGGCAAAGGCTTTTGGTGGAATCAGATTTGTGGAAGTTTGGACCACCTTGGTTAACAGAATCAACAAGCTGGCAACATCTCGAAAAACATTCAATCTGTTTACCGGCGAGCGGACGAGAAAATAACAGCGAATTTCAGGGAACACTTAAACCAATTTTGAGCCTCGAAAACTTTAGTAGAATTAAAAGACTTTTGCGAGTAACAGCATTCGTCTTTCGGTTTTTAAATAATTCAAGAAGTCGTTTTGGTTGTAAAGGAAAAATAAAATCATTAAAGGAAATCGAGGAATTAACGAACAGCGAGATACGAGAAGCTGAAAGCTATTGCATCAAATACACACAAAAATGTTTACAAAAAAAACAAGAAAATTCCGTACGATTCTAAGATTTTTTCACTAAATCCAACAATGGTAAATGGTATCTTGAGAGTTAGCGAACGTTTACCCAAATCGGTGTATGGTAATATTTCCAATCCTGTTATACTTCCAAAGCATTCTTTTTTCAGCAAATTCTGCATAATTGAAGCCCATCAGGAGACGCTACAGAGTGGTGTTAATGCGGTACTCTCACAAATCCGGAATAAATACTGGATAGTATAAGGTAGGCAGTTAATCAAAAACATTATCCAGCGATGCGTTATATGTAAGCGCCTCTACGGCAAAGCGGCATCAGAACCATGGACAGTATTGCCAGCGGAAAGAGTTATAATCAGTAGACCCTTCGAAACAACGGGTATAGATTTTCTTGATCCTCTTTATGTAAAAACGACAGTCGAGGCTTGTAAAGAAAAAGCATATGCCCTGCTATTTACCTGTGCTGCAATTCGGGCCGTTCATCTGAAATTTGTTGAAGATATGACTGTGAAAAGTTGAATCGATGCATTGCGAAGATTTATAGCCAGAAGAGGAGTGCTAGATACTATTATAGCTAATAACGCGAAAACTTTCAAGCTAACGGATTTGGAGTTGCGCAAACTAAAAGAACTCATGAAAAAGAGCAAGTTGAAGGAACTAACGGCTCATCAAAACATTTGTTGGAAGTATATAAAGAGCGAGCTACGTGGTTTGGTGGTTTCTGGGAGCGCCTTGTCAAAAGTGTAAAAACTTGTTTGAAGGCAACAATTGGAAGAGCAAATTTAACATTCAGCGACTTGACTACTCTGCTTACGGAAGTAGAAAGTGTTATTAATTCAAGGCCATTAACATACATAACGAATGATAGTACCGACCTAGAACCTCTTTCACCAGCACAATTTTTAAATAACAATCACCCTTATTCCGCATGGCGTTTTAAAGCGTTTCGTTAGTTAAACGCCACACTGCAATTATGTGTGACTTTTTACGACGTTAAATGCCATTTGTCGTTGAATGGTTTGTGGAACCCATTGTTTGACGACTGAAGGCGTCTGAGCACTTTGACTGTTATTCTGTGAGGCGTTGAACGCCATAAAACAACAGAAAAAACGACGGTATCTGTCGATCATAAAATAGTGAACGCCTGAGTGAGAACATCAACTGAATATGTAAGTTTTCTTAATTTGTTAACTTATTTGTCAATATAGATTAATTTATTTTGTTTTTTAGGGTCAAAATAACAAATCAAAAGCAATTTAAAGCGTTTGTGGAACTAATGGAAGTCAATAAACCTTTAGCTAACGGATTTAAAAGAGGATGTGTTAACGTTGATGTTATGAGAAAATAATCAATCCGAAGGGAAAAACTTTGGGTTTCGCAGAGAATCGTTCCATTCCACAGCCGTCTACCTCATCGCAAGATATATCAAATACAGCATCCATCAGGGCTGCGAAAGAATGCAATCATTGCGGAATGCATTCATTGAAGTCCCCTTAAGAATTCACATGGATGTGTCAATTCAATGACTTCAATAATGACTTCAATTTAAAAAAAATAAATCACCATTCATTCTGAAGTCATGATTTAGCAATCATTTTTTGCATTCATAATTTTGAAGTCAAAATGAATGCAATCATTTTGAATGCAATCATTTTGAATGCTCTCCATTCACTGAAGTCACCTTGAAGTCACTAACATTCATTGCATTCACTTGAAGTCAGTGAAGTCTTTGAAGTCATCTGAAGTAATTGAAGTCTTTCAAGTCATTGAAGTCATCTGAAGTCGTTGAAGTCTTTGAAGTGATTCAAGATATTGAATTTGTTTTTTACTGTCGCCTACCAGAAGAATAAATAAATAAAAATAATGACTAATGCACAACGACTACATAAATTACAAAAAAAATGTATGCACAACTTTGCCTATAAGCAATACATAATATAGTTCAATTAAAATCAATACATATGTATGTATATTTGATTTGGACTTCAAAATTCAATTAAACAGTATTACTAGCACTGTTAGTCTAGCAGTACCTACTTACTCTTTAATGCAATTGAAAGCATTAACCGATATGATAGACACTAAACTCTTTCCCATGTAGAAATCACATTTTGATAAAATTATTATTTATATTAATAGTTTTAACTCTTATCTATTCTATATCTTTTATTTGTATTTCTGTTTTTATAATTAATTAATATTATTTTTATAAAATGAAATTGATAAAATGGATTGTTTTCATATAATATTCAAACTTCAAACACTTCAAAGACTTCACTGATTTCAACGACTTCAGATGACTTCAATGATTTGAAAGGCTTCAAAGACTTCACTGACTTCAAGTGAATGCAATGAATGTTAGTGACTTCAAGGTGACTTCAGTGAATGGAGAGCATTCAAAATGATTGCATTCATTTTGACTTATTATGAATGCAAAAAATGATTGCTAAATCATGACTTCAGAATGAATGGTGATTTTTTTTTTTTAAATTGAAGTCATTATTGAAGTCATTGAATTGAAACAAATCTACGTGAAGTCAAATGAGTTAAATGATAAAATTATTGCATTCCTTCACAGCTCTGGCATCCATATCAAATCCTACACCCGTATCAAATCCAACATCCGCTTCAAATCAAGATACATTTTTTCCAGATTCTCCCATCGTTCTAAACACGAACGAGAGCACCAGTGCCTTTGCAGATCTAACAAATATGCAAACAATTCTAGAGGTTCAACCTGAAGCAGAAAAAATAAGCCGTCAGAAAATACCAAAATCCGCAGATAAGAACAGGATGTTAGAATTGCTACAGACGCAGACGCAAATACAAGAGAATTTGTACAAAGAAGTGAAAGAGTCCCTAAACCGCATTGAAAACTATTTAAAAGAAAGTAGCAAGTACGACAGAAAGCGGTTCTATTTGGAAGAAGAAAGACTCAAATTGTACAAGGTGCAACTAGAACGTGAAGAAACACAAAGAATCGAAGACAACAAAATCAAAATGATGGACTTATAAATAAGGAAAAGGCAACTGGATATCGAAGAGCGGAAAAGACTTGTTAAGGAATCCAAGGAATACACACCTTAATATGAAATTACTTGTTTTTCTTTTTCTGATTACTTTATATTTTTTTAATTTATGTTCTATTTTACTTTTTATGTTTTCTATATACTTACGAGGGGCGTTCAATATATTCTCGGTATCGATATGAAGGAAAATGCGAATTCAATTTAAATTGTTTTTATTTTTCAATATAATCTCCCCTAACATCAATGCATTTGTTACATTTTGAGATAAGCTTTTTTAAACCCTCAAAAAAATAAATTTCCTCTTTCTCTGCAAAATACCCATTTATTGCCGACTTGAGTTCTTCATCATCCGAAAATCTTTTTCCACGAAGACATTTTTTCAAATCCGGAAACAGGAAATAATCACTAGGGGCAAGGTCTGGACTGTAGGGTGGGTGTTGGATTTCTTCGAAACCACAATCTCGCGCAGCAGCCTTGGAAACTCGCGCCGTGTGAACAGGAGCGTTATCATGAAGAAGCAACACACCCGCTGCGAGTTTACCCCGTCTTTTCTTTTTAATTTCCTCACGCAAATTATGCAAAGTGGAAGCGTAGGATGTGGCGTTGATGGTTTCACCTTTTTTTTTGTACTCAATGAGCAAGATTCTTTTTGAGTCCCAAAAAACTGTGGCCATGAGCTTCCCGGCAGACGGAGTGACTTTGAACTTCTTCGGGGGGTCTGTTCCTTTTTTATGCCACTGCATGGACTCTTGTTTGCTTTCAGGGTCATAGTGGTGGACCCATGTTTCGTCCCCAGTAACAGTTCGATCCATAACACCATCCGCGTTCTCACTACACATCTCCAAAAGCTCTCTACAGCATGCGATTCTCACTTTTTTCTGAGGCGCTGTGAGCATTCGTGGCACTGACCTTTGAAAGGTTAAGATGGTCATGAAGAATGGTGTGAATGGTACTAATTGAAAGCTTGGTGATCTCTGCCAT
This sequence comes from Volucella bombylans, assembly GCA_949129095.1. Taxonomy (NCBI): domain Eukaryota; kingdom Metazoa; phylum Arthropoda; class Insecta; order Diptera; family Syrphidae; genus Volucella; species Volucella bombylans. The sequence continues at coordinate 323,839,110 of OX422140.1, forward strand.
CATTTTCACCTTTATTCACGCATCCTCAAGAACAAGTTTTTCGACTTCTTTGATGCTTTCTCCCGTACAAGCAGTGGCCGGGGCGCCGGAGCGGGAGTCGTCTTCAATGCTCTCTCTGCCTCTCTTGAACTCACTTGACCACTTTTGCACAGTTGATAATGAAGGTGCGGAACCCTGGTAAACAGCCACCATCTCTTCATGAATAGTTTTTTTACTTTTTCCTTGCTTAGTGAGAAATTTAATTACAGCGCGATGCTCAATTTTCACCATCATCGTCTCAGTTGCCATTATGATTCTGTTTAACTAGAGATAAAACGCGAATTAATAATCACATTTATATGAAATTTTACATGAATGCACTAAAATAATAGTATTACTTGATAAATAAGTCAATTTATATATACAACCACAGCTTCACCCCGATACCGAGAATATGTTGAACGCCCCTCGTATAAATAACAGAATTATGTATGTTTTTATAATGATTTTTTTAAATAACGTTAAGCAATTGATTTCTTATATTTGCAGCTACTTGGTCATCGTTGGTGCTTGGGCTTACATCAATTATATTTGAACTTAAATCCTTTGAAGAATATACAACATTCGCATCTTCTTCGAAGTCTAACCTATAATCTATAACGCAGACATATGTTGTGTAAAGCTACACAAACGTTGACAATTTGGGTTGATTTCTCAGGTTTATAATGCAATTGCCGGGCACCAAGAAGACACCGAAAACGATTCTTTAAAACACCAATTGTTCTTTCGATAATGTTTCTAGCCTGAGAATTGTTCTTATTAAAGTTGCTTTCATTGGTCCCTTCCTCTGCTGATCTGTATGGAGTAATGAGAAAGGGTTCAAGAGGATAGCCAGCATCACTTGGTAAATTAAAATACTTGTTAGCTCAAATATAAGTAAATAAATAAAAGTTTTTATTTTAACCTAACAACCATGTATTTCTTTCGTCACTTTGATAATTCCTTTGCAGTAATCGTCGAATCTTGATTGAGTTCCAAACTAATGAGTCATGACTGGCACCAGGATACCTAGCATCTACGTGTCTGATGAACATTCGATGATCACAACCCTGAAAATAAATTCCTCTAGCCATTCAATTTTATATGCAGTATTTATGTACATACAATCATGGCATTTAGACTATAATCTCCTTTTCTGTTATAGTATAAATACTCTTCCATTTTATTGGGTGCCACGATTTTTATGTGAGCCCCGTCAACACAGTCAATAATACCTGGGATTCCAGCTTTTTAAAAAAAAATGTAGCTTGATCTTTCTCTTGCTCGGTATACTCTGATTTTACCCATTGAGGGCAGACGTGGGTCTCAATTATATCTAACATTTCTGTTAGTATTTTGCTAAAGGTTGGCTGTGCTACTCCTAAGTTGAAATCATTTCCCACACCCTTTTGGTACCCACTTTCAGCCAAAAAGCGCAAAGTAGCAGCAATCTTCAATACTAAAGGCACCGATGACGAACTCTTAGTTTCAGGGATACAATTCTTTGTTTCGTTCAGCAAATATACGAACGCTTCCTTGGGCATTCGAAAAAACATTTTAAATCTGAAAATTAGGCATGATATATCGGTTTTGAAGTGAAATTTATCTTACTACTTACTTTGCATCCGGAATATCTAATGAATTAGATTTTCTTCTTATATTTATTCGTATGCGAATAAGTTCTTGTTTTCGCACATACTCGTTTTCATCGCTACTCCAAAATAATGCAACACTATTCATATTTATATTTATTCAACGTATATTTTTGAAAACTTTGTTTTGATTAATTTGAAATTTATCTGTCATGGAGGTAAATCAGCTTTTGCAATCACAGTGGATCGTATGTGGATTGTATACCTACTTACCGACGAGGGCGTTTTGTGGCGTTCAATATCTGGAATAACTCTTTAAAAACGAAACGCCTTAAAAAACGAAATCGTTTTAGTAAAACGCCACTCGGAATAAGGGTGAATAATTCTGTTCTTATTCCAGCTGATTTCGTCAATGATGGTTCAAAACTCTGCGAATTCTGAGAAGTTAGGCAAGGACTATTAAAAAGATAAATGAAGCGTTGGCGTGAAGAGTCTCTTAGTCAGCATCGATCGATTTATCACAACTGAAGCAGGATATCACGTGAAATAAATGTCAGTGATGTTGTTCTTTATTGTACACATTATGTACATACATTCATTAGTGTAAATCTGTATAAATAATAATTATAATAATAATTAAAATAATTTCATTACTTTGAAAATCATGGTAATCTTGCAGAATGTGTGCGAAAATTGCGTACGGATTTTGGAAAAAGAGAAGCACTGTCAGCTCCGTATGTTCGTTATCTTGTGAAAAAAGTGAAAGAAACTGGCATCCTCATCGATAAACCAAAGCATGAAAAGCCAAAAACAGTGCGTACACCCGATAATATTGCTGCTGTGGCAGAAATGTGCGTGAAGCGCCATCAACATCAATTCACCGTCGTTCTCAACAATTGAACATTTCGGAGACATCATTGAGACGAATTTTGCATAAAGACCTTGGTATGACGCCATACAAAATCCAATTGGTTCAGGAGTTGAAGCCAACTGGCCATCCAATGCGTTTTCGCTTCGCTAAGTGGGCCTGCGATCGACTTAGAGAAGATGCCGATTTTGCCAAAAAAATCATCTTTTCATATGAAGCTCATTTTGATCTTGGCGGGTATGTAAACAAGCAAAATTGTCTCATTTGGGGCACAGAAACCCCGCACGCATACATTGAAAAGCCGATACACCCAAAACGAGTCACTGCTTGGTGCGGATTTTGGTCCAGAGGCATAATTGGGCCATTTTTCTTCGAAAATGAGCAAGGAGTGGCCGTTACAGTCAATGGCGATCGTTATCGGGCCATGTTGAACGAATTTTTGTTCACAAAAATTGAAGAGGAGGATATTGGCAACATTTGGTTTCAACAGGACGGCGCTACGTGCCACACAGCCGAAGCTACACTCGATGTTTTGCGACCTGTTTTTGAGGATCGCATTTCGTTTGGCCACCTCGGAGCTGCGATTTGACACAGTTGGACTATTATTTGTGGGGTGCCGTAAAAGATAAGTGTTACGCAGAAAAGCTAGAGACAATTGACGCTTTAAAGGACAATATTCGTGAAGCCATTGGTGAAATACAGCTGCACACAATCGATAATGTGCTTAAAAATTGGACCGATCGTGTAGGCTACTGCATGGCCAGCCGAGGCAGCCATTTGAATGAAATTATTTTCCATTATTAACCGGAAGGATAAAACTAATTATCTGTCAAATCAGACATGAGCTAAGTGTTACCATTCACGAAATAAGCACTAGTTGAAAAAAAAAACGTTAGATGGCGGACCCTTTATAAGAAGCAGAAAGAAACTTGATTGAATAAAAGTTAAACCGGCGAACTGTCAAGCCGGGGAAATTCCGAGCGTTGTTATTTTATGTACTATTTTTTGCAGTAATAAAGGATGTGTGATTTTCATGACATTAGCATACTACTCTGATTAAAAACTGTAAGACTTTGCCTTTTAAATCCCGCAAGGTTATCCAAACGAGTAGTTTTTTTTTTAGGTTGGTAGCACTCTAACTGACATCTTTGTCAAATTTCGTGTCAATATATTTATTCAGATACGCTTGTTTACTTTCATCTTAAAAAGTTCAGCAAAGAAGGTGCATCAAATTTTGCTTCAAAAACGGAATTTCGGCTTCAAAAACGTTGAAAATATTGGAAAAGGCTTTTGGCGACAATGCACTGTCCAAGTGAGTATTTTTGATTGGTATACGTCTAAGTTGGTCAAAGTTCAAAGAACGAGTTAAAGGTCAAGGAAATTAATGATTTCGTGCTGAAAAATCGTCGATTAAGAATTGGTTGATATCATCCAAATAGCGTTTAGGCTGATACAATCCTCTTTGAAAGATCAGAATTGTGGCGGACAACTATAATAGTCCGTGTCACACGGCATTGGTTGTACTAAACTTGTTTGCAGATGATTAGTAATTATATTAATATTTACATTTTATAATTTCTGTATATATATTATTTATTTAAGATTTTTAATTAAACATATGAAGTTTTTAAGTTGTATTTGCTTGAAAAGGAGGTGGGGAATTTAAAAATCTAGTTGCTTTGATTTGAAAAGAAAAGCTGTAACTCGCCGTTAAATCGACGTGCATCATTCAGTTCTCTCAGATTACGCGGAATAGCAGTAACGAAATTGTCTTTCGAAAACTGGATTTTATTACAAAAGTATGTCGGTTGCCTTGTTTTTATAATGCTAAACAGAATACCAAGGGTACGAAACTTGACGTAGTTCTGACACAACATCTCCACCAAGTTTTTTGTCAAGTGTCAGATGTGGTCGAACCTTCTGAGACTGTAGACATACTCGTAACGGAGAGTGCTGTTGAACGCTACCTGAAGTTTCCTTGATGCTCTCAGCTTCACAGTTATAGAATATTTTACATCCATAAATTAACATAGGAATAACCAGAGATTTAGCAAGAACTAACCTTGTCCTCAGTGGTGTAAACTTTTGAGCAGTCCACAAAGTTCGAAGAATACTATATGCCTTACCCACAATCGCGTTTATATCGTTATTCCATGTGAGTGTTCTATTGAATACCATGCCAAAATTTTTTGAATTTTCGACGAATTCTATTGCTGAATTGTTCAGCATGATTGCTGGAAAATAGGTCTTTTTTGAAAAAACTAAGCATTTACATTTGTTTGGATTAAGTGCCAGTCTATTTTCCCAAGACTAGTTCGAGATCCTGTGAAGATCTACATTCAAATCGCTGGCACAGTTTTCGATAAGTCCAAGAGTACAACTTTTATAAATTTGAATATCGTCGGCATAAAAGTACTTTGATGAATTCAAAATAACTGTTTCTATATCATTGATGTAGAGTGAGAATAAAAGAAGTCCCAAAATCGATCCTTGGGGAACACCTCGCACTAAGGGAAGAAATTCTGAAAGAGCACCCTCCAGAGACACAGCCTGTTTTCTTTCTCTGAGATACGACGAAAGTAACTTTATAGCAAAGTGAGACATATTAAAATAATGACGTAATTTATCCATAAGAGTGTGGTGGTCGACCATACCAAAAGCTTTGGAGAAGTCTAGAAGGATCAGGAAGGTAACATCCTTATTCAATTTCTCTCTTATATCTTCTACCACGGTCATCAGAGCAGTGGTACAGCTATGTTTTGCACGAAATCGAGATTGAACTGGAACTATAAGTTTATTACGTGTGAGATACTCATTTATTTGCTTATGCATATTCGCTCAGAGGACATGGTTGGAAAATCAATCAAATCGACTTGAACAACTGTTTCGAAATTGACTTGAACATCTGTTTCGAAGGCTAAAAAACGATGGCATAAGTGTGTTCTATCCGAACGGGATTGATTTGAGGGGAATGAAATAAATTTGAAAGAATAACAAGTAATTTGAATTTTATTTAAAAAGTCTTATTACTTTTTGAATACAGTAGTATCTTCCACCGCTGCGTTTCCAGTTCCATCAACGGTAGTCTTCGTATTCGAAATTACAATAGATTTTCCGACATGCCCATTACCTCCCTTGATATTTCATTTAACATCGAAAACGCGCCAAAATATGCCTTTTTGATTGCTTACTGCCTTGTCCTAACAATATTCCACGTTTCGTGTTCAGGTATCAATTTTATTGCCATTAGTTGGTCGCCATTTTGATATGCTTACGATTTTATCTAATGGATTCGCTGCCAAAATGATGACAACTTTCTTATTTAGCTCCGTTCCATAATAATACATTTTGTACCCTTTCGTTTGCAAGTGCAAGCTTCTTGCACTTCTTGCCGAGCGCTGTTTCCGGCATTTTAGCATTTGGTCTCTTGTATGCATATTATATCGATTTTCCTTTGCGGTAACACGCATTTCAATGGTTCAGTAAGACCTCAAAAACTATCCTAAAAGATTATGGCTTCGAAATATCTCGAAATTTAGTGCAAATTATTGCTTCCAAAATTTATATTTTAGAGTCAATCATATGTACAATGAACTTCTACCTTTATAAACTCGATTTATTTTATATTTTTACTGAAAAAAAAATTACAAAAAAGCCTATTTTTACGGCCTCTAGAGTGGTCTAACCCCTTAAAGTGATGTACATATGCATTGCATAGTAATGTTTTCTACGAAAGAAAATTTGCTAGACTGGGAATAATAGCTTGCTTTCCTTTGAGTATACTTTTTAATGGTTTACCATATGCCATCGTGAACATGTTAAATATGCTATAAAATTGTAATTAATAAATATTACATTTCATACTATCAATGGAAATGAAGCTATTTGATTTTATTTTCTTCAGTTTTATTTCGTTTCTGTTTAAGAAAGTTATTTAAATCAAACAATACAATAAAAAATAGTACAATTAAATTTTACATAAATAAATAAAAAACTAATTTTCCAATTAAGATGAAGAAAAAAACAAATGGCAGTTAAATTTTGACGCAATTGTTTTTTTTCCCCCTAAAAACGGCAAAATAAAATGTAACAGGGTTTTTACAATACTTAAGAATTTAAAATTAACATTCGCGTAATATTGTATATACAATATATCAATCAGAATTTTAAAAAAAATATTTTAAAAGCAAAAAATCGTTTTTTGAAGTAAACTTATTTAAAACAGTATTGACTTGCCAAAGATAATTTATTACATATCCTACCATTATTAATATTCCATCAGTTTCACAGACTAATATACATAAGAAGATTTCGATTATACGAATATATGCTTTTTTTTAATATTAAAATCATTTAAGATAAAAAATGCGCTTTAAATATAAACGACTTGCATATGTCCTCACCATTTCAGATATAAAGCAACCAATTTTATCATACTTCGTTCTAGGAAGAGTTACAAATGTTGTCTGTAGCAATTATTATTAAAGGGATTACATATCCTTAAATTTTCAACAAATCTATTGGTTTTTTGCTGATTTTTATTCTTTATGCTTTTATGTTATTTGAAAAAAAAAGAAACACGCCAGGACTAAATCGAAACAATCAACAAAAAAGCAAGAGTTAATAAAAGTGTAACAAATACTATAATTAAGGAAGAAGGTGTACAATACAATGCTGGCATAGGAGACTAACAGTAAGTTCACTTTTACCTATTCAAAATTTTAAACGCGTTTTGAGACATTGGCATGAAGGTTATTCATTCATTTTCAATATTCTTGTTACAAGTCTGTTACCCTACAATACTAACATACGTAGATTTGACGTGGAATTTTAAAATATTTTTATGCAACAAAGCAACTGTTTTTGTCCCACCCGTTAGCTCAAAGGAATGCACTAGTCCATTATTGTGTAAGTTAATACCAAAAATATTTTCATGCTAAACAAGCAAAACAAACAAACAACTTATAGACGCAAGTTCTCTCCCACGAAATCTGTCACAACAGCAAATAGCTGAATGTGAAATCAGAAACACGAAGATTAATTTTACATCTGCAACGCTGCAGTTTCAGTTGATCGGTCAAACGCAACACTTGTCGCGCGTGCTGATTGTGAAAAAAAAAAGAAACAAAAATTTTGCATAGAAATAAAAGATTACGGGACTCATCTCCGGATGAGTACTCTCAACCAGTTATGTCTAAGCGTACAATTGCCGGTAAAACGAACAAACACCGAAATAGTTTAACATCATTTAATCGTTTCAACGATTTATCTGATCTATCCGATATCGAAGTGAACACACCATCCAGTCATGTTGATAGTGATAAGTGTACCAAACCTCCCGATCTTCCCCCAATACATTTAATTGGAAAAAATAGTGACTTTGTTGCTCAGTGCATGAAAAATAACGACATAGTTAAATTTGACTGTAAAAACACATCGCTCGGCTGTCGGTTTAACCTATACAGTGTGCCTGAAGTAAACAAAATTACAAGTTTTTTTTAATGATAATCATCTTCAATTCTTTACACACAATACCAAAATCAACAAACCTTTCAAAGTTGTGTTATATGGCTTACCCCAAATGGATGTTGACGAGCTAAAAAATGAACTGACTAACCTTAAACTAGAAGTTTTGCAAATATATATAATGAACATTAAAACACCAAAGTACAAACAACAATGTAATTATCTAATCTACCTAAAAAACAAAACTATCAAAATGAACGAAATTAAAAGAAGAGCTAAATATGTCAATCATGTTGCAGTCCACTGGGACTTTTATCGTAAAAATCCTCATTTTGTACCCCAATGCCACCAATGCATGATGTTTGGACACGGCTCCAGTTTCTGAAATGTCAAGAAAGCTTGTTCGCACTGTTCCGAAGGACATAGCTCCAACAACTGCCCTAATAAAAAGCAAACTCCAAAATGTATCAACTGTGGTGAAAATCACTCTGCAACTGATCCTAAATGTAAAAAGAGGCTAGAGTTTATAGAGATTCGTAATCGTCTGAAGGCCAGAAATAGAGGTGTAAACCAGCATATCGCCAGTCATCCAGCCAACAATTTCACGTTTAGTCTTACGGACTTCCCAAACCTGGAACAACGGAGGTCTGCCAAAGTTCATCATCCATCCAATCCACCACATTTTGCTGCCAAACCAACGAATTCATTCATTAATCCAAACCAACCAAGAAGTAAAGATGCAAATGTCAACCAATTAAATAGGGATTTATTTACTTCTGATGAGCTTATCTCTCTTAAAAATGAAATGTTATCGAAATTATCTAACTGTAAAAATAAACAGGAACAGTTTAATGTAATTGCTGATTTAAGCATAAAATATCTTTTTAGTCATAATGTTTAACCAAATAAAAGTGCTTTTGTGGAATGCCAGGGGGTTAAAAAAGAAACAATTGGAATGCTTCGACTTTCTCATTGAAAATAAAATAGATATTGCTATAATTACAGAAACATGGCTTAAGCCTAAAGGAAGCATAATCCATGCTAATTTCTATTGTTACAGATCAGACAGGCTAGGGAAAAGAGGTGGCGGTGTTTGTATACTAATTCGTAGGTCCATTAAACACTTCTTAGTCTCAAAAATTTCAACTTAGTTGATTGAAACTATATCAATCGGAGTCGTCTGTAGCCCATCGAACAACATAAAAATCTCTGCGTGTTATTTTCCTGGAGGTAGAGTAAACAGGGATAGAACCAGACAATATAAATCTGACCTTCTTAAGTTTATTAGATCCAATGAGCATTTCTTGATCTGCGGGGATTTTAATAGTCGCCACTCATCTTGGGGTTGTATTCGCAACAATCGATGGGGAAAAATCTTATCTGAACTAAAAATAATGGAAAATTTTGAGATTGTATACCCTCATGAAGCAACATATATCCCGTCCAACGGGAGAGGCCTCCCATCTACTCTTGACTTGATTCTTACAAATAGGCCTGAATTTGTAACATGTCCAGTTGTCGTTAATAACCTTTCTTCTGATCATCTGCCGGTTGTTTTCGATCTCAAACAAACGGCAAGTACAGACAGTGGTGCCAGTGTATTCAATTACAAACGTGCCGATTGGAAAAAATTTAAACAGTTTTTAAACAGAAAGTTCTCCACCTATTCTCAGTCTTCTATCTTTAGTTTAGATGATATTGACGAAAAAGTAATCGAGTTTGAAAATTGTATCCAAGAGGGTATAACGACTTCTATTCCCTTGCTTCATTTGAACACCAATAGAAATCATCCTCGTGACGCTGTTCTGTTTGATGATCTGAAAAAGACAATTCGCTTTAGAAATACAATTAGAAGACGCTATCAACGATCCCGTGACTCATTTCTCAAATTTCAACTCAACCTATTAAACAAACTGGTAATCAAGAAAATGCAAGTGATTAGGAATAGAGAGTGGAATCAATTGTTGTCTAATATCGACAAACATGACAAAAATGTCTGGAAATTAACCAAAATTTTTAAGAAAAAACGTCGAAAAATTCCATTTCTTAACAGCGAGACAGACGGCCGTATATTGCACTCCAATTCTGAACAAGCCGCTGAACTCGCTAAACACTTTCTAGCTAGTCACTCGCTAACCACTGGCTACAGCAATTCCAACACCAACAACTTAGTGCAGGAGAGTATAGATATAATCAATCTGAATCAAAACATGGCCCACAACACTTTTCAAGTATCGACTGAACTTGTCAAACATTTAATTAATACGTCCATCAAAACTAAAAAAGCTCCAGGTAGCGACAACATTTCGAACAGGATACTTAAACAAGTACCAAAAAATGCAATCGTTTTCATTTCCATCTTATTTCAAAGTTGCCTCACTCATGGATATTTCCCCAAAAAGTGGAAGATAGCGAAAATTGTACCAATACCCAAACCAACTAAACCGTCGAACAGAGCTACTAGCTATCGTCCCATCAGTTTACTCAGTTGCTTAGGCAAACTGTTCGAAAAAATCATTCACAGCAAAATTTCGGAGTTTGTCGAGGACAATAACCTACTCCCAAACGAACAGTTCGGGTTCAGACGTGGCTACTCTACTACCCACCAGCTTGTAAGGATCTCTAAATTCATCAAAACGGCATTAAAAGAAAAGCAATCTGTAGGCATGGTTTCCTTTGATATCGAGAAAGCATTCGACAGTGTTTGGCATGATGGTTTGCTTCACAAACTTCTGAGTTACAATATTCCAATGTACCTACCTCATCAAAATAATCCAAAGTTTTTTAGCCGAAAGGCAGTTTTTCGTGCAAATCCTTTCAGATGCTTCTGCACTTTACCCAATTAAAGCAGGTGTCCCCCAAGGATCCGTCCTAGCACCTCTTCTCTACAACCTGTACGTGGCTGATTTTCCCAAATTTAACCATTGCCAAAATGCCTTTTTTGCGGACGATACCTGTATCCTCTCAGCTTCAGACAACTGCACGCTTATAATGAGCAATTTACAGAATGCGCTGTTAGAAATTGAAACTTTCTTTTACGCCTGGAAAATTAAAATAAACCCCACCAAAACCCAAGCCGCCTTTTTTACTAGGAAGAGGAAATTTTCAAATCTACCTCAAAGCCAGTTAAGTATCTGTAGCTCTCCAATCGAATGGACTAACCCGATTAAATACCTTGGACTGAACCTGGATAAAACACTAACATATTCGCTTCACATCAATGCATGTATTAAAAAGGCTAATATACTAATAAAAACACTGTACCCACTAATCAACAAGAACTCCTACCTGAGTAAGGACAATAAAATTCTAATATATAAGGTCGTTATACTGCCAACTCTACTCTATGCCGCTCCTTGCTGGGCCAACTGTGCAGAATGTCACACAAAAAAGCTACAAATTTGTCAAAACAAAATTCTTAAAACTATGCTTGGGCTTCCTTTTCATTTTTCAACACTAGCACTACATGACATAACAAAAATGCAAAAAATTAAAGACAAAATTATATTTACCTCGTGCAAATTCGAAGATAAATGCTTTAGTCATGAAATTCAACTAATCAATAGCCTCATGCATTAGCATATTATTTTTTTTTTTTTTTTTTAGTTTAAGTTAGTTTTTTAAGATACTTTAAGACTTTTTATTTTTAGAATCCGTAGAGTTTTTTCATTTCATTTTTCTCTTACATCTATTACAGATAAAACCCTTAACTTAACAACTTTAGATGCAAAGAATTTAATGTTTATATTCTAATCTCTATACTTAATATAAGAAAATCCACTTTGAATGTTAAAATGTATATACACTGGGAATAATAAAATGAATTGAATTGAATCTGCAACGCTGCGTCGTTGGTGCTGAGAACGAAAAGAAGCTGACCGATGCAGATTCCTTCACGTTCGTGGTTGATGAGGCGAGGTTTGATTTTCTTTAAATTTGTAAAGTAAATTTAGTCGATTTTTGGAGGTTCAATAAAGTGGAGCAAAAGCTCTAAAAAAAAGACGTTAATTTTGTAATAAATCCTCGTAAAGGAAAGTTTTGTTGTGCGTTTTATTTATACGGTCATCTCTGTTACAATTATCAGAAGTGGGATTGATTACCCAGAACCGATAAAATTAAAAAGTATTTAAAATCTGAAAAGAAAAACCTGCAATGGAAGAAATTGAGTCGTATAAAATATATACGGAGTCACAGTTGAAAGAGTGGCTGGCGAAGTTGGGACAGAAAACGACAGGCAACAAAAGTGAATTGTTGTTGCGCCTACTCTGTGCTAGAGAAGAAAAGGGCTGAGTTTAGTTTTTTGCGCAGTAGTGGTGGCCCGAGTATGCAGACTGCAGAAGGTAAATCGGCGTACGATGATGACGAGAGCAGTATACAGGACGATGAGAACGAAAACGACGACAACGATGAGCGACTGGAAGTTGATAACGATCGAGACAAACAACTGGATGATGTGCGAAACAAAAAGGGGTTGAAAACTATGACGAGAGTTATGATAACAACCCACAACGCCTACAACAACAACAACACCTACAACAACAACAACCACAACAGTACAATACACCACAGGTCAGCCACACGAGTTATGATAACAACCCACAACGCCTACAACAACAACAACCACAACAGTACAATACACCACAGGTCAGCCACACGCCGCACAAAATTAATTAACCAGCACATACTTTGTAATTGCACAGGTGAATTCTAAGAATGCTGCATCAGCGTCTGCTGAATTTCCGTTCTATGTTCACTTTTGCAAACTGATAGGTTTCTTTCAAAATTTGTTTTAGAAATTAAGTTAGTTGTATATTGTGAGTTAACGAATAAAGTATTTTTTTTTAACATCAAGCTGCCTTGAAACCCATTATTGGCGCAGTCGGTAGTTCGGTCGAGGTTAAATTAAGTATAAAAAGTAACGGTGGTTTTTCCGTGTGACAAAATATAATTTATTTTAACCGTGAATTTTTCAATTCTTCGCGATCGAGAACCTTAATAAAGACATTCATAACTCCAGTGGCTTACTGGAATTAAAAGAATATAACAGAAGACAACAGTGGTTTGCTGAACATCTTCGTGGGATTCACAGCTTCACATCAACAACTCAACATGAAAATTTTCTTCGTACTCAAGCACGTGTGAGTCAGAATATTTTTATATGTATTTATTATTAAGATTTATTTGCATAACAAAACAAAAAAGATAAAATTGTGAACTAAATTATTCGAAAACAATAAGTAAAATAAAAAAAAAATAAAAATAAAAAAACCAAACTATTAATTAATTTACTATATATTACAAAAAAAATAAATTATAAAAATAGTATTTTTAAAGTAAAGTAAAAAGAGAATCTTAAGAAAAGTAAATAATTAAATGTATCATAATTAAAGGTCTTATATTATATATCCTAAAAATTTAAACTTAATTGTGAATATATATACATACGTACAAATATTGTTATATGCCATCCCCAAAGAAACACCAAAACCCAAGAAAGTCTCCTTATCCCAAAATTGTGAACTTATTTAAATTTAAGAGCCTTGGTTCTATACCAGAAACTATTAAATCTGAAGCTCTCAGTGTTATAGATCCTTGTGTAAGCGACCCCTCTGTAGCTCCTAAAATGAATCACGATAATCTTAATCAAACACCTGCAGCACCTGCAGTACAAGTAGCAGTAAATGCTCGCGAAATTTTCGAATCCCTTAGAATTCCCGATGCGGTCAAAGATTTACCGAGATTTGATGGTAATCCGCGACTGCTACACGACTTTATTAATAACGTAGAGGAAATCCTCATGCATTTAAGAGGCATAGATCAAACCCCTTTGGCACAAATAATCCTTAGAGCAATTCGTAACAAAATCGACGGACAAGCTAATGAAGTGCTAAATATGTACGGCACAAGCCTTGTTTGGAGAGATATAAAGAATAATTTAATTCTCCATTATTCCGATAAAAGGAACGAAACATCTCTAATAAGAGATCTCCATTTATTAAAACAAAGCAACAAGACAGTCGAAGAATTTCATGCTGAAATTGTAGAACTGCAAGCAACGCTTACTAATAATGTTTTGATTCATGAAAGTGATGCAAACGTCGTCAACGCAAAAAGAGAACTTTTTGCTGACATGTGCCTTAATTCGTTTCTTTCTGGCTTAAGAGAGCCACTGGGCTCAAACATTAGAGCCATGAAACCCATATCTCTTGTCATTGCCCTTTCATACTGCATACAAGAACAAAACATGTTCTACTCGTACATGAAGTATGAATACCAGCCCCAATTGAGGAAACCCAACTCTTACCAAAATCCTCCAAGACCTCAAAATAATCGGCCAAATTTTAACCAAAACCGCACTTACGGACAAACAATTTATCCAACACAATACCCTCCAAACTATCGCAACGTAGCACCAAATCAAACACACAGACAAATGCAATCTTACCATAACAACCCCCAAAACTTTCGCGTTCAAGCACAAGCTAAGCTTCCAATAAATAAAAATCAATTTCAACAACATTTCTCAAGACAATACCCCGGTCCAAATTCACAATCCCGTCCGCTACCAGCTCCTGAAGCTATGTTATGTTGCGGTTTGTGGCTTGAATTGGTCGTGATAGTTCCTTCAACTAGAATTCTTCTTGCGGCAAAAAAATTGTATTTGTTGCTCTTCCAATGTATGACATAGCATTCAGCATATAATAAGTTCCGCTATCGCACATGATTGGGATTTTTATTCCATGCTTATTCGGTTTGTTAGGTTTTTTTTTTTTATAATTTACGCGCGCCTAAGGGGTTAGATACCCTTTTACTGTTGCCTGGGCGAGGGCGGAAAGATAGAAGGAGGAGAAAGGAAAATTGTTTTTGTAGTGGTTTGAAACTCAGGTGTGTTTGGTTTCGGTATTTGCTCTCCAGGGGGTGGGAGTCCGAATAGGACGGAGAGTTTTTTCTTCACTCAGAGTGGAAGGTTATAATTCGCAGTAATTATTTGTGCTTGAAACTCTACAACAGCCAAATCAACGTGTCAGTGTTATGCCTTCACACGCAGAATTTTTCTGTCTGAGTTCCAATTACACAACTGAAAAACTTGAAAGACTTGTTCATGGGCAGGATTCGAACCTAGACCCCTCCGAGTGAGAAGCGATTACTAGTACCACTACACCACGGCCACCACGGCTATAGGTGCATTGTCGGTGTATTAAACAAGTTTGGTGTACATACATCTTCTTTAAATACATTACATACATATTATATATTGTGGCTATTCTCTGTTAATTAAATATTCTTTATGTGAGCCTTGTGAATTCTACGACCACTTGTCGTGAGGACGGTTACTTTATTGTCCTTTGCTACGAATTCTTTCTGATATACAGGCTTATTTTTGCCTTGAATTTTTTTACCAACTGTATAGATTATTTCACCCTTTTTATATTTTTTGGGTGAATGTCTTTTTATGTTATGACGCTTATTACTGATTCTTTGTTTTTTTTTTCAATTTCCGCTCGCACCTCGTGGTTGACTTTTGCGCGGAAGTTCACCAAACCCTGGTAGTTAACCCTGGAGCTTCTATTGTAGAAAATGTCTGATGGTTTCCTTCCAGTCATATAATGGATGGTGTTATTATATCTGTCAACCGCTATGTTGAGTATTTCCTTTGTTTTCAAGTCCTTGTACTCCGCTTTCAGACATCGGTAGATTTCTAGGATGGTAGAATGCAATTGTTCTACTTGGCCATTGACCTCACTGCGTTGGACGGGGGTCCTGTAGAGTACTATACTGTAAACATTTGTAAATAATAACTATTAGCATTTAAGAAGAAAATTTAGAACAATATTCTCGTAATGTGGTCTCGACCTAAGGGTCCCCACTCGGGTAACCAGCGCCACCTTTACGGAAGAAAAAGTATTCATCCATCGCCCATCTAAATGTTGAGGCATGTAAGAAGAACGACCATTTTTTTTGGAATGGAACATTCTTGCACAACGTGGCGTGCAAATCGACCACGTTTTCAGATCATTAAAGAAAAAACTATTTAAAAACGATAAAAGTCTTTAGTTTTTTATATCTCAGAAGTGGGATACAGCAATTAAATTAAATTAATTCAATTTCGCGAAATAATAATAATTATGCCAAAACGATCGGCCACCCGAAGCGAATTAGTACGCTGCCTCTCACAAGTGGGAATCGAGTTTCCCGATACGGCCACATTGAGCCAATTACGTGGACTTTTTGAAGGTCTATCGACTCCAGTCGACGCTGGCGAATTGGATGCCAACCCTTCCGAACCAGATGTTGACCCGAACACCAGTTTGACTGCAGCATTGAAGAATGACAAGGAAACTTCAGCCACAGCAAGCGCTTCGGTTGCTATTGCGTCATCTACCTACCAGTTCGACACCGATGCTATCGCAGCCCCTCCTGTCCCTGCTGTTACCGATGTCCAGACTGCCACCGATGCCCATACAGTCTCTAGCTTTACCTCCGCCACCGCTGTCCCTGCTGTTACCTATGTACAGACCGCTGCCCCTGCCGACTATTCCATTACTGCTGCCACTGTTGCACATGCTGCTAACCATTTCCCCTCGGTAACTGAAGCAACCGCTAATATCAATAATCAAGCAAATGCCGAGTTGGAAAGGGAATTTGCCCGATTAGGTAGGCAAAGAGATCTGCTGTTACTACGCCGTGAGGTCGAGATACTCCAGGGTGAGTTACAACCTTACACACCGACCGACATGTCTGTGGCTGATTCAATGGTCAACAAATTCTCTGGCGATGATGCATACGAGGTCAAATGTTGGCTGCGTGATCTAGAGGAAATGTTCGACCTACTGCAGTGTAATGACCGCACCAAGCTGATTTATGCCCGCCGCCTGCTTGAAGGGACGGCTAAGCTTTTTGCTCGAGCAATGGGAACCTTCACTTATGCGCAACTTAAGAAGGGGTTGGTAGAGGAGTTTGGGCGCTCGCATACAATTCTGGAAGTGTACGAGCAACTTAAGAAACGGAAGCTGCGGCCAGGAGAAAGTATTCAACGATATATGGTAGAAATGCGGATGATAGCTGATCAAGCCGACATTCCCGAAGCTGAATTAGTTGACGCAATTGTCGCTGGTTTGAATGACCGTACACCGTTGGTCACAATGTTGTACCAAGCCACAACGCTACGGCAGCTAAAGGTGCAATTGGACAGATACGAGAAGCTGCGGTCAAAATTGTCTCCAGTGAATGTGGGACGTGCTATACCACCGGCTGTCCTTCCGAAATTGAGGGCACCAACTGTTACTATGGGGGGTTCAACTACACAACCGGAGACAACCCGTTGCTACAATTGTTCGCAGTTTGGGCACTTCCAGTCCCAGTGTCCTAAGCCCAAGCGTGTTCCTGGCTCGTGCTTTAAGTGTGGTGAGCTGGGTCACTTCCATCAATCGTACCCAAAGAGAAGAAATCAAATCCAAGCTGTTGGTGAGTCGTCGAAGGAGTTCACTGATGCTGATGCCTGGTTGCCTGAGGAGGGGGTAGAGTTAGTTTCAGCAGTACAGATGGTAAGTGTTGCTTTTATTAATAATCAAAACAGACGCACTAACTTTATTAAAATTAAAACCCTTTTTGACTCCGGTAGTCCGAGGAGCTTTATTAAACGGTCCGTTATTCCCTTTCAAATAAACAATATTTTGAAGCCTTCAACATATTACGGTGTTGGAAATAAACAATTAAATATTTATGACGAAATCCGATGCAATGTGAGTACGGGAAATCGCTGTGTCGGACATTCTGTTTTGGTACTTCCGGATTCCGATTTATCGGTACCAATGCTTATTGGCCGTGATTTATTTAAGAAACTTAATATATCACTATGTAAATTTAAATCGAAAATAAAAAGATATTCAAAAGCCGAACTCTTGAATATAAAGAAAAATAATGAAATTTGTAACTCTGACATAAAAAACTGTAGTGCGTTTGATTTGTTTAATCTGAGGAGGAATTTTGTAACAGTCAGTGAGTGTCCGATGTTGGGAAGGGCTATATCTGTGGGCGATTTGTTATGCGAGGATAAAAATATTTCTAAAACTGGCGGTACAGCCAAGGTTAATTTGCCGTTGCCTATGATGATGGAATATACCATTCAGATACTTGCGAATGAGGCTAATAGGAAGGGACAGATTAATCAGTAACAGTTAGAGTTAGATAAGTGTAACTTGGAGGAAAAGGTTTTTACGATTTCACGATCCATAGATGAAGTAGAGATAGACATAAGCCCCCAGTTGAGCAGTCAAAAAAAGGAAGCCTTAAGTGTAGCAATTGAAAAATCTTATTGCAACCCCGATACTGACATTATGATAGAGCCGTATGATTCCAAAATGAAGATCCATGTAACGGATGATGTACCCTTCCATTGTGGCCCAAGACGGCTGTCTTATGCGGAGAGAATGGAGGTACGGGCAATAGTCGATGACCTGCTGACAAGGGGCATAATCAGGAACAGTAGTTCCCCTTATGCTTCAGCAACGGTTTTGGTTAGGAAAAAGAATGGGGAAGGCAGATTATGTATAGATTACAGAGTGCTTAATAAAAAGACGGTTCGGGATAATTTTCCTATGCCTTTGATAGAGGACTGTTTGGAATACCTTGAAGGGAAAAAGTATTTTACCACTCTAGATTTGAAGAATGGATTTTATCAGGTGCAGATGCACGAAGACTCCATAAAATATACATCTTTTGTGACGCCCCTCGGCCAGTATGAGTACAGGAAAATGCCATTCGGACTGAAGAATGCCCCGGCTTTTTTCCAACGTTTTATCTACGATGTCCTCCGGGACTTGGTAGATGCGGGGAAAATAGTAGTTTTCATTGATGATATAACAATTGCTACGGTTGATTTTGACAGCCATGTGTCAGTACTTACTGAAGTCTTGAGTCGATTGTACAAGAGGGGTTTAGAGTTAAAACTAAGTAAGTGCAAATTTGGATATTCTGAAATAGGTTTTCTGGGGTACACACATAGAGGCAATTAGGAATTTTCCACAACCGCAGAACCATAAGCAAGTTCAGCAGTGTTTAGGATTATTTTCATACTTTAGGAAGTTTGTTCCTTCATTTTCCACTATAGCGAAACCTATAACAACTCTGTTGAGAAAAGATTCAGTATTCAAGTTCGACGGCACTTGTGTAGATGCGTTTAACCTCCTGAAGAGTAAATTGATTTCAGCCCCAGTGCTAGCTATCTATTGTCCAACAAGGGAAACTGAATTGCATACCGACGCAAGTAAAATAGGGTTCGGGTCGGTCCTAATGCAGAAACAGGACGATGGAAAGCTTCACCCAGTTGCTTTTTTCTCTAAAACCGCATCCGAGGGTGAATCAAAACTTCACAGTTTTGAATTGGAAACTCTGGCGATAGTGTACGCCCTAGAGCGATTCCGAACGCAACTAATGGGGATTCCATTTACCATTGTGACAGATTGTAATGCGCTGGCGCAAGCCATGGTAAAGAAACTGGTGAACTTACGAATAGCAAAATGGGTGTTCAGTTTTGAGAATTTTAATTATAAGGTAAAACACCGCAGCGGCACCTCGATGGGACACGTAGATGCCCTGAGTAGATGTCATTTGGTAAGCTCTGAAGACGTGTATGACATGGATGTCAATATTCAAATAACTCAGAATAGGGACGCAGTAATAAAGAAACTTAGGGATAGATTGGAAAACGAGTTGGTAATGAACTTTAAACTTCAGGATGGTTTAGTGTTTAGGGTAGATAAGACTACAAATCACCTCCAACTTTACGTACCAGTTGAAATGGAGAGTAATATAATCCGGATAATACATGAAAAAATCGGTCACTTAGCGGTTGATAAAACGGTTAATAAACTCCGCAAGAGCTATTGGTTTCCGAAGATGAGGAAAAAGGTCAATAACTTTGTACGAAATTGCATTAAATGTATAATTTATTCCCCTGCGGCCCGTAGTAACCAACACAACCTGTTTAACATTCCTCGGAAACCCATACCTTTCGACACAGTGCACGTAGATCACTTCGGCCCATTACCTTCGGTGCAATCAGTGCGAAAACATGTGTTGGTAGTAGTAGATAGTTTTACCAAACATGTCAAGCTTTACGCGGTAAAAACAACTAGCACAAAAGAAGTTTGCGCTTCTTTACAGAGGTACTTTGATAACTTCAGCCGACCAAGAAGGATGATAAGTGACAGGGGTACATGTTTCACTTCTCAGGAATTTACAGAATTTTTAGATAAAAATAACATCCAACACATTAGAGTTGCGGTGGCGTCGCCACAGGCTAATGGACAGGTGGAAAGAGTTAATAGAGTGTTAAAAGCAATGCTAGCAAAGCTGACAAAACCCGTGGGACACGCGGATTGGGTAAGGAAGCTTGTGGATGCGGAATATGCCATAAACAATACAGAGCATTCTTCTACTCGGAAGTCTTCATGTGAACTTTTATTCGGTGTTGAGCAGAGAGGTAGGATTATCGACACTCTGACCGAGTACCTAGAAGATAAAATAGAGCAGGGATGTCGTGATTTAGAAAAGGATCGTTCCGAGGCACTCAAACAAATTGGAAAATCGCAAGAGTATAATCTGAAGTATTTCCTTAAACATAGCGCACCGGCAAAGGTATATAACGTGGGGGATTTTGTAGTAGTAAAAAATGTTGACACTACAACGGGAACAAATAAGAAATTCATTCCAAAATACAAGGGCCCTTACGTTATTAGTAAGAAGTTGCCGAATGACAGATATGCTGTTAAAGATATTGAAGGTTGTCAAGTGACACAAATTCCTTATGATGGGGTAGTTGAATCGAATCGTCTACGTATGTGGTTAACCCCGGTTGAAGAGTCGGACACTAACTGCTCTGATCCCCTAGGCAACACTGAATTTTGAATTTAGAATAAGTTATCCAATCGGGTCGATTGGATGTCAGGAGGGCCGAGTTGTAAACATTTGTAAATAATAACTATTAGCATTTAAGAAGAAAATTTAGAACAATATTCTCGTAATGTGGTCTCGACCTAAGGGTCCCCACTCGGGTAACCAGCGCCACCTTTACGGGAGAAAAAGTATTCATCCATCGCCCATCTAAATGTTGAGGCATGTAAGAAGAACGACCATTTTTTTGGAATGGAACATTCTTGTACAACGTGGCGTGCAAATCGACCACGTTTTCAGATCATTAAAGAAAAAACTATTTAAAAACGATAAAAGTCTTTAGTTTTTTATAATACCCAACATTTTGATGAAGTTTAGTATGATTGGACTGAGGATACTACCTTCGTTGTCAGTAACTAGAATTTTTGGTACAGTGAAGTAATGTAAGATTTTTGTTATTTTGTTCCTTAGATATAAAGACGATTTATTCTTAATGTAGAACAACTTGGCAAACTTGGAAAATTTCTCATTCTGCATTTCCATTATATCCATGTGAAGTATCTCGCAAGGATACGATGGTACAGGGGTCGCACGGAGCTCTGGATTCATTGGATGCCTGTCATATTTGTTCGCAAGGCAGATATCGCAAGTTTTAGTGTACTTGGTAATCAGACTATTCATTTTCGGAAAATAATACCGTTCGAGCAGCTGCTCTTTATTTTCCCTAGGGTTCCGATGAGCTCTTCTGTGTTCCTCCGCAATTAACTGCAGAACTCTATTGTCGCTTGTTACGTCCTCTACCACCCTTTGCGTTATGCGGATCTTATAGTTGCTAAAGTTTTCCAAGTATATCTCCTGTAGCATTCCTAGATGTGCCTCTGGAATCTTAACACCGTTAATGACATTCGGTTTAAGCTTCTTTTTTAGAATGTCAGTGAGTTTTGTTTTGTCTACATTTTCAAAGGCTAGGTAATGGCGGGAGAAACCAGGGTGAGGTTCCTCAAAAATTTCTAAACCTTTTGTATCCCTAATAATAATTTGATTGTGAAATACATTCAAAGGGGCCTCGACATGAGGAATGAGGTCAGAGTTATCCTGTGCCGCGCTATGGATGGTTTCATCGGCGGTATCGGTCGAGCATTGACTTCCACTGGTAGTTTTCGTTAGGGGACCGGGTTCTGCAGCGGTATCAGTTGACGCATTGCTAGATGCTGTATCGGTAATTGAGACATTGTTAGTGGCTGGTGGTCAGTGAAAATCCGTATCTTCTTTGCTCCGTACACATACGAACGAAGATTGTCAAGGGCCCAAACTATGGCCAACATCTCTTTCTCGTTCGTGGCGTAGTTCTCCTCGGTTTTATTGAGGGATCTCGAGATGTAAGCAATTGGTTTGTCCTGCCCTGATATGTCTTGGGACAAAACAGCTCCAATTGCATAATTCGAAGCATCAGTGATCAGGTTAAATGCCTTCTCAAAATCTTTAAAAGCCAGAACTTCGGATGACGTCAATAGGCTTTTAAGGTCCTCGAAAGCTTGTAATGCATCTTCGTTCAACTCGATCGGTACACGTTTGGACTGATTCGCTTTAATTTGGGCATTTTCGCCTCTTGTTAAATTCGTGAGAGGCTTCGCCACCTTAGCGTAATCACGAATGAATTTTCTATAATAAGACGTGAGTCCTAAAAAGCTTTTCAAATCTTTGAGGTTTTCCGGGGGCAGTATTTTCTGTATGGCCTCAACCTTTTTGGGGTCCGCTCGAATTCCGTCCGGGGTGAAGACATATCCCAAAAACTCAACCTCTGTTTCCAGAAAGTGAGTCTTTCCAGGTTAACCTTTAAATTCACCTCATGCAGACGAGAAAGAATGGTTTCGATGTTATTCAGCATATCGTCTATATCGCTACCAAAGATGACAATGTCGTCGATATATACGTAGCATATCCTTCCAATATATTCCTTGAGAACGTCATCGATCATTCTCTGGAAGATCGCTGGCGCGTTTTTTTTAGGCCGAATGGTAATCTAAGCCACTCGTACTTTCCATTCATTGTGGAAAATGCGGTTTTTGGTATGTCGGATTCTTGCATGGGTATTTGGTGAAATCCAGAAGTAAGATCAAGCGTGGTGAAATACTTTGCTTTACCTAGACTAGCGTTGAGGTAATGTCCGGGATTGGGTATGCATCGGATATAGTAACGAGGTTCAACCGTTTAAAGTCGACCACCATTCGGTATTGAAGTTCTCCTGTGGGTTTGGGCTTTTTCGGCACAACACAAATCGGAGAGTTATAGGGGCTTTTAGAAGGACGAATGATTCCTTCTGCCAGAAGTTCTTTTATTTCTTTGTCCACCTCTTTTCTCATGCAAGGAGGATAAGGATAGCTTTTCGTGTAAATGGGTTCGTCGGTGGTGGTTCTAATTTCAGCTCTCACTGCGGTTCTTATTAACTCATTAGAACTAAGAAGCCAAAGACATTGTTGTACTTTTCTACCAAGTCAGAGAGTCTTTGCCGAATACTGTCAGGAGTCCCTTCAAGTACAGCATTGACCACTGAGGATAGTTTGTTCTTAAGGGGAATTTGTACACCGTTTGATAACTTTATGATATTCTTTTCGCGATCAATAATGGCTCCTAGGTGTTTTAGAGTGTCATCGCCAATGATGCCATCAAAAGATTTTAGGCCGGGAGAACGTAGAATGTCAATGGAAAGTCAATTCCGACCCTTTCAAAGAATTTACCGGTGATTTTTTCGCTGATGTTGAGGCTACCGGCTGCTGAGTTCACTGAAAATGGTTGAGCTAGGCGGGTCGAACCTTGTGATAGGCGTGTGCTTATGAAATTCTTGTTAGCCCCAGTATCCACAAGGAAGCTCAACACAGTACCGTTTTTAAGGAAGTAGTCTATGTATGGAACACTGGATAGCGGTCCCTCATAAAATTTACCTTTTCCTTGTAATTTACCTCGGCTATTTCATTGTAAGCTTCAGGCGTTATCTCCTGATGTTCCCCACGATCTTCTTCGGGCACTTCGTCTCGACTTTCGAGTGATGCCTCCTGCTCTGCCTGAAGGTTGTATAACCTTTGCTGTTTTTAAGAGGAGCCTTGTGGACGTGAAAAGTTCTCGGAATGTGCCATCCTTTTGTGAAGATTGCCTTGGGGTCTATTCATATAATCGACCTGTTTGGTTTGCACCAAATGATCTACCTCCATTTTGGGATGAGGTTTTGGACCAGTTGGCCTAGGGGGTGCTTCAGAATTTTGAGAGAAATGAGGGCGATTGGGAACGAAGGATGTATGTTATTTGGGATGATATCTCTGCTGCGGTGGATGAGGTCTATTTTCTAGCCTAAAATTTTGGTTAAGGGGCCGTAATTGTGTTTGTCACGTTATTCACATGAATAGAGTGATTCCGGAAGTTGAGATTCTGAATCTCCAGACATGAAGCATACGCCTCGGGTAGGGTTTTCGGTCGTTGCACAATAAGCATCCTTGACAAGTCACAGTTAAGGCCTCTTATGAAGACGTCCAATGCTCTATTGCGGTATGTCTCTACCAATGCACGAACGGTTTCTTGCGTATAAGATTCCGTTTTAATCTTATTGATTATCAGGGAGAACTGGTGATTTACCGTGGCGTAAAACTCGTCCAACCTCGACCCTCTCTGGGAGAGTTGGTTGAGCTGATGTTCAAGGGTTCTAATATCTCGTTTATCTGCGTAATGCAGAGACAATACCCTTTTAATTTCTCCCCAATCGTCATCGAAGATGTTGTAGGAAATCAGAGCTGTATCGGCCCTACCTCTGATTTTCTGCCGGATATGCTGTAAGATGTTTCGGTACAAGGGCTTGGTCCGGATGATGCTGAGGTCCTTCAAGATACCCTCGACGTTATGTATCCATGACACATATTGTGTTGGATTACCGTCGAAGGTTTGCAACTCTTTCACGCAATCGGGCAGTCGACTTATCTCTTTTAGGTCGGCCTCCGTCCTTGGTTCACACAAGGGCACATTCGCACGGTATCGATATCTGTATGAGTGCCTCGCTCCAGTGATTTCAAGCGCTCATCCATGTGTTTGAGCTGATTCAATATTACATTGACAGCTCCGGTTAACTCCGTTACGGATTTGGCGACAGCGTCCATTTTTCGTTAACAAATTTGTTGGCTTATATTACTTCTTAATTTAAATTTAATTTCTTAATTTAATTAATATATATATTTTTTCCTCTTTTATTTAATTAATAGTTAATTTATTCAACTAGTTGGCTTAATATATATGTTAATTATAACTTACTTTAAATTAAATTTAGTATCGTAAGATTACGTATGCACACAATTCAGCAAAGTAGGAAAAAAAACACCTTACCTTTTCCTTGTGATAGTTGCTTCAAATTTTACTAATTTCTTTTCTTTTCTTTCTTTTGGATTAAGAAATATTCACTTAAAATGTTCTTCAAACTTTTTCTTTCGATTTCACAATTAATAAAAAAAATTTTCCTTTTTTTTCTTTTAGAATTTTCACATAAAAATTTTTATATTATTTTTTTCAGCGAAGCTCATCGACCTCTTTTTGATTTCACAATTAAAGATTTTTCTTGAGCCTTTTTCTTTCTTTTTTCTTTTCTTTTTCTCTATGAGCCTTTTTCTATTATTATTTTTTTTATTTTTCCATTTGATTTCACAATTAATCAAAAAAAATTTCCTTTTTTTTCTTTTTAGAACTTTCACTTACAAATTTTTATATTATTCTTTTCAGCGAAGCTCATCGACCGCTTTTTGATTTCACAATTAAAGAGTTTTTCTTTTCAATTTTCTCTATGAGACTTTTCCCTATTTTTTTATTTTATTTTTCTATTTGATTCCACAATTAATCAATAATTTTTTCCTTTCCTTTTAAAAGTTTCACTTACAGGAACAAAAACCACATATTCCGTTCAATTATAGGTTGAGATCCGCCGGTGATCTAAAACAGATATCGATTCTAAATATTACTACGGGATTCTCGTTTGAGACAGGTTTAGCGGAAGGATCGTGGTGTCCCAGTTTAATCGCTATCGTTAATAATTGAAAGCGATCTACTAATGGCACGATTTGTTTACGTATATATCCTTTAGTCCTCTTGGAAACTGTGTTCCACTGTGTTTCCATGGTAACAGCAGAATGTGACAGATAATTAATGGATTTTTATTAAGACCAGAAAGGCCGTTGTGTTCCCATGGTAACAACTGCATTCACTCCATAGAGAGTACTGGTCTATGCCCACTCAAGGACATTATTAATTTATTCTGCCACAATTGCTCGGACAAAAAGGATATAAACCTGTCCCTGCTCGGGCGCCAGTTAAGAAAATCCTTTAAGAGGATTCCAAAAAAAACGCGAACGTCAGCCCGGAGAGCCGACCCAACTGTTCGACTTACATACAAATAAAAACAACTATTTTCAACCCGTTCACAATTAAATTTATTAAGTAAAACAATAATTCTGTTTGCCGTCACGATTACAACTAACTGCCCAATACATTCCCATCTAACTCCAAAGCTTTACCTCTACCCAATTGTTCCCATGGATATCTCCTGACTCGTCACTTTTGATATTTCGCATGCATCCCATCCGGTGTCAATTAGCTTGCGCGTGCATAAACTTCCATGGGAATATTTGCAAGCAAATAATATGCTGACTCAGCTGGGAACCTGTCTGTGCATGTCGAACCAAGTGTAAGGCGATGCATATTGGGTTGTGATAACTTTCACTTTACGTATTATTACCATAGATGTGACTTATTTAAGATACAAGTATCTCAAATACAGATACAAGATGCAAAATACGTATTTTCATCTTGTACGTGAAATACTTTTTTTAAAAATTCAGTTTGTATATTGTATTTTGAAGCATGCTTAGTATTTCGTAAGTACTTTGTTTGCTAAAATACTTTTTGCTATCACTTATGCATTTTTTTCATCACTAAGCACACCCTTAAAATTTAGGTAAATCAACCCATTGAAAGACTTCAGACTCTGTGGTCTAGTTGTTTTTGCCAGTCGCCGTCATCCCCGCCATATTTGCTCGACGTGCTCGCGTCTTTTTTTTTATATTGTTTTGTGTTACAGTGATCATGTCGAGTCGCATTTAACAAATTTCAAAGAATTTAGGTCTAGGAGTTACTAGGGTAGAGTCGCCTGTTACCGGCCGTCCCCAGTCTGCGGCTACCTTCAAAAAAAAATCTCTGTAACAACGAAAGTATGGCCACACCTTTCTGTTTACAGTCTTAAAAGCATTCGTCTTTTTTTTCTACCATCTGTCAGTACGATCCTTCGCAAAAGGCAGCTGAACGTTTTCAATTATGAGCTCATTAGTTGCGAGATTTCGTTGAGAATAGTTCGGCTGTAGTTTTGGACAAAACACTTGCACCCAATTTCACAGTGCGGGCTCATCTCTCGGTTCAACTGAACCCAGGATCGACGTCAAAAAAATATCGCTTTCACAGTCCACATGTGAACTTAGCTCAGTTCAGCCAATAATTAAGCGCCATTGTGAACTATAATAAGCTATTGTGAATGAACATGATGATCTGTCAAACTCAAATTGGTTTTTATTTAAATTTTTTCCACCGTCGCGGTCGCAACTATTTTGTATTAAATACGTTTTAATTGCAATGAATAACGTGGAAAAAAAACGAAGTGCTAATTTTAGTGCAGCCGAAGTGGACAAACTTGTAGAAATAGTGATAAAACACAGACATGTAATAGAAAACAAAAACACGGACAACATTTTTGCAAATGTAAAGGCCGCTGCATGAATGGACATAGAAAAGGAGTTCAACAGTCTTTCCGGAGATATTTATCGAACATTTTTAGTGTTAAAAAAAAAGAACGAAAATTAAAAAAAAAAAAGAAGTATGCAGAAG
Source organism: Volucella bombylans (assembly GCA_949129095.1). Taxonomy (NCBI): domain Eukaryota; kingdom Metazoa; phylum Arthropoda; class Insecta; order Diptera; family Syrphidae; genus Volucella; species Volucella bombylans. Next base: position 323,866,851 of record OX422140.1, read on the forward strand.
AAAAATAAATGTATGCTACAGGAGGTGGGGCTGCACATAGCTTAACAATCAACAATTTGGACGAAACATTACACGAGCTTCTAGGAAGATAAATTTACGGGCTCTCTTCAACTTACGGTTCCGATGTAATAACCGTAACGGACACACAAAACGGTATCTAAAATGTATTATTATCTTAAAGCTACTTATACATATACATTTCAGATAAGAACAACATTGAAAATGCAATGTGCAGTACACAATCAAAGAATGGGAAGGAAAATGCGCTAAACAATCCGCAGCCAATAATAAACAGTAACCAGCAAGCGAATATCAAATCAGAGAAAGGTAAAGAAATTGTCACAATTGAAGTTCATACACATGTACATAAATACTGATGTCTTTTATTATTAGATTTGTATTTGCTTGGCCATGAAGTTAATAAACACCCAAGAAAAAAAAACAAAAAGCTTTCAAAAAAACATCAACGGCTGAAATATGGAAGGGAAAAAAGAGCTGAAGATCAATTGCTACACAGCAAGGAATTACACCAACTCCAAGCACATGGTTCAAGAACACGAAGCCAAAATGAAACTCCTGGGTGCACAGTTGCATGCATCTATTGGATGCGACCAACTACATAACTAAAAGCAATTGTTTTTGAATTTGGTTTTTGTGTTAAACAAAGTACATACAGTATGTCAAGAATGAGTTTACACACCGAAAAAATGTATCAATTTTTCAACTTATTAAATAATTTCGTTTGTTTTTATTGCAATATTTCAATTTTTTCTTTCTGTTTGTGTTCAGTTAGAATATAAACAACGAAAAAAAATATAAAAAATCCAAGTAGAACGTACGAATAAAGAAAAATACAACAAAAACCATGTCCACCTCATTTTTTGAGTGTCAAACAACTCTTTACACAAGGGTTGTTTTTATTTCTCTTTGCATGAACTCATTGATAACTGGTTTAATAACCGTTATCAATTTGCAAAAACTGTCTTGTTTTGATCCTTTCCTTTGGTTTCTTGTTCAAATTGTGAATAATTTTTGCAGTCTGTACACGTTTAAAAAAAAATAAATAAATTTTCAAAATGCCAGGAAAAAGGCTAACATTTGAGATCGTGCAGCTTTTATATTACAACTGGCAAATGGGGAAAAGTGTGCAAGATTTATCAGAAATGTTTTCAGTAACACGTAAGACGGTTTATAATATTTTAAATCGCGTTGAAAATGAAGGCAGACTGGAGCCAAAGTATGGGGGTGGCCCAAAGGCAAAGATTACTGAGCGTACAGAGCGCTTAATAATGAAAAAAGTGTACGAGAACCCACAAATTTCAACTAGAACTATTTCTAGGGATTTAAAGGATAAATCTATTGTTGACGTTTCCCACGAAACAGTTCGGAAGACCATCATAAACAACAAATATAATTCCAGAGCTGCTCGAATGAAACCACTGCTATCAAAAGAAAATGTCGAAAAACGTTTCGCCTTCGCTTCAAACTTGATTGCTGAGCCTGATGATTATTGGGACGATGTTATATTCTGCGATGAATCGAAAATCATGCTGTATAATAACGATGGACCAACTAGAGTCTGGCGCAAGGCTTTGACATCCTTGGACAAACGAAATATAATTCCCACTGTAAAATTTGGCAAATTGTCATAGTTTGGGGCTGTATTTCAAGCAGAGGAGTAGGCGACTTGGCATTCATAGAAACAAAAGTGAACGCCGAACAATATTTAAACATATTGAAAACCCATCTAAGAAGCAGTGCGAACAAATTTGGCTTTATTAGGGACAATAAACCGCAATTTAAGTTGTACCAGGATAACGATCCTAAGCACAAGGCACTTAATGTGCGTTTGTGGCTGCTATACAACTGCGGAAAAGTGTTAGATACACCAGCACAAAGTCCCGACTTAAATCCCATTGAAAATTTGTGGGCCTTCTTAAAGAAAAAAGTCGCGAAACGGCAGCCCAAAAATCGAGCTGCACTAAAAACTGTTATAACGGAAGAATGGCACAGTTTACCAACGTGTTACGACATGAAAAAGTTGGTTTTTTCAATGAAAAATCGTCTAATACAAACAATAGATGCTAAAGGTGGCCCGACCAAATATTAAAAGTTTTAGTTTTTAACGTCTAGTCTAATAAATTTAAAATAAATGGAGTACATTTTATTTGTGTAAACAGTTATTTGACACTCGAAAACTTGAGTTTAATTTGTTTTTGTTGTGTTATTTGCTATTTATGTGTTGAACTTGTTAATTTTTTTTTACTAATTCATTGTACTTATTCTAACTTAACAAAAATAAAAAATAAAATACTAAATGTTGCAATAAAAATAAGAAAATTTGCTTGTTAACTGAGAAAATTTGATTTTTTTCCGATGTGTAAACTCATTCTTGACATACTGTATATGTAGATATACTAATATCTTTTTTTTTGTTTTGTTTAGTCACCAATATAATGTACTCTTTGTTTATCACAATCAATAATTTACGATCGACGACCGCGCGTTTGCTCTGGATAATAAGTCATCATCGTTCGATTTACTGACCCAGACAATTGGAGTTTGTTTACACATTGAATTTCGAGGAGGATATTGCTGCATTCATGAATGGATTTTGTGTTGACCTACATTAGGAAGCATAAAAGCCATAGTGATATGAGCAATGTTATCTTTGTACGAGTAATACAATGTTCTCACTAAGATGTTCTCACTAAGTTGGGGTAGGCGTCGGTTGGGTTTTGTTTATGTTAGCCCTAAAATTATGGACATGGCATAAGTTATTAAGTGCCGTAGGTATTTGGAACTGGCTGGATTGATGGGATGACAAATATAAAAGGGAGCTGACGATTTAAAGGAGTGGCAGTTTTCTTTAAGTCGTTTTCCCAGTCGCAAGCACGGTGACTCGTCGATCGCAATGTTTAAAATTTATACTTTTTTTTTATAATTCAATGTACAACAATATTTTACTCGTAAATAAAAATAAATTTCGTACATGGGGGCTCAACCGGGATTCACCGAAAAAAAATTGGGAATCTTTTTATTTGTCTCGAGTGAATAAGCACCGATGGTAAAGAAGGTAAAGTAAAAATAAGAAGCCAAAGAAAAGAAGATAAGTAGAACAATCAGCAAGAATAGCAAAGAAGAAAAGAAGAGTAAAGTGGAAAGTTGGTTGATGGATGACTTGCAGACATTGACAGTGCGTCAGTTACAAACATTCCTTAGAAGCAAAGGACTGTCCTATAGATACAACGTCAAGACTGATTTAGTAGACCGGATTCGAGTTATCTCTGAAGGGAATAGTGTGACAATAGAAGACGTGTTGAGTGTCGTCAACAGGGAAGAAGACGAAATATCCGACGCAAGCAACAAGGAAGAAGGAGAAAGTGTGACAGTAAAAGACGTGTTGAGTGTCATAAACAAGGAGAAAGGCGAAATACCCGACGCAAGCAACAGTCAACCGCCAAATCGCGACCAAGACGGGGAAGCCCGACAGCAAACTGAAGAAGTAACGATGTCCACAAAAGCCAATTTCGTTTTCCGAGACGTCGAAGAGTCTCTGGAACAGTTTTCAGGAGAAGGGGGAAAAGATTACGCAAAGTGGATCAAAGAATTCGAAGAAATATCAACATCGTGTGAGTGGAACGACATACAAAGATACCTTTATTCACGTAGGTTACTGAAGGGTGTAGCGAGATTAGCCGTTGAAGCAACGGAAGGAGTCACAAACTGGGCAAAACTGAAAGCATTTTTGACAGAGGAGTTCGGGAAGAAAACATCGAGTATAGAGGTACACAAAAAATTGGATTCTAGAAAAAAAAACTTCCTCCGAGACGCTATTAGAATACCTGTACGTGATGTCCCAGATCGGTAAGGACTATGTGGATGAAATATCCTTGATTCAGTACATTATAAATGGGATTCCGGACACAGTCGGCAATAAGACCGTACTCTATGAAGCTTCTTCTCTGGCGGAGCTTAAATCCAAATTTGAGATTTACAAGAGGATGCAACAGCATATGCCGAAACAACGAGTTGAAACCAATAAGCCAACTAATTGCACCAACCAGAAGAAGGACAACTCTGATTCCAGGGGAGTACAGAAAGTTAAGCGCATTGGAGCAAATGGCAGCAATGTGATAATAGAAGTTGCAGGAAAACCATACTACGCCTTCGTCGACAACGGTAGCGATGTATCGATAGTACATGAATCGCTCGTGGAAGAAATCAGGGGAGCAAAAGTAAGTCCTCCAGGAATGATGCTTAAAGGATTTGGAAATACTCCTCAAAAGACGATGGGTTCCTGCCTACTGCAAATACGAGTTGGATCAGACGAACATTGGGTACGTTTCCAGGTGGTTCCGGACAAGTGGATTTCGGATCAAATATTGCTGGGAAGAGATTTCCTACAAAATGTAGAACTGCTAATAAGTAACGGAAAAATAAAGCATATCAAGAAATCTAATGCGGAGAAGTTAGACGAAAATAAGGCATACCAACTAGATGAGAATGATGTTTTGAGTATCGGACTGATGGATGGTGAAGAAGAAAACACAGATAGGAGCAACCTTTGTGTTGGCAGCGACAGTCATAAGGAAGCCGTCAAAGATATTGTTTCGGCTTATTGTCCCAAACGAGTTCCAAAGTCATGTATAGAGATGAACCTCGTACTAACGGACGACAGTCCAATATATCAGAAGGCCAGACGACTAGCACCCCCCGAAAGAGAAGCAGTTTGTAAGCAAGTAGATGAATGGTTGGATGAAGGTATTATTCAGCATAGCCGATCGGACTTCGCTAGTCCTGTTGTATTGGTGAAGAAGAAGGACGGAAGTAACCGATTGTGCGTTGATTTTCGCAAACTAAATTCTAGGATTGTCAAGGACCGGTATCCTCTGCCAGTAATGGAGGAGATACTAGAGAAGCTACACAAAGCTAAGGTATTCACAACACTGGATCTGCGCAATGGGTTTTTCCACGTGGATGTATCAGAAAGTAGCAGGAAATATACCGCATTCGTGACTCCAGATGGTCAATACGAGTTTTAAAAGGTTCCTTTCGGATTATGCAATTCACCTGTGATATTCTAGCGTTTCGTCAATACGGTTTTTCGAGATCTAATAAGGCAAGACGTCTTACTCTTATATTTGGATGACATAATTATTGCCGCAGAAAGCGAGGAAGAAAATTTAGAGAAGCTCAATGTCTTATTAAAAGTAGCAGAAGAGAATGGTCTAGTGATCAAATGGGAAAAGTGTGTTTTTCTCAGTAGATCCACTAAGTTTCTTGGACATGTGGTGGAGAACGGGAGTATAAAGCCCTCGATGGAAAAAGTAAGTGCTGTGAGGGGCTTTCCTAGACCAACTAATGTGAAGCAGGTGCAGAGTTTCCTCGGGCTGACTGGGTTCTTCCGTAAGTTTGTGCCTAACTATTCAATTTGTGCAAAACCTCTTTCAAATTTGACGAAGAAGGAGAGCGTGTTCATCTTCGGACCGGATCAGACCATCGCATTCGAATCTCTGAAAGATTTATTGAGTAAAGAGCCTGTTCTGAAACTGTTCAACCCCGTACTGGAGACAGAGTTACATACGGACGCGAGTATGGTTGGTTACGGTGGAGTTTTGCTCCAGAAACACGAAGGGCAAATGCATCCAGTCTTTTACCTAAGTTTTAAAACAACTCCAGCTGAAAAAAATTACACTAGCTATGAGCACGAAGTTTTAGCCATAATTAGGTGTGTAAAGAAGCTACGATGTTATCTATTGGGAATAAAATTCAAAATCTACACGGACTGCAAGGCATTCCAAGCCACCATGAACAAGAGGGACTTGTGTCCACGAGTGGCCAGATGGGCGATTATGCTGCAGGAGTATTCGTGCGAAGTTTTGCACCGATCAGGCTCATCCATGCGTCATGTAGATGCACTAAGTCGTTATCCAGCTGTACTACGAATTGAAGATGGCATCATCGAGAGAATTAGGAGATCCCAAGGTAAAGATGAATTCTGTCAATTAATCTTAGATGTTCTTTCAGCAACAGGAACTTATAAGGATTATGAAATGAGAAACAACTTACTGTATAAGTTTGTAGAAGGCACTCATTTGCTCGTAGTGCCTAAATCTATGCAAAAGGAAATACTGAGAGATATTCACAGGGATGGTCACATAAGTGCGAAAAGGATGGAAGCAATCTGCAAGCAAGACTATTTTATCCCGAAGGTTGGAAATTGTATTGATGCTGTTTTATCCAACTGTGTTCCGTGTATACTAGCTGCAAGAAAAAACGGGAAAGCTGAGGGATTTCTGTACCCTATCGAAAAAAGCGATGTACCTCTACACACTTACCACATGGACCATTTTATTATTATAATTATTTATTCGTAGTGGTTGATGCCTTCACCAAATTCGTCTGGATCTACCCCGTGAAGACTACGAAGAGCGAAAAAAAATTGGGAATCTTTTTATTTGTCTCGAGTGAATAAGCACCGATGGTAAAGAAGGTAAAGTAAAAATAAGAAGCCAAGGAAAAGAAGATAAGTAGAACAATCAGCAAGAATAGCAAAGAAGAAAAGAAGAGTAAAGTGGAAAGTTGGTTGATGGATGACTTGCAGACATTGACAGTGCGTCAGTTACAAACATTCCTTAGAAGCAAAGGACTGTCCTATAGATACAACGTCAAGACTGATTTAGTAGACCGGATTCGAGTTATCTCTGAAGGGAATAGTGTGACAATAGAAGACGTGTTGAGTGTCGTCAACAGGGAAGAAGACGAAATATCCGACGCAAGCAACAAGGAAGAAGGAGAAAGTGTGACAGTAAAAGACGTGTTGAGTGTCATAAACAAGGAGAAAGGCGAAATACCCGACGCAAGCAACAGTCAACCGCCAAATCGCGACCAAGACGGGGAAGCCCGACAGCAAACTGAAGAAGTAACGATGTCCACAAAAGCCAATTTCGTTTTCCGAGACGTCGAAGAGTCTCTGGAACAGTTTTCAGGAGAAGGGGGAAAAGATTACGCAAAGTGGATCAAAGAATTCGAAGAAATATCAACATCGTGTGAGTGGAACGACATACAAAGATACCTTTATTCACGTAGGTTACTGAAGGGTGTAGCGAGATTAGCCGTTGAAGCAACGGAAGGAGTCACAAACTGGGCAAAACTGAAAGCATTTTTGACAGAGGAGTTCGGGAAGAAAACATCGAGTATAGAGGTACACAAAAAATTGGATTCTAGAAAAAAAAACTTCCTCCGAGACGCTATTAGAATACCTGTACGTGATGTCCCAGATCGGTAAGGACTATGTGGATGAAATATCCTTGATTCAGTACATTATAAATGGGATTCCGGACACAGTCGGCAATAAGACCGTACTCTATGAAGCTTCTTCTCTGGCGGAGCTTAAATCCAAATTTGAGATTTACAAGAGGATGCAACAGCATATGCCGAAACAACGAGTTGAAACCAATAAGCCAACTAATTGCACCAACCAGAAGAAGGACAACTCTGATTCCAGGGGAGTACAGAAAGTTAAGCGCATTGGAGCAAATGGCAGCAATGTGATAATAGAAGTTGCAGGAAAACCATACTACGCCTTCGTCGACAACGGTAGCGATGTATCGATAGTACATGAATCGCTCGTGGAAGAAATCAGGGGAGCAAAAGTAAGTCCTCCAGGAATGATGCTTAAAGGATTTGGAAATACTCCTCAAAAGACGATGGGTTCCTGCCTACTGCAAATACGAGTTGGATCAGACGAACATTGGGTACGTTTCCAGGTGGTTCCGGACAAGTGGATTTCGGATCAAATATTGCTGGGAAGAGATTTCCTACAAAATGTAGAACTGCTAATAAGTAACGGAAAAATAAAGCATATCAAGAAATCTAATGCGGAGAAGTTAGACGAAAATAAGGCATACCAACTAGATGAGAATGATGTTTTGAGTATCGGACTGATGGATGGTGAAGAAGAAAACACAGATAGGAGCAACCTTTGTGTTGGCAGCGACAGTCATAAGGAAGCCGTCAAAGATATTGTTTCGGCTTATTGTCCCAAACGAGTTCCAAAGTCATGTATAGAGATGAACCTCGTACTAACGGACGACAGTCCAATATATCAGAAGGCCAGACGACTAGCACCCCCCGAAAGAGAAGCAGTTTGTAAGCAAGTAGATGAATGGTTGGATGAAGGTATTATTCAGCATAGCCGATCGGACTTCGCTAGTCCTGTTGTATTGGTGAAGAAGAAGGACGGAAGTAACCGATTGTGCGTTGATTTTCGCAAACTAAATTCTAGGATTGTCAAGGACCGGTATCCTCTGCCAGTAATGGAGGAGATACTAGAGAAGCTACACAAAGCTAAGGTATTCACAACACTGGATCTGCGCAATGGGTTTTTCCACGTGGATGTATCAGAAAGTAGCAGGAAATATACCGCATTCGTGACTCCAGATGGTCAATACGAGTTTTAAAAGGTTCCTTTCGGATTATGCAATTCACCTGTGATATTCTAGCGTTTCGTCAATACGGTTTTTCGAGATCTAATAAGGCAAGACGTCTTACTCTTATATTTGGATGACATAATTATTGCCGCAGAAAGCGAGGAAGAAAATTTAGAGAAGCTCAATGTCTTATTAAAAGTAGCAGAAGAGAATGGTCTAGTGATCAAATGGGAAAAGTGTGTTTTTCTCAGTAGATCCACTAAGTTTCTTGGACATGTGGTGGAGAACGGGAGTATAAAGCCCTCGATGGAAAAAGTAAGTGCTGTGAGGGGCTTTCCTAGACCAACTAATGTGAAGCAGGTGCGGAGTTTCCTCGGGCTGACTGGGTTCTTCCGTAAGTTTGTGCCTAACTATTCAATTTGTGCAAAACCTCTTTCAAATTTGACGAAGAAGGAGAGCGTGTTCATCTTCGGACCGGATCAGACCATCGCATTCGAATCTCTGAAAGATTTATTGAGTAAAGAGCCTGTTCTGAAACTGTTCAACCCCGTACTGGAGACAGAGTTACATACGGACGCGAGTATGGTTGGTTACGGTGGAGTTTTGCTCCAGAAACACGAAGGGCAAATGCATCCAGTCTTTTACCTAAGTTTTAAAACAACTCCAGCTGAAAAAAATTACACTAGCTATGAGCACGAAGTTTTAGCCATAATTAGGTGTGTAAAGAAGCTACGATGTTATCTATTGGGAATAAAATTCAAAATCTACACGGACTGCAAGGCATTCCAAGCCACCATGAACAAGAGGGACTTGTGTCCACGAGTGGCCAGATGGGCGATTATGCTGCAGGAGTATTCGTGCGAAGTTTTGCACCGATCAGGCTCATCCATGCGTCATGTAGATGCACTAAGTCGTTATCCAGCTGTACTACGAATTGAAGATGGCATCATCGAGAGAATTAGGAGATCCCAAGGTAAAGATGAATTCTGTCAATTAATCTTAGATGTTCTTTCAGCAACAGGAACTTATAAGGATTATGAAATGAGAAACAACTTACTGTATAAGTTTGTAGAAGGCACTCATTTGCTCGTAGTGCCTAAATCTATGCAAAAGGAAATACTGAGAGATATTCACAGGGATGGTCACATAAGTGCGAAAAGGATGGAAGCAATCTGCAAGCAAGACTATTTTATCCCGAAGGTTGGAAATTGTATTGATGCTGTTTTATCCAACTGTGTTCCGTGTATACTAGCTGCAAGAAAAAACGGGAAAGCTGAGGGATTTCTGTACCCTATCGAAAAAAGCGATGTACCTCTACACACTTACCACATGGACCATTTTATTATTATAATTATTTATTCGTAGTGGTTGATGCCTTCACCAAATTCGTCTGGATCTACCCCGTGAAGACTACGAAGAGCGAAGAGGTGGTCAAGAAGCTGCAACAGCAAAGCGAGGTTTTCGGAAGTCCAGTACGGATTATTTCGGACCGAGGGACGGCGTTCACCGCTAACTTATTTAAAGAATATTGTGAGAAAAATGGCATTCACCACGTTTTAACAACAACGGGGGTGCCTCGCGGAAACGGGAAAGTAGAAAGAATAAATCGTATCATAATAGAGGTACTTACCAAGATGTCAGTGGAAGATCCTACGAAGTGGTTCAAACATGTTGCCAATGTTCAACGGGTAATTAACTCGACGACATCTCGGAGTACTAAGCGAAGCCCATTTCAGCTTATGTTCGGGACTATTATGAAACGTGAAGAAGACAGGTAACTACGAGAATTGCTAGAGGAGGTGATACTGGACGACTTCGAGAACAACCGTGATAGTATGAGGAGAATAGCCAAGCAAGAGATACAGAAGGTACAAGAGGAAAATAAAAGGACGTTTAATCGGAAAAGGAAAGCATCCAGAAACTACCGGGTACATGATCTGGTAGCCATCAAACGAACGCAGTTCGGTACAGGACTTAAGCTATACATCAAATTTATGGGACCATACGAAATAACCAATGTCAAGGGAAACGACCGATACGACGTCAGAAAAATAGGAGACCATGATGGTCCGAACCTAACATCCACATCTGCTGACCACATGAAGCCGTGGATAAACGGTAGCACTGACGATGAAGAAAATTATGACGAATCTGATGACACCCATTTCAACTGAGGACAGTCGAATAGGCTTAGGATGGCCGAGTGTAGATATACTAATATCTTTTTCTTTGTTTTGTTTAGTCACCAATATAATGTACTCTTTGTTTATCACAATCAATAATTTACGATCGACGACCGCGCGTTTGCCCTGGATAATGAGTCATCATCGTTCGATTTACTGACCCAGACAATTGGAGTTTGTTTACACATTGAATTTCGAGGAGGAAATTGCTGCATTCATGAATGGATTTTGTGTTGACCTACATTAGGAAGCATAAAAGCCATAGTGATATGAGCAATGTTATCTATGTACGAGTAATACAATGTTCTCACTAAGATTGGTAGTCATATTAGTTGGGGTAGGGGTCGGTTGGATTTTGTTTATGTTAGCCCTAAAATTATGGACATGGCATAAGTTATTAAGTGCCGTGGGTATTTGAAACTGGCTGGATTGATGGGATGACAAATATAAAAGGGAGCTGACGATGGAAAGGAGTGGCAGTTTTCTTTGAGTCGTTTTCCCAGTCGCAAGCACGGTGGCTCGTCGATCGCAATGTTTAAAATTTATACTGTTTTTTTTATAATTCAATGTACAACAATATTTTACTCGTAAATAAAAATAAATTTCCTACATATATGTTAGAGCAGTGATTTTCTTGAGTGTATGAGTGTCACTCTTCGATGATCAAACAAGAAAAAGGGATCTGCGTTCAGATTCGAAAAGTAATATCGATGGTGAAGTGACGTGCTGGTCGATGCACCGCAGATAAATTTAAGACTGCAAAGAAATACTTTTCCCTATCACAAATTTAAAGCTGCAAAGAAATACTTTGCTCTATCATATATAAGTTAACACAATATTCCACGAAATACAAACAAATAACTTCAAACGACATAAGTGCAGCGTATGTCTGCTGTGCTAAGCATTTTCCCACACATCTCCATCCAAATGACCAGCGCATGGCTGCAAAAGTAAATATGACTACTCAGGTGTCGGGTTACCGACAAATTCACATGCTCATCCAGACGCTGACGCTGCAACAAACTCCAAAACAATGCATGTCCGCCAAGGTATAAAAGTAAATCTGTATTTTAGAATAAGTTCAGTTGTAAGTTGGTGTTAAATAAAAATTATATTTTTTTTCCTAAAATCGCGTTTCGCATTTTAACTGGGACCGTGGTAGTCACTCGCCATTGCGCCACGGTTTCGTTAAAATAAAAATAAATTTGTTAAAGATAAAAAAATCGGACGTGAGTGAAAAAAAAAGTTTTACGCCAACTACGAGGAAGAACGAGGCCCCTAAGTAGTCCAGCACAGCTTCACAAACAGGAGTTTTTAGACAAAAACAGCCGCTTCCCGATGCAGCTCATCTTAATGTAAGAATAGAGTTAAGATTTTAAGTTATAAGTGTTAAAAATAAGAAAAATCCAAATAATATTTAACTACGTGAAACTATAAAGACCATAGGTCCAACCTAAGATTTTGAATACTAAACTAAGTGAGAAAATAAAGGCCAAGAGCCCATACAAGATTTCAATTAATTCAAGTACCAAAGACCATAGGTCGAAACTAAAATTTTTATCAAGAAAGAAATAATAAAGCATAAACGCAAGTGAAAACGTAAACTAAAATTTAAATTACAACTTAGAATATTAAGATAAATATAATTTTTATCCTCTTTATAAAAACATATCGGGAATAATCAAGCTAATACAATATTTAATTGCTACAAACTTATTTTTCCATATCTTTCATTTTAAAATCCATTAAATTCAACTCGTGACGCCCGTTTCCCCCCATTTGTTACCCCCTGTCTCTTTATTCGCTATGTCTAGAAACGAAAATTTGGTTTGGCCACCAAGATTGGCCAATGTTGGAAACCAAGACCAATCTCAAGCTCAGGCTCAAGGTCACAATGAAATGGACCAATTACAAAGTCAAATCAAACAGCTTGTAATTGATGTCATAAGTAGGGAATGTCCTCGTCTAATTCATAACTTGCTTAATCCATTGGCAGACAATAATTCCGAAACTGATCAAGTCATCAACGAAGATCAAAGAGCTAACTTAGCTGATATGGACAAGATCCCGGATGTTGTCCGCAGTCTAAGGGAATTCTCTGGACAGCCCGGAGAATACAGTTCATGGAAGAAAAGCGTCGAACGTATTCTGAGAATCTACGATTCTCTCAGGGGCACGCCAAAGTATTACGGGATCCTAACGGTGATCCGTAATAAGATTGTAGGCCAAGCCGATGTGGCTTTGGAGTCTTACAATACACCCCTCAACTGGGAAAGGATCTCGCGATGTCTTACCTTGCATTATGCGGATAAGCGAGATCTCGGAACCTTAGAATACCAAATGACTTGCTTGGTACAAGGTAACGAACCCATTGAAGGATTTTATCAAACGGTGTACCACCATCTATCCCTCATCCTCAATAAAATCGCGAGTATGGACATTGGAACAGACGCAATGAACGTAATGGTTCGAACTTATCGAGACAAGGCCCTCGATACATTCGTTCGAGGTCTTAAACGCGATTTGCCGAGACTTTTGGGCATGAGACAACCCGCAGACCTTCCGCAGGCTCTGCATCTCTGCCTCAAACTACAAAACATGAACTATAGGACACAGTATGCGACGCATAATAATAACACAGCTCGTAGACTCGAACAAAACTTCTCACCTCCAGTTCCACCTCGAAAAACCCATCCAAATCAGTATCCACCACAATTCTTTCCAAGATTCCAATTCCCATCTTACCCACATGTTCCACCACAACGGCCACCTAAGCCAAACGCATATCCCCACCAATTACAAAACCAGTTCTTTAGGAACCAAGGATATTTTGTACCATTTCAAAGTCAGCAACCTCAAAATTACCCCTACCAATACAACCAACCCAGGCAATTCATTCCATTGAAACAGAAACCTCAACCCCCAGCTGAACCTATGGATACCTCTATGAGGACAAACGCTGTGAACTACCAGAATCACCCTAAGTTTATACAGAAGAGACAAAATCTACCCCCGCAAGCACCAGTACCCAACAAGATACAGAGAATGTTCCATGCCACGACTTCATCGCCTAATCCCACTCAGGAAGTAGCTGAGCATAATCAAGCAACAGAAGAAAAGTCACGAACCAAGATCAGACACTTGCTGATTACATCGCAACCATCGATTACATGAACAACTACAATGGAACCTGTGCCAGCTATGACCCGCAACAATATCAACAACCAGACCTACAACAATATCAACAACCAGACCCACACCACTATCAACAACCTGACATTTTTACTGAAGAATCGCAACATTTGCAACAAAATTTCCAAAACCTAAATTTTTTAGGCCAATAAGCTCTTCGCTTCCGTATTTCGAGTACAGAACGAAGAGTGGAAATATCTTAAAGTTTTTAGTCGATACAGGTAGTAACAAAAACTATATACAACCCGGCTGTGTTGAATACTCCTCTTTAAATAAAAGCCCATTCCTAGTAAACTCTGTATGTGGTAATACCAAAATTACGCACCATGCCACGCTAAATCTTTTCGGTCCTCAGTACCCTTCCCTCAAATTCTTCATCTTACCCGAATTAAAGGCTTTCCACGGGATCATTGGTAACAACAGTCTTAAAGACTTACAGGCAATCATATACACCGCAGAAAGCTGCATGATTCTGCTTAACAAAATAAGAATCCCTATAAAGCAACTCCTATCAGATTCAGTAAACAACATAACTGTTAGATCCTCTCACCTCGATGAAACCCAAGTAGCAAAACTAGATCAGGTTTTAAGACGACATCCAAACCTTTTCTCTGAGCCCAACGAAAAGCTCACCTATTCCACTGTAGTAAAGGGCGAAATACGAACATCAAGTAGCGACCCTGTGTATTCTAAATCGTATCCCTATCCCATGGCATTAAAACCCATAGTAGAAGAAGAAATACAAAAACTTTTGAACGACAGTATTATAAGACCTTCACGGTCACCTTACAACGCTCCAGTTTGGGTAGTACCCAAGAAACTTGACGCTTCTGGAGAAAAGAAGTACAGGTTGGTTATCGATTATCGGAAGCTGAACGCAGTAACAATCGCCGATAGATATCCAATCCCAGAGATCAACGAGGTTTTAGCCAACCTTGGAAAAAATAAATGGTTTACAATTATCGATTTAAAAAGTGGATTCCACCAAATACCCTTAAGGGAATGCGATGTGTAAAAAACAGCTTTCTCCGTAAACCACGGAAAGTACGAGTTTACACGACTCCCCTTTGGGCTCAAAAACGCCCCCTCGATATTCCAACGAGCTCTGGACGATATTCTCAGAACGCACATAGGTACACGTTGCTACGTATACATCGATGATATTATAATCTTCTCTAAAACCGTAGATGAACATTTCAAAAATATCTCTCTCATTTTCGAAACTTTGGAAAGAGCTAATATGAAGGTACAGGTCGATAAATGTGAATTTC
Organism: Volucella bombylans; assembly: GCA_949129095.1. NCBI lineage: Eukaryota > Metazoa > Arthropoda > Insecta > Diptera > Syrphidae > Volucella > Volucella bombylans. The sequence goes on from OX422140.1 coordinate 323,881,932, forward strand.
TTCGAAAGTCTGTAGAATTTCTTGGCTTCATAGTCTCCGACGAAGGAATTAAAACTAATCCTGAGAAAGTTAAAGCCATTGTTAACTTTCCACCCCCAGAAAACCTCAAGGACTTAAGATCATTCCTTGGATTAGCAGGCTACTACAGACGCTTCATTTGCAACTTCGCTAAAATAGCCAATCCCCTAACCTGTCTTTTAAGTGGAGAAGAGGGGCGCATCTCGAAAAACATGTCTAAGAAGGTACGTATCCAATTAAATAAAGAGGCATTACAAGCCTTCGCAAACATAAAGAATGCCCTGATATCAAAAGAAGTCATACTTGCCTATCCCAATTTAGAAGACGATTTTGAACTTACGACCGACGCGTCACAGTACGCAATAGGTGCAGTCCTCTCCCAAAAGAACCGACCCATAACATTTCTTTCGCGCACACTTAGCAGCACCGAAGAAGCCTACGCAGCTAACGAGAAAGAGATGCTTGCCATAATATGGGCACTGAATTCGTTGAGAAATTTCTTATATGGCTCTAGGAAGGTTAAGATTTATACAGACCATCAACCACTAACCTATGCCATAAGTAATAAGAACAACAACTCGAAAATGAAGAGATGGAAAACGATTCTAGAAGAGTATAATCACGAACTATTTTACAAACCCGAAAAAGCAAACATTGTTGCTGATGCTTTATCTAGGCCACCACAAAAAACGGCTATTAATTCATTGAGTATTACACAGCACAGCGACGAAAGTTCCTCTCACCATTTAATTCCCTCTGTTGAAACTCCCCTAAACGTATTTAAAACACAAATTATACTTAACATTGGCAATAAAACTGAATATCAACTCCGAAAACCTTTTCCCTCTTATTGGAAACACGAATTCACAGAACCATGCTATACAAAAGAAAATATTATTGGCATTTTCAAGAGATTTCTAAACCCAAATGTAATTAATGGTATAAAAACTAGAGAAGACGTCATGGGACTAATCCAACAAATATACCCTCTCTATTTCAGTAGTTACAAGATACGGTTCACTCAAACCGAAGTTGAGGACATACCAAATGAATCTGACCAAGAAAATATTATAATAGAATATCACAAGAGAGCCCATAGAAACGCGGAAGAAAACAGGCTTCAAATTCTTGAGAAGTACTATTTTCCAAAGATGAATTCTAAAATAAAAACTATAGTTAGACAGTGTAAAACATGTAAAGAAAATAAATATGAAAGGCACCCAAATAATCCCATCCTGAAACCCACTCCTATTCCAGAATATCCCGGTCATACATTACACATAGACATTTATTCAACCGAAAGGCACTTGGTCCTCACAGCCATATGTAAGCTTACTAAATTCGTGCAGGTTAAATTGCTAAAGTCTAAATCCATAGAGGATATAAGGAAACCACTAAGAGAACTTCTTTTCTTTTTCGGTATCCCAAAATGCGTCGTATTAGACAACGAAAAATCCCTTAACTCAGCTTCCATTACCTTTATGATGGAAGACCAGCTTAATATTTCAATATATAAAACCCCTTCTTACAAGAGCGAAATAAACGGCCAGGTCGAACGATTCCATTCGACCTTATCAGAGATTATGCGATGCTTGAAAACTGACGGCATACATCGATCTTTCGAAGAACTAATAGAAAGATCTGTATATGAATATAATTCCAGTATTCACTCCACAACGAAGAGGAAGCCCATCGAACTCTTCTATGGCAGAAACGTCTCTGCTAATCCAGACCAGTATGAACAATCTAGACAAGACAATATAGACCGACTTATCAATAAGCAGAATAAAGATCTTAACTTCCATAATCAGAAACGTAAACCACTCAAAGATTACGAGATAGGACAAACTGTTTATATAAAGCATAACAAGCGTTTAGGATCCAAACTCACCGCAAGGTATCAAAAGAAAACAGTTAAAGAAAACCACCCTTCCACGATCATAACGGAATCTGGAAGGAAAATACATAAAAGTCACATACGCAACTAACCCTTTCCCCCATTTCCTCTTTATTCCACAGATTCTTTATAAAAGCCATAGTGGCGAATGTTCAAATTACCGACTACTCTAATTAAAAAATTATAGCCCTTAATACCGGAACAGCGAGAATACAAAACGGAACTTTCAGTCTGATTCACGTAATAGACATAGATCCCTATGAAAATTTTGTCACCGAAACACAATCCCTAATAATTCAACATATCCCAACCAGTCCACATCTCCCACTCCTTCAACACGAGTTGTCACAGTTGTCTTTAAACTTCATTGGCTCTGCAATTAAATGGATCGCAGGAAATCCCGATTATTATGACTTAGAATTAATGAAAGGTAAAATGAATAGTTTACTAGAAAATAACAACAATCAAGTTTTAATAAATAAATCATACAACAAAAGAATAAATGAAATCACAAATGTAACAAACGAAATTTTGAACTTAATAAAAAAAGATAAAAGATTTGAGAATGAACTAGCATTAAGCATCCAATATAAGATAAGATTAATAAAAGAGGAAATAACTAACACAATCTACGCGATAGAATTAGCGAAATGTAATATTGTAAGCTCAAATATCTTGTCTAAAGTAGAATTAACACTTCTTTTAAGTAATATAGATAGTAATCATATTCCATATGTTAATATAGAACAAGCACTTAAATTTTCAGAGGTAAAAATCGCTCTAAACGTAACCTCTCTAGTTTATATTATAAGCGTACCTAAAACCGAAGAAACTATTTACGAAAAATTACTAATAAAGCCAATAAAAAGAAATAAATTACTCGTAACTAATAAAATCATATATGAAAACATAATTAAGAAAAATGAAATTTTTTATGTCATAAAAGATAAGTGTAAAACAGTTAACGATATATCGATTTGTAAGAAACAAAATTTGTTAGATATAAGTAAAGATCAATGTATCCCAAGATTGTTAAGAAGCCGAAAGGCGGCATGCAAAACAACAAATAGTCACCACATACCAGCGATAGAAGAATTAACAACCGGAGTCATTTTACTGAATAGCTACCAAGGAGAGATTGAGATCAACAACACAGCTCAGACATTAAACGGAGCCTATCTAGTACAACTTCACAACGCCTCAATAGTTATCAACAAGCAGAAATACATATCCGAAGAAGCTACAAGCACCAAAGCCCTTCCACCATTCATCCAGCCATCATTTCAGAAAGTAGAAATAGAAGAAATTCTTTCACTAGAGTTAATGAAAGAACTCCACATAAATAACACCAGACAGATTCAGCTTATCAAAACAGAAAAGAACCTACACCAGTGGCTTAATTACACATTTTTCATCGTTCTGTTAGTCATACTAATAGCAATCAGAAGGTTCAGCCAAAGAACCAATACGGCAACCACAAGGATAACAGTAACACCCCAACAGGCTATAAAACCAATCACAACCCAGACACCAAAACCGTGTCATCAAAGCAATATTTACAATATTCCGTATTTCTAAAAATCATGTGAGGTCACATGAACTTAGAGGGGAAGAGTTAACACAATATTCCACGAAATACAAACAAATAACTTCAAACGACATAAGTGCAGCGCATGTCTGCTGTGCTAAGCATTTTCCCACACATCTCCATCCAATGACCAGCGCATGGCTGCAAAAGTAAATATGACTACTCAGGTGTCGGGTCACCGACAAATTCACATGCTCATCCAGACGCTGACGCTGCAACAAACTCCAAAACAATGCATGTCCGCCAAGGTATAAAAGTAAATCTGTATTTTAGAATAAGTTCAGTTGTAAGTTGGTGTTAAATAAAAATTATATTTTTTTTCCTAAAATCGCGTTCCGCATTTTAACTTATATAAGCAGAAACTTTAATGAAATAAAACTTTTAATTTTGACAATAAATGGTATCGTTGGTTTTAATTTACAATGTTAAGAAAATATCCATTAATCAATACGTCTCTTACTGCTGTGTTTTCTTCTCCAGTAGCCAGTGGAACTTCAACATTGTTAACCCTAGAAAGATAAACTGCGCCTCGGAGGCGCCCGCGAAATACATATATTGCTTTCTTCTTTTAACCGGCTCTCGAACAAACTTATTCTTTGAAACCAACCAACTCAGTCTTCGATCAACACTTGCAAGAGACGGTCGTTCCGGTTCGGTAAGCACCACAGTTTTTTAGTAATGGCAACGGGTTGCGCTCGAGAGGCGCATGTGTATCTTCTGTGTAACTTTTATGCAGTTTTTTGTTTTATTTTTTTTTTTTGTTATTTTGAACTTATATTCTACTCATGTATGGGTTTTAGGAACGTTTTCACATCATGGCGTCTAGAAGAGTATTAGAAGACGGAGAAATTGTTTCTTTTTTGAATCAAGAAGACGAACTTGCAAATGATGGCAGTGACAGCGAGTTTGAGGATCATATAAGTGAAGATGATGTTCAAAGTGAAACTGACGACGAGTACGTAGATGAAGTAATCGAAGAAAATTTAAATGACACCTCTGAAAACCCCGGATATGACCACCGCATAATTATTCCGGCTCAAATAGTAATCAGAGGTAAGAATAGACACGTTTGGGTTAAGTCTAAGGGTCAAAGTCATGGTAGAACATCTGCAATCAATATAGTTCGCTCTACTAGATGTCCTACCCGAATTTGTCGAAATATTTTGGAACTTTTATGTTTTAAGTTATTTATCACGGATGATATCATTCAAGAGCTCGTTCAGTGGACAAATGTGGAGATATCAATAAAACGTACTGATAGTATGACTTCTTCGACATTTAGGGATACGAATCCTACTGAAATCAAAGCTTTTATTGGAATACTTACTCTAAGTGCTGCAATGAAAGATAACCATTTATCAACCATTGAATTGTTTGATAGTTCATTTAGCGGCACGAGATATATATATGGCAGTAATGAGTACGAGGGCAGGTCAATAAGTCCGTGACTTTTGGAATAAAACACAGATTTTTTGATAAAAAAATAATTTTATTTTTCAACGTAGTCTCCCTTGAGCTCTATACGCTCCAACGCTTCTCCAATTTTTTTATCCCTTCCAAAAAAAATGATTTGTCGAGGTCCTCAAAATAGGCCTTTGTTTGCGAGATGACTTCATCATTGGAGTCAAATCTTTTTCCACCAAGCCATTTCTTCAGGTTTGGGAACAAGAAGTAGTCGCTCGGAGCCAAATCTGGAGAATAGGGTGGATGAGGGAGCAATTCATAGCCCAATTCATGGATTTTTGCCATGGCAACTGCACATGTGTGCACCCTTGCATTGTCTTGGTGGAAAAGAACTTTTTTCTTGGCCAAATGAGGTCGGTTTTTTTTCAAATCGTCATTGAATCGGTCCAATAAGTTGGCATAATATTCCCCATTGATTGTTCTTCCCTTTTGAAGGTAGTCAATGTGGATTATCCCGCGTGCATCCCAAAAAACAGTCGCCATAACTTTATTGGCTGACAAACCCACCTTGGCCTTCTTTGGCGCCGATTCACCCTTAGAAACCCACTGTTTTGACTGTTGTTTGTTCTCTGGTGTGTTGTGATGGATCCATGTTTCGTCCACGGTTACAAAACGGCGCAAAAACTCCTCCATATTGCGATTAAACAACGCCAAACCTTCCTGTGAAGTGAAGCACACGAAATTCACTTTTTTCCATTTTCTCCTCAAATTAGTGAGTAGTCTGATAAAAATAGCTGTCAAACACAAACTAACTGACGCAGCAAGTTTAAATTTTGACAGGAGTCAACTGACAGATGCCTGTTGACAGGAGCAGTGTTGCTGTTTCAGTAAAGAGGTCAGAAATTCAAAAATGAACGGACTTATTGACCCGCCCTCGTAGATTCGATTTTATTATCAGGTGCGTAAGAATGGATGACAAGACTCTACGCCCTGCTCGTCGTAAGCAAGATCAATTTATTCGTGTTCGAAAGGTTTGGGATTTGTTTACAGCTCAATGCAAAAATAATTACTCTCCTGGAAGCAATGTCACTATTGATGAACAATTACTTGGATTCCGAGGTGGATGGCCATTCCGAATGTACATACCTAACAAACCGAATAAGTATGGAATAACAATCCCAATCATGTGCGATAGCGGAACCTATTATATGCTGAATGCTATGCCATACATTGGAAGAGCAACAAATGCAAATGGTTTGCCTCAAGAAGAATTCTACCTAAAGGAGCTATCACGACCAATTTATGCCACAAACCGCAACATAACGTGTGACAATTGGTTCACGTCTATCCATGCCGCAAAATCATTGCTGCTTGAACCCAACAAATTGACAATTGTGGGCACAGTAAGGTCAAACAAACGGGAAATTCCTGAACAGTTGAAAAACACCCGTTCTTGACAAGTGGGAACGTCTATGTTTTGCTTTGATGGATATTTAACCCTAGTGTCGTACAAGCCGAAGCCGTCGAAGATGGTGTACTTATTATTCTCATGCGATGAAGGTCCCGTTATAAATTCTACAACTGGCAAACCTGAGATTATTATGTTCTACAACCAGACTAAAGGTGGCGTAGACACGTTTGATCAAATGTGCTCATCCATGTCTTGTTCTAGGAAGGCAAACAGATGGCCAATGACAATATTTTCTGGAATTTTAAACATAGCCTTTCTCAATTCGTATATAATTTACACGCATAATGTTGTACTAAATGGAGAAAGACCATTGAACCTATAAATAATAATTGATATTTAAATAACGAAGATTTATAATTTTGTGTTCCTTTTTCTTATGGATTTATAAAATCCTACTTTACTAAAAAAATCTTTCTATCTTTCTAGGGTTTTATTTGAGATTCATTGTATCGGTTCTCTTAAGGTAAACTACAGCTTCTTAAAGGTGTCATTAAATAGCTCCTGCATTGATATCCCCCAGAACCTATTTATTTTACAAACCTGGTGAATGTATTGTTACGTCAGAGACTTCACTTCCGTTTTCCTCTTTTTAACATTCGCTTTTATCTTTTTATTGCATTATATGCCAAGCTACCAATCACGCGTAGAATGCATGATCAACAATGCGCGGATCATTTTTACAAACGTTTCAGTTTTGCGCTACACGCGCTGGCAAATATAATACCTTCGCCAAAGCGCATTCCCTTCCCACAGGCAAACCTGTGTTCATCGGAAAACTGTGTCAACAAATTTGCCATATAAAACATGCAGATGAGTTTAGTTCGGTTGGCTCTCTCTCGATACATTCCATAGAGTTAAGTGTTGTAAGAATTAAATAATAAATAGTTGAAAAGAAATTAAAAACTGTTTTTTTTTTATTAAATCATTAGTGAAAGAACATAACTGTATTCTAATATGTGTGTAATCCAAAGCTGCGATTGTGCATGGGAACCGAGCAATTCTATAGAATTCGGCATTTTGTTCCTTTATTTCTTAGCGACTTCCTAATAGTGCTATAAGATGCCATACCAGCAAGCTGTTTATGAGGAGACGCCACTAAAGTCTCCAGCCGAAATAAGCATCCCTCCCGTTGCATGAAATCGCAATGTCAGCAGTAGCATACATTCTGGAGATAGGTTACTATTCCTAAATAAAAGTCAAAACTAGGTTATTTGTCGGAACAATAAATGCATAGATTTCATATTACCAAGTTGTTGGATGTTCAATATAACGTCATATTTCTTCCAACACACAAATAGCTGAATGTATTGACATCCGGAATCTTCTGAAAAAATCCACATTGTCCCAAATGTTGAAAAGATTTGACCGCGCGAATAACATAAACGGGGTTAGAGCGGATTATAAAAAAAACAACAACATCACTGGTAACTAGGAACGTTTATTATCAAAAAAAACTTATTGTAAGACTTAACACGGGATACTACACACATTTCGTGTAGTTCGCCTCTATTTATTACATTCAATTTTCTGGGTTGTTAATCGGCAGACGTAATGTCAGCGATTTTGCAATTGCACATATTTTCTGGGAATACACCGACCGAATTGAGGTGTTTCCAGGAAATTGTGAAATAATTAATTATTTTTTGTAATCGACCGGATAAACGTGTCAAATTCATCGCCTGGTGCTGGCAATGGTGCTGGTGTTTGCACATATGTAACTTCTCCCTCCTTAAGAGTGAAATTCTCCTGAATTTTATTACTAAAGTTCATTTGTATCCTTTTTTGTTGTATACATAAACATGATAATATTAAAAACATAATTAGTATTGTTACAATGCAAGTTACATTTATTTTATAGGATACATCTTTCTTAAATTCTATTTCTTCTATTGCTTTGATATTTTCAAAGTTTTTTAAGATAATTTTGTCAAACTTTATTGTTTCAGTAAAATTAAATTTTTCTTTATAATTCGGATAATAAAATCGTTGCTTTTGTATATGTTTTACATTAGAATATTTTAGATCTAAGAAATACAAGGTGCAATTGACGAAATTGATTAAATAATTTCCTGTGAGTTTTATATCTCTATCATCACATGTTTGGTTTATCTTTAAGTTTACATTTTTAATGAATAGTGTTTCGTCATCTAAAGATTCAATTTCGGTTTGATCATTTTTGATTAGTTTACAATTTTGTTTTATTACACAATGTTTACTTTCGATTAATTCGTTTAGATTTTTGTCTTCTTCATATTTGTACGTTTTATTTCTATACTCTATAATGAATTCTTTTTCGGCATCAATTTCTAGAAAATTTGTATTAGGAACTGGAGTTAAAAGTTTAAGGGGCATAGTTACATAATTTTTTGGACTTTTAATGGCGAACATTAACATGTTTTCTTTGTATTTTGCAACTCCAAGTCTTATTTGTTTTAATTTGAAAAAATCTATTTTATATGCTTCGATTTCATCATTTGTAAGGATATTGGGGTGTAAAATGTTACTTCTTGCTGATACAATATTATCCTGAATATGTTCTATTTTTGACTCGATATACTTAAGTTTAAATAATTGATCAAAATAAATTTGCTTCATTACTAATTCTCTTTCTACTCTCTGTATAGTGTTAACCTGTTTTAAAATTGTTACTCTATCGTTACTAATGGTATCTCTAAGCATGTTAAAAGTACTGTTAAAATATTCGTTAATTTTAATTTGATTATTGGATGCTACGATTGCATTATGACTGTTCTTTGCTACTGTATCTAGGTGTTCTTCTATAGTCTGTCTGTCGTCGTCGTCCATGGTTCCGAATAGCCATTTTTGTGTCGTACCTATAATGTTAATTAGACCTCGTCTTTGTCTATGTTGTAAGGGTACTAAAGTCCTAATCTTGTATATGATATTTGAAATTTCTTCGTTTAACATTTGTCTTTGTTCGAGTTGTAATGGGGCTAGATTAATAGAAATGTTTTTTACTAATGCTATTATTTCAGCTGGGTTTATAATATGTAGTATAATGTCTGTCTCATTTGTAATGCTTATGTCAGTCAATTGAAGTTTAACGTATCCGTTCTGTTCGTTTATCGTCTGTACGTCAAGGAGGTGTTGGCAATTAATCTGAGTAGTCAGTGTCAGAAGTACTATCCATGCTATTACCTGTAAATTTTAATGGTCGCTTAATATTTGTATAATGGATATTTTTCAAATTTGCTCTCTTATATTTTGGCTCATGCTTTTTACTGAAAGTTTATTTTTATTGAATGAAATAATTCTAAATTTTTCTGCTATAGTGTTATGGAAACGTTCAATGTCTGCATTGCCGGTATGACTATTTGGCTTTGTTAAATGTAGAGAAATTCCCTCTTCTTCTAAGAATCCCTTTATCTGAACAGCTTTGAATTCGTTATCTGCTATTATTTTATTTGGTTTTCCTATTTTTGTAAAATGCTCTTCTAGTTGCTCAATTATTGTAGAGTGGTTTCTGTCTGTTAAATGGTACGCTGAACCGAATTTAGAAAATTTATCTATTATGGTTAGAAAACTTATTTTTCTTATTACGTATGTATCAATATGGATTATTTGATTGATATCTGTAGGTGTTTCCGTTTTCTTAAATTTAGCTTTTATGGGATTGCGGTCATATTTGACTGCTTGGCATACGTCGCATTGGTTTATAACAATATGGATAAATTCCATTAGCTTGGGATAGTATATTTTATACTTAATTTGGTTATATGTTTCCTGTATACCAGAATGTTGGCTTTCCTTAATATGGTACAGAGCTATTTGCTTCACAACTTCTACCTCTGTTTCGATGTCTTGTGCCCTAAATGAACACTTGACGAATCTTACCGAGTTGTCATTCGAATACATCTCTCTTATTTTTTCTTGGAGAATATTGTATACGTTATCCGCTAGTTCTGAGAATATGCCTACTTTTCCTTTTTTTATAAATCTCCTTAGTATGTCTCCTAACCTGTCAAAGTCATACTCTGCTATGTAGATAATTCTTTTACTGTGCAGGATCTCAATTTCCCTAATTTTGTTATTTGTTAGTATTAGCTGAGTTTTGAACTTATTGACGATGTCTTCGACAATTGGAATGTGATCCATTAGTTCTTCCTCTGCCGAATGTACAGTTTCATTGTCCTCGTCTTCTTCTACATTAAATACAAGTTCTGAATCACTTTGATTACCTTTAAGCGAAAAATTTTCTGTTAGTGTGGGATTCTCTCCCTCCTTAGATTTAACGTCCTCGTTAACCTCTATTCTGCTAAGAAAATCTGCTACCCTGTTTTCTTTACCTTTAAGGTACTCTATTTCAAACTGATATTCTCCTAGTTTAAGAAGCCATCGTTGATGTCTAGGTGAAAGATCTTTTCCTCTATATTTTGCATGAAGATACTTAATTGGCTGGTGATCTGTAAAGATCTTAAACTTATTACCGTAAAGGTAAGGTCTAAAATAATTTATTGACCACATTATCGCTAGGAATTCTTTGTCTGTAGCGGAGTAATTAAGTTCGTGCTTGTTGAGAGTACGTGATGCATAGCATATCGGGTGTCCTTCTTGAGAGATTACCGCTCCAATCGCATAATTGGATGCGTCAGTTGTCAGTGTAAATTGTTTTTTTAAGTTGGGGTATCTTAATATTGGGTGACTACTTATTAGTCCTTTCAATTTTTCAAATGCTTCTATGTAGTTTGGATCGTTTGCATTTATTTTGGCATTTTTCTTCAAGTATTTGGTAATAGGTTGTGCTACTTTAGCATAATCTCGGATAAATTTCCTATAGTATCCGGTTATTCCTAAAAAGCTCTTTATTTGTTTCTGGGACTTTGGAAGTTCTAATTTTTCAATACAAGCTATCTTATCTGGATTAGGTTTTAAACCGTCTTTAGTGAGAATATGACCTAAGAATTCGGTCTCTCGCTTCATAAAATTACACTTATCTACCTGTATCTTAAGTCGTTTAGATTCTAATATTTTAAAAATGTTTGTTATAGCTCTGACGTGTTCTTTCAATGACGTACTAAAGATAAGTATGTCATCCAGATAAACTACGCACGTCTTATTTATATGGTCTCTAAGAATATCATTCATCAGCCTTTGGAATGTCGCAGGTGCATTCTTCAAACCGAATGGCATTCTTATAAACTCATATAATCCGTGGGGGGTGACAAAAGCTGTCTTTTTGCGATCTTCTTCTTTGATTAATATCTGGTGATATCCTTTGGCAAGATCTATTGTGGTGAAGTATTGTGATTTCCCAAGTTTGTCTAATATTGAATCAATATTTGGCAAAGGGAATTTGTCGTCAACTGTGATTTCGTTCAACTTTCGATAATCGATTACGATACGAAATTTCTTTTTCCCTGAGTTGTCCATTTTCTTTGGAACAACTATAAGTGGACTCGAGTATTTAGAATTACTCTTTCGAATAATTCCCTGAGATTCCATTTCTGTAATTTGACGTTTTACTTCTTCGTCATGCATAGGGGGGTATCTGTATAATTTAGCGTTCACTTGTTGATCAGTGGTTGTAACAATTTCATGCTCAATTTCTGGGGTACTTGATAATTTGTCACCTTCTTTGAAGAATAGATTACCAAATCTGTTTAACAGGTTATCTACTTCTTGGCGTTCTTCTTTGTTAAGATGATCTAATTTTATATGATTGATGCTAGTATCAGTAGTTTCTAGGGAACATATTTGATTTAATACATATGGGGGGTTAGTGAACTTTAAGCACTGATTGTTTAGATAAATATTTCCTTCTTCGAAGTTTATTAAAGTGTTTAATTTGTTTAGTAAATCCATACCAATTATAAACTGATATCCTCTATTGCAAAGTCTTTTGACTTTCCATCTAATAAGGGTGTTGGGTGACGCTTTGAATTCTTCTGGTACAGGTGTATGTATTTCATACGATATTGTGTCCCTACCTGTTACTGTAGTAAAGTGAATTGGCTCAATACGGAATTTTTCAAATTCATTCAACCTATCGTCTGCTATACTTAGGGTTGAGCCCGTATCTACTAATGCTATAAAGTTTTTTGAGCAAATAGTTATCCTAATTTGTGGTAATTCGTCCGAGGCTAGTTCATAAAAAACGCGGGACATTGTTCGTTTTGATTTCTTACATTTTCGTTACTTATTTCCTGAGGCATTACCATTCTTTGTCCAGATCTCTCCTGTTGATGGCTATTTTGGCCCGGAGATGATCTGAAGTGTCCTGAATTTGGGTTTTGACCTTGGGAGTTATTTATCTGTCTCCTATCGTTGTTTCCCTGAATATTATCAACCTCCATGTTTTCTGCTGGTGGATTTTGTCTATCAGGCTGCCTATGCTGCCCTGACAAGTTCCTTTGTTGTCCCTGATAATTATTTTGCCTATACTGACCCGAGTGGTTTCGTTGCTGTCCCTGATAGTTATTCTGCCTGAACTGTCCTGAAAAATGTCTTTGTTGGCCCTGATTATTTTGTCGATGCTGTCCTGATCTATTATGATACTCATCAGCATAATTTGGTCTTCTTTGCTTTTCTGGTGGAACAATTGTCTTTGGCCTAACTACTCTTCTAAATTCCGGCCTAATGCAGGAATCCTCGAATCTTCTCTTTCTCATTACTGAGATTATTTTGCTTAAATCGTTTTCTTCATATATCCTGTCTAATAATGTGCCTTGCGCTATTTCTTTAGCGGTATTTATTAATATTACACCAATATTGCTTAAGTCTATATAGTTTTCTTCTTTATAATATACAATAAGTTCATCAGTTTTATATTTAATACTTTGCAATTCTACTGCTAATTCGCTTACCGTATTGACCTTTAAATTTGTAATTCTTTTGTATATTTCGTGCGGCTCTGTGTCCGGTTTGTATCTAAGCTTCAATGTTTCCTTGATGGTAGTCCAATTGTCAGTCTCTGGTGTGTTGATCACGGCGTTCTTCGCTTCACCTTGAATCTTCTCGTGGAAAACAGCTCTCACTACAATCTTCCTTAGTTCTGGATCTTCTACTTGATTGAGGTAGTATTCTACGCAACTGAAGAATGAGTTGATCGTAACATCTCCTTGTCCGGTGAATATTGACATGTAACGGACATCTTTTAAAATCCTTTCCCTTTCCTCTCGGTTTTCTCGTTGTTGGAGTTGTACGTACGCTGACCTTACTTGTTCTAGCTGCTGAGTTCTTAGCTCTAATTCAGCAATAAGTTGATTTTGATTTTCCATGTTCCTGTTGTTATCGTGTATTTGATGTCTTTTCATAGACTTCTGTTTTTGCACTTCACTTGTGATTTTTCTTTTGCTTTTAGGTACACACACTAATCTTTGTCGATTTTATAGTATGTATTGCAAATTTTAATTCGAATTTTCACTGGGTAACGTGTTTATTAATTGAAATGTTTCATTTAGGAACACTTATATTTAATTAATTTCACACGACGTAAATTCGTTTCGCTGGACTCTTATTTTATAAGAATCCTACCGACTGCGCCAATAACATAAACGGGGTTAGAGCGGATTATAAAAAAAACAACAACATCACTGGTAACTAGGAACGTTTATTATCAAAAAAAACTTATTGTAAGACTTAACACGGGATACTACACACATTTCGTGTAGTTCGCCTCTATTTATTACATTCAATTTTCTGGGTTGTTAATCGGCAGACGTAATGTCAGCGATTTTGCAATTGCACATATTTTCTGGGAATACACCGACCGAATTGAGGTGTTTCCAGGAAATTGTGAAATAATTAATTATTTTTTGTAATCGACCGGATAAACGTGTCAAATTCATCGCCTGGTGCTGGCAATGGTGCTGGTGTTTGCACATATGTAACTCGCGCGTATAATCTTTTCTCTTCGAATATGTACTACAATGTTGTGGTAGTTTTCTGCGTCACTCACATTTTCCTCATCAGAGTTTAAAATGCCCATTTCACATTAAATAAGTTTAGTTTTTTTTCTAAAATTGAGCAGGAAAATTAGTTTAACATTTCTGACATTGGCATTGCGAACAAACTTTTTTTATTACTAATAGGGATTTTCCAAAAGATATGGAAAATAAAGTATAAAAAAACGAATGGTAAGTATGTACTCTCTGAACCTACACTTAAACCACCGAAATCGATGGTTCAGCATTAGTCGCAAATTGAACTGTGATAAACCTGTAGTGTGAAATCTAATTTTATGTTAATCCTGAGTTTATCCTAAGATCGAAGCTTATGCTCGCACTGTGAAATTGGGCATTAGAGAACAACTGAAGAGCCGGCTTTACAACCTTGAAAAAAATTACTTATACGCAGAATCCACAATCTTAGACCCCAGATTTAAAAGCAGAGGGATTCTGGACGTCACACACTTTTAGACAGCGTTGGAGGTACTGAAGGAAAAAATTGCCAGTCAGCCTTCTGAGCGTACGCCTGGAACCTCTGCTTCTCACTTGGAAACTGTCGAACCCGTGCCAGAAACATCTTCTAGCTGTGTCCAAAATAAAAGCACATGCTTTTGGAATGACTTCGATTCAGAAATATCGAGTTTGGTTCCAGAAAATACAGTCGCAGCTGGAATAATAGAAGTACATAAGTACCTTAACGAACCAATACTTAACAGGTTGGAGATACCCCTTGGGTGGTGGCACTCTAGAAGATGTGTGTATCCATTACTATACAAATATATTATGAAACGCCTAAACCTGTTAGCAAAATCAGTTCCATGCGAACGAATTTTCTCCAAAGCAAGACTTGTCCACCCGAACGATGAAATAGATTGTCTTCCAGCAAAGTTTCACAACTGCTATTTATAAAGAGCAATATTTGACTTTCTTTTTCATAAAATAAACTTGTTGTTTTAACTTGAAGTTATCTGTTTTTTTTTTAATGTGTGTGATATTTTACATTCATTGTGATACTACTCGTATCATAATATATTGAAATGTGATTTTTTTGTTTCTATGATTAATTAATTAGTTATTTGGCCTTTACGCGAAGACAACGTACCTTGTTTTTTTATTATATATTATGGATTCCTTTTATTTTATTATTTTTTTACTATTCATAAAATGTTCAAATATTTGAACTATGTATGCAATGCAGCAAGATTTTTTTTTATTTTTTTAGATTAACATATAACATACATATTCGTACTCATTTATTTATTGGTTCAATTAAAAAAAACGAATACCGCAAAATTCTTTTGTTATTAATTGATAGAAATCATCAATATCAAGATGAGATAATCTTCCTTACACCATAGTGTTAAGCGAACTTGGCACCACCCTTTTCGATTACCAATAATCGAAATAAATTGAAAAGGTGCAATATATGGGAAAACAAAAGACTATCTCTTTCATCAACTCAACGCGAACACGCGGCAATTTTCATAACCTTCATCCACCATTTTCTTGATCATTCATTTTTAAACCTCTATAGAAGCCGGCAAGCGAAGACAAAAAATAAATCCAAGTAAATTAAGATTAGTAAATTAAGCCAATATACGATAAATTGAAATAAAGAAAACTAAACGTAAGTTACCACGAAATAAATGTACCTAATACTAAAAACTTATTTATTTAGGAAAATTAAAGTATATCTACAATAAAGTACTAAACTATGCTTTCGGAACATTTCTTATTTCAATTATTTAATAAGTTTTGAGTTGAACTCAACACCATATTATAAATCCACTTTTCCCTGCAAAGCGAATATGCATGTAGATCGGCTTCTACATTTCCGCACACATTGATTTGTCATTCAATATTCAATCTATTCAATTTCAACTACGTAGTTTTGTGGATATGCATCATTCCATCTATCCGAACATGTCTATGGAACTATGGAACTATCCGCGGACATGAACCTCTTTTAATTGTGAAACATCGTTGGAACTAAATAGTTCCACGGAACTAGTTCCATTCAAGAAAGGAACCGTTCACTGGTTGTTCCGGCAAAGAAACGGTTTAGCACAACTCTAATATTATACACAGACCTGGTAAATCTATGGCACATGTTGATGCACTTAGCCGAATGGAACACTTAGACGCCATCAGCTATTTGGACATTGATTTCGAACTTCGAGGTGCGCAAAACAACCCACGGAAATACTCGTATGCCGCCTACGTGCACACTTAGAAACTGCTGACAGTGACAAATATGAATTGAGGGATGAAGTTGTTTATCAAGTATAACCTTCCGGCAGGCGCAGACCTCGAGAAATGATCAACAACGTTATACGACATATACATGAAAAGATTGGCCACCTCGGAATCGACAAATGCTGCAACCAAATCAAAAGTACATAATTTCATTCGCAACTGCTTGAAGTGTATAGTGTATTTAGCACCACCGCGGTGCGTGTGGGACACACCGCAAACTATCGGGGTTGTCCTAAGTTCACCGAAATTAAAAAAGCAAAATTGGCTCGGCAGCAGAAGGTGGAGGTCAAACGTTCACCTGTGAGGTTTCAAACACCAGCCGTCACGCCCCAAATTTCCTACGCCCAAATGGCGTCAGGTAGGGGGGCTACGGTACAGCAAGCGACTGTTGCTTCTCCGGCTCCGATGCCGAGAACAACGGAAGCTGCACCTAACATGCTAGCCATCTTGCTCGCAATCCAAGGGCAGATGGCTCAGCTGCAAAAGCAGGTTCAAGAACAGGCCAAGCGGGTGGACCAGATCTACGCGTTGCTGCCGGGCCTAACGCAACACATGCCGTAATGGGTACGCACATGGTGGAGCAAACTTTGAAGGTCCTTGCGGTGAATGTGAATTCATTGATTAGGATCGAACGAAGAGCCGCGATGTTTAAATTGCTACAAGACCAAACTCCTGATGTGCTTTTCGCTAGCGAAACCAAGCTAACCGATAATCACAAACTGGAGTACAATAATTATATTGTTAGAAGAAGAAACCGGCCCAGATCCAAACGTGGAGGCGGTGTCGCGATCTTCATTAAAGAGGGTATAAAATTTCACAGAGTGTACAAGGGGGTGTTGCGCAGGTTCCGGGTGTTGGAGGCAGTCGTCGTTTACATCCCGCTCCGCAGTGGAAAGCGGCTGTACTTGGCCTCTGTTTATGCACCTGAGGCTTCGCAATCCACCCTATTCATTACAGAGCTCGACACGCTTTTTCGACTTCTGAGGCTGGAATCGGGGGAGAATTATTTTATAATCGGCGGGGATTTCAACGCTAGACATAGAGATTGGGGAAATAATTTGCCAAATACTAGAGGGAACCTACTACTCGATTGGTGGGGTCAGCACGATGTCATGTACAGACTCGGTCTTAAAGCGACGGATAACCCGTCGTTTCCCAGAGGCGGGTCTTATTTGGATCTACTGCTGTACGACGAACGTATACGACTGACAGGTACGAATTTACAAACGCTAAACTGTCTGCGCACATTCGTGTATGACAGCGACCATTGCGGTTTTAGCACCGAAATTACAGTTCCCAACGAAATTGCGGAATTGGAGGAGTTTGTCCAAAGATATTCTTACAACTACAGTAAGACTCGATGGACACGCTTCTCCGCAACTTTGACAAGAGCGCTCTCCTCGAACACGCTCCACCCACCGTCCAATAGGAATTTGTCAAACGAGGAGATCGACAGTTACTTAAAACAAATGGACGAGACAATTAAACAAACTATGGACACTACAATACCGCGGTATCGACGTACGACTAACGAAGACCTGTTCCGCAATCCTACTATTGACGCACTGCACCGACAGAAAAGTAGACTTCTGACAAGACTCAAAAACTTGTACAGACAGTTAACCGGACAGTTAACAGACAAGACCCGGAGATTAGGACACTGAAGTCGTCGATTAAAAATATTCAAACGCTAATAAAAGAGAATTACAGAATTTCTGTAAGTTTGTATTGGAACAACAAGGTTCGGGCTGTAAACACCAGCAACCCGAATATGTTCCCGCAAATAAATAAACTATTTCGGAGAAAAAATCAAAACGACCTTCAGTGTCTTAAAATAGCCCGGACAACAGACAACGAACGGTTACTGACAATAGCAGGCATCGATCCAAATGAGGCCGCTGATGACGACTTTTTTGTGATCGAAGATCCACAGGAGAAGGTTGAGGCCATAGGGGCGACTTTCCAGGAAGTATACAAGGCCATTGATAACATTGGCCCTAATTACGACCTGGACAGTCGCGTCTTGGTGCACGACTTCTGCATTCGAAATGAAATAGGGAACTGGCGATCCGAGGGCTCTGGTTTCACCCGGTTTAGCGACGAAAATATGGCAAATAATGTCATTGCCAGAGAGGGTGACCTACCCCCGTTCATTTCGAAGGAAGAACTCCATGAGATCTTCGACACAATCAGAGCTAAGAAATCGGTCGGGACCGATGGTGTTCCGAACATCGTGCTTCGACATCTTCCTCTAGAAGCGGTGGACATTTACACCACCCTGTTTAATAATGCAATGAATAATGCACATTATCCAGCGCATTGGAAAACGGCGGTGGTTCAACCTATCCCCAAAAAGGGGAAGGATATATCCAATCCGGCGAATCTCCGGTCGATAAGTCTCCTTCCGAATATCAGTAAGGTTTTTGAAAAGGTAATCAATAGAGCTCTGTCTAGGTGGGTTGAAGACAAACATATAGTTCCGGATAATCAATTCGGTTTTAAGGCGGGACATGATATCTCACATGCCGCGTCTAAACTGGTGTCCGATATCCAATGGAACAAAGGCAAGAAACAGTGCACTGGTGCCTGCCTTGTTGACTTGGAGAAGGCCTTCGACACCGTATGGTTAGAGGGTCTTTTCTATAAGCTGACTAGGCTGGGGATCAGTAAACCACTCTTGTACATTCTCTATAATATGCTAACCAACAGGCAGTTCATCGTGAAAAATGGCGATGTGACTTCTGTTGGAATATTTCAAATTAAAAATGGTCTTCAGCAAGGCGCGGTCAATTCGCCGATCCTATTTAACATTTATACAAGCGACTTGATAGGTTCACTTTCCCATACTATTGCGTACGCAGACGATGTGGTAGCGTACAGAACAGGTCCAAAAATCGAGGTCATTAATACTCTCTTGCAGAGTGACTTCGATAAGATAAGACGATTTTGCGATGACTGGAAGTTGAAAATCAACTTTCAGAAGTCGGAAACCATTCTCTTTAGGACGCCGTTGTCTGGAGCCTCTAGGGATACCAGAAAAAATTGGCGAAAGTTCTCAATCATTGGACAGCACGGACAGCCTCTTGCCTGTCGAAATGTAGTCAGATACCTTGGGATCTGGCTAGATCAGTTTCTGTATTTTGGCAAAAATGTAGATGCTGCTCTGGCCAGAGCCAAAGGTGCTTTTGCCCTTACAAAGAGACTGTTTTATAGCAGCCAACTCGATGCGAGGGTAAAGGTAATCTGCTACATGGCCCTTATTAGGCCCATGCTGGTATTTGGTTGTCCCGTGTGGTTCAACGTGAGAGCAAGCTTAATGGAAAAGATTCGGGTGTTTGAGAGGGCTTGTCTTAGGGCTTGTCTTCGCTTGTACAGAACACCAGAGTCGGAGTACAAGAAATTTTATCCTAATGAGGTCCTTTACAACAGGGCGAACCTAATACGAGTGGACAACTTCGTAATTAAGCTGACTCGAAGGCACATTGCAAGAGCAATGACCTCGACGAATAACCTGATATCTGGGGCTTACTACCCCAATTACCTTTACCACGAGAGTGTGCGCTCTGACGGCTTCGTTCCACCGGAAGCATTCCTCTACATGGATCAGATAGGGTTGATCCAGGATAGATCAGCGGTGCCGTTAATCTTCCATGTCGCTCGGACAGCTGGGGACAGGCGACTCAACTACAACAGAGACGTCGCACACGGCAGTGTGGATCGCCTCAGGTTCAGTAGGGCGGTGGGGAATCGCGATAAGAGGGATGTCGTTCGGCAGCACCAGCATTTCTGGTGGTTGAATGATGGAGAAGATGCTTCGTCGTCGTTTCCGTCAATTACGGACCAGCCTTACTAATGAGGCAGAGCTGACCAATCTGTTTTCTCTTGTAAATAGCGATGGCCAGCTTACATAGGTTTAGGTTAGCATCTAAGAAACATATACATATGTCAGTATATACAAAGGTGTATACTGACATATGTATATGATTGTGTATACTGTCTATGTGTGTTTTGTGTATTTAGGTTAAGTAGAGTAAGGTTTATTTTAAGTTAGATATTAAGTTTTTATAAAAAAATAAAAAAAGTCCATATGCTAAGTTTTTTCTTAACGAATATTTTTTCTTAGCCTTAAGTATACAATATAAATAATTCTAAATAAAATGTAAGTAAAGTCGAAAGACATAGATATAAGTATTTAGAGTAGCTTAGAGTGCCTGTGTGGGGCCAGTAAGTTAGTATAAGACTGTTAAGTAATTGTAAGCTAGCATTTAAGCATTTTTGGTTAGTATGTAAGAGTTAATTAGTAAGAAAATAAAATGCATTGAAAACTAAAAAAAAAAAAAACTAACCACCGCGGTGCGTTACAAACGTAATTTATTCAATATTCTAAAAGCACCTCTGCCCTTTGACACAGTATACATTGATCACTTAGGTCCATTTCCTTCGGTAATTTCGAAAAAGAAACACATCCTAATAGTAATTGATGCCTTTACGAAGTTCACGAAACTGTACCCGGTTGCAACCACAAAACCCAAAGAATCATGCACAGCTTTAGAAAACTACTTCTGTAATTACAGCCGCAAACGCCGTATCATTAGGGACCGAGGAACATCATTCACTTCAGAAAAGTTCACTTCGTTTTTAAAAAAGAGAAACATTCAACGTATGAGACTGCCTCACCTCAAGCGAATGGACAGGTTGAACGCGTAAATCGTGTACTTGCGCCGCTCTGATGAGCAAATTATGTGGAAAGCCTGGAAACGTTGATTGGTCAGATGTATTGCCGAAAATACTCAACAATACAGTGCACACAACAACTGAGGAGCTGCTTTCTGTCCTTCTTTTTGGCGTCGCACAACCAAACACAGAAACTGGTGAACTGACGGAACTGCTGGATGAACAAAATAACAGCAACACTCACGACTTATCTACAATGAGAGAATTGGCATCACAGAAAATTCTGAAGTCATAGGAGAGTAACTACAATCAGTTTCCGAAGCACAATACACCCGCCGATACTTTTAAAAGGGGCGATTATGTAGCCACTAAATACCAGAGCTGTAAAGGAATGCAATCATTTTATCATTTAACTCATTTGACTTCACGTGGATTTGTTTCAATTCAATGACATCAATAATAACTTCAATTTAAAAAAAAAATCACCATTCATTCTGAATGCAATCATTTTGAATGCTCTCCATTCACTGAAGTCACCTTGAAGTCACTAACATTCATTGCATTCACTTGAAGTCAGTGAAGTCTTTGAAGTCATCTGAAGTCATTGAAGTCTTTCAAGTCATTGAAATCATCTGAAGTCATTAAAGTCATTGAAGTCTTTGAAGTGATTCAAGATATTGAATTTGTTTTTTACTGTCGCCTTCTAACTTTGGCCACAGTCAGGAATAAATACCGGAAGTTCCACCTCAATAGTCCTCTTAAAACGCTTTCATTGGAGATAGTTAAATATCATTGAATTGAAACAAATCCATGTGAATTCTTAAGGGGACTTCAATAAATGCATTCCGCAATCATTGCATTTTTTCCCAGCCCTGCTAAATACATTAGCACTACGCCGGACACAAACAAGATATTAGATATTAAATTCCGCTGTCCATACGAGTATGTGGTAAAAGAAGTTTTGCCACATGATAGATATTAGTGTTGTAACGGAACTCCGCCTCCGCTTCCGTTACTGCGGAACTTCTGCAAAATATCGAGCCCCCGCCTCCGTAAAATGTTTGCGGAGTTTTAACGGAGGTTTTTTTTAAATAGAAAATATGACAAGAATCAACTTGTCGAATCGCTCAATCGTGCGTAGTTGTAATTGAAGGTAGAAATACACTACTGTGCAGTGTTCGTGATTACAGGTGTGCATTGTGCAGACTAATGTGTCGTGTCGTGACGCATCAGAACCCTTCACGAGCTCTTTGAACCGATAGGTTTCAATCGATCCACGACATGACACAAGGGGTTGCGACACAACACACTGTATTAATGTGTCTCTAACCAATACAAAGTGCATGAAATCGATATGCTTATGACGACACAGTGTGTCTTTCTACCTTGAGCTGTGATTGTTTTAGGTGATTTAGCGCATAATTAATAATTATTCTTTTTTAAGTCGCGTGATGAAGCCGAAAACGAGTGAGATATGGCAGTTTTTTTTTTAGAAATAGATGAAAATTTCGCAAAATGTAAATGTTGCGGGAAAAATTATTCAAGAAAAGGCCGAACTACAACATCACTGAAAGGGCATTTGAAATCCATGCATAAAGAAAAAAGAACTTTGTATACTAGAAGAACAACGAGAAAAGGACAAATTAAAACAGACAACGTCCGTTACACCATTACAGCAAGCAAAACGGCAGCTCTCCATAGAAGAATCCTCAAAAAAAATCAAATGTGGGATACATCACATCCTAGAGCAAAGAAAATGATCGGAGAAATGATTGCTTTACAAAATCTTCCATTCCATTTTGTCGAAGGCATAGGTTTTCGCCGGGTTATGCAAACGGCTTTTCCAAATTACCAATTAAGGGGGCGTCAGTTTTTTACTGATCACATATGTTATGAAATATATACTAAAATAGCAATTAAAATTAGACAAAGGCTCAACGTGTCGCTTTTGAGCCTGACCGCACATGGTATTACTGAAGATTTTACCCGTATGCAAATTGTTTTAAAATGTTGCTCACTTCATGGCCGACATACCGGTGATATAATATGTAACAATTTCAAAATGATGCTGCAAGATTGGAATATTCAGAATGAGCAGTTGCACTGTTTTATTAGAGATGGTGGATCAAATATGGTCAAAGCAATGCATTTGGCTGATATATCTGGCGTAAGTTGCACAGTTCATAAACTACAACTGTGTGACCGCTCTGCGCTCGAACCCCCTGAAGTAAAGGACTTAGTCGCTAAATGCAAGTAGATTACAGGACATTTTAATCATTCACAAATAGCTCAAGATGAGCTGACTAAAATTCAAACAGAGCAACTTAATCAACCTGCACTTCGCGTGGTTCAGGACTGTGTTACCAGGTGATTTAATGAAATATACATCGTTATGTTTATAACATAATACACAAGAATAAAAGCGATTTATTTTCTAGTGATTTTAATAAAACGCCATTATTCTTATTTCATTTCAATAACAATAATATATGCAAAAAAAGACATATTAAATATTATTTAATTTTTAAAAAAATATGAAACGAACTCTGTCTATATCATACATGTCTATTCGTTATATTTAATGTTATTTATTTTAGATGGAACAGCACATTCCATATGATCGAACGGCTGTTGAAGATCAAAGATTCTATTTGCCTATATGCCAGCAAACATAGTATTCCACAAATCTCTCCAGAAGAGTGGTTGTATCTTAATAAATTAGTGGCTATACTCACTCCCCTTGAAGAAATAACGAGAAATCTGAGCGATACAAAAACTTGCATATCGTCTGTAATCCCGCTGATACATGTACTGAAACATACATTGCTAGTCCAAAAGGAAAAATCAGACACCAATCAAAATTTCCACAATATCATTCAAAAACCAATTGAAGACATCAATTCCAAATTTTGTGACCTTCCAAGCATTACTCTCTATTCTCTTGCTACATATTTGGACCCAAGGTACAAATTAAAGTTTTTTAATGAGATAATTAAGGAACAAGTTCAGTCCGAACTAATACGCTTGCTAACCCTATATAACGCGAATGTTTCAAGTCGAATTGGAGATGACGAGCCTTCTACTGCTTCCGTTGCCAAGAAACAATGAATGTTGAACCAAGCACAAGTTTTCAGATATTACCACCAACACAAAGTGTGCATTCCAACCTGGCTGACATGTTGAAAAATAGCAGTGACAACGAAGAGGAAACGGAAAATGACAGCACGGTTACCAACAACAACCTCATGATATGGAAATCGCTTATTACTGAATATAATAAAGAAAAACGACTCCAACTAGACGAAGATCCTTTATTGTGGTGGAGATATAACACTAAATATAAAGTTTTTGCTCCCATAGTTCGCACTTACCTATCGACACCGGCAGGCTCAGTGCCAAGTGAACAATTATTTAGTTTAATATATGAACCGTTAAGAAATCGACTAGAGGGGGACAAAGTTGCAAAGCTATTGTTTATTAAATCCACTTAATTTCGTTTATTAGTAGTTTGTATAAGATATTGTACTATGTATGTACGTACATACGTATCTGGAATAAACATTATTGACTTTCTATTACTTTATTAAATCATGAATTTATATTTTTTCCACTTCGGATCCGCCCACCGCCTCCGCTAAGAAGGCCTCCGTTACAACTCTGTTAGATATATGATATGCGATATCAATGGTTCCAAGATCACACAAATTCCGTACAACGGTGTTCTTGAAGCTAGTAAATTGAAAAAATGGGTGTCGGATTCTGCAGACTTAGTTACCAATGAGGGTCCTAAGGAAACACTTATCGGATTAAAAATATTTAGAACCAGCAGAAACTGATGAAGAATATTTAGATTATGATTAAATAATATATTTTAGCTTATGTAGCTAGGCAAATTGAAGTCAATTTGATCGTCAGAATGACCAAACTGTAGTATATTGCCACCATGAAGGAGCCTTAAGCTCATGACGTTTGACATTTGTCGACTGATATATTGTCTTTTTTGACGTCTGTTGTATAATTTGCGCGAAAGTAAAAGTAGTTAAATCAAATAAAACAATTAACATCCGCATTATTCCGCGCTTTTTATTCACCTTATCTGCTGTCTACAATAGCTTTATTAGATACAGGTTCTACAGATAGTGCAGATTCTAGTAGCTACAAGGTCTTTAAAAAATAAAGGTGAATCCAAATTGTACAATATAATATTCAATACGACAGGCAATACAAGGTGATGGCACCGCAAGAATACCGATAAAGCAGAATATTAAACAAGAATACATTGTACGCTGCCTGAGTCAATGGGGATTATGTCATCAATGTTATGCATACAGACTGCATTGTTTTGCTCTCAGTGACGCGTCACAGTATACACATTGTAGGCCGGATCATGTATTAAGATCGTTGGCCCTATTCTGGTTCATGCATTCTTTGACACTTCATGACCCGAAAAGTGCTAATACGTTTTCACGCCGCCTATTTATTCATGATAAAAGGTCAAACCTTAATTTCCTAATAGACACCGGAGCGGAGATTTTCATAAATCCGGGAAAACTCTGTCTCCATTCTCACCAACCTCACGATTTTATCCTACTCACCGCAAACGGTAGATCCGAACATACGGATTTAAAAGCATCACAGTGGATTTCAATCTCAGACGTTCTTTCGGTTTTATATTTGTTCTGGCTGACTTAGATCACCCCATCATTGTGGCCAAGTTTTTAAACAAATTTAACCTAATTATCGACATACTATATGTGAGCAGAAAATAATCGACCTGCAAACAAATCTCAAAGTCAACTGCTTGTCAACATCAACTTATATTCTCACTCGCGAATTGTTTTCTACTCCAAGTGAATTTAGAAGAATTTTGGACGAGATTCCGGAACTCAAGGCCACGCCAGACATAACGTCGTACGGAGAATATTAATAAATGGTCCCCTACCTTCGGCACACACTCGAAGACTCAATCCTCAAAAACTTGCAATAGCAAAATAAGAATTTCAACAAATAGTTCTGTCAGGCATTTGTCGTGTTTCAAACTCACCTGCAGTTTCTCCGCTAAACATGGATCCAAAAAGGGATAGCCTGATTGGATTACAGGCAGTTAAACACTGTAACAATTCCTGACAAGTACCTTTTACCTAACATTCAGGATTGCAATTCTAACCTTCACAATTGTAAAATTTCCTCTAAATTTGATCTTATACGGGCGTATCACCAAATACCGGTAGCCGCAGAAGACATTCATAAAACGGCGATCATAAAACCTTTCGGAATTTTTTGAATTTTTGAGAATGCCATTCGGGGTAAAGAATGGAGCTCAATCTTTTCAACGTTTTATCTATGGGTACTCGTTTACGTTGACGACATACTAATATCAAGCATATCTATTGAAAAACATAAAAAAGATTTGCATATTGCATTTTAAAAGATTGCAAGAACACGGGATTGGGCCAAACAATTACAGAACGTACCTTACCTCATTAATTTCTGCCATCGACAAGACTTTTTTTTATTTTTTTAAATTAACATATAACATACATATTTGTACTCATTTATTTATTGGTTCAATTAAAAAAAACGAATATCTCAAATTTTTGTTGTTATTAATTCATAGAAATCATAAATATCAAGATGAGGTAATCTTCCTTACACCATAGTGTTAAGCGAACTTGGCAACACCCTTTTCGATTACCAATAATCGAAATAAATTGAAAAGGTGCAATATATGGGAAAACAAAGGACTATCTCTTTCATCAACTCAACACGAACACGCGGCAATTTTCATAACCTTCATCCACCATTTTCTTGATTTTTAAACCTCCATAGAAGCCGGCAAGCGAAGACAAAAAATAAAAATAAAATAAAATTATCCAAGTAAATTAAGATTAGTAAATTAAGCCAATATAAGATAAATTGAAATAAACGTAAGTTACCACGAAATAAATGTACCTAATACTAAAAACTTATTTATTTAGGAAAATTAAAGTATATCTACAATAAAGTACTAAACTATGCTTTCGGAACATTTCTTATTTCAATTATCGAATGAAGTCATCTGAAGTCATTGAAGTCTTTCAAGTCATTGAAGTCCTTGAAGTGATTCAAGACATTGAATTTGTTTTTTACTGTCGCCTACCTACTTCTAACTTTGGTCACAGTCAGGAATAAATACCGGAAGTTCCGCCTCAATAGTCCTCTTAAAACGCTTTCATTGGAGATAGTTAAATTGCATTGAATTGAAACAAATCCATGTGAATTCTTAAGGGGACTTTAATAAATGCATTCCGCAATGATTGCATTTTTTCCCAGCCCTGCTAAATACATTAGCACTACGCCGGACACAAACAAGATATTAGATATTAAATTCCGCTGTCCATACGAGTATATGGTAAAAGAAGTTTTGCCACAAGATAGATATTAGTGTTGTAACGGAACTCCGCCTCCGCTTCCGTTACTGCGGAACTTCTGCAAAATATCGAACCTCCGCCTCCGTACAATGTTTGCGGAGTTTCAACGGAGGTTTTTTTAAATAGAAAATATGACAAGAATCAACTTGTCGAATCGCTCAATCGTGCGTAGTTTTAATTGAAGGTAGAAATACACTACTGTGCAGTGTTCGTGATTACAGGTGTGCATTGCGCAAACTAATGTGTCGTGTCGTGACGCATCAGAACCCTTCACGAGCTGTTTGAAGCGATCGGTTTCAATCGATCCACGACATGACACAAGGGGTTGCGACACAACACACTGTATTAATGTATCTCTAACCAATACAAAGTGCATGAAATCGATATGCTTATGACGCGCTACGACACGATACAGTGTGTCTTTCTACCTTGAGCTACGAGTATGATTGTTTTAGGTGATTTAGCGCATAATTAATAGTTATTATTTTTTAAGTCGCGTGATGAAGCCGAAAACGAGTGAGATATGGCAGTTTTTTTTTTAGAAATAGATGAAAATTTCGCAAAATGTAAAAGTTGCGGGAAAAATTATTCAAGAAAAGGCCGAACTACAACATCACTGAAAGGGCATTTGAAATCCATGCATAAAGAAAAATTTGAAGAACTTTGTATACTAGAAGAACAACGAGAAAAGGACAAATTAAAACAGACAACGTCCGTTACACCATTACACCAAACGGCAGCTCTCCATAGAAGAATCCTCAAAAAAAAAATCAAATGTGGGATACATCACATCCTAGAGCAAAGAAAATGGACGATGTGATCGGAGAAATGATTGCTTTACAAAATCTTCCATTCCATTTTGTCGAAGGCATAGGTTTTCGCCGGGTTATGCAAACGGCTTTGCCAAATTACCAATTAAGGGGGCGTCAGTTTTTTACTGACCACATATGTTATGAAATATATACTAAAATAGCAATTAAAATTGGACAAAGGCTCAACGTGTCGCTTTTGAGCCTGACCGAAAATGGTATTACTGAAGATTTTACCCGTATGCAAATTGTTTTAAAATGTTGCTCACTTCATGGCCGACATACCGGTGATATAATATGTAACAATTTCAAAATGATGCTGCAAGATTGGAACATTCAGCATGAGCAGTTGCACTGTTTTATTAGAGATGCAATGCATTTGGCTGATATATCTGACGTAAGTTGCACAGTTCATCAACTACAACTGTGTGTCCGCTCTGCGCTCGAACCCCCTGAAGTAAAGGACTTAGTCGCTAAATGCAAGAAGTTTACAGGACATTTTAATCATTCTTAAAAGCTCAAGATGAGCTGACTAAAATTCAAATAGAGCAACTTAATCAACCTGCACTTCGCGTGGTTCAGGACTGTGTTACCAGGTGATTTAATGAAATATACATCGTTATGTTTTTCATATAACATAATACACAAGAATAAAAGCGATTTATTTTCTAGTGATTTTAATAAAACGCCATTATTCATATTTCATTTCAATAACAATAATATGTGCAAAAAAAGACATATTAAATATTATTTAATTTAAAAAAAATATGAAACGAACTCTGTCTATATCATACATGTCTATTCGTTATATTTAATGTTATTTATTTTAGATGGAACAGCACATTCCATATGATCGAACGGCTGTTGAAGATCAAAGATTCTATTTGCCTATATGCCAGCAAACATAGTATTCCACAAATCTCTCCAGAAGAGTGGTTGTATCTTAATAAATTAGTGGCTATACTCACTCCCCTTGAAGAAATAACGAGAAATCTGAGCGATACAAAAACTTGCATATCGTCTGTAATCCCGCTGATACATGTACTGAAACATACATTGCTAGTCCAAAAGGAAAAATCAGACACCAATCAAAATTTCCACAATATCATTCAAAAACCAATTGAAGACATCAATTCCAAATTTTGTGACCTTCCAAGCATTACTCTGTATTCTCTTGCTACATATTTGGACCCAAGGTACAAATTAAAGTTTTTTAATGAGATAATTAAGGAACAAGTTCAGCCCGAACTAATACGCTTGCTAACCCTATATAACGCGAATGTTTCAAGTCGAATTGGAGATGACGAGCCTTCTACTGCTTCCGTTGCCAAGAAACAATGAATGTTGAACCAAGCACAAGTTTTCAGATATTACCACCAACACAAAGTGTGCATTCCAACCTGGCTGACATGTTGAAAAATAGCAGTGACGACGAAGAGGAAACGGAAAATGACAGCACGGTTACCAACAACAACCTCATGATATGGAAATCGCTTATTACTGAATATAATAAAGAAAAACGACTCCAACTAGACGAAGATCCTTTATTGTGGTGGAGATATAACACTAAATAAAAAGTTTTTGCTCCCATAGTTCGCACTTACAAGTACTTATCGACACCGTCAGGTTCAGTGCCAAGTGAACAATTATTTAGTTTAATATATGAACCGTTAAGAAATCGACTAGTGGGGGACAAAGTTGCAAAGCTATTGTTTATTAAATATAATTTGCCTCTACTTAATTTCGTTTATTAGTAGTTTGTATAAGATATTGTACTATGTATGTACGTACATACGTATCTGGAATAAACATTATTGACTTTCTATTACTTTATTAAATCATGAATTTATATTTTTTCCACTTCGGATCCGCCCACCGCCTCCGCTAAGAAGGCCTCCGTTACAACTCTGTTAGATATATGATATGCGATATCAATGGTTCCAAGATCACACAAATTCCGTACAACGGTGTTCTTGAAGCTAGTAAATTGAAAAAATGAGTGTCGGATTCTGCAGACTTAGTTACCAATGAGGGTCCTAAGGAAACACTTATCGGATTAAAAATATTTAGAACCAGCAGAAACTGTTGAAGAATATTTAGATTATGATTAAATAATATATTTTAGCTTATGTAGCTAGGCAAATTGAAGTCAATTTGATCGTCAGAATGGCCAAACTGTAGTATATTGCCACCATGAAGGAGCCTTAAGCTCATGACGTTTGACATTTGTCGACTGATATATTGTCTTTTTTGACGTCTGTTGTATAATTTGCGCGAAAGTAAAAGTAGTTAAATCAAATAAAACAATTAACATCCGCATTATTCCGCGCTTTTTATTCACCTTATCCGCTGTCTACAATAGCTTTATTAGATACAGGTTCTACAGATAGTGCAGATTCTAGTAGCTACAAGGTCTTTAAAAAATAAAGGTGAATCCAAATTGTACAATATAATATTCAATACGACAGGCAATACAAGGTGATGGCACCGCAAGAATACCGATAAAGCAGAATATTAAACAAGAATACATTGTACGCTGCCTGAGTCAATGGGGATTATGTCATCAATGTTATGCATACAGACTGCATTGTTTTGCTCTCAGTGACGCGTCACAGTATACACATTGTAGGCCGGATCATGTATCAAGATCGTTGGCCCTATTCTGGTTCATGCATTCTTTGACACTTCATGACCCGAAAAGTGCTAATACGTTTTCACGCCGCCTATTTATTCATGATAAAAGGTCAAACCTTAATTTCCTAATAGACACCGGAGCGGAGATTTTCATAAATCCGGGAAAACTCTGTCTCCATTCTCACCAACCTCACGATTTTATCCTACTCACCGCAAACGGTAGATCCGAACATACGGATTTAAAAGCATCACAGTGGATTTCAATCTCAGACGTTCTTTCGGTTTTATATTTGTTCTGGCTGACTTAGATCACCCCATCATTGTGGCCAAGTTTTTAAACAAATTTAACCTAATTATCGACATACTATATGTGAGCAGAAAATAATCGACCTGCAAACAAATCTCAAAGTCAACTGCTTGTCAACATCAACTTATATTCTCACTCGCGAATTGTTTTCTACTCCAAGTGAATTTAGAAGAATTTTGGACGAGATTCCGGAACTCAAGGCCACGCCAGACATAACGTCGTACGGAGAATATTAATAAATGGTCCCCTACCTTCGGCACACACTCGAAGACTCAATCCTCAAAAACTTGCAATAGCAAAATAAGAATTTCAACAAATAGTTCTGTCAGGCATTTGTCGTGTTTCAAACTCACCTGCAGTTTCTCCGCTAAACATGGATCCAAAAAGGGATAGCCTGATTGGATTACAGGCAGTTAAACACTGTAACAATTCCTGACAAGTACCTTTTACCTAACATTCAGGATTGCAATTCTAACCTTCACAATTGTAAAATTTCCTCTAAATTTGATCTTATACGGGCGTATCACCAAATACCGGTAGCCGCAGAAGACATTCATAAAACGGCGATCATAAAACCTTTCGGAATTTTTTGAATTTTTGAGAATGCCATTCGGGGTAAAGAATGGAGCTCAATCTTTTCAACGTTTTATCTATGGGTACTCGTTTACGTTGACGACATACTAATATCAAGCATATCTATTGAAAAACATAAAAAAGATTTGCATATTGCATTTTAAAAGATTGCAAGAACACGGGATTGGGCCAAACAATTACAGAACGTACCTTACCTCATTAATTTCTGCCATCGTTCCATAAAAGGTATCGCGATAAAAGCAAATCCTTTATACGAATTATTAAAAACAAAGAAAGAAGTAAAAGGGAATTTCGTTTGGCCTGAGAAGTGCGACGAGGCTTTTCGCATTCTGAACAATGATTTGGAACAACAAACGATGTTTAGTAGGTCCTCTTCCACCTTATTATTAACAATCAAAGATTGTTTCACTTCGCCGCCGGGGGCAATTCTTTGATTTTTTTTTTTTGTTTATTATAAAGAACTTAACACTCAAGTGGGTATGAATACACTTAAAGTGCCTGAGCACGTGTTAAGTTTTTTGGAAAATGGGATATAGAGAGAAAAAAAGATGTTTGGGCTCAGTGGTTATTTCGCTCCATGGGTGGCGCATCCAATATTTAGTGGACTATTCTTCTTATTCGATTTTCGTTAGCTGAAAAAATGAATATGTCTTTCGGGCTAGGCTGGGATTCGAACACCGAACCTTCCGATTTGGAATCCAGTCCACTACCACTTGAGCCACGGCCACCCACAAACTGTGGTCTCCGCGTTCGTTCGAAACTTGGTTTCAAAGTACGGTATCCCACAGATCTAGGTACTCAATTTGAGTCATCGCTTTTTAAGCAAATCTCCGAAGTTTTGGGCATCATTAAAAAAATTCGAACAACTACGTACCATCTGCAAGCCAACGGCTCGGTAGAGAGGTTTCACAGACAGCTTAAAAAAGCCTTGAGGTCACACGAAGACAAAATGAACTGCTTAACTAACTTGCCCTGGACTTTACTAGGCATTTGTTTGATAATACTAATGCTTGTTAAGATATTATTTTTCTTTTGTTTAATTAATTTAAAAAAGATAAAATAATTTTGTTAAAAGTTTCTTTGAGTCACTGCAAATAAAGTTATCGGTCGACCAGTATGCAATTGCATCCTAGCAACAATTTGCGCACGAGAAATAGCATGATCATGCAGTAGCAATTTATGTATGTATATGGTCGTGTGCAAGATGTTGGCTGATGCATTCTCAAAGTCGAACTTCTCGTCCACTTGATCTCGACAGCAGCAATTATAAATTATCAAAATTTTCTATTTAATAAATTGTTGAACAATTTTCATTTTGCACTGCTTTGCCTCCCTTTTTTTAACATTACTCCACATTTCTGGTTCTTCCACGCCGAATATTAAAATTATGAACCTTTAGTAAAAGAACTATTTTTGTGAATTTCGAATAATAAGGTCGTGTCTAAGGAAGACATTCCTAGCAGACCTTGAACTCGTACAAGGATCCCAGCCGAACCCTCCTCTCCAGAAAGTATTCTGGAAATCACCCGGCTCAGTAACCCGACTCTTCCGACTCATGACTGGAAAGTCGCGAAACTGGAGGAACTAAGGGGTTCTTATAGATGCCCGTTAATTGTGATCAATAAGGAATCCCTTAATCCTCTGGCGCAGACGAAAGGCATGATTCGGTTCGGATTCGAGTCCATACATTTTTTGTACAAAAAGGATGAGCTGGATGCTGATAAGCAACCTCCTCCTCCTTTAATACCTGATATCACAACCTCGGATCTTGGAGCGTCGATATCCTTTCCAGAATTGGATAGCGACGACTCCAATCTGTCCGAGGTGACTATCAAGTCGTCGGTCTCCTCTTCTGACACACTGTCGGAAATGGAAACCGATGACGAAGCAATTAGAGGTCCTACACGATCAGAGATAGAAGATGAGCTCTTGGGCACATCTTCAGAATCGGAGGACTTCGATAACACCGTGGTGGAGCGACTCTGGAAAACTGTAGCAATGATACGGTTTCTCCAGATTAATCTCCACCACTCAAAAAAGGCTTCGGCCGCACTCATTCTGCGTCTTTCTAAAAACGCAGAAGTCATAATCCTAATCCAGGAACCATGGATTGTAGAAGGCGTGGTTCGTGGACTTAGGACACCCACATACGCTCCGCTCTATACAAGAGACAAAGGTAAGATTAGAACTTGTATATTAGTGAAACGTAGCCTTAATGTATTTCTACTTCCCAACCTCAGTGACCCCGACTTAACCGTTGCCAGACTAGAGACTGCCAAAGGCACTGGCTGGCATCGGCTTACCTTGTCCACGAGTTAGTGGGCCCTCTCCCTGGTTTTAACCTAGAAAGGGTGGTACTGGAAGCTGGAAGGGAAAAAACTATCCTCATAATCGGATGCGACGCTAACGCACATCACACGGTATTGGGCAATACCGACATCAATGATAGAGGTGAGTCACTTTTAGAGTATATTTTAAGTACTAACCTCTTAATTTGTAATATTGGCGATGAGCCCACTTTTATAACTAGAAACCGACAAGAAGTGTTAGATATTACTCTTGTCTACGACAGCATCACCCAAAGGCTAACAAACTGGATGGTATCGTCTGAACACTCCTTTCGAATAATAATCTACATTCAATTCGAATAGTGAACAATCATACTATACAAGTAAGTTAACTTTTCGCTCTAATATCCCATATATGTGATCGGTTAAACTTTATGATAATGAATTCCCTTCGCCGTAATCGCGGAAATATTCAATTCTTTTGACAAGATCAGCAACTTTCGTGGATGCAATTGAACTGTTCCTCTCGAAATGCTAGACATTCGTCTGGCTAAGTTAGAAAAAAACTGGTCAGAATTCGCTGCTCTACACGAGGGAGTGTTAAAAAATGCTACTGAAGAGGAACTTGCTAAATTTGAGATCGAGTTCGTTGACTACGAAAATCATTTTTTTGTCACCCATTCGATATTAAAGAAATCTATTCGTGAAAGACAATCAGTTGCTAAAGACAATTCGGTTTAGGAAAAACTCGCGGAGCA
Organism: Volucella bombylans; assembly: GCA_949129095.1. Lineage (NCBI taxonomy): Eukaryota > Metazoa > Arthropoda > Insecta > Diptera > Syrphidae > Volucella > Volucella bombylans. The sequence goes on from OX422140.1 coordinate 323,916,947, forward strand.
ACAGAATAAAGTGTTAAGCTATGTTCAGACGATTGCCAGATCTGTAAAATTGTCCCAAATGTCTTACAACCGTCTGAACTTACAATTTTGTCTGACAATATTTGCAGAAAACACATTGTCAGGTCATTGTCAGATCCTCATCTGATAATGAAATCGTCAGGTATCTGGCAATCGTCTCAACACACAAGTGTGCCATTGTCAGGTGTTTAGGACATTTGCATACATATTTGCTATTGTCAGATGTGCTATGTTATTACGTCTGACAATTTTTTCATTGTCAGATCATTTTTCATATTTGAAAGAGCAAAAGGAAGTGTTGCAGAATGCAAGTTTCGGTGCTTTTTTTACGCTGTCTGTTCAGGCCAAACAAAACAATGCATATCTCACAACACACCGCATAGGGCAACGAACGAACTACCAAGGCATAAATGCAAGTTAACGCCAAACAGATTATTTTCCACGATTTCCGACGACAACTGACACCGACCGGACGACCCCACGACAATCGAAGTTCATTACCCCATTTACACAGGTGCAACTTGAGCAACCGTTTCCGCAGTAATGCTGACAATGCGTCTGGTACACAGAAGCTAACTTATCATAATAGGTTTCATTAGCTTTTAAGAATAAATTTGTAATTAGTCTTAGAAAAGATTCGATAAAGAACAGGCATAGCCTGGAGACCAAAAAATAATTTTTTTTAATTCGTTTAAACAACTTAACTTGCATAATCAACACCACGGAGCAACGAACGGAACATAAGGTACAACAAACGACAACGAACCTAACACCTCGTCAGCATATTTCGTTGCGTCATACCATTAAGTGTTTATTATGTTCACTTTGTTTATTTAGGTCATTAATAATATTTCTAGATGTAAGCAATATTGTTATTAGTTGTACGATTTATAGATGTAAGCAATATTGTTATTAGATGTAATGTATAAAAGAGACATTCGCCCAACAAATAAATGTCAGTTTAATTCAGTTCAATACTGATCAAAAACCAAGCGTTTTAATTCGCCACAGCATCTTCATCCAGTGAACAGGTTCAAGTGCTTGTCTCACAATTCAACAAGATATCTGGTTTATGTGCCTGATATCAAACGGAAGATATTCAACACTGTCTTTTTTTGTTACGATGAGTGAAATAAACTATGTATACGTCGATACGAAGAAAAGGGCAATACATAAAGGAACATTTGAGCGCGAGCCAAAGACGAGCCTGAGAGACCGTATGGCAATGAATGTGAAAGATAGATTTTATTTCACCAACAATTTACCCAGCAATTATGCCAGACTGTATCATAGAATGGAGAACGATATAACAATTCAAGACAGAGACAGTTACTTTGAGACGCAGGAGTGCGTGGAAAAGGCTCTATTGCAATTGTATGGTGATGCAATGGTTCCGCAAACAGAGGCAGCAACTATCAACACAGCAATGAAGTTGCCAAAAATAGAGCTTCCCAAATATGATGGGGAATACTTGGATTGGAGACAATTTTACGACCTGTTCAAGCAACTCATTCATGATGAGTTTGCAGAAATTGGACAGAGAAAGCAGGACATTGTTTGAACAATCACTTACGCATCCAAGAAGCAGTCCAAGCATGGATGAATTTTTGAAGTTCGTGGAGGCCAGGTTCCAGACCCTAGAGGCGATCAACAGTAAGGAGAGCAAATCGAAGTCAACAGTGGGAGTTGCAGCAAGCACCCAAGAGTATCAGAATTGCATTCAGTTCAATTCAAATAACCATAGAATTTTCAATTGTAATAAATTTATTTTCTTTTCAGATGTAGCATGAGAGCAAGCGGTGCGAAATCAGAAGATCTGCAGAAACTGTTTGAAGGTTGGCCACTTCTCCCCATTATGACAGTCCAGAGGATGTCAAAAATGCAATCAAAGACATAATACGCTCTTGCACCCCCAAGAAAGGTATACACTGAAGCAGAGTCAAAAGCAAGTCAAGCCATATCAGAATGCAGAAGCAAGCCAGCCAGCGCACAGCAACAACTCACCGCCATTGGTACTAGACTGAACCTTAATTATAATGATTTATTAAGTGATAAAAAAGCTGGTACAGTATTCAATGCTGCAATGGGTCACACATATAAAAATAAGCATATATATTTAGCAACAGCTGTTGACAATGTCATTTCCTCGTACGGCACTAAAATTCCATGTCGGGTGTTACTAGATTCAGGATCACAGTTGCACTTCGTAACAAAAAAATTCGCTCAACAAATTGGAGCAAAAAAATCGAGATTAAATATTCCAATTAGTGGAATTGGCTCCCAAGACAGTCAAGCACAGTATATCACGAGCATAACGTTCAAATCAAGATCTTCATCATTTTCCGCTTCTATTGATGCAGTAATTTTGCCAAAAATAACTGACTATCAATCAACTAAAGAACTTGATGCTACAACTTTAAGTATACCCCCAGAAGTGGAACTGGCAGACACAAATTTCCAAAAGAATGAACCGATCGACAGCTCATAGGAGCAGAAATTTTCTTTGACCTACTTCTTCAGGGGGATATAATCTACCAGTTTTGAGAAACTCTAAATTGGGCTGGATAGTTACAGGAAGCACGGAATTACCAAAAGAACCATTTTGTACTCTTATTGCAACGAAACCCACCTTATCTACATTGGATAGATTGGTATTGGTGCGAAGTTTTTGGGAGATAGAAGGTCATGATACTCCGGTAAAAACCATGAGTGAGGAAGAGTTCAGGTGTGAAGAGCATTTTAACTTAAGGAGCGTGGTTACCAACGGCATTGGTATTTACTTCGAAGACATTGGTGAGGTGAAAATAATAAATGCCTTCTGGAACATTTATATTTATTACAATTTAACAACATATTGGTTTGAATTTACCGAAATAAAATCACATCTTAAGCTGCAGGATCAATATATGAAAAAATAAGAGTGGCAAGATCTCCATTTGACATCTTTTCGCGTTCTATTCTTATTATAGGAAAAGCCATAGATTCCGTAACCACCCAATATAAGGACATAAAAGCACTTAGGAACGGGGACTTATTAATCCAGGTAATCAAAAAAGAAATCGCAGATAGATTAGCAAAATTCAAATCTCTAGGCCAAATCCCTGTAGAAATAAAATATCACCAATCCCTAAACTCTTGTCAGGGACGTATATACTCCTACAACATCATTGATCTCTCCGAAAACGAAATCCTGGATTCCCTAAAAAAGTTTAGCGTTATAGAAGTCAGGAAAATGGGCATTTGTATAAGTTACAGAACAAAGCAACCACAAAAACATTGCAACTATTACAACAACAAATTACAAAGCAATCATGCAAGCTTACCAAGGGCACAACATCAAACCCAGCGCATGCATAGCTGTAAGCATAAACAACCGTTTGCTAATGCGGAACCATGATCAGCTATTGAGCTTTGTTGTGTTGGCTGGTTTTTCTTTTTTTTCGAATCAGCAGTCGGCGAGAGTGGATGTGTTCCTCATAGAGGAAATTTAAATTAGTTTATATTAAATTGAGAAATCTATTTCTATATGCAAATAAATAAATAACTATTCAACAGTTGAACAAAAGTGTGTAATTTAAAATTTAAATTCAAAGAAATCGATAGCAGAAATTATTAAGGAAAAAATCGCTAATGATTTACCATCGTCCACACCGAAGACAATGTCAACTTTCTCACATACAATTCAAAGTAGCCAACATGAGTGTTGCAAAAGCAACATGAAAACATCCCGGCCTCAAGGCAGCGCAATGCCTTTTCCGTCGGCAAAATAGATGATGTCAAAATGCAACAAGCCGACGGCAAACCACCACATTCCCGTGTCAAAATTGGAAGAACATAAATAAAACATAAAACTAGCACACATTTAGTGGGTGACGAAAACAAAACTTAATATAAAAAAAATACTATGTTTGTTTTCATAAGCGCCTCCCACTGATCTGCATTTTCCGCAGGTCATGTTGGCGTGTGTGCATGCTGGGTCACACATACACGGAGTGGGAGAGAACTCTTTTTCGCCGGCATTGACGAAAAATCATTGGAGAGGTCAATGACCAGGACAACTAAGCCAACAGCCGAGACAGCTGGCCGCAACAGAAACAGCTGGCCGTAGATGTTTCGCAGCAAAAACAGCTGCACGAAGAGACTTCGTTTGGGCGAACAACAACGAATCGATTCATTCCCAATCAAGACTCAAACAAATAAAGTTTAATTTCATTTAAATTAAGGGCGAGTTGTTTTTTTTTTATTTTGAGTACTTGCATGTTCGTGTCATAAAGGTTGTGTCGTTGTATTCTTTTATTTGCATTTATTTGCTGAAGCCTAAAGATTCTGCCGCGCAATTTTTTTAAAGAATCGGATTGGACAAGGTTCAGTCAACAAAATATCCCTTTTTTTGCTAGTGTCCTTGCGATACAATGACTTTAACCCTAGAACGGTAAACATCGCCTGTGAGGCGAAACAATTTTTTTTTTTTGCGATATTTCCCAATCGGTTACTCGTATTAAAGCATGCGCTCGTGCCAATTCAAATGAGTGTTGTACGTGCTTGGGCGCACACGTGCTTTGTTTTTCTCCACTGCATTGCCGATATATACACACATGTGTCGCCTGTGAGGCGAAGTTTACCAAAAGAGGTAATTTTTTTGAACATATTTGTTTGTGCATTTTTTGGCTTTTTTGCTAAAAAAATAGTGTTTGCATAAACTTTTTATAGTTTTTTGAGATGACTACTTCTGAAGCGCTTCTACAAAAATGGCTGGAGGAGATATCACTAGATGGAAGTGAACTTGAAGATGATTTGGGATTAGATTTCGATTCAGATAATAGTAGTGAGGCTGACCCTACTTACGTCGCTGATTTAGAAGATGACATGCAGAATATTGATGTATCTAATCAAGATGATGACAATGAACAATTCACACGTACTTATGTTCAGGAAGCTCCAGGAACGTCAAAACGAGCTTGTGAGAATTTGGTAATAACGCCACCGGCATCGATTATGAGGGGTAAGAATAAATATATTTGGTCTTCCGAATCGTCTTCGTCCAAAAAAGTATCGAAAAGAACTCCTTCGAGAAACATAGTCCATATTGTACCAGGGCCAAAAGAAAGAGCCAAGGGCATTGTAGATCCTTTGAAGTGTTTTGAACTGTTTTTTACTTCACAATTGATGGATGAAGTACTTCTGCGCACTAATGAATATATTCACCTAGCAGCTCCTAAGTATAAAATTCAGAATACCACTACATCAGAGATCACAATAGAAGAACTTCGTGCTCTCCTTGGCATATTTATCTTGAGCGGTGCATTGAAAAATAATCACTTGTCAACTGATGAACTGTTTGATCCTAGTATTTGTGGATCCCAAAATATAGCTGCAATGAGCTGTAAACGTTTTGAATTCCTTGTCAGGTGTCTGCATTTCGATGATCGCAATACTCGAGACGACAGAAGAAAATCTGATAAATTTGCGCCTATCCGATATATTTGGGAAATTTTTATCAAACAGTGTAGAGATCTTTATAAACCAGGCTCGTACGTGACAATAGATGAACAACTTTTGGCGTTCAGGGGACGTTGTCCTCAGTCGTTCACAGACCGTCGTGGAGTAAGAACGTGTTTCGGCTTTTTCGAGAAAAAAAAAAAAAAAAAATACAAAATATATATACTCGTATATATAAAGTGAAAATCAATATTTGACGACGTTTTCCAAAAAGGTCAATCAGCACGGTGGAAGTGGTGTTCGAACGCAATTGACAAATAACAGGTCGTGGGTTCGAGTCCACACTTCCAAGTGGAACAAAAAGTTTTTTTTATTTTTTTATTTTTTTTTTTTTTTTTAAATATAAAAAGAAAAAACATAAAAAGTGCGCTAACACCATCACGCGATGGATTCAGGGGAGCGGTCCGCTAAGCTAATAGCGGGACCAGCGGATAAGTCAGGCGATGCTTCAAGTGCATCAAGCCAACCTGAACCAAAGATGAAGAGGAGGAGGAAGCTGAAGCCTACTCCGGACCTAATGAAGCGCCCTTCCCTGTCAGCATCAACAGAAAAGCTGCCTGGCGGAGCGAGGGAAGAGGCGCCAGCAATATTAACGAGGGCAGCAGCAAAACAGCAAACCATACAAAAAGCACTCAAAGGTCATTTCCCATATGTGTCCGATGATGGAGAAGGCCAATGTATGGAAGATGGCAATATGTTTGCATCTCTGGCGGCCTCTGAGTCAGATGACGAAGAGGAGGAGGTAAACGAAATTATAAGTAGCATAAAGCTTCTCCAGCAAAGAGTGTTAGCTATTAAGGCTAAACAAATAGCAAGGAGGGAGAAAGAGCAGCTAGGGGAACTTCTCGTATCTCAACAGCCACAACAACAGCAACAACTAGCAGCAAAAAAAAAAGCAACACGTAGCTACTCAGCAGCAACAAGAAAAATCAAAACACCAGTTTAAACACACACAGGCTCAAAAAGTCAATCAGCAGACACCGCAACAACAACAACAGCAGCAGAAGAGCCAGCAACCACAAAAACGGAAACAACAGCAACCACAAAATCAACAACAACAACAAGAACAACAAAAGACATCTAGAACAAGGGTTCCACCAATAAACACTTATAAGATGGAACTAAAGGATACTATAGAACTGTGTAAGTCGGCCATAGGCTGTAATTTTTTTATAAAAAGATTAAGCGTAGATAGGCACGCGATCCACTGCAATTCAGTGGAGCGCTATTATAAAATAAAGAATTTACTGAAGGATTCGACGACGGAGTTCTTCTCCTACACCCCGAAGGGGGACAAGTTGCAAACAATGCTGCTTAGGGGATTAGAACCGTCGACTGATCCGGAGGAGCTCCTTGCACTGCTGAAAGAGAAGAAGTGCGAAGGGCTCCAATTCGTGGGGGTCAAGCCTTTCACCACAGCCAGAGCCAAAAGGGAGAAGCGGCAACTGCCGATTTTCCTAGTCCAGCTAAGTCCCACCAGCAATCTGGATGGTCTAAGGAGTATTAAAGTCCTAGACTACCAGGTTGTCCACTGGGAGAAATTAAAGAGGAGCGAAAACATTTTACAATGTGTTCGCTGCCAAAGGTTCGGGCACGCCGCGTCGAACTGCGAAATGCAGCCTCGATGCGTGAAGTGCGGAAAGAACCACAAGTCCGAGGAATGCGCTCTGGGTAAGGACGGAACGTCTGAAAAAAGCCAACTCTCTTGTGCTCTATGTAGGAACACGGGACACACCGCAAATTATCGGGGTTGTCCCAAATTCCAGTACATCAAAAGAATAAATCTGGCCCGGCAGCAGAAAGTGGAATTGAAACGTCCACCCGTGCATTTGCAAACTCCAGCCGTTACTCCCCATGTTACCTACGCCCAAATGGCGGCAGGTAGGGGAAATACGGTACAGCAAGTGAAGGTTGCTTCTCAGGCCCCAGCGCCCAGAGCACCGGAACCAGTACCTGACATGCTAGCTATCTTGCTCTCTATCCAGGGGCAGATGGCTCAGCTACAACGTCATTTAACTGAACAGACCGCGCGGGTGGATCAAGTATACGCTCTGCTGCCTGGCCTAACGCAACTTTTGCCGTAATGGGTACGTACGTGGCGGAGCAAACCCTGAAGGTCCTTGCTGTGAATGTGAATTCACTGATAAGGTTCGAACGACGAGCCGCACTATTTAAGTTGCTTAAAGACCAAGCCCCTGATGTTCTTTTGGTTAGCGAAACTAAGCTTACTAAGAGACACAAAATGAGGCACAGAAGATACAAAATAGTACGGAGAAACCGACCCAACTCCATTCAGGGAGGTGGCGTTGCAATTCTCGTACGAAAAGGTATACATTTTAAAAGAGTATACAGTCGTGTAGTACGTAGGTTCCAGGTGCTGGAAGCATGCATCGTGTATATCCCCCTCCGTAGTGGAAAGCGGTTGTACATGGTGTCTGTCTATGCACCTAAGGCTACTCAATCCACCTTATTTATCTCAGAGCTCGAGACACTTTTTCGATTTCTGAGGCTGGAATTGGAAGACAACTATTTTATTATCGGCGGAGATTTCAACGCCAAACATAGTGATTGGGGAAATAATACACCAAATACTAGAGGGAACCTACTATTCAATTGGTGGGGTCAGCACAGTGTGATGTATCGACTCGGGCTTAAGGCGACGGATAGTCCGTCGTTTCCCAGACACGGGTCTTATTTGGATCTTCTGCTGTTCGACTCACGAATACAACTGACATGTACTAACCAACAAACTACAAACTGTCTACGCACTTTCGTGTATGACAGTGACCATTGCGGTCTGAGCACCGAAATAACTGTTCCCAACGAAATTGCGGAATTGGATGAGTTTGTCCAAAGGCATTCCTACAATTATAGTAGGGTGCGTTGGACACACTTCACCAGAACACTGACTAGAGCACTCTCCTCGAATTCGCTCTACCCACCGTCCAACAGAAATCTGTCAAACGAGGAGATTGACAGGTATCTAAGACTAATGGACGAGACAATCAAACGAACAATGGACATAACGATACCTCGGTACCGACACACTGACGAAGAAGACCTATTCCGCAACGCAACTATTGACGCACTGCACCGACATAAAAGTAGACTGCTGTCAAGACTAAAAACCTTGTACAGACAGTTTACTGACAGACATAACCCGGAGATCATGACACTGAAGTCGTCGATTAAAAACCTCCAAGTATTAATAAAAGAAAATTACAGAGCAGCTGTAAGTTTGTATTGGAACAATAAAATTCGGGCTGTAAACACCAGCAACCCGAATATGTTCCCGCAAATAAATAAAATATTTCGGAGAAAAAATCAAAACGACCTTCCATGTCTTAAAATCGCCCGAACGACGAACAACCAACAAATACTGGTAGCAGCGGGCATAGATCCAAATGAGGCTGTTGATGATGACAGCTTCTTTGTGATCGAGGATCCGCAGGAGCAGGTAGAGGCTATAGGAGCGACTTTCCAGGAAGTGTACAAGGCGAATGTTATCATTGGCCCGAACCACGATCTGGAGAATCGAGTCCTTGTGCACAATTTCTACCTTCGAAATGAAATTGTGAATTGGCGATTCGAGAGCTCGGGTTTCACCCAGTTCAGTGACGAGAATATGGCAAATAATGTCATCACCAACGATAGGGTACTACCCCCGTTCATTTCGAAGGAAGAGCTCCAAACGATCTTCGAATCACTTAGAAGTAAAAAATCAGTGGGAACCGATGAAATACCGAACATTGTGCTTCGACATCTCCCTCTAGAAGCGGTGAACATTTATACCACCCTGTTTAATAATGCAATGAATAATGCACATTATCCAGCGCATTGGAAAACTGCGGTGGTACATCCCATCCCCAAAAGGGATAAAGACACTTCCAATCCGGCGAATCTCCGCTCGATCAGTCTGCTTCCAAACATCAGTAAGGTGTTCGAAAAGGTTATCAATAGAGTCCTGACTAAGTGGGTCGAGGACAAACATATAGTTCCGGATAATCAATTCGGTTTCAAGGCGGGGCATGATATCATTCATGCTGCGTCGAAACTGGTTTCTGATATCCAATGGAACAAAAGCAAGAACCAGTGCACTGGTGCCTGCCTGATTGACTTGGAGAAGGCCTTCGATACCGTATGGTTAGAAGGACTCTTTTTCAAGCTGGACAGGTTGGGCATTAGTAAACCACTGCTGTATATTCTTTTCGATATGCTCTCCAGTAGACAGTTCATCGTGAAGAATGGCGATGTGACTTCTGCTGGAACATTTAACATTAAAAACGGTCTGCAACAAGGTGCGGTAAATTCGCCGATCCTTTTCAACATTTACACGAGTGATCTGATAGGTTCACTTCACCATGCCATAGCGTACGCAGACGACATAATCGCGTACAGATCAGGTCCAAAGATTGAGGTCATTAATATGCTTTTGCAGCGTGACTTCGACAAAATTAAGCGATATTGCGATGACTGGAAGTTAAAAATCAACTTTCAGAAGTCGGAAACTATTCTGTTTAGGACGCCTTTGTCTGGGGCCTCTAGGGATACCAGAAAGAATTGGCGAAAGTTCTCGATCGTGGGACAGCAAGGGCAGCCACTTGCTTGTCGAAATGTAGTCAGATACCTTGGGATCTGGCTAGATCAATTTCTGTATTTTAACAAACATATAGATGTTGCTCTGGCCAGAGCCAGAGGTGCTTTTGCCCTTACAAAGAGACTGTTTTATAACAGCCAACTCGATGCGAGGGTGAAGGTAATCTGCTACATGGCCCTTATCAGGCCCATGCTTGTATTTGGATGTCCCGTGTGGTTCAACGTGAGAGCAAGTTTATTGGAAAAAATTCGGGTGTTTGAGAGGGCTTGTCTTAGGACTTGTCTTCGCCTATACAGAACACCAGAGTCTCAGTACATAAAATTCTATCCTAATGAGGTCTTATACAATAGGGCGAACCTAATAAGAGTGGACAATTTCGTCATTAAGTTGACTCGAAGGCACGTTGCAAGAGCAATGGCCTCATCGAACAACCTGATCTCCGGGGCTTACTACCCCAATTATATGTATCACGAGAGCGTTCGCTTTGACGGCTTTATTCCTCCAGAAGCGTTCCTCTATTTAGATAGCAAAGGTCTGATCCAGGACAGATTGGCGGTGCCGCTAATCTTCCACGTCGCTCGAACAGCTGCGGACAGGCGACTCAACTACGACAGAGACGTCGCACAGGACAGTGCGGAGCGTCTCCGGTTCAGTAGGGCGGTAGGGAGTCGCGACATGAGGGATGTTGCTCGGCAGCACCAACACTTTTGGTGGCTTGTTGAAGGGGAGGATGCTTCGTCGTCGAACGCCTTCAGTGATAATTAGCTTCATGTGAAGCAAGGTGGGCCAGCCAAATTTTTTTTTTTTTTTTTAGCCATGGCCGGCTTACGTAGTTCTAGGTAGGTTTAAGTTAGATTTTAAGAAAAAAAAAATATAAAAACAAACAAAAATAAATAAAAATAAAAAATGAAAAAAAAAACTAAAATATATATACATTAGGGTGTCCCAAAAAAATCAAGTTTAAATTTTTGTAACGCATACCCTCTTATTTTATTCGAATACTGTCAAAACAATAGTAAATAAAGTTTCATGTACTTTGAACCAGAGGAACCCGTGCCGACTTGCATCTAAACATGTCAGTACTTGCAAGGCATGGCACGCGAGTAATAACATATCGATAACTTGTTATTGCATGTTTATTTTATTAGTAAACACATTGTTCTCGTTCTGTTAACATGTCGGTGGAGTTACGCAGTTGTAGAAAGGAGATATTTTTAATAGGGAACGTTAAACATCAAATTACTGGTTCAAAACTTCCCTCTAATGGGCAAGTACTGGCAGTTTTGTTCTATAATATTCGTGAAGTGAATTTAAGTGTCAATGAGAGCGCAAATCTTACTATTCGTGAGTGCATTATTTATTGGGAAAAGGCCCGTATCCCGACAAGATCTCTACCTAATTGTGTTAAAAAATTAATTACATTGTATCAAGTTTGGAGAAATTTGCAAAAAAATGCAAACAAAACAAAAAACGTGTTTGAGCAGCGTCGACATGAGTTTGTTACAAACTTAAACAATTTGTTTGACATTGCACATGCGGATGCACTTCAATTAATAAAGATAGATGAAGATAGGATTTTTTTGCAGCGCCAAAGAGAACCAGGCCGACCTGGTCATTTAACCGGAGTTGACCAAAAACAAACACACAAAGAAGAAAGAGCGCACCTTAGAAACGTCGAGGAGCAAAAACGACGTGCTAAATATTTTTCATCCTTAGCTCCTTCAACATCATCTTATGACCCGCTACAAGAAAGTTTGTCGTCTGATTCAGAATTGATGGATTTACAGGAAATTTTGCCAAACCTAACCAAAACAGAATCCAGTATAAATAAAACTGTTATGAGGAAGAATTTTATCACTCCAAAATTAGTGGCAGCATTAGATCGGTGTCAATTGAGTGTGAGAGATGCTGTGTTTATTATTGAAGCAACTATTGAAGCTCTTGGACATAACACAGACGAATTTCCTATAAGCAAGTCCACTATTCAAAGGGTTCGTACGGAAAAGCGAAAAGAGCGAGCGGAAGCCATAAAGGTTAATTTTCAAAACCAGGTTCCGGATATTGTAACACTCCACTGGGATGGTAAACTTTTGCCGGCTTTAGATTCACGCAAATCTAAGGAAGAACGTCTGCCGATAGTTATAACGTTTGACGATAAAGAACAACTTATCGCTGTACCAAAGTTGGATAACTCTACAGGAAAGGAACAGGCCCAGGTACTTTGGAATGCTATAATTGATTGGAATCTTGAGGATAAAGTGCAGATTTTGTGTTGTGATACGACTGCTTCAAATACTGGTCGAATCAATGGTACTTGTGTACTTCTCGAACAGAAACTAGGCAGGGAAATGATTATTTTTGCTTGCCGCCATCACGTCTACGAATTAGTACTAAAAAGCGTGTTTGAAGCAAAAATCTGCCAAGTTACCACAAGCCCAGACATTCCAATGTTCAAGAAATTTCGAGAGAACTGGAAGAATGTCGATCCCGAGAAAATACAGAGCTGTACAGAAAAGCTATCATGTTTGAATGTTTCTGAGATCAACAGACTTATCGATTTTTACCAAATTGAATTAACTAAAGAAATTACTAGGGATGATTACAAAGAGTTAATCGAACTTTCAATAATATTTCTTGGCGGCGATGCAGAAAAAAAATTTAAGATCCGGCCTCCAGGTGCCATGCACCAAGCTCGATGGATGGCGAGAGCGATTTACTCATTAAAAATATCGTTACTTGGTAATCAATTAAGAATTTCTAACAAAGATAAAGAAGCTCTGTTAGACGTCTGCCTGTTCATCGTGACAATATACGTTAGGCCTTGGTTGCAATGCATTTTAGCAGTAAAAGCACCTTACCAGGATTTGTGTTTTCTGAAAGCTATAAAATCTTATGAAACAATAGATGAAAGCATCTCGAAAGCAGCATTACAGAAGTTTTGCTTGCATTTGTGGTATTTGACAGACGAAGTGTATATCTTGTCTCTATTTGATGATGATGTAAGCCAAGAAACGAAAGTCAAAATGGTTGCTAACTTAGCCAAAGAATATCCATCTGCCTATGGTAAATGCTACATTCCATCGAAAGAAGAACTTTGTGGCAGACTTTATGGTAAGTTTGAAAATTAAGTTTGTTTTTTAACTTTTTTATTTACATAACTAAAAAATTATATCAATAATCCTCCTTTTTTTGTTTTCAGAAAAAAAACATCGATGACTTTGTTTCAGTCAAAAGCAAGTCCTTATTTAGTCGATTGAAAATTGATGGTGCTTTTCTCCACGAGTGCCCCTCTTTGTGGCTTAAAAATGATTCGTACCAACATGCTAAAAGCAAGCTATTAAAACTGAAAGCAGTTAATGACTCTGCTGAAAGAGCAGTCAAGTTGATGCAAGATTTTCACGGCCTGCTAACTGTTCAAGAGGAGCAGAAGCAATTTTTATTTCGTTGCGTACAAGAACATCGACAAAAGTATCCTGACTGTAAAAAACAAACATTAAAAAGAAAATTAATAAATAATTAACCTACTTTCAACAATTAATATAATAATAAAGTCCAATACCGGATGCCTTATTTCAAAAATAAATGAGTTTTGCTTTTCCCTCCATTGCTCCATACTAATTTTTATGTTTAGATTTTGGCGTTAAGTCGGCACGGGTTATCGTCATCCGATCGCAATAATATTTGATATTTCACTTATCTGGGTCAAATAGAAAAAAAAAAAAGGTATGCGTATCTCTATCTAAAAAAAAAAATGTAACCCTTATAGCCTGGGACACCCTAATATACATACATATATTTATATATTATGTATATATATATTATGTGTGTATATATATGTATGTATGTATGCATTAGATGTAAGTAGGTTAAGTAGATTAGGATTTATTTTTAGGTAGATTGTAGGCTTTTAGTTTTAAGTTTTATAAAAAATTTAAAAAAAAATGTCCATATACTAAGTTTTTGCTTAAAATTTATTTTCTTAGTTTTAAGTATTAATAAATGTTAAAATAAAAATAAAATTAGACTGTAAGTTACGTCGAAAGACATAGATTAAGTATTATGTTTAATTTAGAGTGCCCGCATGGGGCCAGTAAGTTACAATAAGATTATTTTTTAAGTTAATTAAGCTAATTTTTAAGCGTTTTTTGTTTAGCATATAAGAGTAATTTAAGTTATAGAAATAAAATGCATAAAAACTGAAACTGAAACTGGGGACGTTGTCCATTCCGTATGTATATTCCCAATAAACCGGCCAAATACGGAATAAAGATTGTTTTAGTATGCGATGTAAGATCGAAATATATGATTGATGCTTCACCGTATTTAGGAAAAAACGCCGGTTCAACTATAAAGGAACCATTGGGCTCTTATTATTGTAAGCTGCTTACAAAGACTATACATGGGACAAATCGCAATTTAACTTGCGATAACTGGTTTACTTCGGTACCGCTAGCTGAGCAATTGCTTCAATCGCCATACAACCTCACTCTTATTGGAACAATACGCAATAACAAGCCAGAAATTCCTGAAGAGTTCAAGCATATTTTATCACGACCTGTTGGAACATCTCTTTTTGGATTCAACGATAAGCTCACTCTTGTTAGCTACAAACCAAAGCCTCAAAAGACTGTTCTTTTGCTATCTACGATGCACGATCAAGCTTCCGTTGACCCCGTTTCCGGTAAGCCAATAATAGTTAAATCATATAATGAAACAAAAGGTGCTGTAGATACTTTTGACCAGATGTGTGGTCACACAAGCTGTAACCGTAAAACCAAGCGTTGGCCACTTTGCTTATTCTATGGAATGTTGAATATGGCTCTACTAAACAGCTATGTAATTTACGTATCCAATTGCGGAGTTTTAAAAGTAAAGCCAATGTCAAGAAGAGAATTCCTTAAAAAATTGAGCAAGGACCTTTGTAGTGACTGGTGCTCCATCCGTTTGCAAGAAAGGCCTCGTATGCAGAAAAAGGTACGTGCAGCAATTAGTAACGCGATTGATAATAATACTGAGACTGACGATGATACAGATGAGCCAGGTATAAAAAAGGGCAAAAGATCAATATGCGATTTCTGTCCGCCGAAATTGAGACGTATGAGCGTTTATTTCTGCGCAAAATGTAAGAAAACTTACTGTTTAGAGCATAGATCAATCTAGAGCAATCAATTTAGAGCAATGTGACGTAAAAAAGTAGATGCAAAATCCACAAAATTTAATTTGCTCTGCACAAGTTTTTGAAGTTAGACGCCTTATGTAATTTATTTAATATGTTAATTCGATTTAAGGGCTGTATGAAACAAACTTTTTTTTTTCATTTCGAACTGATTTTTATTTTTATTTTTAATTGTTTGTAAAAGATCTCTTCATACCATAGACTGAAATATGTGATCTCCAAATATTCCTATAACATTTCTAAGATATTTAATATGGAATTATTTTTTTGTCAATTCATGTAACCAAATATGTAATAAATACGTTTTTCTTTCATTTTAAATATTTTGTTGTTTCTTAACGGTGAAATGTGGGTTTTTTATAAAAGTCGCCTCACAGGCGAAGTTTACCAATTGTTACGTGCAAATCACGCCCCAAAAATCCTCCATTCCCTTTGGTCCTGTTGTTGTCTGTTTCACCCTCTGCCCTCCTGCCTTTTCTTGTTTCGTCCCCGTTCTTTTCTTCCCGTCATGCTCTGGATGCCACGGCACAGGTGGGATTTACTAGATCCTTTGGATCCAGTTCCCTCCCCCGGCCTACCGCTCCAGAGATGACCATATAGGTACCCCTGGAAGAGCCAGGCGGACGGCCTGGAGACCCTAGCGGACGGACGGTCTGCCCCCCCTTGATGCCCGAAGAGGTCGACACCCCAGCAATGGCCGAGAGCCCACCCTAATATATATATTGTTTGCTTTCAGCCACAAAACTTGTAAGACCCCCAAAACCCCAAATGCAAAAACAATAATTGTGAAAGAAAGCTCACGATTCCCCACGATCCGTTCCCCTCATTCGTGTCTGCAAGGAGACTTACGGGCCCCGCAGTAAAAGTTTTCTTTAATAAATGTTTCCTCCCTACTTGGCGGTCACCATTCGAGCTCCCCTTAATTGTTACCCAAAAGTGTTCCGGGTCCGAGGGCGTAATATGGACCCAAGCAGTCACTCGACAGACAGAACGAACAGAACGAACACGACAAAACATCGACTGGCGTGATTGGGTGGTTTCATAGGGAGGCTGTCAGAGCTCTGGAAGTGAGTCCCTTTGTTCTGACAGCTGAATTAGTGGAACCATGCATGAGTGTGTGTGTGTGGGTGGCAACTAGCCGAGATGTGCGGCTAGGCGATAATTAAGATCTAGCCGTCATAGCGGAGAGGACCTGAAAAAAAAAAAGGAAAAGTATCGAGACAAAGACGATAGCCAAAAAAAAAAAAAAAAAAAAATAAATAACTAAAACAGAGCAAGAAATTACAACTACCCAACGAACGAACAAAAAAACAAAACCAACAAAAAAAAAACTAGAGGAAAACCACAAGACGAACGAGCAAACATAAAGAAACCAACAAGGAGGAAAACTAAGGGAAAGCTACACCACGAACGAACAACAACAAAAAAAACCGATCAATAAAGGAAGACGGAAGCCCGACCGACAAGGAGCCAACGGACGAAACCTACGACGAGAGTGACAGCGGCGGGAAGTACCCACTCCCCTCACCAACCCCAACAAACAGATAGGAGCGACCCCAAGTAGGCAGGAAAACAGATAAGTACCCCTCTTAATTCTTTTGATATCATTTTAATTGCGTTATCTACCCCAGTTGGGGTTATTTGTAAGTAGTAGAGTCCCGTAAGGCTCTTTCCCGTTTTCTCGGCAAACCCCGTAACCCTTTAGCGGTTACCTTTAAAACGCTCGCGACCCCGTTGCCACCTAGTGAGTCACCCCGTGTGTGATCGTACGGAATCGTGGGCCTTCCGTCGGCCGTCCAAATCTAGTGTAATAGTCTGTTAGTTAAATCTTGTGGTGGGCAACCCCTTTGGTGCCCCACGATTGTAACTTGTCCGGTACCATATACGGCCTTTGTTATCCCCCTTTGCTTACAAAAAAATACATGCACTTAAATTCCCCATCAGGGAAAAATTTATTTGTTTTATTTCTATTTTGTTTTCCCAATTTCGCAAAAAAAAATTGGGTGGCGTCCAATTATACATTGTTTACATTTAGTTTCCCCCTTGTCGAACCCCCCCGTACTGAGCAGCCGGTGTGCGCAGCTTGGAATCAGCTGCTGGTTGCAATTCCGGTTATCTTGCGATTCTCCTTTGGGCTTGTTTTCGGTTTTGCATATTCTTTTCCATTCGATTACCAACCACCATCCGTGTGGTTGCGGTTTTTTTTTTCTTTATCTAGTCGTATAGTTTTGATTTCTGTTTTTTTGTTGCCGGTAGCCCGGCACCCTTCTTCGGTTAAATTGTTTAAATTTTTTTTCTCTAACGCGGAATAATTTTCCTCCCCCGGGAGTTGCAACACAATGAACAGTTAAAAAATATGTTTACCATTCTAGGGTTAACACCACAACAAAATCCATTACACCAAAATCAACAGCAATTCCGGCTGCCGAACAACATTCAAAACACACACCATTAAATCAAACCACAATTACGTATCAGCAAAACAATAACAACGCTAAGATTTTAGGACTTGTGTGCACCAAAACATGGAAATGGAATTCTCATGAAAAAGTAGTGTCGGAAAAGCTGAGCAGAGTAAATAATTTACTTAAAATAATTTGTAGCAAACACAAGGGACCCCATATAAACACTTCACTTATGATAGCAAAGACACTCTTAAGAGAAGCTATTCAACACGGCTTGACTATATATTCCCATTGGACTAAGCAAAACGACCAAAATGTGCAAATAAAAATGAATGCAACTGCATTAGGTGCATTACATTCAACGCCTATCGAAGCCTTACTGGCAGAAGCTAACATCCTCAGCTTTAAAGATATGAAAGTTGTAAGTCAAAATAAGCTTCTGTCTAAAAGTATTACGAACGCAGAACATGCTCCGCACGATATTTATAAATCGGGTTGGACTCAATCTGAAACCTCAAAAAACAAAAGTGCTATCTTCAGTCCTATTCGTAATGTCAAACTTTCAAAAATAACGATTCGCGAACTTCTCCAAAACTCCCCCTTGGCTGTTTCCTGGATACCTCATAGATACTTCCTTAAACGGAATTTCCAAAGAAAGCACTCCAAACGAAGTATTTCGGAAAAAGTTTGCTGAAATATTAGAAACTGGCAATTTCGAATGTGTTCTCTACACAGACGTATCCTGCAAAGACGGAGTTACCGGTTACTGTGTCTATAGACTGGACAGATCTAACAACAGAGTAATATTGCAACAACTTACCACTCCTGATGAAAATTCGTACACTGGAGAAGTAATGGCACTTGCAGAAGTGTTTAAATATGCTATAAGTTCAACTGTCAAAACAGCTATCTGTAGTGACTCCTTAAGTGCGATCCTTTCTATAGAAAACAATATAGGCAATGTACCAATCATGCAAGCCCTAAGAGCTAATCTCTGCTCAGAATGTCCACGCATTCACCTAATATGGTCACCAGGACATGTTGGCATACCAGGCAACGAAAAGGCAGACGCTGGTGCACGTGATGCAATTAAAATGCCTTTGGAATACAAGACACCACCATTTGCAAAATCTGTTTGGATTCAATCCTTAAGGCTTTTACAAGAGGAATTAAAAAATTGGTGGGATCAATCAAAATAATTTTTGAGGACACACAAACTTGATCTATCACCCGTTACTTATAACGAAGAGCTAAGCCGATCGCAAGCAGTACAGATCTCCAGAATAAGACTAGGACATACGATGTTTAACAAATCGCAACAGAGAAGAACCACCATCATGCACCATGTGAAGCGAGCTACTTACAGTTAATCATGTCTTACAAGGCTGCAAAATAACTAAGGAACACTCGAGGAAAATGTTCCTAGTCTCCAAACATTATTAGATCCATCAATAGCCCCGGAAAATCAAAATTATTCCCTCTAGGATGTACTAGGATGTTTAAGAGTGAATAGACGTGTTTCTAATCTTGTGCGGCAAATCCAGTGATTAAAATTTGTATAAGTAAATATAGTGCCCAGCAAACCTAGCTTGTGTAAAAAGACATTTCATTTTTTTCATATTTCAATATTAATAATAATTGCCCGTTGTTTCTGCCCATCGCGAATTTTACAAAATTCAACGAAGCACACATTTAATATCACACAAGTGTGCTATTGCTATATATTTGAACAGTGTCTCTTTTTCTGGTTATCTTAATCAACGCACATTGCGTACATTATGGCAGGAGCTACAAAGCCCAAAGAGTCAACACCTAAGCAAACCATCGCGCCGGTTATTCTAAGAGTTAACACCAGGTCGGGTCTCAGCACAACATCAATCCCTACGTCCGAATTCGAAAAACAATTAAATAAGCTTTCCGACGAAATTGTGACCCGTCTTACAAACGAAATGAGTGATCTCCGTAATGATATTTCAAATCGCTTTGCTGTCATAGAACACAAAATTGAATGTCATATGAAGGAAGTCGACGACTCGCTTTGTGATCTCCGAGAAAGAGTAAGCCAGCTGGAATTTCACTCTACTTCAGCCGAGGCGCTTAAAAAAGAAGTAGCTGAACTGCAACGAAAATGCGATGACAACGAAAGGAAAGAGCTCGCAGCCGATGCTGTTCTCTTTGGTATACCACAATTACCTGGCGAAAATGTGATGGCAATTTTTGAGCAGATATGCACTACAATCAACTGCTCCACTCCAGTTATGAAAGCTGTTTTTCGATCTCGAGGTCAAAATAGAACGAGAAGAGCAGTCAACGATGCTCCAATAATTCTTAAATTCAACTCTTCAAATGAGAGAAATGCAGTTTTCAAATCGCTAGCTGATTACCGCAACACAACGAAAAGGAAGCTGTGCTTGCAAGATGCAGGTTTCCGTTCGGACAATAGCAGAGAGCATTTCATATACATACACGAAAGCTTAACACTGAGAAATCGATCTCTTCTCCAACGTGCCATCTCCTTAAAGCGGCGCCATCCTCAACATATTCTTTCTGTTTTCACCCGCTCTGGTGCTGTGTTTGTAAAAGAGAACATAAATGGGAGAGCTGCACTTATACAGAATGACGAGTCCCTGAGTACCATTGCTGCAAGATGTCCAAACGATGAAATACAAACAACAAACGACATTTAATGCATGTATTATTTTTATATATACTCTCAATTTCTCTTGTTATTATTTTCTATTTATGTTTTTTTTTTGTTTTCTTGTTCGTTTATTTTAATTTATCATCTCTGCCATTAGTGACATATGTAAGGAAAAGTATAATTAAAAAAAAAAAAAAAAAAAAAAAAAAAAAAAAAAAAAAAAAAACCCTCTCTTCGCATGTCGCTTATTCTTCGCTCCAAATTTCTAAGGCGAAATAGATCAAAATGATCAAAATGTGAATTCCATATGTTGCGGCGGCGAAAGAGGAATGTTGCGTACAATGCTCAAAGTTTTCTGCTCGAAAAAAGAAGGCATGAAAATATGCCACATCAATGCACAAAGTTTGCCGCCGAAAATTGATCAATTTAGCGACATATTTGTTCAATCTAAAATAGATGTAATTTGTGTATCCGAAACGTGGTTTCCCTCAACGGCCAGTGATGACGATATGCGTATCAAGTTAAGTGGCTACCATGTTTTCCGTTCGGATAGATGTGATCGTGTGGGTGGTGGTGTTGCCATTTATGTCAAACAAGGTTTATTTTGCAAAAAAAAGTCGTTTTCATCTCCTGGTTCCTCAACTGATTATGTTTTTGTTAAAATAGTTTGTGGTGGTAAAAGTCTTCTTGTCGGCACTGTGTACAGACCCAATAAGTACATAGATTTAACATCTTTCTATGCTGCCTTGGAAGGTATTTCTACTAGATCCCCGAATATTATTATCTGTGGAGATTTAAATAGCAACCTTTTAATTGAGAATCACTTAACCGATAATATGAATTCTTTTGGTCTTCACCCTGTCAACTTTACCGTTCCAACTCATTTTTCGTCTGTTTCAAGCACTTTGCTAGATGTTATTTTTGTAAACGATAGAAACAGTATATTATTTTATGATCAACTGTCTGCCCCAGCCTTTTCAAAGCATGATTTAATATATCTTATCTACGATTTCAAAACTACTTATCCCGCGCCTTCTTATTTCGAGTATAGAGATTTTAGAAAAATTGATAAATATGCGCTTGAACAACATATTTATTCAATTCCGTGGGATAATATATATAGAATGCAACTACCAGACGAGAAAGTTCAATTTCTTAATGACAATTTGACCATGCTTATTGAGTCACATGTACCAATGAAAACAAAAACAGTTTATAGCGTTCAAAAATCCTGGTTTACTGGAAATATAAGAGTACTAATAGAACAACGCGACCGAGCATTTCGTCGTTGGAAGCGTTTTCGAATTGAAGAATTGCACGAAGAGTATAAACATTTACGAAATACTGTTGTTCGTGAGATAAGGGCAGCTAAAACTCTGTATTTATCAAGTCGGCTGCAAACTAATTTAAACGGCCGTGAACTATGGAAAAATCTTCGAAACTTAGGCATCGGAAAATCAAGGTCTAAGGATTGTGGTTATGTCGATGGCAATGCCCTGAATAGTAGCTTTCTTACATCTCCAGTGTCAGTCTTTCAAAGCAGCTCCACAACCTTACGTGTAGAATCAAGCGAACCTATTAGTGAAAACAATGTTCATCCCGTTCAGTTTTCAGAACCGGAGAACTTGTTTGATTTTTCTGGAGTTAATAATCTTGACGTAGTTGAGGCTGTAATTTCTGTAAAATCGAATGCGGTCGGGGTGGATGGTATTCATCCAGTGTTTATCAAGGCCATTCTGCCAATAATCTTGCCCTATATCACAAACATTTTTAACACGATTTTCACTACCGGGTTATATCCTTACCAGTGGAAATTGGCAAAAATTATCCCAATACCAAAAAACCCCGATTGCACTGAATTTAGACCGATCTCCATACTCCCTTTTCTATCGAAAGTTTATGAAAGAATTTTGCAAACACAAATTAACACACATTTGAACAATAATGAGCTTTTAACAAAAATACAGTCTGGTTTTCGTACGAAACACAGCTGCACTACAGCTCTTCTTAAAGTTATAGATGATATTCGTATTGGTCTTGACACCGATGACATTAGCTTTCTCGTACTACTCGATTTTTCTAAAGCTTTCGATATGGTCGACCACACTATTTTATGTAATAAATTGCGTTATTCCTTTGGTTTCTCACTGTTGTCAATAAAGTTAATGTCTAATTATCTCTGTGGTAGAAAGCAGGCCGTGTTAGTACAAAATGCCTTGTCTAATTTCCTTCCCGTTCGTAATGGTGTCCCGCAAGGATCAATTTTAGGCCCACTTTTGTTCTCGATCTACATCAACGAGATTCCCAGCATAGTTAGCAATTCGATGATGCATATTTACGCCGACGATGTCCAGGTTTACCAAAACTGTCCTCTTGGTCTTATTGAGAACTGTGTTGAAAGTATTAACCAAGACCTAAAAAACATCTCTGAATGGTCCTCGCAGAACAATTTAACACTAAATCCCTGTAAATGTAAATGTCTCGTTATATCCCGAAACAAATTAGATCTTTCGTACTTCCCAGTTATTACTTTAAATAATTCACATATTCAATACATCGAGTCAGCTAAGAATTTGGGTATAGTGTTCAATAGGACCCTTACTTGGAACGACCACATCAACAACAATGTTGGAAAGACCTACGGAATTCTGCGATCGCTTTGGACAGCTCAAATGTATACGCCCCTGCCAACCAGAATAATGTTAGCCAAATCTTTAGCCATTCCAACACTTTTAAATGGATGTGAAATTTTTTCTAATTGTGACGCTGAAAGTAAAAGAAAGCTAAAAGTTGCTTTTAATAGTATAATTCGTTATATCTATGGACTTCGCCGATATGACCACGTATCATATTTATCTAAGAACCTACTAAACATGTCATTTGAAAATTTTGTTAAATATCGCACAATAAAGCAATTGTTTAATGTACTTGTAACGCGTCAACCATCATACTTATATGACAAGCTCCAATTTCCGGCATCTGAGAGATCTTTCAGCATAATTGTACCACGCTTTTTATATTTGATATCAGAAAAACAATTCTTTATAGCTGCTATACGACTGTGGAATTCACTACCAATAAATTTAAGAGAAATCGGCGACATGCGAATTTTTATAAAAAGTCTTCAGTTATACTTTTCCAATCGTAATGATTAATGTTTATCCTTTTATGGCATTTTTTCTTAATTTAGATTTTCTTTATGTATTTTTTTTTCTTATTAATTTATTAATTTTCAAACATGCTTTACCTTATATTCATGTAATACATATGTAGTAAATTTCAGTTTAATTTTATGTACACTTTTATTTGTAAGTTCACTTTTAATTTGTCCTTCAAAAATGTTTTCCATATTTATAACTTCACAAGATTATAAGATTTATTCTTAATGTGTAAGTAATATCATAAATAAATAAATAAATAAATAAAATAAATATTATCAAAACATAAACTTAAAATTTAAATTTATATGTACGACTAGATATTTAAGATAGAAGACTCAGAATGAATAAGTACCTGTAACCGCCACATGGGCATAGTACCCCGGCGTGATAACTCGGACTTTACAAATTTATTTGTGTTGTATCCCCTAAAAATAAAATAAAATAAAAAAATTTAAGGCTCTTCATCTTTATTTAATGAGAACGATTGATGGAATTCAATCAAAGCAAACGCTGTTCCAGCAAAAACTAGAGTTGGCAGCTCTTACTTCATATTTAATATTGATCATCACAAATTTTGAACGGATTCCAGAAGTTTTATTGGACATTATGTTAAATCATGCTAAAATAAATCCAAAATTGATAACACCAAGACAATTTAGAGAACCGTTGCAGCTGATTGGTAATTCACTACGATTGCCAAAGGGATCTATAGTAGATATGTACAGAACGGCTTCAATCAAAAGCCGTAGTTTGAACAACTCAATCGTTTTCGAGATGCGGCTACCCATAATAAATGCTCAAGAATTTCAACTCTTTAATTTGGTCGAAGGCAAGACTACAAAAATACACATTCAGGGCAATGGTTTTCTGGAGTTCCGTAAGTCATGTACAATCAAACTACCATATACGAGTCTCAACGGTCAACACGGGTACAACTATACTATCAACAAATCATTCATTCCGAGCTCAAACATCAGCAAATGGATATTTTAAAGAAATGGAACAACCACTTCTACGACTTCAATGCCACCCGAGGCTTATGACATTGATAAGAAACAGCTTGATGATTTCAGTACTAGAATTGAAGAGATTATGAACAAAATAAATGCGTTTCCGATATTCCTGTCTTTGAGCGGGCATGACTGTAGTGTATGCGAGTTTAGCTCAAAGTTTCATAGCACGTAAGTACCTATGGTGCATGGTAAGAGATGCGCTCTTTGTATGCGCATGCGCTCATTGTTTAGAGCGTTCGTACATGCAAGGGGAGCCAGTCGTGATCCAGACTCAGTGCAGGTTTTGCGTGCGTTGGCGAGCCGATATACATATATAACAAGTGGCGACGAGATAAAAAATGCAAGTAGTGTTTATTCTCACCAATCAAGTGCGGTGATCGGCTGTTTAACCATATTGTGGTATGTACATATCGTGGAATCTCTATAACTAAATGCTTCTGCAAAAGAGAGATGGTCTACGGTGCCTACATTAAATTGTGAAAATGTGACCACGAAGATCATAGAGTTGGTATAAAGTACCTTCATTAAATTGATAATAGATACTGCTTGTAAGAAGTTAGACAGACATGTCACTAGCATGTACATAATACATACATACATATGTATGTTTGGTGCAAACGTACCTTCATTTAATTGAAAAATTTATTGCCCGCGGGGTCAAGTATGCCAGTCGCAAGTTTCTACGTATGTATATATGCAAATATTTGGTACAAAGGTGCCTACCTTCATTGAATTGAAGAATTCTCCCGCGTAAACTTGGTCAATGGCAAAGACATAATAGTATGCATATACGTATGGATGCTTGGTACAAGGATACCTTCACTAAATTGAAATAAGTCCGGAAATAAGCGTTTACATTCAGATTGCTCCCCCCCCCCCCCCCCCCCCCCCCAATTCTGAAATAAAGAATGGCAAATATGCTACCAACATTGGAAAGGTTTTCTGTGGAGGGAGACAACACATCAACTGAGTTGAGATGGGAAAAAATGGAAACGTGGGTTTGAAATTTATTTGGAAGCAGCATCTATTGAGTCTCCTGTAAAAAAAAAATAACTACCTTACTACATTTCGGTAGCTTAGAGCTCCAAGAGATTTTCTATAATCTTCCAGGCGCAAACGGTGATATTGCTGAAAACAACGATGTGTTTTTAATTGCGATTACAAAACTTGACGAATACTTTTCTCCCAAACAAAGCAAGGTATACGAACGGCACGTATTTAGGCTCCTAAAGCAAGAGGAAGGGAACAAATTTGAAAAATTCTTGTTGAGGTTAAGAAACCAAGCCGGAAAATATGGGTTTACAAATATAGACGATCATTTAATCGACCAGATAACAGATAAATGTACCTCCGATTAGCTTAGGAAGAAGATTTTGACAACCGGGGATAGTATCACACTCGACAAAATATTAGCGGAAGCGAACACGCAAGAGGCTGTCTGTCATCAGCTGGAAGGTTATGGGCGAGGAGATAAACGAAGTAGCTACTAAAAGAAATAATAGTTTCGCGAAAAGAGAAAAGTACGACGAAAAATCATGCGGAAGGTGCGGAAATAAGCGGCATTCATCTCAGGATGCTAAATGCTCGGCCAGGGACAAAAAAGTGTCACAATTGTGGTCGTATAGGATATTTTCGACAGTAGTGCAAATCACGGTCTACGCAAAAACGGAAATACCAATATTTTGACACACGTGACGGTAATCAGGATTCAAAAAGATTGAAAAGAAAAACGGAAACGGTCGATTACATGGAAGACGAAAAACCTGAGTCGAATTACGTTTTCCATATCAATGACGATGCGACAATAGATTGTTCTACAGGAGGAGTTAGAACGAAAATGCTTGTATACTCGGCATGCAAATTGACCTTAATCACAGACAAAACCTGGGAATATTTAAAAATGTAAAAAAATCATGGTTTTTAACCAAATCAAGAAACCGAACAAAATTTTCATGGCATATGGCAGCCACACTCCTTTGGATGTTAAAGGATCATTTGAAGCAAATATTGTGGTAAATGGTGGGAAAGAACAGGCAAGATTTTATGTTATAACTGGAGGAGCAAAGGACTTACAAGAGTTAATTGAATCTGATATCATCGAAGAAATACACGAACCATCGAAATGAGTATATCCTATTGTCATAATCTTAAAAAAAAAATGGCGAGATGCTTCTCTGCGTGGATATGCAACGGGCTAACGCCGCGATTATGCGAGAAAACCACCCTTTGCCCATAATGACCCAAATTTGCCTAAATTCCGAAAAGCTTGTGTTTTTAGCAAACTGGATATCAAAAACGATTTCCACCAAATAGAATTACATCCTCACTCCAGACGCATAACAACATTCATCACAATGGAAGGGTTGTTCCGCTACAAAAGATTAATGTTCGGAATAAATTGTGCCCCCGAAATTTTTCAAAAAATTCTTGAGAGATTGTTGCTGGGGTGTGAGGGTGTAATAAATTTTATAGACGACATTTTGGTTTTTGGAAGCAACAATGAAGAACATGATAACAGATTAGAGAAAGTCCTTAAAACCTTAAAAGGAAAAGATATCCTTTTGAATCGAGGAAAATGCATATTTAAGGTGAAAACCATTCAATTTTTGGGACATGAGCTAAAACCCTACGGCATTAAACCTCTACAGAAATACGTTGAGAGCATTACAAAATTTAGAGTTCCTCAAATACCTGAAGAACTGCAAGCTTCGTAGGGTTGGTGAACTTTATTGGGAAATGGATTCCTAACTTACCAACGGTAACAGAGCCATTTAAACAAATTTTAAGGAAAAAACTAGCAAAATATGCCAACTTAGAGAGGTATTGGTTGAAGGAACAAGATCAAATTTTGCGAATTTAAAAACAACGTTCGCGACAGAACACAGGTAGTTGGATTAGGCACTGTTTTAATTCAATTAGACCATAAAGGCCCTAGAATCATCGCATATGGTAATAGGACATTGACAGAATGCGAGCGAGTTATGTGCACAACACACAACACAACTGTCGAACAGCACCAAACATTCCCCAACTAGTCACCCATCATACCAGCAGGAACATGATCAGGAATGGAAGCAGTCACTTCTAGCTGATATCAGACGACATCAGCCAAAACTATTTGTATGAGCATCAACAGGCTGGCATACTGGCATA
Source organism: Volucella bombylans (assembly GCA_949129095.1). Taxonomy (NCBI): domain Eukaryota; kingdom Metazoa; phylum Arthropoda; class Insecta; order Diptera; family Syrphidae; genus Volucella; species Volucella bombylans. Next base: position 323,944,610 of record OX422140.1, read on the forward strand.
CTCTCACTTCTCTTAACATGCTTGGGACTGTTGCTAGGCAAGCCATCAGTTTGATTATTATTGTATATAAAAATGTACATAATATTAAATATATGTATGTAGGGAGCATATCTTTTGGGCGTTGGTTCTAATAAAAAGATAAGACAGTTGACAGTCGGAAGTTAAGCAGTAAATAATAAATTGTTAAATGCTAGAGTTTGTTAAGCATACATTTTTCATTGTTTGAAATACCATACTTCAACTTAGTTGGAAGTATAACTGGCGCAGTCAAGAAAGGTTACATTATCCAGCCACTTAAATATAGTGAATATTTAGTAGCTATACACCTAAACTGGATAAGAAACGAACCGTCCCGATGGTTTATCGGAGAAGTATATAGACTACTGGAGCATCAAGAATCAACAAATACTGGAGCAGCAAGAATCATAAAGACTACTGGAACATCAAGGACAAAAGGAATACTCGATCACCGAGAAGTCTCAAGTATTTGGAAGTTGGTCAGAGTAAGTCCAAGTTTGATTTTTTTTTTCTCTTTTTTTTTTTGTACCGGGTTCTACTTCCTATGCCTCCTATCCCCAAACAGAAAACTCTGAAAGTGCATTCAAGAACTTCCATTTACAACCCTAGTTGGAGAAAAATCGAGAATAAAAGTAGTATAAAAGTGATTAAAGTGAATCGTTCAGTTATTAAATCGGAAATAGTCGCCACTTATAATAATCAATTTAGGTCTGAAGATATGTATTCCAATGCGAGTGTTGCTATGGACGCTTCTAATTCTTCGCGAATCCCGGATGCTATCAAAGACATTCCCACGTTTGATCGAGAGTACTTTTTGATTTCATTAGTAATGTGGAGGAAATTCTAGGACTTATGCCGCATCTTAGTGTAAATATTAGCTATAAAAAAGTAATTATTAGAGCAATTAGAAATAAGATTTTTTCCAAGCAAACGAGGCCCTGAATATGTACGGTACAGCTGTAGACTGGGATGAGATTAAAAGCAACTTGATCATTCACTATCCGATAAAAGGAAGATACACAAACAAAAAATAAAGACAAAACCTGCTTGTGACAAATCTTGAGTTGCTTATGTACATACATTCATCTCAGTCTATAGGAAGATTAGCTGGAAAGGTTATCATTACTTAAATTAATATATTAATTTTTCTTCTCACTTGTTGCAACAATATACGTATCTTTAAATTTAAATTGAGTAAGGAAAAATGATTTAAATTTGATTTCATGTATTTATTATGGCACAAAAGAAGTTGGTTTACATTCAGAGTATTCAGTTTATTCCTTACCTCATTCCAAATTCCGCATTCAATATTCCATGCATAACCCTTATTCTTATCCGATATGATCAAAGAGGGGAAAGGGTTCAAATTATGGTTTGCTACTACGATCAAGCACCGATATCTCGGAATTGCACTGCAGTATAAAAAATGCATCTACGAGTACCTATCTAGAATCTAGATCTATGCAAAATGATGAACTTCGGTCATTCGCCACATCAGTTCATTCTTCGGCCGGAGGAGTTATGTGCACAACACACAACACAACTGTCGAACAGCACCAAACATTCCCCAACTAGTCACCCATCATACCAGCAGCAACATGATCAGGAATGGAAGCAGCCACTTCTACCTGATATCAGACGACATCAGCCAAACTATTTGTATAAGCATCAACAGGCTGGCATACTGGCATACTCTCAATTCTCTTAACATGCTTGGGACTGTTGCTAGGCAAACCATCAGTTTGATTATTATTGTATATAAAAATGTACATAATATTAAATATATGTATGTATGGAGCATATCTTTTGGGCGTTGGTTCTAATAAAAAGATAAGACAGTTGACAGTCGGAAGTTAAGCAGTAAATAATAAATTGTTAAATGCTAGAGTTTGTTAAGCATAAATTTTTCTTTGTTTGATATAAAATACTTCAACTTAGTTGGAAGTATAACTAGCGCGGATATAGTCAGACCGAAAAACAAGCTCTTGCGCTAGTTTGGGCAGTTGAACATTTCGATACATACCTATACGGAAGAGAGTTTGACTTAATTACCGATCACAAGCCTTTGGAAACCATTTTCAGTCCGGATTCGAAACCTTGTGCTCGTATTGAAAGGTGGGTTTTAAGATTATAGTTGTATAAATTCAATACCATCTACGTAGCTGGAAAGATGAACATAGGAGCTCCATTATCACGCCTGTGCATTTACTCCAATCCAACACCGATTGGAGGAGATACACATGTACATTAAGTTGTTGAACACTCCCGACCACTTGCCATTTCGTTGAACGACATCAGGGTGCATTCAGAAAACGACCATGATATAAACAAAGTAAAAAAGGGCATTTTTCACGAAGGTTGGGACCAGTCAGTAAAGGGCTATAAAATCTTCGAAAATGAATTATGCTTCTACTGCTAAGAGCCCATGAAGGTCACCCGGGTATGGTGGCAATGAAAGGACGCCTTAAAGCAAAAGTTTGGTGGCCACGTATAGACAAAGACGTAGAGAACCTCGTCAAAACCTGCAAGGGATGTACCCTGGTAAGTCTGCCAAACCCTCCAGTACCTCTAAAAAGAAGAGAGCTCGCTACAACATCTTGGGTTGACATTGCTATGGATCTTCTGGGACGACCCTGCCCAGTGGGGATTACTTATTTGTTGTCGTCGATTACTACAGCCGGTACAAAGAAATAAAAATCACCAGAACCATTACGACCTCACAGATAATAAAAATACTTAAAGAAATGTTTAGCAGGCTGGGTTTTCCGGTTTCTATTACTGCCGATAATGGGAAACAATTCTTCAGCGACGAATTTAGATCTTATTGTAAAGACTGTAATATACGATTGTTTAACACGATACCATACTGGCCTCAGCAAAATGGGGAAGTTGAAAGACAGAATAGGGATTTTCTTAAGCGCCTGAAGATTTTCCAAGGTTGAAAGGAAAGATACGAAAGATAGTTTATTTGAATATCTGATGATGTATAATAGCACACCTCACTCCACAACTGGTAAAACGCCATCCGAGCTTTTCTTCAAGAGGCAGAATAGAGATAAAATTCCTTCAATAGAGCAAATAGACATGAAAATTACTGATTTGGATATACGAGATAGAGATAAAGAACAGACAGACAAAGGAAAGGAATACGCGGATAAGAAACGGAGAGCAACCGTTAGTGATATTTCTCAAGGAGATAAGGTTTATTTGAAGACAAACCAAATAAATTCAGCACAAACTTCGACCCAAAGACATATACTGTTGAACACTCTGAAGGCGGATATACAATAGTAAGAAACGATGAAACTGGGGAAAGATATAGAAGAAATATAGTCCATTTAAAGAAATTAGAGGGTAAGTGGGAAGGTATAAAAGAGAAAGAACATAACGAAGAACCTGAATTGGAGTTAACTTAAGTTGTTCATTTTGAATTTTGGAATCTCGAATTTTGAGCTGTTTACCTAATGTTGGTATAGTTCTAACAAAACCTTTATAAAATTATTAATAAAAGAATTATGAAATTTAATAAAAAATATATATATGTAGGAGTTCTGATATTTGTATGTTTATATAGTCATGATGATATCAGTATGTTTGTAATCAATGAATAATCCACGATCGACGGCCACCGACTGCGTGGTATAATATGTCAGCATGAGTAGTCGTCGTCGTCGTATGTTCGTCTGTTGACCCAGACGATTGAAGTTCGTTTTCAATCAGAGTTTGTTTACAATTAGAGTTTGTTGTCAATGCATTGAGTTACGAAGAGAACATTGTGGCATTCGTCATGAATGTATTTTGTGCTGACCTATATTAAGAAGCATAACAGCCAGAGTGATATGAGCAATGTTGTCTTTGTAATACAATGTTGTCACGGAGGTCGATTATTATTTTAATTGGGATAGGCGGCGGCGGATGGATCTTGTTTACGATTGGCCTGAAGTTATGGACGTGGCATAAACTATTGAATGCGGTAGGCATCTGGAATTGGATAGACCAGCGATACGACGAATATAAAAAGAAGAACTGACAACGGAATTTGGTGGTTGACGGTACGAACTTCAACAGCACGGTGGTCACCGGTCGAGGTCTTGCTAATAATTTGTAATTAGTTTGTAATGTAATAATTGTACTTAAACATTGAATAAATATTATAGTTCCTATATATATATATATATAAATAAGAAAGAGATGTAGTGTATGCGAGTTTAGTTCCAAGTTTCATAGCACGTAAGTACCTATGGTGCATGGTAAGAGATGCGCTCTATGCATGCGCTCATCGTCTCGAGCGCTCGTACATGCACGGGGAGTCAGTCGTGATCCAGACTCAGTGCAGGTTGTGCGTGCGTTGGCGAGCCGATATACATATATAACAATGACTATCATCACTATGGGTTGACATGGCTTTTAGTTGCTGGCATGATTGCGATGGGCATTGTATATTGGTTTCGTCATAGGAGACCAACAGCAGCACCCAGACGCAGAGTTTCACGTTTTGAAGTGGAACCTTAGTTTAAGAACTGTAAGAAATGTAAAATGTAGAAAATGTAAATGTACTGATACATAAATGTCAATGAAAACAACTTAGTTTAAAATTAGAGAGTTAAGAACCCTCTAAAGGGGGAGTATGTTATGCAAAGAATTCATGTTTCATATCGTAAGAAACAAGAATAGAGCAAAATATCTGTCTAACAAAAAGGCAAATCATATTTCATAAATGTTCTCAAGCTACAATTATATCATAGACACAAATAGCTTATAGTTCATGTTTCAAGCGTGAGACCAGATTCAGGATTCGCAGTTCACGGTTATCGCATTTCAATTTCCTTGTGTCTGATCACGCCTGTAATGTGTACCTGATTAAATTGCAGATTAAAAGTTTAGTTCCAACAGAACCACGAAACGATGAAGCAAATAAATATAAATTTATTAAAATATCAAAAAAAGTGTTGTCTTTTTTGTTTGTATCACTATAAAGTTAACAGCCTACTTAGACTGTATTTTATGGACAAAACTTACAAGGGCACAATGAAGAATTAACTGAAGTATTTGAGCAATTAAGAAAAGCTAACTTAAAGCTAAGTATAGCCTGATAAATGTGAGTTTCTCTAAAAAGAATCTCATATCACATAATAACAGACAAGGTTGTAAAACTGGATCCGAATAAGATCAGCAGTATCATTAAAATGAAAGCACCTAAGAATCCAAAGCGGATAAAATCGTTTCTGGGCATGATGGTCTATTACACAAAATTCGTAAATAACTCCAGTAATATTGCCGAGCCCTTAAATGGACTCTTTAAAAAAAGACCTTGATTTCACTTGGAGACAGAAACAAGAAGCAAGCTTTAGAAAATTGAAAGAGCTTATGACTAAACGTCCTACCTTACTCCTACCCGATTTTAAGAAGCAATTTATTAATAGTTTTTTGATACCGCACAGATTAATCAGATCCAACTCTCATCTTCTGTTTTGAAGCTTCCCAATTTGGATTATTTCCCGTGGCTTTTTTTTACTTTTTTACGTTTTTGACATAAGCATAGTACAAATTCAGCATGTAAAAAACTAATGTAGAAAAACGTAAAAAACTATATAAAAAACGTAAAGTAAAAAAGTCGAACAACACTGGTCTAAGCCAACTTCAGGCAAAGTTCAAGCGGAACTGCACCTTATTCCCAAAGTAGACATACCATGGCATACAATTCACATTGACATAACGGGCAATTTAAGTGGGAAAAATGATCTTGAGAAATATGTAATAGTTCAAATTGATGCATTCACAAAGTTCGTTTTTATCATACAGTAAACATTGACACTGAAGGTCGCATCAATGCCGTGAAGTCAGCAATATCGCTGTTGTGCCAATGCGCATACTTGCTGATCAGGTTAGGTGTTTTGCTAGCACGGGCTTTCGCGAATTTTGTTCTACACAAAAAATAGATTTACATTTAATCGCAACAGACGTAAGTCATGCCAACGAGCAGGTAGAACGTGTCATGGGAACATTGAAGGGCATGTTGACGGCGGTCGAAACCACGGAATCAACGTTCTTGGCAAGATGCTTTGAATGAAGTACAACTGGCTCTTAACTTTAACTCGGTAACTAACTAAGTAACTGAACTGTAACGGAGTAACTAAGGCTAGCCCATTTTTTTTTTTTTTATAATTTACGCGCGCCTAAGGGGTTAATACCCTTTTACTGTTGCCAGGGCGCGGGCGGAAAGATAGAAGGAGGAGAAAGGAAAATTGTTTTTGTAGTGGTTTGAAACTCAGGTGTGTTTGGTTTCTATGTTTGCTCTCCAGGGGTGGGAGTCCGAATAGGACGGAGAGTTTTTCTTCACTCAGAGTGATTCGAGATATAATTCCCAGTATATTTTTTTTCATTGCTTGAAACTCTTATAACAGCCAAATCTACGTGTCAGTGTTATGCCTTCACACGCAGAATTTTTTTGTTTGAGTTCCAATTATACAATGAAAAACTGATTTTGCCATGGGCAGGATTCGAACCTGGACCCTCCGAGTGAGAAGCGTTTGCCACTACCACTACACCACGGCCACCCCATTAGAATTACTAATTGGAAAAGCACGGCCTTTTGGTTTAATGCCGATCAATGATGGGGAAAATAAGGTAGATGTAATAAATGTAAGGGCTCAAGCAAAAGAAAATATTGAAAGCTTCAATTTCTCTTTATCACTTATTTCTAATAATTCTTTTCTTTAATATTTGAATAATGAACTATTATTTCAATATTTTTATACATTTTAAATTATCTCATCTATGAGTTTTACAATCAATCTATTTTGTTTATTTCTTAGTATTATTATTATTATTATTATTATTATTGTTTTGTTTTAAAGAGCGTTTATCTATTTGCATGAACATCCAATCTAATTTCTTGGAGGGTAATCAATTTCCATAAATAATTCATTGTACATTGATATTTTAAATGAATCACAAGAAAAAAAAAATTCAATAAACGCATATAACAATGTTCGAAAATTCCTACACTACTTCCTTGGACGCAACAATTACCCCTTCCAACGAGCCACAGTTTGAACGCACTCTTTCTGACATACAATCTTTGGCGATTGGTTGCCAGTTTAAATTTAAAACACAAAGCTATTTTTACTAATATTATTTTATTCACTACAATTTGTTCTTCTATGTACGAGTAAAATGCGTAATAGAAGTTAGAAGTTATATCTGCTGCGTACTAAACCGAAGTGAGTGGCTGTTATCTTTTTGAAAATACCATCGCCATCGAAAACGGCAGATGGTGGAAGTTTCCTTTTCTTGTTGACGTTGCCATCTGTTATCGGATGCTGACACTTACTTCTGTTGTGAAGTTGCCACAGTACTCCCCCTCTAGTAACGAAGTTACGATTAGTTTGGAATGTCAAATCTGATTCTTCGCTGTAGAAAATGGGTGTCTGTTTGAGTTTTGTTTTTATTTGTTGCGAGATGTAAATTTATTGAAGTTGAGAAATTCTCAGGATTGTCTATTGCTTCGACGACGGTTTCCGAATGCAGGTTTGAGTCGGTCTATTGATATGTTGGTTAATTTTTCGTTTATGTTGATTGTGAAAAACTGGTTAGTGATTCTTTTAATTACAGGATGCCGCCGGTACATGGCTGTTGGAGTGGTTTTTTGACTGCGTCGCATCGTAGGAAGAGGTCGGGTCAAACAAATAGTTTTGGTTTCGCGTGGTTCGACGTCCCTCTTGGTCCAAGTTTTCGCATTATTTCAAGATGTCTCTCGACGAAAATCTGTGGGTTGCATACTGCATTTTCGTTTGTGAAAAACTCACCAGGAACTCGGAGATTCTTCCCATAAACCATCTCTGCAGCGGAAGCTTTGATGTCCTCTTTATACGCTGTTCTCAATCCCAATAAGACAGTTGGGAGAGAATCGACCCAGTTGGTTTTTTTTCAGTTCGAATTGTCGTTTCAAGTCGATCGCATCCAGCGTCAAGTTATTGATTTCTTCTGTGCAGTATCTTGCTTTATTTAAAAATTAGTAAGAGAGGGGGACCTTCCGTGTGTTGAAGACAATTTGTCTTCAACATCAAAAAGTCGTAAAATGAACTCCAGAGCTAATAACTCTAGGTGTAATTATTTTGCACCTTTGCAATGTTTACCCGATTCGGACAATGAAATCGAGTGTGACGAGATTATTTCTCCAATTATAACGAAAAAAATAAAAACTCCTTCCATCTGCGTTCTGCATAAAACTAGTGAACAGATTCATTCTCTACTTCGCGAGTTGAAAATCGAAGACTATTGTGTGAAGAAAGTATCCATCGGTATTAAAATTATTTGTGACAAACCTGAAACACATAGCATTATTTGTGCGGATTTAACATCGAAAAAAATTCAATTTTTCACCCACAACCTTCCAACTTCAAGGGCGTTAAAAGTCATGTTGTATGGTCTTGATGAAATGAATGTGGACACTCTTAAAAAGGAATTAATTTCACTCGGCCTTAAGTGTCAAAACATTAAAATAATTAAGAAAAAACAAGAAAGTTTGTTGACGTTTTTTTATTTAATATACTTAGAATCTGGTTCTATAAAGTTAATCGATTTAAAACGCAATTTTCGTTCTGTGTTCAGAACTCAAATCAAGTGGGACTTTGCGCGCAGAGTGAAAAATAAAATCACTCAGTGTTACAATTGTCAAATGTATGGACATGGAGAAAAAAATTGCCATGCGCTACTTGCTCTGAGAACCATCGAACAAACTTATGCAACTCAAAGAACATCAAATGCGCTAACTGCAGTGATTCACACAAGTCAGACGACTCGTCATGCGTGAGTAGACAAACATTTTTTGAAATTCGTGAGCGGTTTGCTCTTCGAAACAAGCCTCATCAAGTACGAATGAGTAAGGAGATTTTTACTCCGAGTACTACAGACTTTCCCCCACTACGTACACCATACAAAACATCAGTTGTGCCAGATTTAAAAACTTACAACACAACTCCGAATGTTTGGAAGACCAGTAACAACGGAACCAATTCAAAGAGTAATATGCAGCTCTTTACGATGGAAGAACTAAACGCTCTCACGTTTGAGATGATTTCGCTCTTAGGTAAATGCAACTCCAGAGAAGAGCAGTTTAATACCATTGCACAATTAGCTATTAAGTTCTTATATCAAGAAAAATAATGCATACTTGTTTGAATATAACATGTTGGAATGCTAGAGTATTCGCCATAAATCTGTGGAATTTTTTGCTTACTTGAGTAAACATAATATACATATAAGTTTGTTACAAGAAACATGGTTAACTTCTAGTTATAATTTAAGTAATAAAGATTATAGGTGTTATCGCTTAGATCGGGTAGATAGAAAAGGAGGTGGTGTTGCTGTTGTTGTACTAAGATCAATACAACATAAATTACTTCCTGTGCTTAATATGAAGTTAATTGAAAATATTGGCATTGAAATACCATTCAGTAATGGTCTTTTACTTAAATTTTTTTCTGTATATTTTCCTGGTGGTACTTCATCAACCCGTAAGCGTTTTGAGTTCAGTAATGATCTACGTAAATTGATAAATATTAATGGAACTTTTTTAGTTGGTGGGGACTTAAATTGCAGACATAGAACCTGGAGTTGTATAAGAGCAAATGCGTGGGGTAACATATTGCTAGACTATAATCAAAGACATTCCTTCGACATTTTGTACCCTCCCATCCTACTTACTTTCCTTCAAAAGCTCAATCCAACCCTTCAACGTTGGACTACTTTTTAACAAATTCGAACAATCTGTTTGACCAGCCTATGGCTTACAATGAACTCAGCTCTGATCATCTTCCAGTAAATCTACATATTCCTTCCTCTCCAGTACAAAATCCGAACTTGGTTTTTGATTACGAGAACGCGAATTGGTCCTGTTTTAAAAGAAATCTCAGTCGGAAGCTGAGCAATTTGTCTGCTTCTACACCTTTTTCTGACAGCAGAACTCACATTGATGAGGCTGTTAAAAAGTTCACTGAATTCGTTTTGGAAGCGGTGGATCAAGCTGTACCAAAAAAAGTCAGATTTCGTGAGTCTGGCAACAACCTCCCATCTTATATATTAAATGTTTATAATATTATTAAATGGATGGAAATGAAGTCCGGGATCAACGCGGTGCAAATGAGGAATCAACGTACACTATGCTAAATGCGTTGTCAAGGAAATATGAGGGACTTAGGGTATGTTATCTAAATGCGCGCAGCTTAAATGACAGCAAATTAGATTATTTGAAGTATCTGTTCTCTAAGTCATGTGTCGATGTTATTTGTGTAAGTGAAACCTGGTTCAATCCTGATATTAATGATTTATGTTATAAAATTCCCAATTATGAAATTTTTCGAAACGATCGACTCACCAATACAATTGGAGAGGGAGTAGCGATTTATTGCAAGTCGGAACTGAATTGCAAAATTATTTCTAAATCCAGTGGTAGCGAAATTGAATATGTCATTGTTCAAGTTAGTGATTGTAATACTAAATGTTTGGTTTCGTGTGCATATAATAATAGTAGAACCTGTTCCCCATTGCCCCTTTTCACCACAATATCTGAGTATTGTGCAGTCAATCAGCACATAGTCATCTGTGGGGATTTCAATAGCAATTTGTTGAAAAATGATTCGCTTGCTTTTCGACTGAGTGACTTAGTTTCTTCTGTGGGAATGAAAATAATTAACACGACTTATCCCACACGTTTCGCTAATAACTGTTCTCCTAGCCTTCTTGACCTAATTATTGTTTCTAATCCATCTCTTGTTTTGCTGTTCGATCAATTATCATTTGATGTTTCAGACCACGATCTTCTTTTTTGTACATATGATATTAACCTAACTCGATGTGTTGTACCTGATACTTTCTCGTACAAAGATTTCAGTGCTATCGATCTAAATACCCTCCAAATAGCTGCTGACTCTATTCCTTGGGAGCAGTGCCATTCCAGACCTGATCCCAATGACTGTTCGATGAATTCGTACCCACTAAAACGGTCAGAATTCAAAACCGTGCATGTCCTTGGTTCACTACTTAAGTGGTTAACTCAATCAAAACGAGTAACAAGCTACACAGTAAATGGAAGCACTCTCCAACTCACTACAACTGGTCTTTGTACAAAACGGCACGTAACATCGCCACCTCAGTTATACGTAACGCAAAGAAAAACTATTTCGCTTCTGAGTTAGATCCATCCCTATCGTCAAAGAAGTTATGGAGTAACCTCCACAAAATTGGTATAACTTCTAGAAATAGCAATTCTGAATGCCTTCTCGATCCAAGTGATTTGAATCATGCCTTTCTAGGAGATGATCCCTACTCGTGCGATTTTAACTTCAACCAGACTGTGGACCATATTTACCTGCGGCCGGGGCTAAAGGATTTTGCGGTAGCTACGGAGGACGAAGTATTCAGATATGTAATGGCTGTCAAAGATTCTATCGGGGAAGATGGCATTCCCGTGCGTTTCGTCAAACTCATTCTACCGCAAATTGTTTCGACTCTGACCCATGTAATTAATTGGTGCATAATCACATCAACCTTTCCGAAGTCGTGGAAAATTGCACGAGTTATGCCGATCGCTAAGAAAGCTCATCCAGCATCTTCTGCCGATTTTAGGTCATTAAGCATTCTGCCCTGCTTTTCGAAAGTCTTAGAGAAAATTATAGCAAAACAAATCACAGAGTACTTAACTCTCAATAACCTTTTATATGACAAGCAATCAGGCTTTCGGGCCAACTATGGCTGTTCTTCAGCAATGGTCAACTTGCTTGAAGAGGTTAGACAATCTTTTGATAAGAAATATGTCTCACTACTCTGTCTGCTAGATTTCTCGAAGGCTTTCGATAAAGTCAACCACAAGATACTGTGTTGGAAGCTAAGAAACTATTTTGGTTTTGGTAGTCGTGCGGTAAGGTTGCTGGATAGTTTTCTCTCCGAAAGGTGCCAAAGAGTTTTCTCCAAAGGATGTAGTTCATTTTTTATGCAACTCAAGCAAGGCGTTCCTCAAGGGTCGATATTGAGTCCAATTCTATTTTGTACATTTATCAACGATCTACCGTCAGTATGTAAGCATTCTTTTGTGCACATGACTACCACTGAATCCGACTAAAACTCGAGTAATTCCAATATCTAAAAAAACGTTTAACCTAGATCTTCTGCCTGACGTACTTCTTAACAACTCGAAAGTTAAAGCCGTAGAGTCTGTTACTAGCCTTGGATTTGTTATTAGTCGAGATTTGTCGGATTATAATCATACCAACATCCGTAGATACGACGGATGCCTTCGAAAGCTTTGGGTTAGCGCTTTTTTTACTCCACTTAAGACGCGACACAGACTAGTTATTGCCATAATTCTGCCTCTGGTTACATATGCCGAAGTAGTCTATAGTAGCTTGGACTCATTGTCCCAGCGCAAATTACAAGTCGCTTTTAACGATTGTGTGCGGTATGTCTATAGCATTCGTAGGCACGAACATATTTCCTTCTACACCAGGAAACTGCTTGCGTGCAGCTTGCAACAATACCTCGATGCCAGGAACTGTGTTTTTTTACACAAAATTATTAATAGACGCTGTCCGCCGTATTTATTTAACCGACTCAATTTCACTCGATCTTCTAGAACAACTAACCTAATCTCTCACCATTGGAATTTTCTTAATTCCTCTCGTTTATTTTTCATTTACACTGTTAGGTTGTGGTTCTATTAGATCCATACGTAATAATTCTCTGTTTAAAAGTGCAGTTCTACGACATTTCTCCATACACCCGCAATAAACCTATACCATCTTTCATCAGTCCTTATCATTTAATTTTAAGTATTATATTATAATGTAGTAGCCGTAAGTCAACTTGAATTCCAATATTTAGTTACTAAGAACTAAAAAAGATTTCTATCTTAATGTACATTAATGTATGAATAAATTGAATTAAAATTGAAAACAAAAATGAAATTGAAAAAAAATTGAAATTGAAGGTAAGGAATGGTTGCAGAACCAAGTGGACTAGAACCAGAAACATTCAACACCTTCACGATATGAAGTACCTTAATGCCGTTTTAAAAACCATTATCTCTTCCTACAGAAATAAAGTTTGGAACCAAAAGCTTCAAAAATTAGACAAAGGAAGTAAACCCTTTTGGAACATAATAAAGATAATTAAAAATAAAAACTGTGCATTGCCTGCGCTTAAAGTTGGGAGTTCTGTAATGATCTCCTTTTCTGAAAAGAGGCAAATGCTCTCTCAAATGTATTTGCTAACACCTCCACAAATTTAAATGGTTCAAGTGATCCTTATACAGAATCGTTAGTTGAACGGTCAATAAATAACATTAATGTAAATAATGTTGGACTAAATACGGATATCATTAGTCTCTACGATGTGGTTGATGTATTATCCACTTTAAAAAATAACAAATCGCCAGGTTTTGATTGCGTTAAAAATATATTTTTGAAGAACTTGCCTGTAATAGGCATTAAATTCATTCAGCAACTTTTTAATAGATGTCTGAAACTGGGATATTTTCCTGACAAGTGGAAATCAGCTAAAGTAGTTCCGATTTTAAAACCTGGGAAAGCACCCTGTTTTCCGGATAGTTACAGGCCAATTAGCTTGCTAAATTCGCTAAGTAAATGCCTTGAGCGGTTAATTAAAACAAAATTACTCTCGCACATTAACCTCATTGATTTGTTACCTCCTGAACAATTCGGATTCAGGCAACATCACAGCTCCGTGCTGTAAAACATGTCAGAAGTCAATTCCTGCTGAAAAAAAGTACAGGCTTGGTACTTTTTGATATTGAGAAAGCCTTTGACACAGTTTGGCACAATGGCCTGCTACATAAAATGTTTATGCTCAACTTTCCGCTTTATCTAATAAAAATAATTCAATCCTTTTTATCTTCTCGAAAATACAAAGTTACTGTTAATGGTACACTTTCAGATGTCCAAGATCTAGGAGCAGGTGTTCCCCAAGGCTCCGTCTTGGGTCCACTTTTATTTAATATATATTTGTCGGACCTTCCAATACTCGCTAACTCTGAAATCGCACTATTCGCTGATGATACTTGTATTTTCTGTTCAGATGAAATTGGTTTCAATATTGAATATTCAATTGTTATAAATACACTACTAACCTATTTAAACAATTGGAAGATTAAAATGAATGCTTCAAAGAATCAAGCTATCTTTTTTACCCGTATAAGAAAAGCCTGTTTCCTTTCTATAAATAATGTTTTTACTGAGTGGAAATCTAATGTCAAATATCATGGGATACACCTGGACAAACAATTAAATTTCGGGTTGCATATTAAAGAAACGATAAACAAGACCAATATAATAACAAGAGTTCTCTATCCATTTATAAATCGGAAGTCAGATTTGAGCAGAGAAAATAAGATGATCATTTTCAAAATCATTTTCCAGTCATGTTTCGGGTCTCCTGTCTGGGGGGAACTGTGCCAAAAGTCACCTCCTCAAACTTCAAAGAGCACAAAATAAATTATTAAAACTAATTTGGAAACTCCCTTGGGACTTCTCTACTAACGAGCTTCACATTAGAACTAATATCGAAAAAATTAAAGACCGCATTGCCAAACTGAATGAAAATTACAAAATATTATGTAGCAATAAATTGGTTTCAGCTCTCAACAACTAATTATTAATTAATTATTATAAATTTATTTATGAAACAATTTATTTAGTTATTTATTTATTTATTATTTACTTATTTATATGTTTATTTAATTAATTTATTTAATTGTTTATTTATTTATTTATTCATTGTTATTTATTTATTTATTTATTTATTTATTAACTTTGTTTCTGTTTCTTTGTTCCTTCATTGTACATATAATGCTATTAATTGTAAAGAAACCAAATTGTTGTTTCTACTGCCCCTCTTCTATCTACTACGATGAATGATTTAATGAAGTTTTTTTTAGTAGTTTTCCTTCTTAAGCCTGTATTTACATTAATAATTGTTCACTAATTTTTTAAATTGTCAGTAGTAAGGTAGTGAAATACCATATCTCTGTAAAATGTGCAATAAAGTCTGTAAAACCAATAATGTACAATTTAAGCTACAATAAAGTGATAACTAACTAACCAACTACGTTGGTTTTATCGTGGCACATTTAGTAGTAATCCAGTAGGAAGAGAAGTTTTCTTAATAATTGTAAAGAGAGATCAAATCGACATGAAAACGGTAAATTCGTTACTTAGTTTATGGTGCAATGTTGGAGGTGATCAAGGTTACCTTAATCATAAGGAATTACTGATGAGTAAAAACAGTATACAAGATTATTACCATGCTTCTAGCTATGTCAATAGTCGATTAAAGTCTATTTGTCCTTCAGGTGAGATAACATTGAGCGACAAGTATGCTTTTGTTCTTAAAGAGTTTAATTGTTGTAGTTTATTGTGTAGGAGGTTGCTAGATTGTATGTTAGATACTTTTGACATGATTCACTCAAATGTTGACAATCGATCTGTTTTTGTTACAGTCAGGGAGGCCGGCACAGATGAGATCCTGAGGAGGATGACCTTCGATATACACTTTTTGATTATAATTTTGAATAGAAGTAAAATGACATTCTCAGAAATTATTAATTATCTAAACTATCTGAATTTTGGAACTGCTGAACAACTCAGGAAAGGCCCATCAAAAGAGGATCAAAACTACTTGACGATCAATCTTAAAGGTGGGAATTTTTGGAAAGATTGGGGGGATGCATTTAAGCCTGTATTTACATTAATAATTGTTCACTAATTTTTTAAATTGTCAGTAGTAAGGTAGTGAAATACCATATCTCTGTAAAATGTGCAATAAAGTCTGTAAAACCAATAATGTACAATTTAAGCTACAATAAAGTGATAACTAACTAACTAACTAAGTTGGTTTTATCGTGGCACATTTAGTAGTAATCCAGTAGGAAGAGAAGTTTTCTTAATAATTGTAAAGAGAGATCAAATCGACATGAAAACGGTAAATTCGTTACTTAGTTTATGGTGCAATGTTGGAGGTGATCAAGGTTACCTTAATCATAAGGAATTACTGATGAGTAAAAACAGTATACAAGATTATTACCATGCTTCTAGCTATGTCAATAGTCGATTAAAGTCTATTTGTCCTTCAGGTGAGATAACCTTGAGTGACAAGTATGCTTTTGTTCTTAAAGAGTTTAATTGTTGTAGTTTATTGTGTAGGAGGTTGCTAGATTGTATGTTAGATACTTTTGACATGATTCACTCAAATCTTGACAATCGATCTGTTTTTGTTACAGTCAGGGAGGCCGGCACAGATGAGATCCTGAGGAGGATGACCTTCGATATACACTTTTTGATTATAATTTTGAATAGAAGTAAAATGACATTCACAGAAATTATTAATTATCTAAACTATCTGAATTTTGGAACTGCTGAACAACTCAGGAAAGGCCCATCAAAAGAGGATCAAAACTACTTGACGATCAATCTTAAAGGTGGGAATTTTTGGAAAGATTGGGGGGATGCATTTAAGCCTGTATTTACATTAATAATTGTTCACTAATTTTTTAAATTGTCAGTAGTAAGGTAGTGAAATACCATATCTCTGTAAAATGTGCAATAAAGTCTGTAAAACCAATAATGTACAATTTAAGCTACAATAAAGTGATAACTAACTAACTAACTAAGTTGGTTTTATCGTGGCACATTTAGTAGTAATCCAGTAGGAAGAAGTTTTCTTAATAATTGTAAAGAGAGATCAAATCGACATGAAAACGGTAAATTCGTTACTTAGTTTATGGTGCAATGTTGGAGGTGATCAAGGTTACCTTAATCATAAGGAATTACTGATGAGTAAAAACAGTATACAAGATTATTACCATGCTTTTAGCTATGTCAATAGTCGATTAAAGTCTATTTGTCCTTCAGGTGAGATAACCTTGAGTGACAAGTATGCTTTTGTTCTTAAAGAGTTTAATTGTTGTAGTTTATTGTGTAGGAGGTTGCTAGATTGTATGTTAGATACTTTTGACATGATTCACTCAAATGTTGACAATCGATCTGTTTTTGTTACAGTCAGGGAGGCCGGCACAGATGAGATCCTGAGGAGGATGACCTTCGATATACACTTTTTGATTATAATTTTGAATAGAAGTAAAATGACATTCTCAGAAATTATTAATTATCTAAACTATCTGAATTTTGGAACTGCTGAACAACTCAGGAAAGGCCCATCAAAAGAGGATCAAAACTACTTGACGATCAATCTTAAAGGTGGGAATTTTTGGAAAGATTGGGGGGATGCATTTAAGCCTGTATTTACATTAATAATTGTTCACTAATTTTTTAAATTGTCAGTAGTAAGGTAGTGAAATACCATATCTCTGTAAAATGTGCAATAAAGTCTGTAAAACCAATAATGTACAATTTAAGCTACAATAAAGTGATAACTAACTAACTAACTAAGTTGGTTTTATCGTGGCACATAAGAGCGGCTTTAAGCGAACGATGCCAGCGTTCAACTAGTCCATTTGATGCTGGGTGGTATGAGGATGTTCTAATGCGTATTGTGCCCAATAAGTTGGTGAGTGCAGTGAATAAGGCAGACTCAAACTGCGTTCCTTGGTCTGTTGTTATTTGGATAGGTGAGCCAAATCGTGAAACCCAGTTCGAATAGAACGAATTTGCTACAGTTTCTGCTGTCATGTCACGAAGAGGTATAGCTTCTGGCCATCTACTGAACCGGTCGATTACTGTCAGACAATATCTGTAGCCTTGGCAGAGTGGCAAAACGATGATGTCAATGTGCACATGATGAAATCTCTTTTCTGGAACGGGAATTGGTTGAATTAGTGATTGTGTATGTTTATTTACCTTTGAACGTTGGCACTGAATGCAAGTGCGTGATCAATTTAATGCGTCCTTTCGAATATTTGGCCAAACGAACTTTTGTCTAAGTTGGCGACTTTTGTCCTTCCGCTCGGATGAGAAAGGTCGTGGACTGACTCGAAAGCTCGGTGCAAAGATGCAGGAATGTATGGCCGAATCGAGTTGTCCGAAACTTCGCAATAAATTTTGATGCCGGGTTCTAAGTAACTTTGGTCAAATTCAGCGACGAATTCCCTTGCTTCAGAATACCCTGCAGTTCTTCATCAAGGAGTTGTGACAGATGTACTTCACGTTGATCAAACTGCAATGGCATCGATTTGGAGTTGATTCTTGACAATGCGTCAGTTACTAGGTTCTCTTCGCCAGGTAGGTAGGTTATGTCTGTTGTGTATTGTGATATGAAATTTAGTTGTCTCAACCGACGCTGAAAAGCCTTATCGGAACGCTGCTGAAATGCTGCTGAAATCAATGGTTTGTGATCTGTTTGCACTATGAACCGTCGACTATCCAGAATGTGTTTGAAAAATTGGATTGCAAGATAAACTGCCAGTAACTCACGATCGCATGTGCTGTACCGACTCTGAGTTTTTGAAAGCTTGCAAGAAAATAAGCCAATTGGTTTCTTTTGATCAGATTCTACCTGCTCCAACTTGTCTCCAACTGCAACATCCGAAGCATCTGTTGTTAGAATTAATGATGCTTTCGGATTGATGTGAAACAGCAATGATGTTTGCTTAATATTGTTCTTGCAGTTTTCGAAAGCTGTCTCAGCCAAGTGTGTCCAGGGACCAGGTCGCCTGTCGTTCTTTCTGGAATCTTTAATGAGATCGTTCAACGGAGCTTGGATGTGAGCACTGTGAGGAATGTGTCTTCTGTAATAATTTACGATTCCAAGGAATCGATGCAATTCCAAGATAGTGATTGGTTTTGGGTAGTGTGAAATAGCCTGTACTCTGTCTTCGGGTGGTCTACAGCCAAATTTGTTGATAGTGTGTCCGAGGTACGCGACCTCAGAGTTCCCAAATATGCACTTTTTTAAGTTAGGTACAAGGTCGTGCTCTTGAAGACGTTGTAGAACTTGAAACACATGCTGGAGATGTTCCTTTTATGAATTAGAGGCGATAAGGATGTCGTCCACGTAGCAAAACACAAAGTCCAAACCACGTAGAACCATGTCCATGAACCTTTGGAACGTTTGGGTTGCGTTCTTAAGTCCGAATGGCATGACTTCAAACTCAAACAGACCAAAGGGTGTGGTGACAGCTGTTTTTTTAATATCTTCTGGTGACATAGGAATCTGGTAATACGCCTTATCGAAGTCCAATATCGAGAAGTAGCTTTTGTCGTGCAAGTTCTCTGTAAAATCCATGATGTGCGGTATTGGATAGCTGTCTGGTTGTGTTTGTGCGTTTAGACGACGATAGTCACCGCAACATCTCCAGCCGCCATTCTTTTTTTGAACAAGGTGGATTGGGCTGACCCATGGACTGTTGGACACACGACAGTAACCCTGTCGGAGAAGATCCTCAAAATCGACTTTGGCGTGCCTCAACTTTTCGCCGGTTAGTCGTCGTGGGCGTTCAGCAGTTGGTTGACCTGTTGTGACGATGTAATGTTGCACAATGTTGGATTTCGATTTGAAAGAACATTTGTCCTTGCTGGCCAGGAAGTATTTATTTACCAGACTAATATATGGTTCAGGTCCGAATAAGGACAATAGTCTGGTAATTCCAGTGGAATGAACTTTCCCTGACACGCTTAGTGAGGTTGTTTTATCGACAATGCGTTTGGAATTCAAATCGATCAGAAGTCCGTAGTGTGCAAGTAGGTCCGCGCCAATAATTTCTGTCTTGACGTCAGCAATGAAGAATGGCCATGTCATTTCTCTTCGGAGACCGAGGTTGAGGGTGAGAGTTATCTGCCCATATGTGTGGATTGGAGAGTTGTTAGCCGCAAGCAGTGTTGTTTCTCCTCTTTTGTTTGGGCAGTTTCGAGGACGCGGTACAACGCATATGGTCGATCCAGAGTCAAGCAGGAATTTTTGATGCATATTTTTATCATAGACGTAAAGGCGGCATTCGGGGTTGAATCTTGAACTGTTGTCAACCGCCTTAGGTAACAACAGGCTTTCTAGTTTTTTTTTGTACGAAGGTACAGGGCTTTTTGCGGTTAACAGCCTTTTCGCCGAACTTCTTGTGGAAGTAACACAATGACGAATGCGGTTCGCGAGAGTTAGGCCTCTTTGAACTAAACCTAGTTCGTGACATGGTACGGGATCTACTGTGAGATTGAATCAGTGCCAATTTGTTGACGAGAGCTGTCAGATTGGTGAAGGTAGACTCGATGACTGTAAGTCGCCTATCGAAGTTGATGCTGTTTGGATTTTCGTCGCTGACTTCGGTTGCAAAAACAGCGTTAGTAATCGTGTTGTCCATAATTTTATCAGCAATCTCTGACAGAGCAGTGAGATCAACGTTATGACTAGCTGACAGTATTGCACGTATATGACTTGGCATTCTTGCCATCCAAATTGTGGACAACATGTCATCAGGTACATTCTGTCCTGCTAGTCGCCTCATCTCCCGTAACAGGCTTGAAGGGCGTTTATCACCTAGCTCAAGTGATGTCATCAGCCTATTGAGCTGGCGTTCTTTGGACTCAGTGAACCTAGCTATTAAATGTTTTTTAAAAGTCAAATACTTGACTTCGTTTGGTGGCTTCTGGACAAGATCCGACACCTCGTTCAAAACCTCTGGATCCAAGGAAGCGATGATTGCGTTGAAACGGCTGTTGTCTGAAGTTATCCGGTTGTTGTGGAACTGCGCCTCAATTTGTACAAACCATAGGGCTGGGTTTATCTTCCAAAACGGTGGGATTTTAAAATTTTTTAATGCTGCGATTTCCATCAGTTCGTCAGAATCTCCAACAGATGCGGTGTTAACTGAAGATGGAGTTACATTTCCAGCAGTTGAAGATCTGGGGTTTGCCATTTCAGACCTGAATAAAATTCAAAATTTATTCGTTGAAACTTGTGAAATCACGTCGGGGTCACCACTTTGGCGATTGGTTGAGAATTTAAATTTAAAACACAAAGCTATTTTTACTAATATTATTTTATTCACTACGATTTGTTCTTCTATGTAAAATGCGTAATAGAAGTTAGAAGTTATATCTGCTGCGTACTAAACCGAAGTGAGTGGCTGTTATCTTTTTGACAATACCATCGCCATCGAAAACGGCAGATGGTGGAAGTTTCCTTTTCTTGTTGACGTTGCCATCTGTTATCGGATGATGACACTTACTTCTATTGTGAAGTTGCCACAAATCTAACGAGCAACGAGCTAAGTGAATTCTTTCTTCCAATATTTGGGGTTGATTGTTTTCACTGAATTGACGGACGAGTTTCCTGTTACTACGATTTAAAAGTATTTTCAATAACTGTTGACCGAAATGAAAAATTAGCGTACTCGAGCAACAAAAATCAAACAACAGTAACGTAGGAATTATAAATGACAAACGAGAAGATTTTAAAGAAAACAAAACTAAATATACCACAAGATTCTAACAAGGAGATGGGAAAAAAAGACACGGTAATTAAACAACTTATGAAATTTAAGTTTTGAAATTTATATCTTAGTTTTAACTGCTTCCTATAGTATTTACTGTTCCGTTTTGTGGATGTGTCTGTTACATAGTTCCCTTGGGGAGTGTCGTGTGACTCATCGTCGAAGGCGGACGTGTTTCGAGGCAACGAAGGAATAATAAGTTCGTGCGACAAATTTTTTCGAGACAGTGACTCTTTATAATCGAAAATAATTACGAAAAACCTAGTGTAGTGCCTAGTTATTTTGAAGAGTATATGCTCACATCAAACATTAGCAAGTGTTCGAATGTAGTACAAGCTAATACATGTGACTCAAAAATCAATCAGCGAGGCTGTAAAGACCAATAAAGCCATGACGTCAATCAACATTTCTGGTAACACAAAGGCGAATTGTGCCAGCGAGTACAACGAGTCATCAGGTATGGATTATGAGAATCTTCATCAAAATAATATCACAGATAGTGATGACAGTCCAAATAATTGGACAACAGTCATTAGCAACTTGAAGCGATCATGTCATTTTCAATCCAATATTAAGAAAAGGAAGAGAAATTTCGCAGACGATACATCAATTCGCTCAGCTAAGCATGCTAACTTAACCAACAACCCCTTTTCACCTCTAGCAGAGAGCGAGTCGATGGAAACCGGTTTTGCAGTAACACGAGAATGAAAGACAAACTCAAGAAGTGCTCCTAATCAGAGTGGATCCAATAAAAATTATTATAGCAGTAGGCCATTAAATGTTAACAAAATTTCTTACTGTCCTCCTATTTATATATTTGGTGCGAGCTGTGACCTTATTAGTGAGGTTACAGTTCTGGCATCAAAAGAATGTAAAATAAATGATTTAGCACATAAGTTTGTAAACATAGGCTATCAGAAAACCAGAGTCTATGTCAGCAATGCTAGTGTACATAAAATGATAATCGATCGACTACGCGGTACGGGTATAGGCGCGTACTCTTTCTCTACAAAGGAAACGAAAAAGTCTTCTATTCTGTTGAAAGGTCTTGATGCTGACACACCCTGCGAAACCATTAAACAAGCGTTGCAGGCACTGGTTCCTAATGTCAAAATAAGTAAAATAGTTCCATTTACTACTTTTAAAACAAAGGAACTTAATATGAAGTTGAATATATTTTTGGTACAACTGGAGATAGGGGAGTCTATTAAAAATCTTATAAATATTAGATATTTGCTCTATCAACGTATCTACTGGGAAAAAAAACATAACCGAACGGTTATTAGATGCTATCGTTGTCAGCGTTTTGGGCATTCCGGTGAATGCTGTGCATTCTCTGTGGTGAATCTCATGATTCTACCATATGCATCAATTTAGCTAAATCTCTTAAGGAGGGAAACCAGCCTGTACCTCAACCAAAATGCATTAACTGCAATTCCACTGGTCATGCAGCCAGCTACAGTGATTGCCCTTCGTACAATAAATACAAAGAAAAAAAACAGTCTTTAACTCAAAGAGCAAAAACATTTTCTTACATAAAACAAAAAGAAATAGAAGATCAAATTAGTAGTCTTGTTAACCCTGGTGTATCTTACGCAGAAAGAGCAAAATCGGCAGTTAAGGATGTTCACAACAATCAAAAAATTGTATCTACAACAAGTACACCCTTTATAGGCAAAACAACAGACGCCGCTACAAATAACTCAAACTGTTTTACGAGTGACCTCAATTAATTTCTTAACGAAGCGCAAAATCTATTTAATATTTCATTCAAAGAGTTATTAATAAAGATTAGGCAATTTTGGCCTGCATACCAACAACTACAAACCAAGGAGGAAAAAATGTTTGCTTACCTTGAATTTGTTGCCTCAATAATAGTGAGCAATAACAATGCCTCAAGCCTCAATAACAATGATAGAAGTAAATAACCTTAAAATAATATCGATGAATATTAATTCAATAATCTCTCATGAAAGAAGGCTGGCAGTGTCTGATATTCTAAAAAATAAAAAGCCTCAAATATGTTTCCTTTCTGAAACTAGATTAAACAGCAGACATAATCCACAATTCGAAGACTATAACTTCATACCTTATCGTCTAGTTTTAGGAAGTATATTGTATATATTCCTTCTAATGCTAGTCAACTTTTAAAAAATGAGCTCGAAAGGATTTATAATTTAATTAATACATATGAAGCAGTGATTATCGGGGGAGACTTCAACTCACGACACACATCATGGGGGGACAGCACTTTGAATAGAAATGGAAACCTTTTTTACAACTGGTTTTATAGCGCACCATTCATGGATTTGGATTTGGTATCTCCCAACAGTCCCACATTTCCAAGATCTTCTTCAGTTCTTGACTTTTTTCTTATCTCTGCTACTCTGAATTAAGCAAGAAATGCAAATCTGGCTATTTGTACAACATTTCCTACAATTTCGGATCATTTTGGAATAGAATTGGAGGTCCAACTCACAAACTTTTTCCCGCTCATGTTACCACCCTCATATCACATAAGCTTCAAAAACACCGATTGGGAAATCTTTAGATCAAGTCTTCATAACCGTCTTTCGCAGCTCTATATCCCAACCAACAGAAATGTGTCGAATCTTGAAATAGATGCAATAATTACCCAAATGAATGAGCAAATAAACCTCTGTATAGTGGCAAACTCCGAAGTCCATAACACTAAAAAGCTAAGATACAATAACATCTCCGATCTCACAAAAAAATTAATTAAACTCAGAAACACATGGCTTAGACAACTGAAGAGAATATTTCATCGCCATATTTCATATTTCATATTTATTTAAAAATTATCTCTGTACAGGTAAGCTTACAGCTAATATTAATTATGCACAGGTTGAAGATCTATTTAACAATTATTTTTTGGTAAAATTAGAACTATAAATGATAGGAAAAGGTGAAAGAAAGAAAACAATAGAGAAGGAAGAGAAAGATAGAGACATGAAAATAGAAAAGAAGAATTTTAAGATAATGAAGTCTAGTCATCTTTAGTATCGGAAACTTCAGTTTGCATCCAGGTAGTATTGAAAAGCCAGTTTTTAAATTGATTCGCATTAGCACGTTTAATGTCTATCGGAAGTTGGTTCCATAGGCGAATTGAATGGACGAAAAATTGTCTAGAACTAACTAAGTATTTATGGCGAGGTGGTTTAATCTGCAAAGATCTTTGAGATCGTGTAAAATCTAAAATGCAAGATAGATAATTTGGCGCCTTATTCTCGAGGATCCCATGCAGTGCTACAACAGTACGGTATTTTAGGAGCGAATTCAGCGAGAGCCCAGCTATTTTCTGTGTATATGCTGAAACGTGATCATATCGATTAAGGTTGAAAATGTATCTGGCACAACTGTTGTATGCAACATTTAATTTTTTTTCAGAGCAATAGTCCAATTTACAAAAAAGCTCACACCCATATAAAATCGAAGGAAGAACATATGACTTGACAAGCTGGAGCTTAACTTTAGTTGGCAAAAAGCGTGCAGTTAGACTAAGACCACGGAGAATGCCGTAAATTTTGCCTACTATACTATATATATATGATCATGCCAGGTCATATTGCTGTTAAGATATATGCCTAAGTTTTTAATTTTCGACACGAAATCTATTTTTAAACCATTAAGAAAAAGTTCTGGTGGTATTTGGTCTGTTTTGTTTCTACTGATTGTCAATGCTTTAGTTTTTTTAGGATTAAGGGCAAGTTGGTTTTGTTGGGACCATTGATGCAATGAGTCTAGATCCTCGTTTATGCCTGCTACTGCTTCTGATTCGTCAGACTTTTTGAACAATTTATAAATTTGTAAGTCATCAGCATAAATGTGGTGATAGCAGTTTTTAATACATTTTGAAACGTCATTTATAAAAAGCACAAATAGCAAAGGACCAAGAAGGATCCCTGAGGTACACCCGAGCATATTGGCAAGTATGATGATTGTGTATTCTCAGAAAAAACAGCCTGAAGACGATCCTGTAAATATGAAGCTATTAGTTTACTTGCTGTAGTTTCAAAGCCAAATTGATTTGTAAGTTTTTCAATAAGTATTTGGTGGTTTACAGTATCAAATGCTTTAGAAAAATCCAGCAGCACAACTAAGCCATTTTTGTTGTCATCTATTCCACAGCGTACGTCTTCAGAGACTTTCATAAGTGCCGTTACGCAGTTGTGTTTTCCCCGAAATCCAGATTGGTACCTTGTTATTAAGTTCTGTTTCTCTAAGTACCCTTTAACTTGATTGCTTATAACAGATTCAAGAACCTTGCTCATAAACGAAATAACTGCAATAGGCCTGTACTCAGGATTTGTTGGCGAAGAACTCTTTGCAAGTGGAATTATTTTTGCAACTTTCCATTTATCCGGATATACACACGTGGTGAGGACGGTATTAAAAATATATGTAATATGTTTAAGGATATAAGGGAGCAGAATTTTTATGAAATCAGGATGGATGCCGTCTAGTCCTACAGCCCTAGATTTTATTTTAAAAATTACTTCTCCAACGTCCGTCATATGTACATTTTTAAGGTTAAAAGAACTACTCATGCCCTGACTAACGCTTGAAAAACTAGAGCCTAATGTACTGTTAAAGGATTGTGTGGATTGTACACATTTTTCATTAAGGTCATCTAAATTAACTCCGTGTAAGGAAGGAGAATTATTTGTGTTCAAACCTATCTGACGAATGTTTTTCCAAAATACAGCAGAAGACGATATGTTGGAGAACTTATTTTGAAAAAATGTACTTTTAGACTTGCGGACAAAGTTTGCTGTCATATTTCTGCAAACCTTAAACTCTTTCAAGATACTCTCGCATCCATACCTTCGCCATCTTTTATAAAGTAAATTGCGTTTGCAAATGGCTTGTCTTATTTCTGGGGTAAGCCATTCTATGCCACGGGGTTTACTTTTTTTTGTACATATGGGAACATATTTATCAAAAAGGTATAGTATATTATTTTCCAATGTTACGACTTGTTCATTGACGTCAGAAGTACAGTAAACAGGGGACCAATTAAGCAATTGGCATTCGTTGAGTAGCGAATGAGTGTTTATTCTCGAAAAATTGCGATATGTAACAAAAGTATCTGCAGAACCTGCAGCAAACATATTAACGGTTAAAAATATAGTATCGTGATGTGAAAAAGCAGGATCATTGATCATAATGACCTATAAGTTCAGTATTAGAAACTAAGAAAACATCAATAAGGGAAGTAGTTTTATTGGGCATAAAATGAGTAGGCGTTTGTCGGTTAACAAAATCAAAACTTGTTGATTTCATAACATCAAACAACTCTTTGTTTTTGTTGTTTAAAATATCGAGGTTTAAGTCACCTGCAACTACAATTTTTGCGTATAAGGGAGTTATTTCCTGCAGAACGTTTCTAATTTTATTTTGACTCGCTACATCAGGAGCCATGTAAACGGATCCTATCAGCAATTTATCATTGCTTAAAGTAATTTCTAAGAAGATAAACTCATGGTCATCAACTTCTGTGGATTGGATAATAACCTTGGCCTTCAAACCATGTTTTATATAAATGGCAGCGCCCCCACATTCTTTTCTACTCCTATCAGCTCGATACAATTTGTAGCCTACTAGCCTGTAGCCCTTTTTAAAGTTGCACATTATATTAAGCAATGTTCTTGATTCGTCAATGCAACTCGCCCATGAGGAACAATTACTGGTCATTGATTAAGGGAACAATGGAAAGAGACACTAAACGTACGTTTAAGCAAAAAAAGTTGGTTTTCATTTACATACCTTTGAAGTTTCTTCAGCATTATGTTGATGACGGATGTTGTAAAAGCTTTATTTAAAATATGTACAATATGGATTAGTAAAATTAAAATTAAAAAAAAAATTTCAGTAAATATGAATAGAAGAAATACAACCAAAGGGACAACATTATTAAAGAGCAATATAGAGAGAAGAAAATGAAAAGAAAACGAAGTTTGAAAAGAAAAATAAGAGAGAGGGATAAAGAGAAGAAGAAGAAAAAGAGACATTTGTAATGTTTTGATAATAGTTGAGTTGAGCTTTTGTGGATGACAGATTACTCCTAGAAATTTCTCAAGTCGTCGATGCATCTAATCAGCATGGAATCCCCGCCCGGTGTTTTGCGTACAAAAACTTGTCCATTTAATGTGTACACAGTTGACACGATCTTCTGTTGTTTTAATTTGAGTGCATTGCGTTGAATAGTGTAATTGGTTTTCGTCAGGCTTTCATTTAAATAAATTCTTTTGTGTGATTCTTGAAAACCAATGTCGTTTAGGGATAAACCAGTGCCTCTATCCTTAAAGAGCCCTAGGCAGCCCTTAACACGTCGTTTGCGCCAGTGTTCGGCTTAGAGTGCGATGATTTTACTCTGAAAATTTTTTTTGAGTGGTGGTGCGCTTACTTTTATTTTGCTGCAGATTGTTTTAAAAGTATTCTCCAAATTTTCGTTTTCGATTTGAAGAACACCAATCAGAACGGCACCACTGCTCACTTTTTCTCGTTCAAGATGGTCGATTCGAGATTCAAGCTGCATACAGTGGCTTTGGAGTTCTTGAATTTTGCATGTGAGATTTTTTTCGATTTGGTTGACCTTGGCAAAAATTGTTTCGTCGATCGATGTCAGTTTGGAAAATTTGGACCTGACTTCTTCCGTGAGAACCGCAAGCCTTTTCTCAATTCGTGCCCACAATTCAGCGACATCGAGGGACTTTGTCGGTGTATTTTGTTGTTGGGCCAGCTTGTTTCTTGTAGAAGACGACATTTCCTTTGTTTGAAGAGTTCTCAAAGTTAATTAAGATGATTTATTTAGACCACAAGGGGGAACTAGTTAACGATTATAAAAAAGCAAAATTGTCAAATTGGGAGTTTATGTACTTTATGTCACAGAACTAGGATTTGATTAAAGGATTGTCGATCAAAAACTTAAAAAGATCCGGAGTAAAAAATTTAACTACTGCTCGCTTTGACACATCACCATCTGAATAGAATCAATCAAGAATACCATGAACTTTATTCCAAAATCCAGTGTCTTAGTAAGATAATTAAAGAACGAGTAAGGATTGATTTAAATAATTGCTTCAAGTCAAGGCTTACGAAAATTCGTCCATCCCCGCAAGCTTTTAAAGAAATTGATAGGATTACAGGAAGGAAGTACTTTGGAACAAATATCTCTAGAGACATAGTTTTTCATAACGGTCAACAGTTAGCAGATACACAAGCTAAGTTAAATGCGTTCAAAGAATTCTATTCAGAAATATATATTGAAAATAGGCCTACTCTTGATCCAAATTTGGAAGGTGAAATATCATCAACAATAAGCCAGTTCTGCCAAACTCACCTGAACCGTTCGTATACATCATTTTCCACCGAAAATGATGCTCGTAATTCCAATTCACCAATATTTACCACCCCAAATGAAGTTAATCAGTTTAGGCTTGCTTTAAACAATAAAAAATCTGAAGGTATAGATAACATTTCTAACTTTATCCTGCGAAAATGTCCTTATTCGCTCGACCATTTTCTCTCGCTTTTGTTTAACCACTGTATAAATAATGGTTACTTTCCAGATACCTGGAAAGTGGCCAAGCTTTTACCAATAGCAAAAAAAAAAATCCGCTAAAGAAGTCAAAGATTTTCGGCCTATTTCATTGCTATCAAACGTGGGAAAACTTTTCGAAAGAGTACTGGCGGACGGATTAAATAGGTTTTGCGATGCATCAAATGTAATCCCAAACAACCAATTCGGTTTTAAAAAAGGTCACTCAACCGAACATGCATCCATTACCTTGCACGACAAAATTGTTCAAAACCTAAGGAACAAAAAATGCACAGTGAGTTTGGACCTTGACTTTGAAAGAGCTTTTGACTCGATTTGGCAGAAGGGACTGTTATTCAAAATCATTAGGCTAGGGTGCCCGACGTGGACAACACGATTAATTTATAGTTTCCTTCAAAACAGAAACACTTATATCGTCATCGGCACTGAGCAATCGGAATATTTTAATGTGCGTTCAGGTGTACCACAAGAATCTGTCCTTGGGCCAATTCTTTTTAATATATTCCTCAACGACTTTCCTTTTAAGCACCCTATCATAGAAGATCCTGGCGCTATTCTCTACGCCGACGACACCACAATATTGGCAAGTGGAATAAGACCAATCGATGCCCTTAAAAAGATTAAGGATAAAATAAATATCTTACAAAATTATCTAGAGAATTGGGGACTAAAAACAAATACCCATAAAAGCGGTTTAACATGTTTTAGAAATGCTAGTGGAAAATGTCACTATCTTGCAGTCAAGGAAAGCAAACTGTTAGAACTTCAAATTTATGGAAGTCCCATTCCACTACGAGTTGAAACTAAATATCTAGGTATTCATTTTCAAAATAGACTTTTGTTTAACAAACATGGCCGGAGAGCTTTAGCCAAAGCAAAAACGGTAACAGGTGTTTTAAAACTTCTACTAAATTCAAAATTGGTTTACAATTTCACCTACAGTTGAAAAGGAAATGGAGTGCTTTGAAAGAAAAATATTACGCTTTTGCTGTGGTAAATTTAGAAAACCGGATAAAAAGTGGTTCTCTAATCAAACGCTCTACGAGACAACGAGAATGACCCCCCTTATGATTTATCAAGCAGAACTTCTACTCAAGAAATTGTATCGAATAAAAGAGCATCCCAACCCACTTGTGAGAACCTTGTTAGACTCCAATATTGATAGCTGCGTGAACGATCATTACTATCTTTCGCCGTTTAATCTCTTACATTCCACATCGTTACAGCTATTAAGACCTGATGCAAATGGAGGTTTAGTCGTTCCCTTTTACGAGAAAGCATGTCCATGTAATTTAAGAGGTTAACCAACCACTCAATGTTTCATGGACTCCGGTCTCTGATATTGAACAGTATCCAATCCCTTTCGTTTGTAAACTAACTTTATAGATCATTAATGAGATTGGGAACTGTAAAACCCAGTATTTGTTTTTTTTAGTTTAAGTTGTTTTATGTTTTATTTTGTATAGTTATGCCAAAAAGAGCAGAACTGAGAATATATGTCGGGAGCAAGCATATACTAATAAATATCGAAATTAAGTGTAAAATTGTACATTCTGATTGCTCATGTAAATGTAAAAGATACATTTTGTTCAGTTTCAAATAGCCAGACATACTCGTACTTACTAAAGTCGGCCACATTTATATACTTTGTGAATACAAAACCTAAATGATCGAAATTTTGTTATGTCTCAATAAAATTAAATTGTAAATTGTAAAAATAGTTCCCTTGGGCTAAAAAGTTATTAAGTTTTTTTGTATTTTGTATTTTCCTCTTCATAACCGTTCTGTTTAACAATATCCGGACATAAATCAAGGTCAGTAGCCATGTTTTTATTTATATTTCCTATTGTTCTTTCTTTCTGTTCTTTGAATGTTTTACAATAATTTCCGATCTCTTCCCTGGAAAAGTTTTTACAAAGGAGATCGATTGGTATAAGCTTTGTCGTAGAATGTATAGTATTGTTATAAACAGTGATAATTTTGAAAATTCTGTCGGTTAAGTCTGCTTTGTCTTTAAAAGCATTTAATAACCGTAAGTGCTCACTTAGAGTTCCATGTAACCTTTCGATATCCGCGTTGCCAGTTTTGATCGATGCCGTTGTCCTATGAAAATCTGTCTTATGCCCCTATTCTGATTGTGATGTGGTCACAACTAATGAATGTCAGTGATGGGAAAATTGTGATGCTTCTCTTGTGAGCGATCAGTTGTTTGGTATTCTGGCCAACACTTCACAAGAAAACACCGAAGAGTAGTTACCATGGTGTGGTGAATTCATTGTCATGTCAACAAATTGCTATGTGGGTACAATCGATCGCTCCAATTGTTCCTTTAGTGTGAAACTTTTGGTAAAATTAAAAAAAAAAAGAAATGAATTATGCATTTCTATTACTGTATAACTATTTTTTTGCATATCTTCATTTGTTGCAGGAAATTGTATCACATTTCCCTTGACCCGCAGTATTAGTTTGCAAATGTATTGCATACACCGAGAAACCGAAGATTGCAATGGTATAATTATTTCCTATGCATATTTGGTAGGAGCCATTTCCGAGAAAATTTAATACTGAAAGGAACTGTTGTAAGGAAAGGTATGGATACTACATGTATATTGGATTTTTAGCAATGAAATTACTCGAATATGAAAGGAAAACTACTTGATTGGTCATCGTAGATACGCAGCTCTTCTATGATATCCCTACATAATGTTTTCGGAATACGGAATACTGAAACAGCTATCATTTAATGAGAAAGCATTGTAATCTAAAAGAATTGAAATATTTACTACATTTGTATACTGTCCAACAAGAAATAAATATATTTTTTAGCTTTCGTCTTTTTTGTTTGCAAAATCATAACTTCTTCCTCCATTTGTTTTTCAAATTTAACAATACGTTATCGTTTATTTTTCTCTTGTGATCGGCTTGTGAGCTGCTCAATCGGACATCACAATTTTGACAGTTCTTGTGATGCTCACAACTTGTGAGGTTTTGTTCAGTTACATTGTGTTTAGTTACATTGCAGATATCGCAATTGTTAATAAATTTTTGTATTTCAATTTCCATTTTTGGATAATAGTACATCTTTTTTACATCAAAGAACACTTCATTGATTCCCCGATGGTTTTTACTACTTAAGTGTTCATTTTTGTAAGTCAATTTTTGTCACTTATGCCTTTTAGTCGAATACTGGAACGCAGTACTTTTAACTTTGTATTGATTGCAAAATATTTCACAAACAGTGTTTAAAATTCTAGAAATGAGTACAAATCGTCACAATAAATGCAAAACAGCCCTTTATTAGTAAAAATATGTTTCATAATGTCCAAAAGAACTGATTTGCCTTCTTCAATTTGAATGAAATTTTGAATTTTTTTATGAACTATTTTAAAAGTGATTTTTTCTTGGATGCCCTAAAACAAATACACCTGATTTTTAAAAAGATTAATTGGCTTTTCGGTTAAGAATAAGTGAAACGATTCGTCTTCCATTGCGCTGTGGATAGTTACATCCATAGAGACTATCATTATTGTCATTTTGCGCAACTGGACTCGTAATAGCTATATTTTCATTAACATTGCTTCTGTTGAACGCTACTTCGTTGTTGAAAATTTTCGCAGATTTAACATCTTTGTCAGATCCTGCAGAATATTCAACAATTGTTTTTTCAAAATTATTCTCCAAATCAACTTCTACGTTGTTTTGTGAGTAATAATCCTGAATTGGTTCAATATAGCGACTCAGTCCGTCCGCAACGCAATTTTCCTTTCCATTAAGATACTCGATGTTAAAGTCGTATTCGTTTAGCATTAACTTCCACCGCTGTAGTTTCAAATTCGGCTCTTTTACGCGACTCAGCCAAACTAGCGTCTTATGGTCTGTCCTGACTGTAAACTGTCTGCCGTATAAGTACGTTCTGAAGTATTTTA
Organism: Volucella bombylans; assembly: GCA_949129095.1. Lineage (NCBI taxonomy): Eukaryota > Metazoa > Arthropoda > Insecta > Diptera > Syrphidae > Volucella > Volucella bombylans. Next base: position 323,977,584 of record OX422140.1, read on the forward strand.
CGGACCAGACGATTGCGAGAAGCTCTTTTTCTATAGTAGCGTAAACGAGCTCGTACTTGTTCAGAGTTCGCGAAGAGTAGCAAACAGGATGGCCGTTTTAACTAAGCACGGCTCCTAACGCATAATTCGATGCATCGGTGGTAAAAATGTCCGGTAATACCCCGTAATTCCTAAAAATTGTTTAATACCTTTAATGGTAGTTGGTAAAGGCATTTCAATTATGGATTTTACCTTGTTGGGGTCTGGTTTAATGTCATTACTAACAACAATGTGTCCTAAATAAGAGGTTGATGTTTCAGCAAATTTACATTTATTAATTTTAATTTTCAGATTGGAATTTTTAAGTACTTGTAAAATTTTTCTAAGAGATTGAAGATTTCTTCAAAGCTAACTGAAAATACTAGGATATCATCCAAATAAACAACGCAGATAACATTAATGAACTCTTTGAGGATGTTATTCTTAAGCCCTTTGGAAAGTTTTTGGCGTATTCTTAAACCGAAAGGCATCCTCAAAAATTCATACTGTAATGTTTTTGTAGAAAATGCTGTTTTCGGCCTATCCTGTGGTTCAACCTCAATCTGATGAAACCCCTTGACAAGGTCTATAACAGAAAAATAATTGCACTTACCAAGTTTATCGAAAAGCTCGTCTGAGCTGTTCATAGGAAAACTATCATCGACTGCCTGCTCGTAAAGCATAGGATGCTTTACAACTCGCCATTGCTTCTTACCAGCTGGGTCGTCTTTCTTTGGTACGACCCATATTGGCGAATTGTATGGGCTATTACTGGGTGCAATTATTTTCTGCCTAAGCATCTCTTCTATCTGCTTATCTACTTCCTTCCTATGATCCTCTGGATATCTGTACAACTTTGTATAAATTAGTTTTTCAGTTTTTGTTATTATTTGGTGTCGTATTTCATTGGTAAACGTAAGATCATCTCCTTCTTTATAAAAAATAGATTTATATCCGCGAAGCAGGGATTTAAGTCTGAAGCCATCGTTGGGTCTTAAATGTTGTGCAAAAATCTTTTCATCAGAAAATGGACAAAGACTCGCCTTCATAGCAATGCTAGGCATAGTCCTCCCCTTCAATGTCGAAATAGATTGGTATTTTTGAGGAATCTGCGATAAGAATTTTATTGTTATAATCAATGACCGTATTAAGGGCCACAAGGATGTTATTACTAATCATGAAATTGATATTCTATAAATTTTACGAAACAACCACACTTATTAAATTCTCTAAAAAGAGGTATACGAAATTCGGTATTCGTTTCTATGTTACGGTTGAGTACTTTAAGTATGTATTTTTTAGATAGAATTTCCCATTTCGGGTTGCATAAATTTGTATTAATAATACTGTATTCGGCTCCGCAATCGATCACGAATCTAAGGTGTTTTATTGGAGTCTTACAAACTATATAGGGTAGTTGTTTCCTGGACCTGTTTGAAAATTTTGATGGTTGTTCCTAAATCGATAGTTGTTTCGTTGCTAACGTTCATTTAACGAAATGTCCATTGGTTCCCGATTATTTGATTGTCTAAACCTATTTGTGTGTCGCGATTGCCTGCTGTAAGCTTTGTTGTTTGATTGTCGTGTTTGGCCACTCTGTGTGAAGCGGTTTTATTGATGTGATGCTACGGGATTGAAACCAGAATAACTTTGAACTTGTTGACCCGTATTACCGGATTATTATACCGCCTACTGTTCTGATAGTTTGAAAAATTTGTGTTACTGTTAGAAAAAGTGTTAGTAATATGAAAATTGTTTCGCGTAAAACGTGTATTTGGCCCATGTCGCTACTGATTTATTTCAAGAATTATTTTATAAACCGCACAAAGCGAACTTGGGTTACGAATTAAAATAATTGATTTCGTAGGTTCCGGTAGGTTATGCTTAAAAGCTTCAAGAGCTATTAAGCAATTAGATTCAATCATTTGTATAAGCCCATGTTGGTTATCGTTAAGTAAGTAGACACTATTAATACGACTAAGGAGATCATTTATCTTATTATAATAATCTTCTATTGTTGTTTGAATTCTTCTGAGCACATTGCAGACTTTTGGAATACCTTAAAGCAACAGGTCGTGAATTAATCCAATGCAAGGATTGGCATAAGCAAATGCATTACGCAGGTTTCTGCTATAATGGCACGAAACATAACACAACTGGCTACACACCCTATGAATTGGTATTTGGATTCGAAATAAATAGGCCTAACAGTGTTGACCCTTTTAACGAAAAATCAGTCTTCGACTATATTGATGGAGTTAGAGCAAACCTCCTTGAAAAACAAAAGAATGCAAAAGAAAATACAAGAGCATGTAGACAGAAATCAAAAGTCAGATACGATAAAAAATTAGGAAAACAAATAGAGTATAAAATAGGTCAAAAGGTTTTAGTCCGAAATGAGAAAAAGGGAAAACTTAGAAGCCAATATAAAGGTCCATTCAAAGTAATAGAAGTAAATGATCATAATTTAGTTATTTAAATTAACAATAAGAAACAGAAATTCAATAAATCTAATGTTAAACCGTATGTTTCAGACCCTTGTTTTTCATAATGTTTACCACCGAAATGAACCTACGAATCGATGACTTACGGAATAACACTGGAATATACTTTAATTATTTAGCGGAAGCGAAACGGATTAAGAGTAAGATAGCCTTATTAATAGAATTAGATATTAGTGCCCTAGAACATTCTAGTGCAAATTTAAGAAACTTGATTAATTCAGTAGACAGCCTTTGCATTCAATCAAAATCAGGATGTAAAGAGTTTCAACTAGTAGCTTTACGAGAGATAACGAAATTAGACCATAGAATAGGAGTTATTTTGGGAATAGTCGGTAAGCCTAAGAGAACAAGGCGTGGCTTAATAAATATGAGAGGTTCCGGATTCAAAGTTTTATTTGGTACCATGGATAACACGGATGCTGAATATTACTCTAACGTAGTTCAGACTATATACAAAAATGAGCAAAGGATAAAAGAAGGCATGGAGGAAAACGTGAAAATTGTAGGTCATTTAAATAAGCAAGTTTTAGAGAATGTCAAGAATAGTAATGTCACCCTTAAAAAGATCAATGAAATAGTAAATGACATCAATAACGATCGAAGTACAGAAGGAAATTTTAATAGGACCCTCGTACTAACATCCTATTTTGAGGAAATATCGAGTAAAATTAGCCATAAAATATTACAGTTAGAGATGGAAATAGAACAACTAGTAGATAGTATTTTATTCATTCAAGCAGGAATTATACACCCTCGAATCATTGAAAAAGCAGATTTGTTAAGAGAGCTTAAAGAACTAGAGAACGATAATATCCTTGCTATTGCACCGAACATGGAAAATTACGCCGAAATCCTGAAAATGTTAGATATAAAAGCCTTTACTAAAAACCAAAAAGTTTCTGAAATCATACAAATTCCCACTGTAACAAAAGATAATTATGAAACGTATGAAATGATCACTATTCCTAAAATTGTCGAAAATGGAATTGTTATTTTAGATTTAAGCCATAAATTGTTAATGATAAACAAAAATAAAGAAGAATTTTGCTTGAAAGAAAATTGGTTAGATTGTAAAAATTATAATAAGATAATTATTTGTAATCCGCAATTATTTAAAAGTACTGTTAATGATCATAATATTGTGAAGTCAATCTATTCATGCGCAATAGAGCCGACAATTGTAATTCTAAAATTATTAATTCTAAAGTAGAGATATTTCATAAGCTAAAAGAAAATTCGTATTTGTACACCATTACAGAAGAAACTAAATTTAAATGTAAATGTAAAGATGAGATGAAAATGGACACAGGTAAAATTACAATAAATAAATCAATCATGCACACTAGAAACATATGATATGATAATCAGAACAATCGAAACCGAGTCTGAGATAGAGATTCTCATATGGAGAATTGGAAGATTGCTGTGTTAACGCCAAGTTACGAGAAATTACTATTAGCCAAGAACCGATTTGTCAGGATTTGTCAACAGAAATACAGAACCAAAGAAACTTATGATCAAAGACATTGGACAAAATACCAGAAAGATCTCAAGGTATACTCATATCAACGATTGGGACAACAGCCTTAGCAATTATTGGTTTTACGGTTTGGAGATGTTGCCGCGGATCGGGCAGAACAACAATAGCCCTTTTTAGCAGATGTTTTAACAGACGTCATCGAGTTAATCCCGAAGTGACCTTAAGAATTAACAGTGCATCAAGAGCATCAGTAGAATCTACGAGTATAAGAGGACCAGAAGAACACATTGAGCTAGAAACACCGAAGTCCAATCTAAGGATTAAGTACCCTGTCCGAAAGGGGGATGTGTTATGTATGCAAAAAAAAAAAAAAACTAAAGAAAAAGAAAAGAAAAAAACGAAACACACGAAGCACACGAAACACGAGTAATGTCTATAATAACGGGACAAGTGGATCGTAGACATGTAGTTAGCAATTTTGGAAATTCTGGAAAATCAACGACAGTGGCGATTGTGTGAAAAATAATCGAAGTCTGAGATCATACGTGAAGAAGTTAAGTCGTGTTTTTGCTACTTTCATCTCCTCTTTTACTGTTAACCGTAGAAAAACATATCCCTAATTATTAAGAAAAACATATTCATCATTGTTAATCAAAAGAAAAACTACTTAATAAACTTTAATAATTATCAATTCAATCAAGTGTTGTAATGTAAAATGCGGTAAAAGGACATTTTCTTGTGTTCCAAGTTCCTCAAACATCAAGTGAATCTTAACAAGTCGAAAGGTAAAACCGGTTCTTCCCATACTCTACCAAAATACCGGCCTGACGACGAGCCTCTCTTTCATCATATATGTTTTTTGTGTTACTCTTAAACGAGGCATAACAATATCCCTGTCCAAATTCCATGTCCGATAATAATAATACAAAGACTAGACCAAGGAGAGTTCCCTACTATCTGCAAGCTTCCAATAGATTTATATTAAATAATTTAAGTGAAAGTTCAGGCGAAGAATTAGATTATAATACAATTGAAAAAGAACAATTACGAGGGGCGTTCAATATATTCTCGGTATCGATATGAAGAAAAATGCGAATTCAATTTAAATTGTTTTTATTTTTCAATATAATCTCCCCTAACATCAATGCATTTGTTACATCTTGAGATAAGCTTTTTTAAACCCTCAAAAAAATAAATTTCCTCTTTCTCTGCAAAATACCCATTTATTGCCGACTTGAGTTCTTCATCATCCGAAAATCTTTTTCCACGAAGACATTTTTTCAAATCCGGAAACAGGAAATAATCACTAGGGGCAAGGTCTGGACCATAGGGTGGGTGTTGGATTTCTTCGAAACCACAATCTCGCGCAGCAGCCTTGGAAACTCGCGCCGTGTGAACAGGAGCGTTGTCATGAAGAAGCAACACACCCGCTGCGAGTTTACCCCGTCTTTTCTTTTTAATTTCCTCCCGCAAATTATGCAAAGTGGAAGCGTAGGATGTGGCGTTGATGGTTTCACCTTTTTTTTGTACTCAATGAACAAGATTCCCTTAGAGTTCCAAAAAACTGTGGCCATGAGCTTCCCGACAGACGGAGTGACTTTGAACTTCTTCGGGGGGTCTGTTCCTTTTTTATGCCGCTGCATGGACTCTTGTTTGCTTTCAGGGTCATAGTAGTGGACCCATGTTTCGTCCCCAGTAACGATTCGATCCATAACACCGTCCGCGTTCTCACTACACATCTCCAAAAGCTCTCTACAGCATGCGATCTCACTTTTTTCTGAGACGCTGTGAGCATTCGTGGCACCCACCTTGCACTGACCTTTGAAAGGTTAAGATGGTCATGAAGAATGGTGTGAATGATACCAATTGAAAGCTTGGTGATCTCTGCCATCATTTTCACCTTTATTCGGGCATCCTCAAGAACAAGTTTTTCGACTTCTTTGATGCTTTCTCCCGTACAAGCAGTAGCCGAGGCGCCGGAGCGGGGGTCGTTTTCAATGCTCTCTCTGCCTCCCTTGAACTCACTTGACCACTTTTGCACAGTTGATAATGAAGGTGCGGAACCCTGGTAAACAGCCACCATCTCTTTATGAATAGTTTTTTGACTTTTTCCTTGCTTAGTGAGAAATTTAATTACAGCGCGATGCTCAATTTTCACCATCATCGTCTCAGTTGCCATTATGATTTTGTTTAACTAGAGATAAAACGCGAATTAATAATCACATTTATATGAAATTTTACATGAATGCACTAAAACAATAGTATTACTTGATAAATAGGTCAATTTATATACGAGTATACAACCACAGCTTCACCCCGTTACCGAGAATATGTTGAACGCCCCTCGTAAGTGACAATTCGGTCAATCAACTAAATTAGAACAGGAAAATAGTAAATTAAGTAATCTTAGAATAAGAAACTCAGATAATAATCTAGACAGCCTTAGCAACTCACTTCATAATGTAAGAATAGGAAACGAAAACAGTACATTAAGTGATTTTAGAAATATTAAAGTAGGAATAAAAATGTCTTTAAATCAAGAACAACACCCTCCAGTCCTACAGAAAAATGCTCAAATAGACGTATTTCAGACATTAAGAGTGCCTGATGCTATTAAGGATTTACCAAAATTTTATGGTAATCCTAGGCTCCTTTTCGAATTTATACACAATGTAGAAGAGATGCTGAGTCTTAAAAAGATACTAACAATTATAGACAAATTTTCAAAATATGCAGCGGCATATACATTCCAAATGCAAAACAGTCTCAATGTAATCAAATCCAGAAAGAATTTCATGAGCCTTCACGGCATACCAAAGAAATTAATCTCAAAGAGACCACGATGATATATTAAGTGAAACAATAATTACCTATAATAACGCATTCATTCTAGCACTAAGCTTACACCTTACGAGTTATTTAACGGTAGAACATATCAAGTTTGATAAAGAAGTAAAATTTAATAACGAACATGAATATATTAAGAAACTAAATGAATTTGAAGAAAAGCTATACCCAGCCATAAGAAAACATATCGAAAAAGTAATATCTAAGAATATAGAAAATGTAAACGAGGACAGGATAGAACCAAATGAATACAAAGAAAACTCTGTTATATTTAGGAAAGAATTTAGAATAAATAAGTTAACACCTAGATTGAGCAAACATAGAATTAGGTCAAACAAGAAAGTTACAATTATTACGACAGAAAATAAAAAATTACACAAATCTAAAATAAAAAATAAACGAAAGTTTCAGGTTGATAACGCTGACAATAGTGACGATAATGACCAACGGACAGAAAATGGAGATACAAGATCTTAATAACAACATGGGAATACTTCCTATGAGACTAGGAGTAGGTAGAATCATAAGTAACTTTAACAATTTGATACATATAGTAAAATTAGAAGCCTATCAAGCAAATATAGGTAGTATTACAAGTTCACTATCAGCATTTAAAAATATAACCGACTTTGAAGACTCAGTAACCATCTTGAATATTAAAGTTACCGAACTTAAAGCAAAATTAAAGTCATTAATGCCAAAATTAAGGAAGAAGAGAGGACTTATTAATGGACTAGGATGAGTAATTAAAGGCATAACAGGCAACATGGACGCAGATGATGCTATATACCTAAACGAACAATTGACCAAAGGCCAATCAGTAGTGACAGACGAGGCTAACAAACTTACCCAAATTAACCATCAAATGACACAGAGATTTAGTAATATTACTGACCATATAAACAGACAACAGGAAATTATTCAGGGTTACTTAAAGTATTCGCAAACAAAAATTAACAATAGAATCAAATCCGATGAGATTGCAATAAGGTATGACCAATACCTCAATCAAATCAACTACAATACTGATTTGCTGAAGAGTCACTTATCAAACATAGCAGAAGCTGTTGTACTCGATAGGCTTAATATTATATCAAAGCAAATTTAAAATTCTGAAGAACTTAATGCAATATATGAATTTTTTGAAAATAGATCTATTGAAATCAAATCAGAAGAGCATATTACGAACTCCATGATCTACAAGCCTACTATAATAACACTAACATTATATTCAATATCAAAATCCCACAAATATCCCCAGAAACATCTTCATTCTTTCACATTATCCCATTACCCATTAACAATACTAAAATGATAATTACCAAAATCTATATTATGTCCAACCCCAAAAATATACGTTACTTTGATGAAAAATGTCAACTAATTGAGAGAACATACTAGTGTAAATACAGAAACAACGCTAACGATACCTGCATAACCCAAGTTACTAAACAACCTTCCAGCAAATTGCAAACTAAAAGAAGAACCAGACAGAGTCGAAATTTGGCAACCAGAATACAATTTTATATTAGTAATCAACATTCCGGAAACAGTCATCCAAACAACTTGTGGACCTTACAGCCAAAAATTAAAAGGAACATACCTCATTCACTGCGAAAACTGCTAGATCGAGATAAACCAAATTGTCTACGAAAGCAACGAAAAAATATACTGGGAAGACATACACATTTTTCCATCATCATTCAGTCAGATCAACGCATCATCAATACTGGTGACACCCAACCTACAGAAACTGCAAGCCTATCAGTTTGAAAATACGAAGCTCATTACTGCACTACACACAAAAACCACCCGGACTAACATATTGATGCTCAACGCCGTACTAATCTGCAGCCTCATTTTGATCATCATCCTCATATACCTATTGAACCAGCACCAAAAATATAAGAGATCATTCAACATCCCGATAATTCAACAAGCAGCAGAACATGTACCTACCAGAGAGCTGCAACGGGTACTTTGTATTTGTGTATACCCGATCAATGACTCAGATTTGGTTTGAAGCGATCACTTTCGTTGAGCAACAAGGAATAATCGTTTGCTCATTAACTTAAAAAATACATGTTGGTTGAAACATTCGAGTCATACAGATACATGCATTCAAGTGTTCGGGTATTTTGTGCAGTATTAGCAATTGGTGGTTGAACACACTCGACACAATCGAGATACTGCAGACACTCGAATATACCCTTACCCATGTTCATACACAAAACAATATTATATTTCATATGTTGTGTTTTTTGCTGTTTGTTGTAATTATGAGAAAATAGAGATACTCGAAACACTCGAATATAAGTTAACACCAACAATCCACAATTGCAAAGATCAACATGCGCATCACCCGTTCCCACAGAGTCATTCGATATCCAACATGCGCGTCGTTTAAGCAACAGCAGTCAACAGTCAATGTTCCCAGAGTGTCATCAAACACCTTACATGCGCATCATCTAAACAGCAGCAGTCAACGTTCCCAGAGTGTCATCAAACACCTTCTCAGAAACACCTAGAGTTATGCACCGGACATGCTCCACCATCATGTTGCTGACACAGCACCTGAAACACCATTCTACACCAGGTTCATGCCGTACATAGAAATTCCATAGGTTTCATTATAATTATAAGTTAAGTTTAAGTCCAATTGTAATTTTGACTCGAATAAAGAAAGAGGTTCCAACCTCGAAAAAAATATTTTTTTTAAAAAACACTAATGTAATGTTTTAATTGGCGCCCGAGCAGGGACCCAGTTATTCTAACACATAAAAACGCAAAACGCCCTCAAGTAGTGCCGCGGTAGTGCTGTGTGAAGAAACTGTGGTCCAAACATAAAAACGGAAATAAAAAATAAAAAAATAAACCGTTTTGAACCCAAGTGCAGTGTTGAAACTGTAAGACGATCGTAAGAAAATCGCTTACAAGCCCCGAAAAGAGGAGAGAATCCGAAAAAGTGTACACTGAGGATCCTAAGTAGCAGCCGCAAAAAGGAGGAAATCCAAGTTACCGTCGGGGGACACGATGAAACTATTATTATTAGCGTAAGAAATTTTTACTCGTAACCAATTTCAAAATAGCTCTAAAAATTTTATAAAATCAGTTTTAGTTTAAGAAAGAAACTCTTTCCATACAAAAGCATTTATTTGTTACTAATTATAATATAAGCCTAGTAGAGTTTTATAAAAGTGAAACACGTTAAAGTTATTTTTTAAGAGTTACGTTTAAATAACATTAAGTTCTTATCAGTACATATTTCCATTTGAAAACAAGAAGCGTTCAAATTAAATTTTTAAAATGGCAAACGAAAATCCAATTCGACCATCCATCCTTAATCCCCAGCAAAACCCTAATCAACAAGAGCCAAATGCCACACCGGCACTTCATACATTAATCGCATCTATCGTCACTGAGATATTAAATAATCAAGGCCCAAGATTAATACAAAACATTCTAAATCCTTACGCAGATCTTTCCCATGGCATTGATCAAACAATCGATGCTCATCACCGAGGCAACTTATCAGACCTCGATAAAATACCGGATGTTGTCCGCTGTCTCAGAGAATTCTCTGGACAGCCCGGTGAATTCAGCTCTTGGAAGAAGAGCGTTGATAGGATTTTACGCTTATATGAAAATTCGAAAGGGACTCCAAAATATTTCGGAATCCTTAGTGTCATACGAAACAAAATTGTCGACAACGCCGACGTTGCACTCGAATCATACAATACCCCTCTAAGCTGGGAGAGCATTTCGCGCTGCCTAGAATTACACTATGCAGACAAACGCGATATGGGCACACTGGAATACCAGTTAACTTCCCTTATACAAGACAGCAATTCTATTCAAGAATTTTACCAGCAAGTATACTCTCATTTATCCTTAATCCTGAACAAAATATCGTGTATGAATGTTGTCCCTGAAGCACTTTCACTCTTGACGCAGACTTACAGGGATAAAGCCCTGGATACTTTCATACGAGGATTGAAAGGGGATCTGCCCAGATTGCTCGGCATACGTGAACCAGCCGACCAACCCTAAGCACTTTATCTATGCCTTAGGCTAGAAAACCAAAATTACCGAACCAATTACGCAAACAACCAAGGTAAAAAAAGTAAATCCGAACTACCCTCCACCTCTTCCTCCTCGTAGGGATAACCGATACCCTTCGATGCCCAGACAGCAAATGCCGTTTTACCCTCAAATCGCATACATTCCGCAACCCACTAGAAACTCAGGTTTTAATCAACAACCCAGGAATTATAACCAACAACTACCTAATTTTAATGTCCAACGTCAAAATTATAACCCGAACCAACCCAGACACCAAGTAAATCAGAATCACGGAAATTTTCCTCAACCACCACCAAGGCCACCGCATAAAGGAGAACCTATGGAAACATCTACCATGGGAATAAACTACATGAACAGACCTCAAGGAAATGGACCAGTAACACAAAAAAGGCCATACATAATCCTCAACAAGAATTTAACCCATATGAGATGCAAGGAAATTTTAACGTAGACACGTCTTTTCAAAATGAACTTACCCAATACAATACTGAAATTGTAAGAAATGACATATCTTATGAACAAAACCTAAGGGATTACATAAATTCACAAGTTCAAGAAAGTACAGAAACCCTCCTCAAGTCCCAACAGAAGTTATACCACAATTAAGTGATATTCATTTTTTAGGTTAGCCGACTCGTCGCTTCCCTATTTCGAGCGGTCAACATCGTGTTTTCCCTAGTGTTAATCTGCTCTCGTTCTCCCTCAATTTAACCCAATCGGACTATATATTAATATAGCTAAGCGCGGCTTATACTTATTCGAGGACTCATCGTCCTCGACGAATAAATATAGGAGAACCAATCCTCCTACAATGTCGCGAAGTGAAAATTTTTTTAGCATACTTGATTCCCACCCCGACACGGACAATGAGGACAATATGTCTTCGAGTGTCAATCAGTTGCCCTCAAAAAAAGTTTCAATTCCGCCTATAAAAATATTACACAAAACAAGTGAATATGTGCACCAACTACTGAAGGAATTGAAAATAAACGATTACTCCATACGAAAAATCTCGCTTGGAATTAAATTATTTTGTGAATCGATCAACTCATTCAATACCGCGTGCATGGACTGAAATCGAAAAAGTGTCAATTCTTCTCGCATGACCTTAAAGATGAAAAATCATTCAAAGTGGTTCTCTTTGGTTTAGATGAGATTCCCGTAATCTCCCTTAAAAATGAACTAATTTCTCTGGGTTTGAAATGTCGAGATGTCAAAATGATTAAGAAAGACAATCAAAAATTTGTGGACTATTTATATGTCGTGTATTTTGAAAATGGATCTATTCGTCTACAAGATCTTAAAAAAAATGTTAAATCGATTTTTCGCACACAAGTCAGATGGGAGTTTCAGCGCCGCCCAAAAACCAAATTAACGCAGTGCCACAATTGCCAAATGTTTGGCCACGGAGAAAAACATTGCAATGTGAAAACTTGTTGTAGCAATTGCTCGGGAAACCACAAAACCAATACTTGCACTTCCACAGTGCAAACTGTAGCGGCAATCATAAATCAACTGATACTGCATGCGAAAGTCGAACGAAATATTTACAAATCCGAGGAAAACTTTCAGCAAAATCCACAGTTTCTCGTGTTTCTACTCGCACTCACTTGCAGCCAAATTCACCAGCCAAAAATTTCAACCTCATCAGCATGAATGACTTTCCATCGCTGCCGGAGACACGTCATCAGCAAGCACCATCACAGAATCCACAAGTTCCACAACGTGAAGTGCAATCCAGCCACATGTTCATCCCACAAAGCTCTTCATCTGCGGAAAACTCTCTGTTCTGCCAAGAGGAACTTTCATCTCTGACAATGGAAATGATCTCTAAACTTGGAGACTGCAAATCTAAATTTGAGCAATTTAATGTAATCGCACAGCTTGCATGTAAATATTTATTTTCCAATGTCAAGTAATACACTAAATAAGATTAAGCTTTTGTGTTGGAATGCAAGAATTTTTCAACTTTGTCTGTAATCTTAATGTTGATATATGTTTGTTAAGTGAAACTAGGCTCAGTAGTAAAGTAAAGTTTTCTTGTCGTGAGTACAATTATGAGTGTTATAGACTTGATCGTACTAACAATACCGGTGGCGGAGTTGCCATATTAGTAAAAATAGGTATTGATCACACCATACTACCCAGGGTAAATACAACAGTCATTGAGAATATAGGCATTGAAATAACACTTGAAAATAACTTTAAATTAAAGGTTTTCTCTGTTTACTTTCCCGGAGGTTCATCTAACGCTCATAAAGCCAGATGTTTAAAAAATGACTTGAGACGTTTGATCAGTAATGACCACTTCATTATTGGCGGTGATTTAAACTGTAGACATCGCAATTGGGGCTGTCAAAGGGCTAACTCGTGGGGTAACGTCTTAGAAAATTTGCTGACGTCACATAACTTTACAATTGTGTACCCACCTAGTCCTACTTATATACCCTCTGCAGAAAGATTTACTTCTTCTACTCTTGACTTCTTTCTCTCTAACATTCCTAGCATCCTAAGTCCACCTGCCGTCATTAACGCTTTAAGTTCTGACCATCTCCCAGTCATCTGTGATATTCTCTCTAGTCCCAAAACTCTTAATGTGCAATACCTAGACTTTAATAAAGCAAATTGGGATATTTTTCGATTTCACCTCTCTAATGCTCTTACCTTAAAATCGTCAATCAGTCGCAGAAATATCGACGACTCAATCAATTTCTTGGCGGCCAAAATCAAAGATAGCATTCTAATTTCAGTTCCAATGAAGTCCCTGTGCCAAAGATCTGTCATTCTTCCACGATCTATACTAAGTTTAATAAAAAGTAGAAACTTTTATAGAAGGAAATGGCAGAAATATCGATTGATTGATGATTTCAGAGAAATGAAGGTACTTACACGATTAATTGGTTCGAAGATTACAGATTTTAGAAACAGCAGTTGGAATAGAAAGCTTAGTTCACTCGATGTCAACTGCAAACCCTTCTGGAACATCAATAAAATAATCAGGAAAAAACATAACCCAATTTCCAGTTTGGTAGAAAATGGTTTATTGATTATTGATGGTGCGGGAAAATCTGAGCTTCTTGCCGATGTCTTCCTAAAAAATCACTTAGTAAGTCGAAATACTACTTCTCGAAAGCAATCTGTGGTTAATAGTGAGATCTTTATTATTATTTAACGGAGTAAATCCAACATTCCCTTCCGAAGAGCTTATTAGCGTAGATGATATTGAGTTTCTCATTTCCAATTTGAAGCTCAAGAAAAATAATGCTTGTTTTAAATTAAGTTATTTTCCAATAAACTGGAAAAAAGCTAAAGTATTTCCCTTGCTCAAGCCCGGAAAAGATCCACGCAACGCTAACAGCTATAGACCCATTAGCTTGCTCAACGGATGCAGCAAATTATTAGAAAAACTTATAAAACTCAAATTGGACGTTTTTCTGAAAAATAGTGACATTGTACCTGAAATGCAGTTTGGTTTCCGTGAACGTCATGGTACTTCTCATCAGGTATTAAGAATTTGCAGGGAAGTAAAACAAAGCTTTGAAGGAAAAAAATCGACTGGTCTTGTATTGCTGGATTTAGAAAAAGCTTTTCACTCTGTTTGGCATGACGGTTTAATCTACAAACTCATAAACTTTGGTTGTCCTATGTACCTTACAAAAATCATAAAAAATTTTTTGAGCGATCGAACTTTTTCAGTTCCGTTAGCCGGATCAGTCTCTTCCCCTAAAGTTGTGCCAGCTGGTGTTCCCCAAGGATCGGTTCTGGCACCAACTCTATTTAATATATTTATATCTGACTTTCCTGTCATTCCCAACTGCCAAGTAGCTTTGTATGCTGATGACTTAGCTTTGTATGCGTCGCATACAAATGGATCAGTCATTGCAAATTATTTGCAAAATGGCATTAATATAATATATGAATACTTTAAACATTGGAAAGTAAAAATCAATGCGGATAAATGTCAATCAATCTTTTCTACAAAAAAAAGATCACCTTGCCATTTTCCTCATAATACCCTCAAAATTAATAACCTCGATATACCATGGGCTGGTTCTATCAAGTACCTCGGGGTTTACTTGGATCAGAAATTAACTTTTGGTATACATATCAAAAATACTTTAAATAAGTTAAACATCGCCACGAAAATGCTGTATCCATTGATTAATCGGAAATCGATGTTGAATCATAAAAACAAAATAATGTTTAAGGTAATCTTTCAAGCGTTGATTACTTATGGATCTCCTGTATGGGGTAACTGTGCCAAAACACATATAAAAAAACTTCAAATAGCACAGAACAAAATACCCTGGGACTTTTCAACAATGATACTGCACGAAAAAGCTGGCGTTATTAAAGTTGCCAGAAGAATCGAAATTCTCAATGAGAAGTTTTTCACGAAATGTTTACTCGTCGAAAATACACTAACTTGTTTATTTGTTATTTATCTACTTATCTGACACATTGATTAATTTTGTTTTACTTATTTACTCATTTTTCAAATTTGTATTCATTTATTAAATTATTATTTTGCATATGTATTTGTTTAGTCATCGAATTCATTATTTATTTATTTATATTATATTATCTATTATTTATTATTTATTATTTATTATTTATTATTTATTATTTATTATTTATTATTTATTATTTATTATTTATTATTTATTATTTATTATTTATTATTTATTATTTATTATTTATTATTTATTATTTATTATTTATTATTTATTATTTATTATTTATTATTTATTATTTATTATTTATTATTTATTATTTATTATTTATTATTTATTATTTATTATTTATTATTTATTATTTATTATTTATTATTTATTATTTATTATTTATTATTTATTATTTATTATTTATTATTTATTATTTATTATTTATTATTTATTATTTATTTTTTATTATTATTTATTATTTATTATTTATTATTTATTATTTATTATTTATTATTTATTATTTATTATTTATTATTTATTATTTATTATTTATTATTTATTATTTATTATTTATTATTTATTTATTTATTTTTCCTGTGATAATTTAGTTTCTGAAACTTAAAAGTTTTATATATTTTGGTCCATTACATGGAGGTTTTTTCCTATAGTTTTTCCTCCAAACATATTTGTTAATAGATAAAGCATTTAAAAACCAAATGTATCTTTCAGTAGTAAGATTTTAATAATCATATCTCTGTGTAAGCTGTGCTAAATCAATAGAAAATGAATGTAAATGTTTAACTATGAAAATAAAATAAATATCTAACAAACCTCTCAAAGTGCCAATTCAATATCCATAAGAACTAATCACCTAAATCAAACACAACAATTTGCTCTGAAATCAATAATAAGTAAGTTTCCTACTCTCTTTGCTGACCCCGATACAAAACTGACATATGCCACAAACGTCAGGGTCGAGATACGAACTAAAACCGATGGCCCGGTTTATTCAAAATATTACCCTTACCCGATGTCTTTAAAGGACGAGGTTGATAGACAAATAAAAGAAATGCTCGACAATGGAATAATCAGACCATCAAAATCACCTTACAACTCCCCAATCTGGATAGTGCCAAAAAAATTGGATGCATCAGGCGAAAAAAAGTACAGAGTTGTCATTGATTACAGGAAGCTAAACCAGGTTACCATCCCTGACCGTTATCCCATACCGGAGATTAATGAGGTGCTTTCTCAACTCGGAAAAAGCAAGTGGTTTACTGTGTTAGACCTTAAAAGCGGATTTCATCAGATTCTTCTAAAAGAATCTGATACAGAAAAGACAGCCTTTTCCGTCAACAACGGAAAATACGAGTTTACACGACTCCCATTTGGGCTGAAAAATTCACCATCTATCTTTCAAAGAACGTTAGATGATGTACTTCGGGAGCATATTGGTAAAATATGCTATGTATACATCGATGATATTGTAATATTTAGCGAAGACGAACAGACGCACCTCGAAAACATTCAAAAAGTTTTTCATACTCTTGAAAAAGCGAATATGAAGGTGCAAATAGATAAATGTGAATTCTTACGGAATGAAGTTGAATTCCTTGGATTTGTCATTTGGTCGGAAGGCATAAAAACGAATCCAGAAAAAGTTCGAGCAATTGTTAATTTTCCACCTCCGAAAACCCTCAAAGATTTAAGATCTTTCCTTGGATTGTCCGGTTATTACCGACGATTTATAAAGGAATACGCAAAAATAGCGAAGCCACTAACATCTCTGTTGAGAGGAGAGGACGGGTGAATTTCGAAGAATCTTTCAAGCAAGAAAATCATCACCCTAGATGACGTAGCCATGGAGGCATTCTCGAAAATAAAGAATTCACTAGTATCGAACGATATAATTCTAATGTACCCTAATTTCTACAAGGAGTTCCATCTTACTACAGACGCTTCCAATTATGCGATTGGCGCTATATTAGAACAGGATGGAAAACCTATAACTTTTATCTCAAGGACGTTAAATAAAACCGAAGAACGATATGCAGCAAATGAAAAAGAAATGCTTGCGATAATTTGGTCACTCATTTCCTTGAGAAATTACCTTTACGGTTCCGCAAAAGTTACAATATTTACCGACCACCAACCGCTTACTTTCGCTCTTAGTCACAAAAACCACAACGGTAAGATGAAACGGTGGAAATCAATACTTGAGGAATACAACTACGAACTCAAGTATAAGCCCGGAAAAACGAACGTTGTCGCCGACGCGATCTCAAGAATCCCACAAGTAAACTCTATTTCAGCCTCCCAACACAGTGACGATAGCTCATCCCATGGACTAATCCAATCCGTAGAAGCACCCATCAATGTTTTTAGGAATCAACTTATCCTTCTAGTTGGAGAAGAAATTCCCCATAGAATTGAATACCCCTTTCCCAATATTCGCCGAATTTGTTTCAATCAACCCTACTATAGTAAAGAAAACATAATTTCTATATTCAAGCGTTTTCTTAACCCTTCAGTGATAAACGGGCTTTTGACTAATGAAGAAACTCTAGGAAAAATTCAAGAATTGTATAAGCTTTACTTTTCAAACTACAAAGTTCGTCATACTCAAACTAAAATAGATGACCTTACTGACACATCAAAACAGGAAGAAGTTATTTTAGATACCCATGCAAGAGCACATAGAAATCCCAAGGAAAACAAAGCCCAAATCTTACAAAAATTCTATTTCCCTCAAATGAGTTCTAAGATCAACAAACTTGTCAAACAATGTCGTGTATGTAAAGAGCACAAATACGATCGCCACCCAAGTAAACCAGTGCTTAACGCTACTCCTATTCCACAATTCCCCGGACATATCATTCACCTGGACATATATTCCACTGAGAAGCATCTTGTGCTTACAGCCTTAGACAAATTCCCTAAATATTCTCAGACAAAACTTTTAAAATCTAAAGCTACTGAAGATGTCAAAGAACCACTAAGACAAATATTATTCTCTTTCGGTGTCCCAAAAATTGTTGTCTTTGTCAATGAGAAATCATTCAACTCATCATCCATATGTTTCATGCTACAAGACCAGTTAGGAATAGAAATATTCAAAACACCCCCATATTCCAGTAGTGTGAATGGACAAGTAGAACGATTCCACTCCACACTATCAGAAATAATGCGTTGTCTAAAAACAAATCGCACCCACAATTCCTTCCTAGAACTCTTGGATCGATCTGTATACGAGTACAACTACTCTATACACTCGACGACTGGAAAAAGACCTATTGAGGTATTTTTCGGAAGAAACGTTAGTACCGATCCCGAACAGTACGAAAAAGCACGACAGGACAACATTAAAAGATTACAGGAAACGCAAAATAATGACTTAAAGTACCACAATCAAAAGAGGCATCCAATAAAAGATTATTCTCCCGGTGAAGTTATTTATGTAAAAATAAATAAAAGATTAGGCACAAAATTATCACCTCGCTTTAAACAAGAAACAGTAAAAGAAAATAAAAATAAAGTCATTCTTACTGAATCCGGCAAAACGGTGCACAAAAGTTTAATTAAAAATTAAAATGATTTTCTTCCCAAAAGGTTTATTGTGCCCTTGTGCATCGCAAATATCCAAATACTAGATTATTCAAAATCCCAACTAATTAAAATCAAAACTGGCCAAGCCAAACTGCAAGATGGATCATTCAAAATAATCCACATAGTCGATCGTGAATCCTATGACGAAATCCTAAGGAAGTTAGAAGAAGCATCAAACGATATCTCATCCGACAATCCTATCCAACCCATTATATCCTTTGAAATACTCCATAAAAAATAAAAAAATTACCTACTTAAATTAAAAATTATTAAACGACCGAAACGCTCTCTTGATTTCATAGGTAGTGCGTGGAAATGGATCGCGGGAAATCCTGATCACCACGACTACGAAATATTAACAAATAAAATAAACAATGTGTTATCCAATAATAATAATCAGTTAATCATAAATAAATTAAGTCTAGATAAGATAAGTGAAATAACTAATGTTACTAATAAGATTTTAAAGTCAGTAAAAGAAAATACAAATTTAGAAAGTGAACAACTTATTATGAAAATTAAATATAAACTAGAAATTCTAAAAGAAGAAATTGTTAATTTGTCAAATGCTATTCATTGGGCCAAGGCCAATATAATTAAGTCATTTATACTTTCAAGTAATGAAATTAACGAAACTGAACAAATATTAAAAAACGAAAAAATACCATATGTTAACTTAGATGAGGCATTAGAGTTTGCAAATGTCAGAATTGCAACCGATGCAAAGAATTTAATTTACATTATAGATTTACCTACAACTAAAAGAGAAATATGCAACGTTTATTTATTAAGAGCTGTTAAATTAAATGATAAGATTAACAAAATCCCATTTGATTCAATTTTGAATTGTAACGAAAATATATTTGGTATTTCTAAGCTGTGTGAAACCTATAATAAATTTTCTGTATGTAGACTTAAGAACGTCACAGATATTAGTAACACTACCTGCATCCCGAAGCTTCTAAAAAGTCGTGAACCTACGTGTACGATCGCAAACAATCAACACATCCAGCCTAAGAGATCACAACAGACATATTACTGCTTAATCAATTCGAGGGACCAGTCACAATTGATAATGAAACAGTAGTCCTTAAAGGCACTTACATCATCAGACACTCGAACATAACAATCGAAATTGGTGACAGAAAAATCACAACAAATCAGGTAACAGATCACCAGCTGATGCCTGCAATCCTACAACCATCATCCGTAATGAGCAGAACAGAAGAAGTACTATCTCTCGAAATGTTAAAACAATTAAACACTAATAGTACTACAAAAATAGAGCTTTTAGAAACAAAAAACAAAGTTAACTCGATTATTAACATATGCCTATCTTTTTCGATAACTAGCGTACTCATAGCATTCATAGCTAGGACTGCAATAAATAAAATGCAAAATAGAAAAACCGATACAGAAACAGTCAAAACTTCCACACCATTTCCGGCTCAAAGGACTCGAAATCAAGCTATAATTGGCATTGAAGATATTCCAGAACTGCTCTCTAACAAAACTGCAAACGAGGACGTCTGCACTTAAGGGGGGAGGAGTTAAAACCAACAATCCACAATTGCAAATATCAACATGCGCATCACCCGTTCCCACAGAGTCATTCGATATCCAACATGCGCGTCGTTTAAGCAACAGCAGTCAACAGTCAATGTTCCCAGAGTGTCATCAAACACCTTACATGCGCATCATCTAAACAGCAGCAGTCAACGTTTCCAGAGTCAACCTAGAGTTATGCACCGGACATGCTCCACCATCATGTTGCTGACACAGCACCTGAAACACCATTCGACACCATTCGACACCAGGTTCATGCCGTACATAGAAATTCCATAGGTTTCATTATAATTATAAGTTAAGTTTAAGTCCAGTTGTAATTTTGACTCGAATAAAGAAAGAGGTTCAAACCTCGAAAAAAATATTTTTTTTAAAAAACATTAATGTAATGTTTTAATTTATATCATGCACTCACGATGAATTCATGCATATGGAGACATCCATCTGTTCGGTAACATTCATTCGTGACGAGACATATACCCAGTTTATACGGCAGCTCAATTTACGTTGAAGCAATCCGCATTGGTTCAATACGCTCGAATAAACAACATTTCAAACCGCATTAAAATATTTAACACGCATACGTTCATTCCTGCTTATAAAACGCATTGAAAATATGTAACAGCTTTGAAATACCGTATAAACCTTTTCAAATCGCATTGAAACATTTTACTCTCTCACGCTCTCATCATTCTTTCATCATCGGGCAAGTATTAGTTGTGCATTTAAAATAAGGGGTTGCAAATGAAATATTTGGATAGACAAAGAAATAAAAAGAATGTATTTTTCCATTATCGGGCAGATAATCAGTTGTGTATTTAAAATGTGGGATTGCAAACGAATTATTTGGAAAGAGAAAGAAATAAGAACAATGTATCAGTGTTAGTGTGAAGTGTCAGTTCAATCAGCTGTTTGTTAAACTTCTCTCAATTTTCTCTCGCTCATTTTGGATAATTTTATATAAATACCAGCATTTCTACGGGTATTGAACCAAGGCGGATTGCTTCAACGCAAATTGAGCTGTCGGATAAACTGGGTAATACACGAGATTAAAAATCAGTAAAAGTACACTACTCGAAAAAATAATGTTGTGTCTCATTCATGTTTGCCCAAGAATTTTTGTTTCGAGTGCGCAGCTTGAACGAGCATACAAGTTAACACAAAAAGTCTGCAAATAGAAATACTATAACAACACGCGTAACCAAAATTCTCACAGTGTCATTAGACACCCAACATGCGCAGCAGTATTATCATGTGCAGACTGCACTCACAGGTGTAATCAAACACCTTGTTTTGCACACTGCAACGTTCACGCACCGAAGATGTTCCATCGTCATGTTGCTGACTCGACATCTCACGACTGTGGGAAAATAATTTCAAACATAGGTTTCATAATATTGTTAAGGTATTTTCTAAGTTAGTTCTAAGTTGAATTCAGTTAAATAAAGAGGCAAAGCTCCTCATAAAAAATATTTTTTTTATTTATTTTTAAACATCTAATGTTTTAATTGGCGCCCGAGCAGGGACCCACAGGAGTAAAGTAAAAATAACGGTACGGTAAAGACCTCAAGTAGTTCTGAGTTTCGCGTCTCGTCATAAGTCCTCAAGTAGCACGAACGAATCGTTTGCGCGTGTGATTCTCACCGCTTAACTAACTGTTAAAATACCGAAAAAAAACTCCTGTGGTGTCCGTCGCGAGTGTGGTTAAAGGTGAACTTAACAAAGAATCATCAAGGGCCCCTTAGTAGCCGGTAGCAGCTTATCACCCGATTCCGTTATTTAAGAAGGGCAGCAGGACAGATAAATCAAACTACAGACCAATTTCTTTACTGCCATCAATTTCAAAAGTTTTTGAGAAAATAATTAAAACGAGAATATTAACTTATCTCAACCATTATAATTTTTTCACTCTTATGCAGTTTGGTTTCAGAACTGGCCTCTCCACTGAGGATGCTCTATTGGACTTTTGTTCCTTCTTACATAATGGACTAGATGAAAAACATTTTTGCGCAGGCCTTTTTGTGGATATAACTAAGGCGTTTGACGTGGTTGACCACGTCATACTATTAGATAAACTATATAAGGTCGGATTCAGAGGATTCATATATAATTGGTTTGAGCCTTATCTTAAACATAGAATGCAATATGTAAAAATTGGCAGCAATATAAGCAGTTCAAAAACCAATAACCTGAGGGTATCCCAAGGTTCTGTACTTGGCCCAATTTTATTCCATGAACCATGATATTTTCCTACTTAGATGCTGGTTTGCTAATCACAAACTTATTGTTAGTAGTAAAACTAAGTTGATGTTTATCAGTCTTACTGAGCAAGAGTACCCCGACTTAGACATAATATTTCATTCTAAAGTCTGCCCGCGACTTTAGACTTGCTACAGAACCAATGCAGAATCCAAGGTGGTCAAACCTTCAACAGGAATACTAACTGAATATTGATTGCTTCAAAATTGAAGGTGTAGATAATTTCAAGTATCTTGGTATTACAATAGATCAAAACTTGAACTGGTCCAAGCACATTTCTGCCTTAAAAAAATATCTTCTTTCTGCTACTCGTTGCCTTTTCCGCCTTAGAAAGTATTGCTCTCTTAACACGTTGAAAAGGGTTTATTATGGTGTATTCCAATCAAGATTGCAATATGGGATTTGTAGTTGCGGTGGTGCTTATATTAATAAACTGCAGCAATTATCTGTCCCTCAAAAATCTGCAATTCGTAGTGTTTGTGGTTTTCGCCGTTATGCGCACACAATGGATCTTTTCAGGGCCTTGAACATTCTCCCTTTGTGCCATTTATTCTATTTTAAAGTCCTTAAGGTCCTTTTCATGAGGGGCGGGTATCTGGAGAGTCCAAATTCTGACTTTCGCAGTCTACGCAGCCATTCAAACTTTGTTGTAAATGTCCCTGCTTTTCGCACTACAAATTACAGAAACTTTTACTCCATTGTTACATGCAAACTATTTAACACTTTGCCCTTAGAAATTCGATCCATAAGAATTTTTTCCGCATTTACTAAAGTAGTTAAATCATGGCTTCTTAGTTTTAATCATCATGAAATCGAAACTTATTCAATTTAAAATATAGTAAAGTAAATAAATAGAAATGATTTGCTCATTTGCTCAACTATGTATTTACCTATTTCTACCATTTACATTAGATTTTGTATGTAACCGCTTTTAATTCGTGAAAGATTTTTTTTTTCTTTTTTCCTCTTTTTCCTGAATTGAATTTCTGTTTTCTACCTTTGTACACCCCACACAAAGTAAATTTTTTATTTTTTTATAATGTGGCATCGTATCTATTTCTCATAAATAAAGGTGTCACTAACTATTCTATATGTAACTTTTATATATACATATGAATAAAGAAATTTGAATTTTGAATAATACTTATATTTATTTAATAAGATATTTCCAAACGTTGAGTGTACAAACAGTTGCTAATACGGTGATAGGGGGGAGGGGAGAAGTGCATTACCTAAGGTAGTGAACATTTTTATATAACACCTCCCCCACTAAGTCTTTTTGGTCTCCAAAAAGCATCTTCCAAAGGAAATGACATTGCATTAGTATTTCATCTAATATAAATGGTTTTACATTTATGTATTTTCAATTTGTTCTTATATTACTCGCATATTTTTATTACAATAATCTTTTATTTGTTTTCTTAAATTTCTAACACCTTTGATATCATTATTACGTACTAATACAATTTGACTGACTTAATTTTAATTTCATACATAGCGATAAGCTTCTGAGTAACAATTAATTGAATGAACTAATTTGCATGAAGAAAAAATAATAATTCTTAAATAGTGCAAAATTTACATACATCGGAGTACGAGCAAACTCGTACACAATACGTAACATTTGTACTCAAATGGGTTTTTTTTTCTGGAAAGCAGAATAACAGCTATTATGTGTGATTTCATTGTTTTATTTATTTATTTATTTTTTTGAATTTTAATTTAAACAAGAATGTGCATTCACCATAAATATATAAGTGCTAAACGAAAAACGACTTGGCAGCACTGACTATTACGATATGTGATATCGTATGTTACGATCTTGATCATTTTCATATGTCACTTTCAATTCGTCGCTATATTCAGATCTAATACGGAAATGTCTTTCATTTCAAAATTTAAATTGTTTAAACTAAAGGGATAAGACAAATAAAGGGAAAGTTAAATATATAAATATGGAAGGGCGATGATAGCGTTGCGAATAATTATGTGAGTATCACGAATTTAACTGTTTTAATATGGATGCAAACGAATGTTCGTTATGCTTTTTGGTACTTGGATTTTCTTTTAAATTGTTTTTTGTAGTATTTTGTATTTCTCTTTGTTGAGGTATCGATAACGTAGTTGCCGTCATCTCTGAATTTATTTAGTTTCCTAAACTTTGGCTTACATTTACCAGTAGACCTATTTTTAACTATGTTCCTGCAGAGGTTACCCTTTTGTCGGTTACTGTTTTTTCTATTGAGATTTTTAACCCTAGTTTCTTTCTCTCTTTCGAATCGATCTGCTAAGGATAACCCTGTGTTCTCTAGTCATATTTTTGGTAATAAAATCGATCGGTCTTAATTTCGTTGTGGAGTGGATTGTGCAATTGTAAATATTTATTATTTGAAAAATGTTATCGTCTAATTCAGATTTGTCATTAGATGCGTTTCTTATTCGGAGGTATTCATTGAAAGTTCTATGCAACCTTTCTAATATCGGCATTGCCAGTCTTTAGTAAACCTGTTGTTTTATGAAATTGTATGCCATTTTCTTTAAACAATTGTTCGACTGCCGCGTGTAAAAGGCTAGTCTCGTTGTCTGATACAATTTTATTAGGTTTCCCTAAAAACCTGATTCTTTCTTTAATTGCATTTAAAATAGCTATCCAGCTCCTATCTTGTATGTTATGGATAGTCGCGTATTTTGAGAATTTATCTATCGTTGTTAGATACATTTTGTTTCTCTCCGGAAACCATATTTCGGTGTTTCGGTAATTTGCATAGGTATTTTTAAGGATCTCCTATCGTGTTTAGCTACTATGCAGATGTCGCAGTTATTTACAAATTTTTGTATTTCAGTTCGTAGATTCGGGTAAAAATATAAATTTTTCAATTCAGAAAATATTTCATTTATACCACGATTATTTTTGCTTATGTGTTATTTTTCAATAATTTTTATCGACGATATCCGTGAGTTTAATATTTGATTTTACTAAATTTAAATTTTTGTTCATGGAGAAATATTTGACATATAGGTTTTGAAATTCTACGAACAAAGGTAAGTCGTTACAATATAAGCAGACATTTAATTTTTTAAGAAAAACTCTTTTCATTATTTCAACTATTCTTACTTCCGTCTTTAACAATTTCAATGTAATTCTGAACCTTTTTATGAACGATTCTTATGAAAAATTTTTCTTTGGTTCCATAGGACAAGTATATTTGGTTTTTGTATAAATTGATGGGCCTTTCAGAAATATAAATGTGAAGTGCTGGATCTTCTGTTGCACTGTGAACGGTTGCACTTGTCGATGAAATGTCGTTTCCTTCGATAATATTCTTGGGAATCGGTCCGCCGACATCATTGGCGTTTTCATTGCCGAAAATATCCTGCAAACTAATAATATCAGCATTTGAAATGTCTTTAGTATTATTGCCATCAATGTATCTGCTGAGCCCATCTGCTACTGATTTTCTTTTCCTTTCAGAAATACAACATCGAAATCGTATTCATTTAGAAAGATTTTCCACCTTTGGAGCTTCATGTTTGGCTCTTTGATGCTGTTGAGCCAAACAAGCGGCTTATGATCGGTGCGCACCACAAATTTTCTACCGTACAGGTATGTTCGAAAATATACAACTGCAAGTAATTCTTTTTCAATTGTCGAATAGTTTTTTTCGTGACAATTGAGAGTGCGGGAAGCATAATAAATTGGGTGGTTGCTCTGGCTAAGTACGGCTCCTAAAGCGTAGTTGGAAGCATCCGTCATTAGCACAAATTGTTTGTTGAAGTCTGGACTTTTAAGGATGGGCTCTGTTGTTATTAAAGTTTTGAAATTTTTAAAAGCCCTTATGTATTCTGGGTCAGACAGGTTAACTTTTTCCGATTTCTTTAAATATTTTATTAGGGGGTATGCGACTTTAGCATAATCTTTCATAAATTTACGGTAATACCCCGTTATACCTAAGAATTGCTTGATGCCCTTCTTATCTTTAGGAATTTTCATAGCAATAATCGCTTTTATTTTGTTATCGTGCGGTGTTATTTGGCTCTTTGATGCTGTTGAGCCAAACAAGCGGCTTATGATCGGTGCGCACCACAAATTTTCTACCGTACAGGTATGTTCGAAAATATACAACTGCAAGTAATTCTTTTTCAATTGTCGAATAGTTTTTTTCGTGACAATTGAGAGTGCGGGAAGCATAATAAATTGGGTGGTTGCTCTGGCTAAGTACGGCTCCTAAAGCGTAGTTGGAAGCATCCGTCATTAGCACAAATTGTTTGTTGAAGTCTGGACTTTTAAGGATGGGCTCTGTTGTTATTAAAGTTTTGAAATTTTTAAAAGCCCTTATATATTCTGGGTCAGACAGGTTAACTTTTTCCGATTTCTTTAAATATTTTATTAGGGGGTATGCGACTTTAGCATAATCTTTCATAAATTTACGGTAATACCCCGTTATACCTAAGAATTGCTTGATGCCCTTCTTATCTTTAGGAATTTTCATAGCAATAATCGCTTTTATTTTGTTATCGTGCGGTGTTATTTGGCTCTTTGATGCTGTTGAGCCAAACAAGCGGCTTATGATCGGTGCGCACCACAAATTTTCTACCGTACAGGTATGTTCGAAAATATACAACTGCAAGTAATTCTTTTTCAATTGTCGAATAGTTTTTTTCGTGACAATTGAGAGTGCGGGAAGCATAATAAATTGGGTGGTTGCTCTGGCTAAGTACGGCTCCTAAAGCGTAGTTGGAAGCATCCGTCATTAGCACAAATTGTTTGTTGAAGTCTGGACTTTTAAGGATGGGCTCTGTTGTTATTAAAGTTTTGAAATTTTTAAAAGCCCTTATGTATTCTGGGTCAGACAGGTTAACTTTTTCCGATTTCTTTAAATATTTTATTAGGGGGTATGCGACTTTAGCATAATCTTTCATAAATTTACGGTAATACCCCGTTATACCTAAGAATTGCTTGATGCCCTTCTTATCTTTAGGAATTTTCATAGCAATAATCGCTTTTATTTTGTTATCGTGCGGTGTTATGCCATTATTTGCTATAGTGTGCCCTAGATATTTTGTGGATAGGCCAGCAAAGCTGCATTTATTTATTTGAATTTTCAAATTGGGTTCTTTTAATTGTTGCAGAATTTTTCTCAACGAGTCTAAGTGTTCCTCGAAGCTGGTGAAGGACACTAGAATGTCGTCTGAATACACGACGCAGATTTTGTTGACGAGATCTTTTAGGACTGAAATGTCGCAGGGGTGAGAGAGAGAGAGAGAGAGAGAGAGGTGCAGTACCTAAGTTGTGAACATTTTTATATAACAATATGTACTTGCTTTTATTAATTTAATTAATCATAATTTATACAAACATTATCATAGCTATCCACATATATATGAATACATGTAAGTAGCTATGTACTTCCATATTTCAGTTTGTAAATAAAAGTTATTTAAAACAACCATCTATAAATTTGTCTACCTACCTAACATGTATCCGGTCAAAATTAGCCAAGCCCAAGTCTAACATTGATCACCCAGTTTTTGTTTAAAAACTAAGTTTAAATATGTACTAACTCAGATTTTATTACAAAAATTCTGAAGAAATACAATGTCAAATTAATTAGAGTAGTATCAAAGACATGAAGGTTAAAAGCATTTCAAAATGAAAAGTGGTCAATGTTAGGGCAGTTGACGGTATTATAATAAAGTAAATGTAAATGATAAGTAATGCACTGCATTACCATGCATATTGATAGTGAGAAAAATCCCTTTATAAAAGCGGTTAATAACCCCATAATGTATTGCATACCGTTTAATAACTGCATATTGCATTGCATACCTTTTGGGGATCACAATTAAAAGGCAAGTCAACCGAACAACACGTTTTTTTTTTTTATTCTCTCCAGGCAAAGTAATTTTACTTGGAATAGTTGGTGATCCCGTATCTTTTTTTTTTTAAGCAGACCCAAGAGTTAATATTTCAACAATGATTCAAGCAACATTAAGAGCCTGTAGCCTTGAAGACCCGACGGCATACTTGGAAACAACCAAATACCCAGTCAAACATTAAATAAACACAACAGACGATGTCCCTTGCACACGAAATCCTTCCTACAGGTACCCATTTACGCACAAACAAGAAGTAGAAAAACAGATTTCAACAGAAATAATGGATAGTAGGTTGGATCAATACATATTAAAATTCACTACGTGCGTAAACCGGCCCATGAACACCAACATACATATTGTTGCGGTAAATTTTCCCGCAAAAAGTTTGGCTCTCTTTTTCCTTGTAAGTCCCTTCGGTCCCTCTTTTCTTTGAGTGGGAACACCAAGCTCTGGCGGAGGTGGAGGGCAGCCATGGTCTCATCAGCCAGTGGCCCACCAACCCCAGACCTCAGAAAACAACCCACATAGGTTCACGGGAAGAACCCCAGGGTGCGACAGGAGGTCCACCAGGAACACCACTGTCGGAGCCCACAAATAGACGGGTGACTCGCAACGGTCAGCATCAGACAGGACGTCTGAAAGTCGCCGACGGGTGGGGACGGACGGTCCTTTCAATCCAGACACCCCAACACGATGATGACGGGTGGGGGAAGACGATCCCTGGAACCTACACCCCAACGAAAGCCAACAACGGAAGGCTTAAATAACACCCCATCCTGCTACCGATGTGCGTGTGGACACCGGCATCACATCCCACAACTGATGTGGATGCAGCTAGCTGGAGCTAGCACCGAGCCATTTGAAAGATGGGTGAAGAGACGACGATCTCTTTTATAGCAACACCCCAACGAGGGAGAAACAAAGGAGCAACAGTTGTGTGCAGGCGGACCGCCAGTATAATCGGGCACACCCCAACGACGTACTAGCTGTAAAAGTTAGGTTCGATGGGTGAAGGGATGACGACCCCTTTTTAGGCCAGCACCCCACCGATGGAGCACCGAAAGAGCAGCAGAGGCGTGTAGGCGGACGGCCAAGTACTAAGACCGCCTCCACCAAGGGAACAGGAAAACATACATACAAGACACAAACGTACAACAACCAGCAACAAACCATCACCAACCAACAAACAACGATGGTACCAAAAAACAAAAAATAATAAAAGTACAAACTGGCAGACAGGCCAGATGGCAGAAGGGTCCAACTACCCAAAAAAATGAATAAATAATTGTAAGGAGTGACACGCTATTGGTCAGTCCCCACCCCCCCCCCCAAATCTGAACGCCGTACCACGGAGTAGTTAGGGATCCGCGGTTAAAAATATAAAAATTATAATTTTCACAGGCATTGTACTTAGCTTTTGTGAGGGGCGGCGATCCAACGGCAATCCCTTCTGGATTGTATCTAAACTTCTTTATTTTTGTCCCAACACTCCAGCTACCAGCCCATCGCGTTTCCTTTCTCTTTCGTTTAATTTGTTTTAATTGTAACAAACATTTTTTTTTCTGTAATGCGATGGGGGAAAAATGTCCGGGTAATAAAAAAAAAGAAAACTCTGCTTTTCGCAATTTCTTTTTGTAGAACCTAAGAGTAGGAGAATTGCTAGGCACA
The DNA here is from genome assembly GCA_949129095.1 of Volucella bombylans. Classification (NCBI taxonomy): domain Eukaryota; kingdom Metazoa; phylum Arthropoda; class Insecta; order Diptera; family Syrphidae; genus Volucella; species Volucella bombylans. The sequence continues at coordinate 324,007,937 of OX422140.1, forward strand.
GCTAGGATCCACAGCTTCCATAAACTCGCTCAGCGGAGTTCCCAGTCATTACTGGAAGTGGGAGCGAGCTCCGAGATTGAGGAGTTTAGTATGAATATTGAAAATAGTATGTGTGAGAGGCCTAGTCGGACACGGGTGCACACACTAGCAAAGCTTGCTAGTGTTGCAGCTAGAAATCCCGTCGTTGAGAGAATGTGCGTGTGAATGTGTGTGTGTGTCTGGCGGGAGTTGTGGATCATAAAAGATCTGGAAGTTTCTTTTTTGACGACCAGCAAGTAGAGAGGTCAGACAAATTTTTTTTTTTATCGGAGAAAAAAATAAAATTTCGTTCGATATTGCGAAAAGCAATTTATTCTTTTTGCAAAAGTAGCTTTAGTTAAAGTTGCTTGATAAAATCGCGAGTTCTGCTTTAAACAAAAACAAAAAAATTAAGAAAAAGTTGAAAGGACCGGAATGAGAATTTGGATACCGGGAGTAGCGGGATAAACGAAAGGACTGGAGAACTGTGCCAGAAAGGGGCGCAGCACCGCTAGGACACAAAAAAAAAACTAAGTTTAGTGTAGTGCAGTAGAAAAAAAAATTACAAATTCGTTGTTTTTCTTGGAAATCGAGACTCCGGTAGGCCGCGCGTGCGCTTGAGACTCCCGAGAACAGACGGGACACGCGAACCCTTAGATACGTGGTACTATTCGGGGCTGTTAAATAGCGGGTCACTCTATCGACGAGTGTACCCCTACGTGAAGTAAAAATAAATCGTCGAGCTCCACCGGAGCCATTAAAACGTTGTGGAATTTTTGGTTTTTTATTTTTATTTTTTCCGTGCTTTTTTCCTTTGTTCGTTTTTTTTTCTCGGGGACCTTTTCTTTTTTTTCATTTCGTGAAGGTTTCGTGATTCCGGGGGAAAAATCACGTGGCGCTCTTTTTTTATTTTTTAGTTAAAAACCTAAAATTATCAAAAGCTAAAACTACCTGGTGGAACCAAACCGGGAACCAAACGTGGGGGGGCGCCCAACGTGGGACTTTCTTTTTAACTTCATTCGCCGGCATTTTGTTTTCAATTATTTTTTTATCCGTGGTTTTTTTTTTCGTTTTTCGGTCGAATTTCACTGAGTTTTTTTTTTGCAGTTAGGGAAGTAGTTGTGTGTTTGTTTTCCTTTCAAAAGAATTTTTGATACTCTTCCGATTTTTTCCTAGGAAAGTGCAAGTGGAAGGGCATCAAGTGCAACAAAAGCATCAAGTGCAGTAGAATATTCGGCAGAGGAAAAAGAAAAGTACCTGTGGAGCAAGGAGTTAGTAGATTAACGAGGATATACTTGGGCAAGTACCAGGTCCCTAAGTAGGTGGTTTTTTTTTTTCATTTTTTTTTTTCTTGACTGGATATTTTTCTTTTATCCACTTCCAGTGGATATTTGTGTTTTGCTTTGCTTTCGACCTTACCAAATATCAATATATGTATGTACATAAAAATATATTGATAAATATCATTCAGTGATATAATGCAAAGACAAGTTTGGCAAAAACTGTAATTTAAGATAAGGAAATTCCTGTTATACGTAATGAAAGCATATTTGTGGTGTGAGAAATAATAGCACCTCGTCATTCTGCAGAGCGTTTTGGTAGTGTACACTAGTGTTTATAAATTTTTTTTAAATTAAACTTTATCAAGGTAAGATATTTATTTAATTTAAATTTAATATCTCATAAGTGCAACGTATTTGGCAGCTAAAATGGGTCGCGGTAATCATTGAAGAACGTTTATCAATAAGAAAATTTCTGAGAAAAAAACTTAAAAATTTATTAGGAAAATCATTGGATGTTCCAATAAAATGATATCGAATGAAAAAAAGTATGTTGAAGAAGAAGAAACAAGAGGAAGAAAACCGAAATTGACTCCTAGCGATGAGCGACGCATAGTAAGATTGGTGAAACAAAATCCGTTTATTACCTCCAACAAAATAAAAGAGGAACTAAATCTCTACCCGTGACTACTTCTGCAATAAGAACAAAACTCATAAACAAAGATCTATCTGCCAGAAGTCCCAGAAAGGTATCATTGTTACAAAAACGAAAAAAATTTGCAGAAGAACACTTGCATTGGGAACCAAGTAAATGGCGAAATATATTATGGACCGACGAGTCCAAAATTATTTTATTTGGGACTCTGGTACCAGGATATTTGTTCGCAGGCCAAAACACCAAGAGTTCAAACCAGAGTATACTATTAAGACTATCAAGCACGGCGGCGCAAAAATAAACATATGGGGATGCTTCTCTTACAATGGCACTGGTCCCATATTTTGGATAAAACCGATATTGACTGCCGAAATTTATGTTGGCATTATGAGGGAAGTCATGTTGCCTTACGCTGAATGGAATATGCCTCTCACGTGGGTCCTGCAACAAGATAACGACCCGAAACACACGAGCAAATTGGCCAAAGAGTTTTTCTTACAGAATAGGGTTCAGGCTATGGAATGGCCGGCTCAGTTCCCAAACCTAAACCCCATCGAAAACCTTTGGACAGATGTTAAAAAAGCCGTATTTCAAGCCAAACCGAAAAATACACTGCAATTATGGGCAGCTGTGCAGGCTGCGTGGAGGGATATTCCAGTTCAGCGGTGTCAGGCATTAATCGAATCCATATCACGACATTGCAAAAAAACGTTGAAATTTTTTATATAATTGCAAACTAAAAACTCATTAATTTTACTGAAGAACTTATTTTGTTTATGAATTTTTAATTTTGGTGCTATTATTTTTCACACTCCAAAATGTATCTTTTTTTTTTAAATGAACATAATTTGTTTATTTTTAGTTTTATAGGATAAATATTCGTGTTTATAGATTACTTTGACTTCAATTTTAACATTAAAAATAAAACAAAATCCAAATTATCACTTTTTCTCTAAAATGTTTCACTCAAAATCCTCCATAAATGGTTGGTGCTTTTTTTCACAGAACTATACATATATACATTCATACCTCGATAGTTAGAGGTAATTTTAATCTTGATTCTTTTGAAATATACAACATATTTTACATATATATATAATTTAATTTTTTTTGTATTTTTGTCGTTTTTTCTCATGTGCTGGGTTTTTTTTCCATTGTTTTTGGATTTCAGTGTGACCATCCTTATTGTTCGGTGCATTTTGGCGAGCTTGAGGGTGACCATTTGCGCTTGCGTTTCTTTTGTTTTTCACTTGTCTGTTTTCCTATTTTCGGCTTGTTTTAAGGTTTCATCGGTTTCAGCGGGTGGTTTGCTTTTTGCTTTTGTTTTGTTTTCTTTTGGTGTTCCTTCTTTTTTTTTCTTTGTTTCTGCTCGTTTTTATATAACAAAATGTACTTGCTTTTATTAATTTAATTAACCATAATCTATACAAACATTATCATAGCTATCCACATATATATGAATACATGTAAGTAGCTATGTACTTCCATATTTCTTTGAATATACAGTAGTGTCTGGGTAGCGTGAACCCCTGATTGTATGAACACTCCGCTGGCGTGAACACCCATTTTTTTTTATCAAGAGTACTCCATAGCGTGAACATAAGAAACCTGGATAACGTGAACCAAAAATGTATGCACACGATTGAACTTGTTTATTCGTTCATTCGCTGGTTTGTTTAGTATTCAACAGTGCAGTGTAGTTGTTTCTTTGCAAAAATGTCTTTCAAAAAGCCGAAATTTTTGTCATTGAAAGAAAAAAGTGAAGTTATTGAGAAACTAGAAAGAGGTGTAAGCGCGACGAGTTTGTTCCGGCAGTACGGTGTAGCCAAATCTACAATTTCGGCGATAACAAAAAATAAGGACAAACTCTTTAAAGTAGTGACCACTAGCCAAATCAGTTCCTTAAAAAGAAAAACTGTAAAGCAAGGTGAGTATCCTCGTATGGAACGGGCTTTATACAAATGGTTTTTGAAGCAGCGTGGTAAAAACCTACCAATTAGTGGAGAAATGCTGAAAACAAAAGCGAAACTATTGCATGCCCAACTAAAGGAGAAAGAAGGGTCCTTTATTGCCAGTTCTGGTTGGCTAAGTGGGTTCAAGTCACGTTATGGTGTTAGGCTTTTAAAAATCGGTGGAGAAAAACTTTCGTCCAATAGTGGCGCAGTTATGCCATTCAAAAATAATTTGGAGGAAATAATACATGAGCTTCAACTGTCCAAAAACTAAATTTATAATGCCGATGAGTCGGGTTTGTTTTGGAAGATGTTACCGGAAAAAACATATGTTGCCGGTGGTGAAAAAACAGCTCCAGGCCGAAAAGTAGAAAAGGCCAGGATTACGTTCTTAGTGTGTACAAACGCTACTGGCTTACACAAAGTAAAGCCACTGATTATTGGCAAAGCAAAAAAACCTCGTTCCTTCAAAAATTTTGATATCCCGGTTGATTATCGCAGCTCGAAGAACGCTTGGATGACTGCAGATATTTTCAAGGATTGGTTTCATAAGCAGTTTGTTCTACAGGTAAGAATAGAATAAGAAATTGTTTATGATAGTCGGCTCATACATTTGTTTTAGGTACAAGATTTTTTACGAAAGGAAGATTTGCCCATAAAAGCTGTTTTACTCCTGGACAACGCACCATCTCATCCTTCCGAGCTTTTACTAAAAACAGATGATGGCTCTATTTTTACCGTATACATACCCCCAAACGTGACACCGTTGATTCAGCCAATGGATCAGAACGCGATCCGTATAACAAAGCTCAATTATAGAAAAAGTCTGTTAAGATTAGCTGTTGGAAAAAAAAATGTCTTGGATTTCTTAAAGAGTTTAACACTAAAGGACGCAGTTACTTTATTCGCAATAGCGTGGAGTCAGTTAAAACCAGACGTCATAGAAAAATGTTGGCGTAACATACTGCCTCAGATTTGCGAAGATGAAAGGGATAGTTTACATGAAGAGGAAAATACCCCACTTATATTGATACGGAATAAATTGAGGCAGCAGCAATTTGAAGAAACTAATGAATTGCAGGATTTGCTGCAAATTATTATCCCAGAAGTAAGTCATTTGTGATAACATAACGAATATAATACAAAACATAGCTGGATACCACTTTTTTTTAGGTAGCACACTCTGCAGCAGATATTAATACATGGAATACAATTGAAGACACAGCACAGAAATGCCAAACGAAGCTGAATGCGAAGAAATTATTTCTGATGAAGACGAACTGTTGAGAGAATCGGCCGATCAACCTCGAACAACTATAATAGCGGCTGAAGCAATTCAAATTTTCGACAAAGCTATAGAATGGGCTGAAGCTTATACAACGGAGTATTCCGATATACTAGTTTTGAGAAAATTTCGCGAAAAAGCAGTGCAGAAAGCACTGCAAAATAAAAAAAACAAACTAGCATTAAGGATTTTTTAACTAAATAAGAGAATGTTAATAAACGTCAATTAAACCAATAACTTAGTGTATTTTATGGGTAAGGAAACACGATTCGATAACGTGAACAATCTTGCTAACGTGAATGGCCTGTGAAATAATTAGTTCACGCTAGCCAGACAGCACTGTAGTTTGTAAATAAAAGTTATTTAAAACACCCATCTATAAGTTTGTCTACCTACCTAACATGTATCCGGTCCAAATTAGCCAAGCCCAAGTCTAACATTGATCACCCAGTTTGTTTAAAAACTAAGTTTAAATCTGTACTAACTCAGATTTTATTAACAAAATTCTGAAGAAATACAATGTCAAATTAATTAGAGTAGTATCAAAGACATGAAGGCTAAAAAACATTTCAAAATGAGAAGTGGTCAACGTTAGGCCAGTTGACGGTATTATATATAAATGATAAGTAATGCACTGCATTACCATGCATATTTATAGTGAGAAAAATCCCTTTATAAAAGCGGTTAATAACCAGTGTTGCCAGTTTGACTGTTTTCCAGTCAAATTTGACTGGATTTTTGCGGTTTTGACAGGAAATGAAGCATACTGTTTCTATTTTTGCTGCCTATATAAATCCTAAAAAAGAAAAATTCAAAACGAATTTCAACTCCAATGTAAACCTAGTGTAAACGAGTATTCACGCAATGCAATAAAAAGTGAACACACTTATTTTGTAATATTTTTTAGTATCTGAATTAACAGAAACAAACAGTCCCACTAACACCAGCCGCAAACAGCTAAATGTCAAATTGAATTGCATTTGCATTTCATTTAATCATTTTGTTTTTGAGTTATGGCTGCCTTTGTTCTACTTACAGAATATAGAAACAAAAAAATAAACAATGAAAAGGTAAGCAAGAAAAAATATTTAAGGTTTTGTACTTTCTGTAACAAAAAAACACGTACATTTATAGGTATTTCAATTTGATCAGCAAACAAAAGCAAATGCAGAACCCGAAAAATGATCAGGACAAACAACAGAATGTTTCCTCAGTGCCGAACCAAGGTAATCATTCTGTTTATCCACATACATAAATATTTTAAGTTTTTTTAATTATTGATTATAAAGAGATTTTGAATGCTCCAGGGACCTGAAAAAAAATAAACCCATTCATAAAAATTTCCCATCAAATGCAGATCAAGGTAAGCATCTGCATCTCACCAAATAATATTTTAAGTTCATGTAAACAAGTTAAATTAATTTTTTTAGTGATGAATTCAGACACTTCAAATTCCAAATCGTTCTCTGATAACGACGACGATGAAGAAAACTGGCTTCACATCAAATCAAAATATATGCAGAAACTCGTGATGCATGGAAGAAGGACGTGAACTTAAAGGACTGGATAATTTTAAATGGAAAAATTGTTACATGCAAGTACTGTCATGTCATTATGAAAAATGCGAAATATTCTAATTTAAAAGATCACGCAATAACATTTGGCCGCATCACAGCTCTTTTCATCTAATCGGCAAACAAAAATTAATTTTGAAGCAAATACTTTATCTGAGGTTCACGAATCAGAAGCAAGAACATGTTGTTTGTTACAAAACACACTTCAATTAATACTATTGACCATTAAGTAAGGCTATACAGTTTGTAAATAAAAGTTATTTAAAACACCCATCTATAAATTTGCCTACCTACCTAACATATATCCGGTCAAAATTAGCCAAGCCTGACACCCAGTTTTTGTTTAAAAACTAAGCTTACATCTGTACTAACTCAGATTTTATTAACAAAATTCTGAAGAAATACAATGTCAAATTAATTAGAGTAGTATCAAAGACATGAAGGCTAAAAGCATTTCAAAATGAGAAGTGGTCAATGTTAGGCCAGTTGACGGTATTATATGTAAATGATAAGTAATGCACTGCATTACCATGCAAATTATTACTTTCCCTTGGTTCTAGGTTTTTTAAAAAAGATATTCTTTATTTTAAATAATACTAGAATACAATGGTTTGAACTTAAATTAAATTATGAGGACCGGATGATCCTGCTGCTGGAAGTTGACTCAACTTCGATGATTTTTGGTGGAGTTTATATACTCTCAAAATGACATCATCTGGGTGCTGATGATTTCATCAATCGATCGTTCTAGATTGATTGGTTATACTTGTTCCATCAGGATTGGACTTGGTGTCCAGATGTTCTTGTTTATGCAATCGTTGGTCAGTAATAATACGTGACAAATTACATGTTTGATCAGGGTTGGACTTGGTGTCCAGATATGCTTGTTTACAGATTATGCTGTTGAAAATGTGTAGTGATCGTGATGATGCTGAGTAGGCTATTTTAAGATATCTTATGCTTTATAAACGATTGTCTTAACTCCCCCTTTTCTTTAAGAGAAACGTCCCGTTTCTTCAAACTGTTTTGTAAGTATCTGAATATTCTTATTAATATTATCAAAAAGTATTATATCATTTTTGGTCTTTTGTTTCTTTTTACAGTCTTGAAAGTTTTTTATAAATTTATAAAATACTAAAATTATTATTACAATGATGAATAAAATTATTATTATCCATAATATGGGTTGTTTTTCAACTGTATGTTTTATTGAATTAATTACATTAATATTTTCAAATTTCAGGTTTTTATTTTCAGATTCAACATACCTGATTACATCGTATTTATTTATATTACTTGTTCTTAAATAGTTAGTAATAATTTCCGTTGGGTTGTCAAAAGTTACGTTATCAATTATAGTTTTATTTTTAAAGGTTACTAAATATGTGCCTTCTAGATTATGGCGATCTATTGTGTGGTTACCGGAAATTAGTATCGTACCATCTTTAATGATTTCTAAATGTTCATTTTTTTCTTTTATTTTAATGCATTTTCCTTTTTTATTATTCAATAGATCCGACAGACATGATCTTTCATACATAAGTTTACAAAATGTAGTTCTTAATTCTAATTTACAGGTTTCGACATTGAAATATTCACTTTTACATTTTATAATTGATTTCTCTATCAACAGTTTTCCATCGTTTTGGCTTATGGCCCTTGTTTCATATAAAGAACAACTTTTTTCAATTATCGGATATTTTATATAAATTATAATTACATTATTATCTTGTACTATTTTGAATTTTGAAACGTCTATTAAATCGGTCAATGTTAATGTTTCGTGTTCATGTTATTTCTTGTATGTCCCGTAAGTTTAGAATTGCTGGGTTTAGGATACCTATCTTAGCTAATGTTATAGTTTGTATCATATTTTGTAGTTCAGTTATAATTAATTTATACATCTGTTTATTCATTCTATGATGTGAACCAATCTCGAGGTTTCGTACTGACTTCCTTAATAAATTTATTGCTTCAAAAATTTCTGAATTCGTAGTAAACTGTTTGTTATTATTCTCTGTTAATTCTGAAAGCTTGTTATTTATAGTAACTAAATCGTCGTGATCTGGGGTTCCGGCTATCCATTTCCATAATGTTCCTAATTCATTTATTCCTCTTTTTTGCCTATGATTACTTATTTTCAATTGTTTTAATAGTGTCTCTATTAAACCTACTTCTAAATCATCATCCATATTAATATGTATGACATTATCTTTGGTACCAAGGCTTTTATATTCCAAATTTTTATTTAAAATGTTTTGCGTTTCCTGCATTAATATTTCATAATATGTTAAGTTTGTAACATGAAATATTTCACCATATTCTTTATAAATTGCGGCTTTTCCATTTTCGATCAAGATGTAATTATCCCGAGTATAATCAATAATTTCTGAAGACACAAATGTCGTCAGTAGAGAAATTGTTAAGGGAAACATTTTCTGTAAAAATATAAAGATTAAGTTTTAATATTGTCTTTATGGACTATTCTATTTTTTTGAAATATTTGGACTTTATTTCCTAAATCCTCTTTAATTCTTTGTTTTTTATATTTAGACATAAGTTTATTTCTACCTAAAATATATGAGTTTTTCATATATTATATCGTTTTGTTTATATTGTTTAATATTCCTGTTCTTATTATTTCGAGTTATCATTTTGTCTTGAGCTAAAGAAAGTTTCGGTTGCACTTCATTGTGGGGTAATTTATTATAAAAAACGTCGTAAGGTTTAAGATTTGTGACGGAATGAATACTTTTATTATATTGCTGTGCAGCTCTAAATATTGATTCTAGATCACTTATTAAATGAAATTCTTGTTTCATACATCTTGCAATTTCGATAATTGTAGAATGAACTCTTTCTACTTGACCATTCGTGGTACTGTGTTTAGGATCACAGTAATATATTTTTATTTTTAATCTTTGCATTAATGTTTTAAATTGTACTGTTGTGAAGCCTGGTTCATTATCAACAGTTATTTGCTTTACATCTGGAAAGCTTTGTAGTAATTCTAAAATTTTTTCGTCTAACTTAGTTTTATCTTCAATTAATTTTATTATTAAGAACTTCGAATAGGAATCTATACATGTTAAAAATTTTAATTTTTGGGCGAAAAATATATCGATGTGTAGTTGCTCCCCCTCTGTTTTTTGGATTGGAGCCTCTCCAATTGGTATCTTTTGAGGATGACGGTCGTATTTATTTCTATTACAGATCTCACAGTTTCTTACATATTCCTGAAGTTGTTTATTCATTTCAGGCCAATAATATGAGGCATAGATTTGTTTCAAATTCTCTTTATAGTTTCTATGTGCTCGAGTATGTGTTTGCTCAATTATTGTACTTTGGTCCTCTTTATTAGTTATATCTATCGCGAAAATTTTTGTATACAGAAATTGGTTACTAAAGGTTTCTTTTATTTTTTGCTTCACTTCATACAAGTCTTCAGGTGTGCAATGAATTGTAATTATTCCTGGTTGTAAATACTCCTTAAGAATATGTACTAAATTCTCTGGCGTATCGTATTCTATAATATGTCTAGTTTTTCCGAAAGTTCCTATTTGTTCATGGATTGTAAAATTAGCTTTAGCTAAAAGAATCTGTTGTTTAAACTGATTTAAAGGTTTCTTAGTTTCTGGGATATCGATATTATCACTACTTTCAGCTGAATGTTGTGTTCCAGAGATTGAAGAATCGTCTGTTAAATTATTCAAATACTGTCTTGATAAAGCGTCTGCAACTACGTTGGTAGTGCCTGGTTTATAAATTATTTTTGGGGCAAATTCTTCTATAAATGCGTGCCATCTCTTCATTTTTGCATTAGGGTTACGACTTGAGACTGCAAAAGTTAAAGGTTGGTGATCTGTATGGATTTCTAAATCTGAAACTCCATAAAGATAATTTCTCAATGTTTTCAATGACCAAACGATAGCGTAAAGCTCTTTTTCGTTTGTTGCATAATTTTGTTCTGTGGGATTTAATGTTTTTGATATAAAAATAATAGGTTTACCCTCTTGCGTTAAAATACCGCCAATCGCGTTGTTAGAAGCGTCTGTGGTTAAAACAAATTTTTTATTAAAATTTGGTTGTACCAATTCTATTTGATTAATTAATAAATCTTTTAATTTTTGGCAGGCTAAAATACCTTCTTCGTCCAGTTTTACTTCCGTTTTCTTTGATAAATATTGTGAAATTTTTCCGTTTTCGCCAGCTAAGTGTTTTGTTAAAGGTTTGGCTATTGATGCATAATTCGGAATGAATTTTCTGTAATAACCTGTCATGCCTAAGAAACTTCTAAGTTGTCTTAGTGTTGTTGGTATTGGATATTCGGATATTGTTTCTACTTTTCTGGGATCCGTTTTAATGATATTGTGTCCAACAATGTAGCCTAAAAATTCAACTTCTGTTTGGTAGAATTTTGATTTTTCTAATGATATTTTCATGTTCGCGGTTTTTAGGGTTTCAATTATCTTATTTAGATTTGCTGTATGTTTTTCTAAATTTTCTGAAAATACAATAATGTCATCTATATAAACATGACAAAACTTTCCTATATATTCTCGCACAATATCATCCATTGCCCGTTGAAAAATGCTTGGTGCGTTTTTCAATCCGAATGGCATTCTTAGGAATTCATATTTTCCATTATTGACGGAAAATGACGTTTTTTCTATATCTGATTCACTCATTTGTATTTGGTGAAAACCAGATTCTAAATCAATTGTCGAGAAATATTTAGACTTTCCTAAGTTAGAAAGTATAACATTTGTATCGGGAATTGGATATCGATCCGATACAGTTTTTTCATTTAATTTTTTATAATCAACTACCATTCTTAATTTTGGTGTCCCATCTTCATTAATACCTTTTTTCGGTACTACCCAAATGGGTGAGTTATATGGGCTCTTACTAGGTCGAACGATTCCGTCATTCAACATCTTATTAATTTCTTTGTTAACAAACGAATTTACAGATAAAGGATATGGATATTGTTTGCTCCATACAGGAGTTTCAACAATTGTACGAATTTCAGCCTTTACGTCTGTTCTGAATAATTCATTTGTATTTATATCTGAATGCATTGATTCTATTTTGTATAGAATCTCATTTCTAAATTTTTCGATTTTATTTTTAACATTGCCGTTATCTCTGTCAATTTTTACTTCGAAATTATTGCATTTTAAAGTGCTTTCAATTTTTATATTATGACTTTCCTGTTTAGTCATAATAGATTTCTCGGAGTTTTCCTCTGAAATATATATTTGTTCAGGTTTTCCCTGATGGATTAGGATTTTATTTTCAAAATCTAATGTTATATTGGAAAGCTTTAATATATTAAAACCAATTAGCAAATCGCTTTCTAAGTTCGCTAACTCGTAAAACTGTATTTTTTTTCCGAACATTATCGCTTCACAATAATGTGTTATAATGGTATAACCATTTATGGTTTTTACCCTTTTCTTAATTGCTAGTTTATATCTATTCGATAAAATATTAGGACTACAATAACAGCTTGTAGCGCCAGTGTCCACTAAGATTTTTAGACGTTTACCTGATTTGTCGCTATCTCGGAAGATGTAGGGCAGTTGAGATGCTCGTCTAAAAAAGCGCTCTCATTTAAATTATTTATTCTTTGGTTTTGTATTTCACCACCTTTGAACTGGCGAGTGGATTTCATCAGATCGAGATGAACCCCAAATATATATATAATATATATAAGAAAACCCCGTTTGCCATTGGAGGAGGGCACTATGAGTACCTCAGAATACCTTTCGGACTAAAAAACGCCCCATCAAAATTCCTACGCGTGATAGATAATGGTCTCAAAGAACTCGTAGGAAAAATTTGTCTTGTCTACTTAGACGACATAATCATTTGTACCACTTCGTTTCAGGAGCATATCAAGAGTATAAAACAAGTATTCGACAAATAAAGGCAGCCTAATTTCAAGATCCAAATGGAGAAGTGCGACTTTTTGCAAAAGGAAATACCTTTCGCGCTTTACCTTTAGCCAAATTCTGCAAAAATTTAAGCTAAAAAAACTTCCCTGTCCCCAAATATTGCACCGAAATTAAACCCTTCCTAGGGTTGATCGGATATTACAGAAAGTTCATAAAACATTTGACAAAACTAACAAAATCATTATCAGACCGTTTAAAAAGGGAGCGGAAATTAAAATTGATCAAAATTATATGAACGCCTTTGAAACCTGCAAAGATTTATTGATTAACGACCCAATCCTACAATATCCAGATTTCAGCAAACCTTTTATACTCACAACTGAGATAAACCAATAAACCAATTTGCTTTGCTAGTCGTACTCTTCCAAGTAGTGAGTGTAATTATTCCACTATCGAGAAAGAATTTTTGGCCATTGTCTGGGCCACACGTTACTTTCGACCATATCTATTTAGGAGAAAATTTCAAGTAGTCACGGATCTTAGACCCATGCGCTTGGTTTATGAGTCTAAAAGAGCCAAACTCAAAACTTGTAAGATGGCGCCTCAAGTTCGAGGAATTTGATTATGAGATCATATACAAGCAAGGTAAAGCAAACACTAAAACGGGCGTCCTTAGCCGCATTAAGATCACTAACCCTGACGAAAAAGAAGAACTTTTTAACAACAACGAGGACGTTAGCACCATATATAGCGCTCAAGAGAACCTCAACGAGGGGATACAAATTTTCCAAAAACCTCTGAATAACTTTAGCATTCAAATCATAATAGAAGTCAGCAATGACTGTCGAAAACGTTTTTAAAATAATAAACAAAGAAGGGTAATACGCAGACCAGTTTTTGACGAAAACACAATGATCCACATCTTCAAAAAATTCTTCCCAGCCAATAAACTTACCATATATCCACGTGATGAGATTTTCTATCAAAATATTTTTCCCAGAATTAGACATTTCGTATCGTGCGATGTTCAGAAAAACTTACCGATATTAGACAAGACGAACAGGAAAAATTTATTCGCGACTATCACGAAAATACAAACCGCGTGAGAATTCTTCTTTCCAAAAATGAAGGACATAATTACGGAAACTCTCAATAATTACGAAAAATGCAAACTACTTAAAATACGACAGACATCCTCCCAAATCGCAGTATGCCAAACCAGAAACCCCATTGAAACCCCTTGAAATTCTCCATAACGATCTCTATAGTATAAATCATCAACACATACTGACAATTATAGACAAATCTTCTGTAAACAAGAGCATCCGGACACCAAGTCGTATTAAGATGACACATGTCATTAGCGATCAATCTAGAACAATCGATTAATGAAGCCATCATAAATCACCACTCAAATGATGTCATCCCAAGAGGATAATATATACATATGTAAACTTTATCCAAAACCTTCAAAAGTCAAGTAAACTTCCAGCAGTAGGATCAGCTAGTCTTCATAACTTAATTTAAGTTTAATTTTAAGTACCATTATATTCTAGTAATATTTAAATAAAGATTTATCTTTTTTTTTCTTTTTGCTAGAACCAAAGGAAAAGAATAATTTGCAGAAGTAGTGTTACGGTTTTAAAATGTTAACGGCATACCAAAAACAGTTGTGTGCGACAAAGGCACCGAATTTACTGCGAACATCTTCCAAGATTCTAGCCGGCAACACAATATAACACTTCATTTCACATCATTTCAGCAGACTAGTAGTAATTCCCCAGTGGAAAGACTACACTCTACCTTGACAGAAATTTACAGGCTTGTGTTGTCTAAAAGAAAGGAACAAAAGCTCACTACAGATCATGTAGCACTGTTATCCGAAACCTTGATTACTTCCAAATGTAAAGCTTTTTGTAGAATTGATTGCAGGGACTCGAGATAAATGGCTCTGATTAACCATGTACGGTTCCTTCCAACACTGGGGCCATCCATTTATCAAGTATCTAGATGGTTTACAACAATTGTATAAAAATTTGACAGCTAATATCAAGGTTGATCAGGCTTACGCCGAATTATTGGCCTCTGATTTAGCCTGCAAGGTTTTGCGAAAACAGTTCCAAGCAGATCGTAAGTGGTACTAAGATATTAACATAATGCCACCAGACCATTCTCTCACCAAGCACATCCGAAACAAGACAATGCCCCCAGTCAGTTTCTTAATCAGTCTCCCCAAAACATGGCACAAATTACCCTTAATGAAGTGCTGGGACGTCCCCGAAGGCATTGACCCTAGTCTCATTTACTGTGGCAAGACTCATTCGATCACCTTGGACGAGCTGAAGCGCCATCTAACAACTAAACCAGGCCAATTCCCACCCTAAAGGTTCTTAAGACCTTGATCAACACTCCCGAAGCATTCCTCTACCGAGATCAGATAGGGTGAATCCAGGACAGATCAGCGGTACCGTTAATCTTCCATGTCGCTCGGACAGCTGGGGACAGGCGACTCAACTAAAACAGAGACGTCGCACACGGAAGGGTGGATCGTCTCAGGTTCAGTAGGGCGGTGGGGAATCGCGATAAGAGGCATGTCGTTCGGCAGCACCAGCATTTCTGGTGGTTGAATGATGGAGAAGATGTTTCGTCGTCGTTTCCGTCAATTACGGACCAGCCTCACTAATGAGGCAGAGCTGACCAATCTATTTGTTCTGTGAATAGCGATGGCCAGCTTACATAGGTTTAGGCTAGTACTTAAGAAATATATACATACGAGTATATTGATATATACAAAGGTATATACAGAGGTATATACTAATATATGTATATAATTGTGTATAATGACTATGTGTGTATGGGTGTATTGTGTATGTAGGTTAGGTAGGCTAAGGTTTATTTTAAGTTAGATATTAAGTTTTAATAAAAAATAAAAGAAATGTCCATATGCTAAGTTTTTGTGAACAAATTTTTTTTCTTAGCCTTAAGTATACAAAATAAATAGTTCTAAGTAAAATGGAAATAAAGTCGAAAGACATAGATATCAGAATTTAGAGTAGCTTAGAGTGCCTGTGTGGGGCCAGTATGTTAACATAAGATTGTTAAGTAATTGAAAGCTAGCATTTAAGCATTTTTTGTTAGAATGTAAGAGTTAGTTTTAAGAAAATAAAATGCATTTAAAACTGAAAAACTGAAACTTCGCATTCGTAATGAAGGCTTTGAAACGTTAAGCAAAGGGGAATCTTCTTTTGGTGCTATTGCTAGTATTAGTAGTGGTAGTTCAGGAAACCTAAGTTTCCGAGTGTTATATATTAAGAATCTAGTACATTAGTATTATACTCGATGTAAGCTATGTTTAAGTATAACAAAAAATCATAATATTAATCTATTACTCTTAGTGGACCTTTTTCCTGAATAAAGTCTCTTCCTGTTTGAATTGCAAAGTTAGCACATGTATAAAAGTTTAATCCACAAACATCTTTAAAAACATTATAAATTTGGCGACGAGAAAAACTGTGTATAACATAAAAAAAACTAGTTTAAAATAAGTCAATCAAATATTTTTAACAAAATAAAAAAAAGTTAAATTCCAAAAGTGCACCGAATAAAAGGTTAAGTATACGCTTTCGTATGAACAAATGTCTGAAGCTGATAAAAAGAGTGACGAGGAAAAGACTAAAAAAGAACAAATTATAAATCCAGCAAAAAAGATGACTTCTATAATCGGACACATAGACCCATATGTCATGGGTAATGATTTCGTCGAATATGAAATGAGATTAAAACAATTTTTTATCGCAAATGATTTACCAGAAGCGAAGAAATTATCACTTTTCTTAACATATATCGGCTCTGATGCATTTTCTATAGTCAGAAAAATGTGTGCACCCGACGAGCCATCACAAAAATCATATACGGAATTGGTTACAATTCTAACCAATTATTTGGAACCAGCTGTTAACGAAATATCAGAATCTTATAAGTTCTACAAAGTTAATCAAGATAATATGCCCATCGTCGAATATATAGTCAAATTGAAAGCATTGGCACAAAAGTGTAATTTTGGCGATTATCTTCAGAGAGCCTTACGTGATAAATTTGTTTGTGGAGTCCGTGATAATAGTCTCCGCTCAAAATTTCTCAAAGAGTCAAAACTTACGTTTAAATCCGCATGTGAAATTGCTATTAATTGGGAGATGGCAGAAAGTCAAAATAACATGATTGAATCCAAAAGTGAAGTCTTAAACACATTTGCAATCCGCCCAGGAAGACATGCATCGAGAGTAACAGAGACAAATTCTAATAAAACCAGTTTTAAGAGAAATCAAAATCAAGGTCGGAGTCACAGTCAGAATCATCGTAGTTCTCTTCGTAGCAGCAGTAGTCACTATCAACTATCATCTGCATCACCAAAGTCTTATCAAGAGTGTCATCGATGCGGCAGAAAGCATAATCCACAAAATTGTCCAGCACGTCAGTGGGAATGTTTTAAGTGTCACAACCATGGTCACGTGTCATATAAGTCTCGTGAAAACAACAATCAGTTTGATGGGGGTCATCGTAAGGTAGTAGCCGAATTGTCAGAAGCTACCGATTATGTAAACACCATTTCTACAAAAACAATAAATGAAATAAGTCAAGCAGCCACCGTGGAAGCCGTTATTGAAGGTGTTCCAATTATTATGGAAGTTGATTCTGGAGCTTGTTCCTCTGTAATTTCCGAAGATGAGTATAGGTCTAAATTTAATAACATTGAACTTATAAAAACTAATCAAATATTGTTGTCAGTCACAGGTAAAATCATAAAATGTGCAGGAAAGATTAAAGTCACAGTGTGTTTTCCAAACGTCTCAAGAGTTAGCAACTTGGAATTAATAGTCATCCATGGTGAAAAGAAGGTAAAGTCCTTGCTTGGTCGAGATTGGCTTGATGTTGTGTATCCAAACTGGCGTAAGTTATTTTTTTTCAATGGTAAATTTAAAGAAAATTCCTTAAAAAGTATAAAAAATGAAAAGACTGAAGAAATAATTAAAAAAATTAAAAAAGAATTCCCATACATATTTCCTTCGCTAGACCATTCCATAGAAAATACAATAAACAATTTTGAAGCAGAAATTGTGCTTAAGTCTGAGTGTCAGCCAATATTCCATAGTGCTTATGCAGTGCCTTATAAGTTACGTGATAAAGTGGAAGATGAGATAAAACGTTTGTGTGATATGAAGATTTTGGAATCAGTAAGGTTTAGTAAATTCGCCTCGCCGATTGTCATTGTGTCAAAGCCAAATAAAGGCATACGTATTTGCATGGATGCAAAAGTCACTATCAATCCTTATATCAAAACGGAACATTATCCACTTCCAAAAACCGAAGATATTTTCGCAAGTTTAGCCAATTGTAAATTATTTTGTATAATCAATTTGTCTGGTGCTTACCAACAACTTAAACTATCCGAAAAGTCTAGGGAATACGTCACAATTAATACCCACAAGGGATTGTTTCGGTATACCAGATTGCCTTTTGGTATATCTAGTGCGCCATCAATTTTTCAGTCAGTGATGGACCAAGTCCTATTAAATACTCAAAATGTGGCTTGTTATCTTGACGATATCCTTATTGGTGGCCAAGATTTTCAAAGTTGTAAGAAAACACTTTTAGAAGTTTTAACAAAACTGAACCAGTTTAATATTAAAATTAATTTAGAAAAATGCAGATTTTTTGAAAAAAGCATTATTTATTTAGGTCATTGTATAAGTGAAAAAGGAATTTTTCCAAATCCAAATAAACTTAGAGCCATAAATGAAGCCCCAGTCCCAAAAAACGTTCAAGAACTACAGTCTTACTTGGGAATGTTAAACTATTATGGCAAATTTATTAAAAATGCTGCAAACGAATTGCATGATTTACACTAGCTTCTTAGAAAAGATACAAAATTTGTTTGGAATACTAAAGTGCAAAAATGTTTTGAAAATTCAAAAAAACTAATTACGGAAGGTAGTGTTTTAGAGTTATACGATCAAAGTAAGCCTATAGTACTTACATGTGATGCAAGCCCATATGGTGTGGGGGCTGTCTTATCACATATAGTAAATGGTTTTGAAAAACCTATTTTATTTGCGTCAAGTACTCTTTCTACAACCGAACAAAATTACTCCCAAGTACATCGCGAAGCACTCGCTATTTTGTTTGGAGTTAGAAAGTATCACAAGTATATTTATGGTCATAAATTTAAGTTATGTACTGATAGTCAAGCTTTAAAAGAAATTTGTAGTCCCAAAAAAGGAACATCAAAAATTTCAGTATCCAGGTTACAGCGTTGGGCTGTAGAGTTATCAATATATGACTATGATCTTCAATATCGTTCCTCAAAACAAAACTGTCCCGCAGATGCAATGTCGCGTTTACCATTGCCGGATAACACAGGTGTTGAGTATATTGTTGAGTATACAGGTATTGATAGTCCAGTCGATATAGAAAAAGTAAATCTATATACTAAAAATGATGAAGTCATACAAAATGTTTTATAGTATATAAGCAGTAATGCTTGGCCAAAGGAAATTACGGCAAATGTCAAACCATTTCATAGAATTAAAGGAGATCTTTCTATAGATGGTGGGTGCCTTTACTATCGAGACAGAATAGTTATTCCTGTGTCATTGCAAAATGAAATTTTAAGAATAATTCATTCTAACCATGATGGTATTGTCAGGATGAAAATGATAGCTCGAAGTTTTGTATGGTGGCCAAATTTTGACAAATGTATTGAAGAATATGTAAAAAGTTGTCCTAGTTGTCAAATGACTCAACATTTTTCAAAAGAAATTGTTAGTACTAAATGGTCATCAAGTATGTTTCCCTTCCAAAGAATTCATTTGGATTTTTTTCATTTCGATGGAAAAACTTTTTTAATTATAGTAGATTCGTATAGCAAATATATAGACGTACAAAGCTACGTAAAAACTGATGCAATACAGTTATGTAAAGGGTTGAGATTATTTTTCAAAACATTTGGATTTCCGAGTGAAATCGTTAGTGACAATGGTCCTCCGTTCAATTCCAAAATATTAAATGAATTTTGTACTAAAAATGGAATTAAATTGACTAAAGCACCTGTCTATCATCCACAAAGTAATGGTCTAGCGGAGAGAGGTGTTCAAACAATAAAGAACATTTTTTGAAGAAAAAAGTATCTTTTTATTTTGATTAAGATAATAAACAAAATTCTAATTTAAAATGTAACAAAAAGGTAAATGAAAATAAAAAAAAATTTCGGGGGAAAACTCAAGAAAAATGAAAATGTAAATAAAATAATGTTCAGTAAATTCATAGAAGGTGATAAGATTTTATATAGAAATCATTTTAAAGAAATTGTTAAATGGATTCCAGCCACAGTTTATAAAATTATAAGTCCATTAACTTATTTAATAAATGTTAATAATAGTATAAAATATGTACATCATAATCAAATTCGATTTTCAAAATTAAATGACAAATTTCATCCGGTTTATAAATCTGACGAATGCATTAATTTAAAAACTTCAGATCCTGAAATATTAAATAAAAAAGAAATAAACAATTCAATTGAATTAGAAAATCCTTCGCATGTAACAAGTAAACAGTTAGTTTTTGGAAGAACTGCAAGAACAAGACGACAACCTGATAGGTTAATGTATGAATAAGAATTGTTTAAAAATGAATTTTATAAATAAGTTATAATGAGTAACTAAACATGAAATAAAAGTGGGAAGATGTTATATATTAAGAATCTAGTACATTATTATTATACTCGATGTAAGCTATGTTTAAGTATAACAAAAAATCATAATATTAATCTATTACTCTTAGTGGACCTTTTTCCTGAATAAAGTCTCTTCCTGTTTGAATTGCAAAGTAAGCACATGTATAAAATTTTAATCCACAAACATCTTTAAAAACATTATACCGAGAACAGATTATTTTAAAAAGTTGCCAAAAAATAAGCTACTTGGATGGTAAATTTTTTACAGTTAAGCTAAGGAGTCTGTTAAAGAAAAACAAAATCATAGCAAAATGTAATGTTTGTTCAGTGGCTTTATCTGGCAGTCTTAATGTATCATCCAATTAGTTGCGTCACTTTAAGGTAGGGTCATATTCGCAGAGTAGAGTTTCGTAATATTTTAAATTTTAATCTGCAAAACTTACATACAATACACAATGAAAATTTTGAGGAATATCAACTACACAAGGCAGAGAAAATTGTAAGATTGGATGTATCAAGTCGCATTATTCGACGATTGACATGCAAATTTTCTCAAAGCGAATTTGAAGAGAACGTTCTACGTTTCATTTTGAAAAAAGCTTTGCAAGACGCTAAATATGTTTGTACGACTGTTGATGTGTGGACAAGTTCCAGGAAAAGGTTTTTAGGAATGACCGCACATTGGGTAAGAATTGAAAGATGCAATAAATGTATTATATGTGTGTACATATGTATGTTAACACCGAAAACATTTATTCTGCAGAATACTTCAGAACACACTCCAACGAGATGACCCAAAGCATGAATTGTTCACATGCACCTATTCCCACGAAATATGAGTGCACCTGCACACGCCAGACATAATTCCAAGAATATAAATAATTGTATTAGATTTAAGTAGCTTCAGTTCGTGATTACCGATCCTAATAAACGGGACGATTGTCCCCTAAAAAGAAAAACCTTTGTTTTTTTTTAAACTTCCCCTACGTGTCAGTACGTAACTTGTATATTAATCATAAAATAATATTGCACCCTCTGCAATACAAATTGTAATTTGCAGCTGAGTGAAAAAGATTTAAGCCGGAAATCAGCGGCTTTGGCCTGCAGCCGATTGTACGGAACCCATGACTTTGTTAACATTGCTAACAAAATTGTTGAAATTCAACAATATTTTGGATTAAATAATGAAAAAATCACAGCAACAGTTCATATTTCCTCAAGGCGTTTAGAGAGTTTGGAATAAATAGTTTTGAAAGTTTTATGGAAGGTAAAATTAGTTATGAAATATAATTAGCCAAGTTAATTTTTTTTGATCGATTCTGTTTAAACAAGTTTCAAAACCACTTATGTACATATAGGGCGTACCGATATGAATTAATTAAAAAACACACTTTTTATTTTTTTAACTGTTATTTTGCGAATTTTTCAAAGAAGCCTTGTTCTACCGTAACGCTTTGTTCGTGTAGCGCTCCATTTTTTCTAACCCTAAACTGTCAGGTATAAAATTATTTTTTAACTGTCGCGCTTTAAATTTAGTTCATTATTAACCAGAAAGAACTTTTATTAATTGTATTCTATTTGTTATATAAAAAAAAATATTCAGACGACATATAGTTACGTCGGACACTCCACTTCCATTCTCCCACTCTCATCCTCACCCCCCACAAACGATCAAAGCTATGTAAGATCATTTTCCACGCGCAAGACACATGACTCCGAATGTGCATACAACTTTTGCCTGCAAGCATTTCTGCGCTACACGCGCAAGGCATAATCTGACACCTTTTCATTTTCCTGCATTCCCCTCCCACAGGCAAGCCATTGCCCCTAAAAAGCTGTGTCAACAATATTCGACATGTAGTGAAGTTCAAATGGAAAGTAATGTTATCAAATAAATTTTAGTCTTAGAAGAAGATTCAACAATAAAGGTTATAAAATTAAAGTGCGCTTTTATTTCAACAGTTGCGAGTAAGAAACTTTAAAAATTATTTTTTTAAAAACTTTGCCACAAACAACGTAACTATATGTTCACATCCAACTCAAGTGGAATCAAGTTTTCATGACCATCAATGCACTACCGATGATAAAAACTTCGAAGAGGAAGAAAACGATCTGCTTCCTGAGAATGAATTCCTTGAATTACACCTTTCCTATCATTTGCGATGCCACACCCTCAATTTAATTGCAAGCTCCGATGCACACAAGGCCATTACTGAGAACACAGCAATAGAGTCCATACACTCCAGTGTTATGAACAAATGTGAGGCTTTGTGGAAATGTTTGGGGTCACCAAAAAGCAGGGAGCAATTACAAATATTCTTGGGATGTAGCTCAAAACAACCTGTAGTAACGCACTGAAATAGTCTTCATGATTGCTTACAGCAAATATTCCATCTGAAAGATAAATTGCTAGCCTGCGAGCTTAAGAGCATATCTAGCAAAATATCACCCTTTATTGAAAGCGATTTCGAGTACATTGACCTGGTCAAACCATGTAGATAGGGAAATTGATATTTTGCAGGGGGAGGACAATTGTCATTATGGCTATGTTCTGCCAACTCTTCTCACAATAAGTCGGAAATGGGAATCGCTTCTTACTAACAATGGGCTTAAATTTTGTGCGCCCGTTGTGGAAAAACTAAAGAATTCTTTAGTGCCACGTTTCCACGACTATTTAGAAATAAGCGATAGGGGTGAAGTTGCAGCAATAGCTGCATTGACTCACCCCCGATTCAAAATAGCGTCGATAAATCTGTTAGACATGGGTAAACAGGATAAAGTGAAGAGTCTTCTGCAATCCCTACCAAAAAGCAGTAGAGAGGAAACGCTAGAATGAAATGATACCACTGACGACTTCTTTGATTTCGGGGATGTGAGCAGTAACAGCATCATAACCTCATTTATTCCACAAGGAAGTGACGAGACTGAGATCAGGAAGTTTTTGGTGAGCAAATGCTCCAATTTAGACAACTTAAAGGACAACCTTTTGGTAAGGTCTCTATTTTTGAAATATAACACCGCATTGCCGTCATCCGGATTATTTTCACATGTCACTATGCTGGATTCACCAAAAAATAACAGTATTAAGGAAAAAAAACTTTGAAATGAGAATAATTTGTAAATCGAATTCACAAAATAAGTACCTCTAAAATTTTAACTAATATTAAGTTTGCTTTGTATTTTATTTTTATTTTTTGTGTTCCTTCCCTCCTGTAATACTACTGATCTAAGCACTCTCCGTAAAATCTCAGATGGAGCCGACGAAATGGTAAGGGGATTAGACGCCATGAATCGAAGCGAGCGAGATTCATGGTTGATATTTTTGCTTTTAAATAAAATTGATTCGGATACTCGTCATGCATGGGCAGAATCGAGCGTTGATAACAAAAATCCTACAGTTACTTCTTACTTAACCTTCTTGAATACACGATGTGAAGCGCTGGAATTAAGCTGTAACAGCAATCGTCCAGATAACCCAAGAAAACCACAGCTATTGGCCCATACTTTTGTCGTTAAATCGGTTGAGACT
The DNA here is from genome assembly GCA_949129095.1 of Volucella bombylans. Taxonomy (NCBI): domain Eukaryota; kingdom Metazoa; phylum Arthropoda; class Insecta; order Diptera; family Syrphidae; genus Volucella; species Volucella bombylans. Next base: position 324,031,862 of record OX422140.1, read on the forward strand.
GGTACGCAGGGCTCACCTAAGTGCATGGAATGCAACGACAATCATTTCCTCTTCCAGTGCCAACAATTCCAGGCAATAGATCTTGCCTTACGACATCAATACGTGAAACAATACGATTTATATTTCAATTGTCTCCGAAAGGGGCACTCGTCGAAGAAATGTATGTAACGAGTGCGGTAATCTTTCGAATTCGTCTGTCGCTTTTTCCCTTCGCAACCCACTTCGTCTTCTCACACTTTGCTCCCTAAATCTTCGCTATCAGTCCCCTCGTCATCTCACTCCTCGTCGCCTCGTTTTTCATCAAACCAACCATCATCATCTGACTCTTTGCTAACACAATATTCGCCAACTAATACATCGACACCACTCTCATACTCCGTCAATAGCGCTAACCCCCAAAATCATTCGCTTGCCTTTATTCCTACGGCTGAAGTTGATGTTTTGGACGTCCAAGGACGCACTCAATCTTGTCGTATAATACTAGATTCTGGGTCGCAAATTTCGTTCATTTCTGAAAGCTGTATTCATCGCCTCGGATTTGCAAGAAATCGGTAACCCTAGCAATCTCCGGAATATCGCCATCGGATGGTTATAACATATATCCTCCCTAAATTAGCTCTTCGCTTCCTGCTCTTTTGCTCGACGGTCCAACTTTAAACAAGGTGAAGTCCTTAACACTAGCAGACCCGTCGTTCGATAAAACCTCAGATATCGATATCTGACGAATTTTGGAAAGTCCTTACCAACGAAAGACTTACTGGAGATAATGATCTCATAGCGCAATCCTCAATATTTGGTTGGATAATTACAGGTTCCAATTCTACGAGTGTTGGTCCAATTTCCTCATTCAACAGTATAATAAACATTGACAAGACCTTAAAGCTGTTTAGGGAACTGGAAGAGCCACCATCGACTGATCAGAACTACTCAGAGCAGGAAAAGGCTGTAGAAGCTCAATTTCAATTGACAGTAAGCAGGGCTAAAGATGGGAAATATTGTGTTCATCTTCCATTTAAATCTGATGAACCAGTATTTGGTAACACGTATAATGGTGCCCTATCGCGAATGCTATCGATCGAATCATCCTGTCGTCGGGAAAAAACTCAGGGTTGTATTCGATGGCTCTTTCCAAGATTCGTCAGGAAGATCGTTAAACGACCAATTGCATATATTGCCGAGCATTCAGATAGATCTGATTGCAGTTTGCCTTCGATTTCGTCTACACCGTTTTGTATTTTCGGCAGATACTGCTAAGATGTTTAGGCAGATCTGAGTAGCTGAGCCTCACCGTCGATATCAGCGGATTCTGTGGAGGGAGAACTCCACGGATAATATTCAACATTTCGAGTTATGCACCGTAACATATGGGACCTCCTGCGCTCCCTTTTATCGGTATGAGTTCTGCAGCAGCTGGCAATGGATTTTGCAAAGAAGTTTCCCCTAGCTTCTAAAATTTTGCTGAATGACTTTTATGTGGACGACGTCCTTGCAGGAGCAGATACTGTACCTGAACTTATAAAAAAAAAGAGATGACTTAGTCCAGCTACTCTCCGTGGGGGGTTTAGAGCTAGGCAAATGGATTCAAACCCGCACTAGCAAACACTATGTCGCCTGATGAAAGGTAGCTAAGGTTTTAGGAATATTTTGGAACCCGTATAATGACAATTTATTCTTTAAGGTCAACTTAGCTCAAACCAACAGGGCCACTAAGAGACAGCTTCTCTCTGATGTTTGACCCCCTTGGCTTGCGCACACCCGTCGTCATATCGTTTAAAATTATGTTTCAATACCTATGGTTTCAAAACCTTGGCTGAGACGATGAGTTGCCTAACCAGTTCGCAGACAAATAGCTTCAATATCGCAACGATATGCAGGCACTAAATGATCTCACTATTCCTCAGTATATACCTAACCTGACTACTTCACTAGAGCTCCACGTATTCTCTGATCCTTCACTTAAGGCATACTCAGCGGTAATTTGCTGTCGACATCGAGCAGGACATGGAAGCTATCGCATTACGTTGATGTCAGCCAAGACCCGCGTTGCACCACTCCAACAAATTTCGCTTCCCCGTTTAGAGCTATGTGGTGCGTTGCTATTGGCCCGATTGATGAGTTCAATTATATCAGCTCTGCAAGTTGAAAATATTCAACTCTATGCTTGGTGTGACTCGAGCATAGTTTTAGCATGGTTGTCGTCTCCACCATCGCAGCTCAAAACCTTCGTCGGAAACAGGACAGCTGAAATTAATGATATCCTGCCGCGACATAATTGGACACATGTATCCCGCTGACTGCGCCTCACGAGGTATGCTGGCTTCACAGCTTCTTAGCTTCCATCTTTGGTGGAATGGGCCAGCATGGCCTAGTCAAGAAATCGATCTGGACGATGGAGATATTGACTAGACACCCTGCAGTCACCCGAGGTTTTATCGGAAATAAGAATTCAATCCTTTTCGACTGAAACCGTTCCTAATGTTCAAGAAGAACATTTTATACTAAAAATGTTTAATTCAAATTCCACCAATTGGCTTTTAATTAAAGACAGGTTTAAGCCAAAAATGACTTAAGCTTTTGCAACTCTGGTCAGCAGACTAACAAACCACCGACCAGTGCGCAACCGTATACTAGCATACCAAAAACAAAACCAAAACGACCAATATGAAATCGTTCTAGTTTACCAGAATGCGGTGAATGTTCTGCATATCATTTACCTAACGATGATGGGTTCACTGGAACCGCAATAGACATCAATCCACAAAAAGCATTATGTGGAGAAAGAAGCATTTGGAGCAATGAAATTGTTTTCCATGGTGAAAGAAACTTACCTGAGCGCTTCAATGAATTGAAAACACCATATCAATGTTTCATGCACTTTTTTACTAAGGACTTGTTTGATAAAATCGCCAAAGGATTATATTGATATATTGATTATATGTCCATCTTTCGATATCCAAATATGCATTCGAATCAATTGAAACTACGATGACATCGAAGCGATTTTTTTAGATTCGCTAAAACCTTCATTTCAACATTTATTTGATGAAAAATAAAGATGAAGAAGGGTGCGATCAGCTGTACAAATTAAGACTCCTTATCAATCATTTAAATTAGCGCTTCGATTCTGTGCCGAACCGACGATTTGCATTGATGAGCAAGTGTGTTCTGTAGTCAAAAAATAAAATAAAATTGTTTTTCTTGCTGTCATACTTGATCGCAAGACTGTATTTATTCGCTCTTTTGAAATACCACATATATTGCCATCTGATCGTGTGATTTACCCGAAATGTCTCCAAATCTGTAATGTAAGCCGATGTAAGTACTGTGATTCGAATGTATGCGAAAACTATAAAAGCCCCGAGAATGTACAGTTGAAGGTGAATATAAAAGAGAGACAGTCAAGCAGAACGTTGGTCTTTGATTTTCTTCTGCGTTTGGATCTTTACAGTTCCATGAAAATATATGCCAGCTAAACCACACAAATTCGAGTATGAAATGAAATTGTTTGTTCTATGTGACTCCTATGGAATTTCGAACAAATTCGAAGTGTATAAAGGTGCAGTTGACAATGATATGTTGGAAAACACCCAAATTTAGGTACGGTTTTTATATTCATCGGACGGACAGACAAAAAAATATGATGTCAAAATCTTTTTTTTTTATATCGAAGACCATATACCATATACCAAGATAGTGCACCTAAAAATGATGAAAAGTAAAAAGCTCTCCCTGGCACGGGCAGTCGGAAACAAGAGGTGATCATATTCAAGAGAGGACAGCGTTTACCCTTTTTTTTCAGATAGTGTGTATACCGCCAACCGAAACATAGGAAAGTCTTTTCGTCGCCGCAGCAGATACTTCAGCCTACATGTGTAAGTTAACACGACACACCATTCAATCCACAATTTTTTCCCACAGTTGTTTGGCCCCCGGATCGTCAGCGCATTTTTGCTGATCCCAGCAAGTTCACGCAGCAAATGACCAGCACCACAACCCGTAGAGCTAAAAATCCTGACAATCCTGACGCAAATCATAGTTTAACTTTCGCCCGAGCAGGGACCGTGGTTTAAAAAAGTAGTTCAAATACTTGTAACATTGCAAAGTCGTTAAGTTTCTCGTGTAGTTACTTCGCATTGCGCCACGGTTTCGGAAAAAAAAGGAAAGTGAATAAAAAAATCAACAACCCAGGAAAAGGCCCTCCAGTAGTCCAGTTTCCAGCTCAACAAAAAGGTGTCTACATAACAGACAGCCGATTCCCGGAAAATGCAGATACTTCTTTTGTAAGTTAGTTTTAAGATTATAATTAAAAGACCAAATTAGAGAAAAGTGTTAAGATTAAGAAACTTATTGAAGAACTATTTTTATTTAAAAACAAAATTAGTAGTCAAAACTAACCTAAATTAATTAAAATAATTTTTAAGTACAAGTGATTACCCGAATAAGAATTCATTTTTAGGCTATTTGAAATCAAATAATTTTTTACCTAGTGACACTCATTATCCTCACCCATTGCCCTTAATATCCTTGACCCTAATTTATCTATGTCTCGTAACGAAAACTTAGTACGACCACCCAGACTAACAATGAATCGCGAAAACGAACCGCAACCTCAGGGGTTGGTTGCAAATGACCAAGCCCAACAGATTAGACAGATGGTAATAGATGTGATGAGCAGAGAACGCCCTCGTCTAATGCACTCATTGCTTAGCCCCATGGCGGACAATATCACAGACTCAGACCAAATTATCAACGAAGATCAAGCTACATATTAACTTAAACGATATAGACAAAATTCCGGATGTCGTTCGTTGCTTTAGAAAATTCTCAGGGCAACCAGGGGAATTTAGTTCATGGAAAAAGAGTGTCGAATGCATTCTTAAGGGTCATATACCTTCCGACATCTTCCCAGTAATTGTATTGAGATTGTTGGAGTGTCGGACGTGAACGACAATAACGTAATGTCCAAGGCTAAACAACTCTTTAAGAATGCCCTATCCATCGATGTTCCTGACAACAAATTTGAAAGATGTTGCATCAAGAAAGTTAAAGCTAAAACCAACAACGATGCGGGCTCCTTTATTGCTAAACCGATCATCTGTGTAAGATTTTCTGATCAACACACGAAGCAAGGTGTTAAGAAATGTTATTGGCATAAATCGATGTTTTCTTCATTTTAAAAGTCACTCAATGTAAAATTGTATACATTTGCTAATTCCACTCTTTGTTTATTTTATTTCTCTTATCGATTTGTACATATGTGTACTCATTTAAGATCTGAGTAAAATTTGTAAACTCATTTGTGGGGGCATTCGTTCTTAAGCTGCCAACGAGATCGGTTGGTTCAGCAAATCGTGGTACAAACAAACATTTTGATGAATAAATTTATATTTTATTATCGCAGAGTAGTAGTTTATTTCGCCATAATATTTTTATAATAACATACAAACACATTCACTCAACGCATTCGTTTACACACGTGGCTAAGGGCTAAGAGGAAGGATAAGTAGCAAACCTATTTTTTTTAACATTTTCTATAAATTTACATATAGCATCCATAAAATAAAACCAACAATAGTCCACACCCTCCTTACAAACCACAAGGAATAATGACCGCAAAGAAGACGAACAAAAACAAACTTAACAGCAGCAGGGCGATAGCACTGCCGAAAGCATTTCTAAATGCGCAAATTGCCAGGGAAATCACAAATCAACTGATGCCAACTGTCCCCGAAGAGTAAAATACCTCGAGATAAGAATTAAAGCAAATCATAACAAAAATCCAACAGGAAAAACTTTATAAAAGAACTGTACCTAACTACATGAGCACAAGCGACTTTCCTAGCCTCCCGGGGCAAAACAGACCTTCTGGGCCTACACCATCAACATCGCCAGCCGCTCTCCAAGCATGTACACCGCAACATCAATGGACCCAAAATGCAACTGCATACAATCAAAATGCTATCGCCAATGAGAGTGATCTCTTCACTCAAGACGAACTTTGCTCTCTTACCATGGATATAATATCTAAGTTAATACATGTAAATCTAAATATGACCAATTTAATGTTATAACGCAGCTTGCGACAAAATACTTATACAATCATGTCAAGTAAACCAAATTCTCTTAATGTATTGTGTTGGAATGCCAGGAGTATTCGTTATAAATGCACTAGAATTTAGTATATAATTTAGTACCAAATGTAAATACAGTTATTTTTGAAACAATTGGTGTTGAATTAACATTGAATGATAATACTAAATTTAAAATAGTTTCCGTTTACTTTCCCGGGGGAGTTTCAAATGCTGAAGTGATTGGCTTTTATAAGAGTGATCTTAGAAAGCGTATCACAAATAATGAAAAAATTTTACTCGGGGGTGATTTTAACTTAACAGCCGGCATCGTAATTGGGGTTGCAAAAGATCAAACAAGTGGGGAAATTTGCTACTGGATATCATTATGAAGTATCCAGTAACCTTGCTCTATCCAAATGGGCCAACATATTTCCCAACCAACAAAAAGTTTTGGACATCAACTTTGGACATGATAACAACGAACTCGCCTGAAATCGTTACCCAGCCTTTGGCAATTAACGCTTTGAGTTCAGATCATATTCCAATAAATTGTGATATCCATTCCCAAAAAATCAAAAGCAATAAGAACAACTGCTCTTCCACAGTACATTCTAAATTTAATCAAACAAAGAAATAGATTTAGAAGTCAGTGGAAAAGATATAGACAGGTTTATGATTTTAATGAAATGATGTGTATATGTTCAAATAGCTTTCGAAATTTCAGAGTTCAGAAACAAAACTTGGAACGAGAAACTTTGTACTCTTGATCCAAATTCAAAACCATTTTGGAAAATTGCAAAGGTGCTTAAAAACAAAAACAAATTTATTCCTCACTTAGAACACAATAATTCCTTGTTAAAAACTAGTGAAGAAAAGGCAGAAGTTTTTGCAGATTCCTTTGAAAAAAATTTTTATAATCCGTTGACAAATGAAACCAGCTCAATTGAATCCTTAGCAGAAGACGTTTTCGTTTGCAACGAAGACATCAAAGATATTATTCAAAATTTACGTAGTAATAAAGCACCAGAAATAGATTCTCTTAAAAATATATACTTCAAACAGCTACCAATCATTGGAGTAACTTTTATATGCTTTATTATTAACGCTTGTATGAAGTTACAATACTTTCCAAGCAAATGGAAAACGGCGAAGTTTATACCAATTCCCAAACCAGGAAAACCATCTAAAAATCCCAATAGTTATCGCCCAATAAGCCTGCTTAGTAACTTAAGCAAAATCTTAGAAAAAGTCATAAAAATAAATCTTCTGGATTTTCTTGAGTCCTCAAATGTCGTTCCAGACCAACAATTTGGTTTCAGACAGGGTCATAGCAATACACACCAGGTTTTAAGAATCTGCAAACATATTAAAGAGAAAATGAGTGTAAAACAGTCTACGGGTCTTGTCCTTTTGGATGTTGAATTGGCTTTTGATAGCATATGGCATGAAGGTATTCTGCATAAATTGAAGTTATTTGGTTGTCCTTTATATCTCATAAAAATAATACAAAGTTTTCTCGGGAACAGAAAATTTCAAGTAAATTGGAATAACATACATTCATCTTTAAAAAATATAACATCGGGTGTACCTCAAGGATCAGTATTGACTCCATTGTTGTACATAATCTACGTTGCTGATTTTCCGGAAATATGGAACTGTGAAATAGCAATGTTTGCGGATGACACCGCCATTTACAGCTCAAATAACTTTGGCCATGAAATTGAGAACGACTTACAACATGCGTTAAATAAAATCTACGATTATTTTATATCGTGGAAAGTCAAACTCAACACTGACAAAACACAGGCCATATTTTTCACTAGAAAAAGGAAAGCCTGTGCCTTACCACTTGGTCAGCTTAAAATAAACAATTATGATGTCCCGTGGGTTAATTCTGTCAAATATGTAGGTGTATATTTAGACAAGACGTTAACTTTCCGAGACCATATTACAAATACCCTAAACAAAATAAGCATTGCTACTAAAATGATATACCCCCTTATATGTAGGAAATCACCCCTGAGTAAATTTAATAAGATTATAACATGTAAAGTAATTTTTCAAGCTATAGTCGTGTATGCATGTCCAGTATGGGGAACTTGTGCTAAATCACACATTAAAAAATTAAAAATCTCACAAAATAAAACTTTGAAAATGATGACAGATCTACCTTGGCTTTTTTCAACCCAACTCTTACATGAGTACCGGTGTACATCAAGTTGCAAGAAAAATTGAAATTCTCAACTGATTCCAAGAATCTATTAATACAAAATTTAATACATCAATAAAAATGTTCCTTATATAATTTCTTTATTCTCACGAAATTTTGTACACAATATATATAACAAACATTTTTAACATATTTATTTATTTATTCAATTATTAAGTTAAGTATTATTAAAATCATATTAAATGAAGGTTTTAATCATAGTTGTCCTTCAAATGTATTCTAAAATTCAAATTTTCTTAAAATGTTTTTACAATTTTTCAGTTGTAAGATATAGTTTAAAAAATCAAATCTCTGAGCAAGCTGCGTATTATTAAGCCTTTATCTATGAAAATAAAATAAAATATCTATCTATCTATCAGCAGCAGGGGAACCGATATTTATATTAATGATTTTCTCACTAAATAGAAAGCTGAAAAATGTTAAATATGTGTGGTTCAAAGATAATAAAATTCTTGTCAGAAAGGTTGAGGGAGGAAAGGTCATGTCAATTATATCATTTTGTTATCTCCCACATATTTAGTACATTTTTTTTGTTTTCTTTGATTTTTCTTCCGCTGATCTTCGCAGCTGTAATTTCGATAAAGTCTTCTTCCTTTTGCTATAGTAAGTTCGTCATTGTCTATCAAAATATCAAAAGTCTAAGAGAAAATCTCGCAGCTCTTCTCACTCATGTTGATTCCTTTCTGTGCGTACCAGACATTATTTTTGTGTCAGAAATCTGGATTTATGAGTTTGAAAATTTTTTTTGTCCGTCTATAATGAAAATTACGCTGCGGGTGGTGTCGGTTGTTTTATAAGAGAGAAACTGGAATATATAATTCACGAGGTCCTTTGTGTTGATTGTTTGAGTGCTGATATACTAAAGGTTTCCATTGGAATTAACCATGAGATCTATGTCCTTTTATGTGTTTGTCGGTCTATATTACACGGATGACACAAGAGGCCATGTTGCACATCATCACATGCACGAGTTCTGCTGAAATGTGGAGAAAACTACAAGAGCAGAAGACTGAGACTAGTGTGCATATAGTACAGCAAAGATTCTTTCAGAACAAATATGAGAAAAGCGTGGATATGTCAGTTTTCTTATCTAAGATCCAAGAAATGCAAAATCAGTTAAAACAGAAGAAATCTCTGGCAGGTTTGTTATTACAAAAGTGTTAATGTCATTACCTGATGAATACAAGCATTTTGTTTCGGCGTGGGAATCGGCACCTGACGATAAGCAAACCATTGACAACTTGCCAGCCAGATTATTAATTGAAGAAGAGAGGGTGAAAGGAAAGAACGAGGAGTCCCAGCAAAATTCATCGTCATCTGCGTTCATTGCAAAGAATAAAAGATTTGTAAAATGCTTTAAGTGTGGCAAAAGCGGACATTATCAAAGTAATTGCGATAGTAATAAAACTAGGGAGGAAAACGTAAATAATAATAAATTGTGGAAAGTCTGGACACTATAAGGCACAGTGTCGGTTTAGAAAACAAAAAGATATTAAGACTGAAAATAAAACGAAAAGCAATGCATTCATAGTATCGAACACTGAATTGCATACTTCAAAGTGGTTAGTGGACTCCGGTGCCACTAAACACATGTGTGAACACATGTGTCGAGATCGAGCATTGTTTACATCACTCTCAAACAATATGCAAAAATCAGTCATCGTCGGCAATGGCGCAGTTATTAAAGCCCTACGTTGCGGACAGATAGAGGTTCGAGTATCAAACGGGATCGAATGGATTGATACAGTCATAGAAAATGTTTTGTATGTTCCAGAATTGAAAACTACGAGTAATCTGTTCTCAGTCAATCGCGTCACAGATAAAGGTTACATCATGACAACAGATAATAGTTCATGCAAATTTTACAAATGCAATAAAGTTTGTGCAGTGGCAAATCGAATTGGTAATTCTTATTATTTGGATTTGCGTTATAAACGTACCTACGATATTGCAAGCACTGCAAAACTAGTGCAGAACGATTTGAATGAGTGGCACAAAAGACTGGCGCATCAAAACTTCGCTTATGTGAAAAATATTCTGCGGAAAAACAATATTGCTGTGAAACAAACTTCTAAGCCTGGGTGTCAAAGTTGTTTAGTTGAAAAAATACATCGATTGCCATTCAGCAAGAGTGAATATGTGACTACAAAGACTTGTGAGCTAATTCATGCTGATACTTGTGGCCAAATTGAAGGAGCATCTATTGGCGGGTCGAAATATTTTGTCATACTGAAAGACGACTATTCTAACTTTAGGAGTGTATACTTTGTCAAAACCAAAGATGAGATCAAATATTGCATTGAAAATTTCTTAAATAAGGCCGAAAACATAACTGAAAAGAAAGTAAAAATCTTTAGAAGTGACAATCGTTTGGAGTTTGTAAACAAAGAAGTGAAGGAAATGTTTTCAATGTATTTTTTTTTTTGTATTATTTTTCGAGGTATTACACACTGTTGAAAATTCCTACGACAGATGTTAACAGCCGTATCGTAGACACCGATATATTTTTATATTTACCTACACTGTCTTACATTTTGCCTATTATTGTCACATTCATACGTAATTTCCTTTCTTCATTTTGCTTTGTATACTTTTTTACTCACTTCAGTTCGCACTTTCAACTCCGTCAGTGAAGACGTGTCAACCCAACTATTCCTTTCACTAAACAATAAATGCGTTAATTTGAATAATTTGAATTTGTGTTTTATTAAAGTCGTATATTTTTTTACATTTGGTGCCGAAACCCGGGACGGGAGAAAGTTAACAGAAAAATTATACTCGTGATGGAAATAGCGGCGCGCGGTGCTTATAGAGCACAATTAACGAAGCTCGTCAAAGCTGTAATGGAGTTGTTGAATTCGGAAGGCTCACGTGTGGACGGTAAAAGTACAGCCGACGTAGAATCGCTCGAAGACGAAATTATATCATTAGCGGAGCGATTGAATGGTGTGTCGGCAAGCTTAAAGACGGCGGACCAGCAGATTCAAAATAAAAAATTAATAAAGGAAGAAGACCTCGAAAGGGACTGCGAAAAGATGGCAGAATACGAGGATTCGGCGGTATCTGCAATGGTCGGGTTAAAGAATCGTTTAAAAAGAGTGCAGGCTAAACTAAATTCGAGTGATGAGTGTTCTGAGAAGACGGTAGAAGGTTCTCAGCGTTCGTCGGTCAAACTGCCTAAATTGGAATTGAAGAAGTGTAGAAGTGGTAAATTCATAAAGTGCGACGGTTGTGGCGGCAGACACATTACTTCGATGTGCGATCCTTCGTATAATAAAAATAGCTCGGTCAGTGCGTTAGCGCAAACGGGTTATAATCTATGTGCTCACACTCTTAACTTTAAAAATGATTTTTTGAAAACAGCGCGTTGCGTGGCGGTAAGTGAAAATAGTGGTTGGCTTGTCAGGCTCATAATCGACGGCGGGAGCCAACACACATTTATTCGACAAGAGCTGGTACAAAAGTTGCGTTTGTCTGTCTCTGATCAGAAGGCGAGAATTTCGGTTTTACCATTTGGGTCAAAGGAGAAACAACCCTCTAAGGAATATTCAGTGGTGCATGTGAAACTGAGGAGTCAATATAGTGATCGAAGTGTAGTAATAAAAGCCATCGTTGTACCGGACATTTGCGTAGATGGCTTGAAAGCCCCTGACAGTTCGAACGGTTTATTTAGAAAGATTAAATTAGCTGATAAAGTTTGCGTCAATATTCAGTCAGTCAACGGTTTGAGTTTGCTTATTAGCTCGGATAGTAGTTGGACAGTTGTCACGGGTAAACAACGTTCGGTGTCTAATCGTTCAAAAGCAGTGGAAACCATATTCGGTTGGACTCTTCAAGGTTATCTGGGTGACGGTGAAATGTTGTCGAGTAAGCTGGAATATACCCCGTTACGAGTATTTCGGACAATGAACTATCGAAGATGTGGGCTTTGGAGACCATTGGGATCAGAGGTGAAGAAGCAGAGAAAATTCATGTGACGGAAGCAATGACGAGGGAGTGCATCAAGAAAGTTGGTTGCCGGTATGAAGCAGTTTTGCCTTGGAAGAATCCACAGATGGTGTCAGGAAACAATCGAGAGTTGGCGGTAAGTCATTTAACTAATTTAACGAAAAGATTATCTAGAGATCCAGACAAGCTGAGAGAGTACGACGCTGCTGTACGACAATTAGTTAACGACGGCATAGCAGAAGCAGCAGCGTCAACCTCTACAAGAGTCGTATATCTTCCTCATAGACCTGTCTACAAAGAAGAAAGTGCCACGACGAAATTACGCATAGTCTTCGATGCTTCTGCTAGCACCAAGCAATCTCCTTCGCTAAATGATCAGCTTTTCACTGGAACCAATTTGCTTCCGAATGTCTTCAGCATTTTGTTAAATTTTCGTCTTGGTCCAGTTGGTATAGTGGCAGATATCGAAAAGGCTTTTCTGCAAATATTTTTGAATAAATCCGATCGAGACGCCCATCGTTTTTTGTGGTATAGATCCTAGGCTGAAAGCGACATGGAAATTCAAGAGTTACGGATGACCAGGGTCACATTCGGTGTTTGTTGCAGTCCTTTTATTCTAACGGCAACAATTAAGCATCATTTGCAAGAAGAAGAACGTCGTTTTCCTGGAACATGTCGACTACTAGAGAAGAGTTTTTATGTCGACGATATGGTGACTAGTGTGGATTCTGATTCCGAAGCTGTGAAGTTTTACTCTGAATCTAAAGACATAATGGGGAAAGCTTCCATGAACCTACGAAAATGGTATTCCAATAGTCCCGCAGTCAGGGCGGCTGTGGGATCAAGCAACTTTCCAATCTCGCAAAAGGTTTTGGGACTAAATTGGTCTGCGTTCAATGATGAATTGTCGGTTCCGTTGGATTCTATCCAGAATTTTCTGCAAACGAACATGTTCAGGGGAACAAAGCGGAATATTTTACAAGCAATTGCGAGAGTCTATGATCCATTGGGCATGGTTGCTCCAACAATCATTAAGCTGAAAATATTGTTCCAGGCATCTTGGAGGCGAAAACTGGCCTGGGATGAAGTCCTTCCAGATGCCCTAATGCTGCTTTGGAATGAGTGTGTGAATAACGTGCTGCAGTTGAAGGATATGTCGATTCCCAGAGCTGTTCAGATAGTCTCCTCGTGTCCAATATACTGTCATATCTTTGCTGATGCTAGTAAACAAGCATATGGAGCAGTCGTTTATGTGCAAGCAGTCAATGTCCATGGAGAGGTTGTGACTTCTTTTCTTTGTGCCAAGAGTAGAGTGGCGCCATTGAAACATGATCGAGAGGATGAACTTACGCTGCCAAAACTGGAGCTCACGGCAGCCCTGATCGCATCCAGACTTTGTGCTTATTTGCGGAATCAGCTTCGGGTTGCCATCAACAAATTCTTTTTATGGACGGATTCCAAAATTACGCTCAACTGGATTTATGGAGAAACACAGCGATGGAAGCCATACGTACAAAGCCGAGTCCTGGAAATTCGTCGAAATTCTAAATTAATTGATTGGCGCCATTGTTCCGGTAAAGACAATCCAGCGGATTTAATAACGCGAGGAATTTCTGATTCGAAACTGGCTACATCGCTTTTGTGGGAACGCGGACCTGATTGGCTTAACGATATCCAGACCTTTAACGACAGTCAGCACTCTAACGAAGCTAGCGAAGTGAGTGCAACATTCCTTCTCGAAACCGATGACGTCGCAAGTAATGAGGAACTTCCAATCTTCTGTTGTGAAAGATTCAACAGCTGGCAACGACTTTTGCGCGTCACTTGCTGGGTCCTGAGATTTATAAAGAACTGTAAGCTGAAGCAAAAGTCACTAACGAGCTGTTTGATCAAGTCGGAGTACGATTCTGCGGAACTTTACTGGATCAGGTACGTACAAAAGCTTAGTTTTTCTAACGATTTGAGCTACTTGCAGAAAGGGAAACCGATGAAAAAATCATCAAAGATAGCTCAACTTTCTCCTGTTTTGGACGAAGAAAGGTTGCTACGAGTGGGTGGCAGGTTGCAGATGCTGGAGGACGACAACGATGTTATTCATCCCATTATATTGCCTTCAAATCATCACGTCACTGCTATTATTGTTGACGAATACCATTTACTGACCTGTCATGGAGGAACCATTTTGGTGTTACTCGTAACAAAGTTGAGGTCTCGTTTCTGGATTCTTCGTGGACGACAATTAATTAAAAGAAGAATTCGACGATGCATAGTCTGTAAGAAACTCTTTGGACCACCCGCTACACAGCCTTTCGCTGCTCTACCTTTGGAGAGGATAACGTTTACAAGGCCGTTTGATACCGTAGGCATCGACTTCGCTGGACCACTGTATTTCATGAAGCCGGAAGCTGGCACCATGCATAAAGCCTATATACTCATATTTACTTGCGCAGCTGTGCGAGCTATTCATTTAGAGCTCACAGAGGGTATGTCAACGGAGTGCTGCCTTATGGGTTTAAGGCGCTTTATTGCTCGTCGAGGCGTTCCGTCAACTATCCTCTCGGACAACGCTAAAACTTTTAGACGAGCATCGTTGGAACTGAACAGCGAATCAAAAGGTATATTTTCTGACGATATGATTCTCAATTTTGTTTCCAAGAGGCACATAAAATGGAACTTTATTGTGGAACGAGCGCCCTGGTGAGGAGGTTTGTGGGAGCGTCTAATACGGACTGTAAAGAATACTCTCAAAGTTGTCATTGGCAAGGCACGACTCACGTTTGAACAGCTTCGTACTGTACTTACCGAAGCAGAAGCAGTAATCAACGATCGACCGCTCACGTACGTATCAGATGATCCCCTTGATTTGACACCTCTCACACCAGCTAAGTTCATCATGGGTTGTAAAACACCTAACCCTACCTCTGAGCATCACCACTCAAGACCGGATGTCCGCGACCTTTGGAAGAACCGAATGAAATATACCTCAAGGCTTTCTAAGAGATGGCAAGCAGAGTATCTGCAACTTTTACGATCTTTTCATCACACCACCAACAACGCAACAGCAACTTTTCGTAAAGGCGATCTCCTATTTGATCCTGCAACACCTCGAGTAAACTGGAAGATGGTCATCATCGAGCAGACTTTCCTCGGCCGCGATGGCAAAATCCGAGCATGTGAAGTGCGCTGCGCAGATGGTACCCGATTTCGAAGACCGATCCAGCTCCTGTATCCATTGGAGCTGAATAGTTTGCCCCGCGACCAGGATGTTGAAAATTCCAAAGACAGATGTTAACAGCCGTATCGTAGACACCGATATATTTTTATATTTACCTACACTGTCTTACATTTTGCCTATTATTGTCACATTCATACGTAATTTCTTGTCTTCATTTTGCTTTGTATACTATTTTACTTACTTCAGTTCGCACTTTCAACTCCGTCAGTGAAGACGTGTCAACCCAACTATTCCTTCCACTAAACAATAAATGCGTTAATTTGAATAATTTGAATTTGTGTTTTATTAAAGTCGTATATTTTTTTACACACACCAAACAACAGTACCTCATACCCCAGAACAGAACAGGAAGGCTGAAAGGCAAAATAGAACTTTGGTGGAAGCTGCAATGTTACACGGAGGGAACTTACCAAAGAAGCTGTGGGCAGAAGCAATTAATACGGCGGTATTTGTCTTGAATAGAACTGGGAAGAGTCATGAAAATGGAAGGTCACCATTTGAAGTATGGACAAATACAAATTTTGACATTCAGCAGTTAAGAACATTTGGTACGAAAGTGTTTGTTCACATTCCAAAGGAAAAAAGAAAGAAATGGGACAAGAAAGGTGAAAAGGGGTTGATGGTTGGCTACGAAGAAAATGTAAAAGGATATAGAATTTATTTCTCCCAAACGAATACGGTCGAGACAAAGAGGGATGTTGTTTTCTTAAATCAAGATGCTGAATAGATACTTCAAGTTAAGAAAGGCGAGGAAAAAGAATCTATGATGCTAATGGATCTGGAAGGGGAGTTCGAACAAAATGGAAGCCCGGAGATAGATATGAGCAAGTTTACTAATGGATTTGATGAAACGACAGAGGTGACACATACAAGCAGTGTTGAAGAGGATGGATCAGTGTGCGACAGTTACAGTGAGTACTTACAATGCGGTGAAGAAGAATGTCTATTGGAAGAAACCAGTCCACCCAGAGAAGAAAGAAGCAAACGTCTAAGAAAGCAGACGAATTTCTACCAATGTAACAATGTGCATACGGACAAAGGTGAGTGTGAACCAGTTACATATAATGAGGCTATGAAAAGAAGTGATGATAGTAAGTGGAGTGAAGCTATTGCAAGGGAATTATAGACATTAAAAGATAACAACACGTGGGACTTTTGTACTGTACCAGTTACCAAAACAATCAGTAGCAAATGGGTTTTTAAGATTAAAAATGTAAATAATACTAGAGTATAAAGCTAGGTTAGTTGCTAGAGGCTTCGAGCAACAGGATAAATTTGATTTTAATGATGTTTACGCTCCAGTTGCAAAGTTGTCCTCATTTAGATTATTTGTAGCAGTAGCGACAAAGTTAAATTTACCTATAACCCAAATGGGTGTAACGGGAGCTTTCTTATAAGGAGAAATAAAAGAAAATGTGTATGTTTCTGTTTAGTTGAGAATATTCTGACTCCTTACCACTGGTGTGGGGAAGTCAATAACAACACAACTATTTTAACGAACTGAACTTTATTTAAATTAATTTTGCCTTAAATACTACAGTTTTGCTTATTCTACATTATTTACACACCTTAAGCAGGCTAAGAAACAAATCGTACGAGGTGTTCAGTTACGTGGCATGTGCAAGTAACTTAATAAGCTGTGCGCTTTGGAATGCACTGCTTAGTTCTCAAAAAAAATTGCAGAGTTTTAATTTGTGCGTTGTTCGTCGTTTGTTGTTTGATGCTTGTTGTTGTGATTATTCACAACAGTTTCTTTACCAGAAGGTGCCTATTCAGGAAATAATAACATTGTTAAGTTGAACAAATCATTATACGGGTTAAAAAGTTCACCTAAGTGTTGGAATACTAAATTTAACTCTGTAATAACTAAAGAGGGCTTTGAAAGGTCAATGTGCTGATAAAATGTTTGTATTAATATACGTTGACGATTTGTTAATCTTTGGTACAAATCAACATTTGATAGTAAAACTAAAAACTGTATTAAGTAAATAATTTAAAATGAAGGTCTTAGGAATAATTTCAGATTTCTTAGGAATAAATGTTAAACAAGATTTGCATAAAGGTATAACTATATTATCATAGAGGAATTACTTAGAAAATGTACTTAAGAGATTTGATATGGAAAATTGTAAACCAATGTTGACACCTATGGATCTAAATTTCAATGCTAAGATATTTCGTTCTGATGTTAAATATGATAAAAACATTGAAGAAATTTGTAGGCAAATAATTGGCTGTTTAATGTATGCTGTTTCAGGCACTAGGCCAGATATCAGAAATGTGCAAATAATGTGTTATTGGGTGCGTTTAAAAGAGTTTTACGTTATCTAAAGTATACTATTGATTATAAATTGATTTATAAATGTAATGATAAAATGCTGGAAGGTTTCTGCGACGCTGACTGGGGAGGAGATCAAAGAGATAGAAAGTCAACTTCAGGTGTTATTTATTTACTTTTGCGAATTGTTCAATTGTATGGTGCTCAAAGAAACAATCATCTGTAAGCCTATCCTCGACAGAAGCCGAATATATTTCAATGGGTATGGCTGCTAGTGAAGCATTTTGGCTTGTAAATTTGTTGTGTGATTTTGACTTCCAAAAACATATCCAGCAAATTTGCTTTGTGATAATCAGTCAGCAATTATAAATGCCAGCACAGAATCTGTAAAATGTTTAAAACATGTAGATATCAGATACGAGTATCATTTTGTTAGGGATTTAATTAAAAATAACAAAATTTGTGTTAAGTATATCAGTACATGTAATCAACCAGCAGACATGTTAACGAAATCGTTATCTAAGGAGTTAATTATAAAGTTTCTTAAACAATGTTGTGTAGGAGATGCACTTAAAGATTTTTGTAATATTCATGTCTGTTTAGATACTAATTTGAGATATTTTTTAAATGTATAACATTGAGAGGGGGTGTTGAATATGGCAATGCCTATACATTTAAATTGAAGCATTGTATTCTGTACATGTTGTGAAGTTGGTTCTGTTTTGTTTTTGTTTTCTTCTGTCATCTTCATCAAGCGTTACTTTTTTGAATTACTACGCAGCATTCTCTGATAAAATAAAATATACTTGTGTTCAAAAAAACTGTCTGCCTTTTTATTTAAAATCAACATCAACATCAATGCTCCCTTTGCTGAGTGATGGCAAGGATCGTGTTGGCATATAAAGCCATTCATCCGCCCAAAATTGGAGTACAATTCCCACATCTGGTCAGGTGCTCCTAAAACATCTCTTCACCTGCTAGATAGGATTCAAAACCGTGCGATAAAACTTATTGACGATACTATCAGTCAATCAATGGACACCCTCGAACACCGACGAAATGTCTCGTGTCTCACTTTGTTTTATCGCTACTTCCACCACCAGTGCTCCACTGTAATCGCCAGTAGCATTCCGCCCATTCAAACTTTCAACCGTAACACCCGTCTCGCTATGAATGCTCATCAGTATACCCTCAAGCCCATTTTCGGACGTACTCTAAAATATCGTGATTCGTTCCTAAGCCGTACAACTCGCTTATGGAATGCCCTGCCGATCTCTGTATTTCCTGGTCGTTATAACTTGCAAACATTTAAAAACAATGTACATCGGTACCTCTCTTTTCTTCCTCCCTAAATTTCCTTTGCCCGCGCTGTGTACAATCACCTTAAGGGTACTCAAACCCCTTGAGCGCGCGCTCATTATAAAAAAAAAAAAAAAAAAAAAAAAAAAAGCGGGGCGACAGCTGCACTGTCGCCGGGTGTGGTTCGATGCCTGTGTGTGTAAGGTTTGTATTGCGACTTACGATTGTCGATAAAATGTAGTTAGAAAATAATGAGGCAGTCAGATTTTAAAGGGCATGCCTGGCACACGCGTCGAAACTCACTGCGCTGTAATGGAAAGTGATAGTCAAGAGGGGTCGCGGAAACCCAATACTTCCGCGACACTGGAAACTGATTTTTCTTCGACATCAGAAGTAGGATCTGTCCCTTTACCCACATTATCGGATGAGCCGTGGCGTGCCATGATGGAATTACAAAACAAAAATTTAATTGAACTTGTGCGAGCTTTACAATCGTCAAAATCCGGTGTGAAACAAAATAAAGTAGTGGTGTTACCCAAGTTTAATCCAGACCTTGCTGGTGCTAATGCTTCATCATGGTGTTCTACGGTTGACATAATCTTAAGTGAAAACACATTGAAAGGTAGTGCATTGGTAATGGCCCTGAGTGCGTCAATGGAAGGAAACGCATCGCAATGGCTGTCCCAAATATGCTACCCAGATATTTCTTGGCCCGAATTCAAAGAACTTTTCGTGCAGAGCTTTGATAGTGTGGAAAAACCAGCAGCCATGTTTTTGGGTATGCTGGCCAGTCGACCGACTGATGGTGAATGTCTTGCTGCGTATGCAAGTCGTATGGTGACGTCACTCACCACTAAATGGCGTGACATGGGCATTGAAGAAATTGCAGTATCAATGCAATGGCCCTTGCGCAGTTAGCCAACTTTAATAGCCGTTTGCAGCGTTTGACCTTCACATCAAATTTACGGACCAGAAGTGAATTACAATCTGAGTTGAAAGCATACACATTTAACAAAAGAAAGAATGCTCCTTCAGAACAACAAGCTATGTTGGAACCTAAGAGGCATAAATCTTGTTCAATTAAGTGCCATTTTTGTGGCAAATTAGGTCACAAGTTTGCTGAGTGCAGATCCAAGAAACAACAAAGTTGGTCAACGTATGGAAATAACCGAGACGGCAGAAGTGAGAACCGACAGCGTGACTTGCTACAAATGCAGAGAGTTAGGGCACATACTCGTATCAACGAAAATGGAACCTGGTAGAGGAAAGGCAGTAAACCGAGAGAAGAAAGTGAAGAAGTGTTGTGTCGTGGAACCTAAGGGACACATGGCACACCGAGGCGATGCTTTTGCAGTTACTTTTGATTCCGGGGCAGAATGTTTTTTAATGAAAGAAAAGATAAGTAACAAATTCTCAGGTAAAAGAATTAATAATGCTGTTTTGTTGAAAGGTATAAGCAATAATGGCATATGTAGTACTGTACAGATCATAAGTAGCGTAATAATTGACAATAATTTTATAGAAATATTATTTCATGTATTGTGCGATGAACATTTAAGGAACGACATAGTTATTGGTAGAGAAATTCTTAATCAGGGGTATAATGTAATTGTTTCTCCCGAGAAATTTCAAATTATAAGATCAAAAAAGATTAATTTTTGTTCAGGTAGTGAGCAGCTTAAAAATTTTGATATTGAGCTCATTGGAGAAGATAAAATAAAATTAATCTCTTTATTGGAGAAATATTCAAATCTTTTTATTAAGGGGATTCCCAGTACAAGGGTCAGTGTTAACGAAATGAAAATAAGACTAATCGATACAAGAAAAACGGTACAAAGACGCCCATACCGACTTGGCCCTAATGAAAGAGAAGTAGTACGAGATAAAGTTAGTGAGTTAGTAAAATATAATGTAATTAGACCAAGTTGTTCGCCTTTCGCAAGTCCTATGATGTTGGTTCCGATCGTCTCTGTGTTGACTATCGGGAGCTTAATTCAAATACGGTTTCTGATAGATACCCGTTGCCACTTATATCGGACCAAATAGCCAGACTTCATGGAGCGAACTATTTTACGTGTTTGGATATGGCCAGTGGATATTATCAAATTCCTTTGCACGCAGATTCCATTGAGTGTACAGCCTTCGTGACACCTGATGGCCAGTACGAGTTTTTGTCTATGGCGTTTGGACTTAAAATGCACCATCCGTTTTTCAGCGTGATGTGATGGAAGCTCTCGGAGATCTTGCAAACACATACGTAGTCGCCTATATGGATGATATAATGATAGTAGCTACGTTTATTGGTCTAGCTTCTTATTTCCGGCAGTTCATACAGGGATTTTCTCAGTTGATGAAAGCATTATATTTTCTTACATTAGAAAAAAATAAATTTATTTGGAAACCAGAACATGAACAGATACGAACTAAAGTTATTTCCATTCTCACAAAGAAGCCTGTCCTGGTCATTTTTGATCCACAATATCCTATCGAGTTGCACACTGATGCCAGTTCTAGTGGGTATGGTGCAATTTTATTGCATTAAATTAATAACAAATCCCACGTAGTGGAATATTACAGCAAACTCAGCTTAGCTTGCTGTCAGTTTTCAGGCTTGTGGCTCGTACATCCGTTATAAGCACATTTTAAATATCGGTTGTGAAACCATTGAAACAAAAATAAAGGCAAATGTATAATAATTTGAACTGAAACTGGAGAAACTAGACATGGAAATAAACATTGGAGGTAAAAATTGCTGAGTGTAATAGAAGCACAGTTAACCACACCACCTGAAATGAACTGCATCGACGGAAATCGCCAGACAGCACTATCAACAACAGTATAAAGTTTCAACACACGCTGCATAGTCAGCAAACGTTCGTGGGGACGAATTTTTATTATTATATTACAAATTATTCGTTTATTCTAAAGTAATAAGACACTTTTGTTTTTCATGCATTATAATTAGAACTGCATTAAAAGATTGTATTTTAGAATTAAAATTGTAATGAATAAAGCAACATCAGTTGCCTGAAAAAATATTTTTTTTAGTTCTCCGTAATAAAATACGTTAACTGGACAAGGTGATATGGAAATTATTGTGTGTTTGGGATATTTTATGTATGCTATGTATATGCGAGTAAAAGAAATTATGAAAGGAATCAATAATTGGCACCCGAGCAATTTTGATGTTTGAAAGTTAATTGTGCAAGTGCGTAAATAAAAGTAACATAGTTACGGTACGCGATAGAGCAGCAATAACTTAAACAGATATTAAAAAAAAAGAGTGTTAAAAAAATTTGAGTATTAAGATAATTCACAAAAAATAATATAGTGCTCAAACAAACGCAAACAATTTGGAATTTTATTCGAAAACAATTTTAAGTAATTAAGAAAAGAAGAAAAAGTTTTTTCTCTCTAATAAAATTTGTACATATTATCAAACCAGTTGAAACATGTCTAACCTAAACAATCTTGTTCGGACCCCCGTGCTGAACACACCTGATCCACAACAACCCCAAGTACCTCAAACACCACAAGTTCAACACCGAACGATATCTTCTGCTGAACTTACTAGTATAGTCACCGGAATTGTTACTTCCATAATCAACCCAAACGCAGAACTCTTTGCTGTCCATCAATGTATTAACGTTGAGTACATGAAAAAATCCCAGAAAGCGTGAGAAGCCTTCGAGGATTTTCTGGCAGAGCAGCCGAATTTAGCTCTTGGAAAAAGATCTAGACAGTTTATGAATCCCTTGTTTTTACCCTAAAATATTTCGGTATACTTAATGTAATCCGAAATAAAATCACAGGCGATGCAGATGCGGCATTAGAATCATATAATACGCCGCTAGATTGGATAGCAATTTCACGTTGTTTAACCCTCCACTACGCTGATAAGCGGGACATTGGTACACTCGAGTACCAAATGACGTCATGTGGCGTCATCATTCAAAGCTATCCGAATCCAATCGCATTTTATCTTACTCTTTACCATTTCTTTTTATAAAAATTCATAACTTTGAACATTGTAGCCGACCATTTAGCTCTCGAATATTGAATTTCGAAAATAAGCAAAAAGAAAATACTGACGATCTTTGATGTCTAAGATCGTAAATGAACCGTATCAAAGCTTGCGGAAATTTCGGCTATGTCTCTTTCTTTTTGTACATTTCGTTCTTCAAGCTTGTTGGTTCCCCTAGTCGTACGTTTAGTACGTATATAAAATACATAAACGGAAAATTAAACTCTGATATGCGCATTGGAAGATTGCTGTGTAAACTGCTGCGTCGGTGCAAGTGCCAAGCTGGTAAGACTCCAGATTCCTGTCTGCAGATAGCTCATTGATCGAGATGGACTTAGCCGAGTTGAAAAGCTATAAACGCTGGCGCTCCGATAGGATGAAATGTGGTTCCCGAGTATAAATAGGCGAGATGCGTTGCAATGCATACCTACATACATATATAGATATGAGCACATACACTCATCACACCACCAGGAATCATCATATACATCAGCCTACCAAGTAACGGTACCTCATAAACCCTATCCAAGCTTTTATCTTTTGCATCCAGTTAACCGTACTTTAACAGTACTATAAAAATTATCACAAATCAAATCATCTTATTTTTTTTTATAATTTGAACGTCTTTTGTTTTATTAATTTTGTTTTTTTGTTTTGGCTATCGTTATCTCTTCAAAACATGCCCCAAGCACTTCATCTTTGTGTGTGTCAAATTAGAGAATCAGAAATATCGTTCTAACTATGCACATAATCATAACGCTGTGTTAAATAATCAAATCCAAAATGCTCTTCCTCCACGGAAAAATAATACACACTTTCCACAGCAAAAACAATACCCACAGTATTCGCAATGCCCACAGTATTCACAGTACCCACAGCACCCACAGTTCCCCCTAATCAGAACGTCGCACACTAGGGCAAAAAGCCATAAAAACTGCCGAAAAATAAAAAATAAAAGTGATTCTGGGAAAACCCTATTACATGACTTAATTAGGATACTAGTAACTGCACTACTTAAATGACCCGTTACAAAACTGGTTCGTTATTAGAGTGAAGCGTAGTTTGCGTTTTGTGGTTGACCTATGCAGTAGTGATTCGGGTGCATTTTTAGAGTAGTTTTACTATAAAATACATTTTTTGTTGGTGTTATATAGCGATGGAGGCTTCAACCTCAGGTATGTTACTATATTTTAGAAGGGGTTTTTTTTTCATCATCATAATTCAATGTGGCCAAGATAAATTAATATTTGCAATCAAATAATATGAAAGGACATTTTGCTTAGGTTCTAAACAATATTAAGCTATGGTTGTTACATAGAGAAAATCGTTATTGAATAGGCTCGGTGAAACGAATTCTTTTTTTTGCTACTTTTTGCTACTTTACCATAATGATCAGTTTTAATTGCTTGACTTAAAGAAATTATTTGTATTCGAATACGTTATTATTATTCAAAATAAGTTATCTCGTTTCAGGAACTTCTCATACACTATTATTTATTACAAGGCAAGAACTTTTAAATATAATATAATTATGGGGAGAGTAGTTTCGAGCAACAATATACTTATATATTTGATTAAAGAGCTAGAAAAACGAACAAATTGCCAGGCCAAGAATCTCAAACAGAAATTGAGTAGTTTCAAGTTTCAATATAGGTCAAGATGGATAAAAGCGAAGAGAATAGAAGAAAAATTTAATAAACCTAATAAAGAGTGGCTTCTGATATCACTTTCTTTCCCATGCGTTGTGTCAAAAACATGCTAAAACCAAGCAACTGCGTGAAGTAACTTCAACCCCAGAATTAGCTTACGCTACTTGCATGAATTTACGAGCTGTGTATGACAAGTTTCAAAACTTTTAAAAGATATTTCTAAATATCCTGAACATGCTAAGTGTTATCAAGAAGCTTACCAAAAAATATTAAATCCACAATATCTATTGTCAGCTGCAGATGCACTATCCATCCTGATAGAAGCTAAACTTTCCCGCGAACAGTATGATGTGATAAGAAGAAGTGCTCCAGAAAAATTTCCATCTTACAAATTAATACAGGAAGCTAAAAAGCATTGCTACCCACCAGACATTACTGGAAATGAATCGGGTGCTTCCGTCAGATTGCAATCTCTATTAGATCATACAATAATGATCTAATAGATAAACGTCAAACATTGGATGCTGTTTTCAATACCCTAAAAGGTGACCAACTTGAAAAAATGTCCCTTATCTCTAAATGGGGATTTGATGGGTCGTCGGGACATAGCTCTTACAAACAAGCCTTTCAAGACTCTGAAGCTAGTGATTCAGCTGTTTTTATCATATGTCTTGTACTGCTTCGATTAAGATGTAATTATATGGCAAAACCCAAGTCCTGCATCTACAAAGTATTGTAGGCCAATAGGTATTGAATTTCGGAAGGAATCTATTATTGTGTGTATTCAGGAAAACAGGAAAACAGAAAAATAGAAAATCAGATATCAAATCTTCAAGAAAGCATTATTAATATTGGTGCAAACACATTAAAAATTCGTCATGAATTTTATCAATGGTAGACGGGAAGGTGTGTAATGCCCTTACAGAAACTACCTCAACAATGAAATGCTTTTTGTGTGGTGCAACATCAAAGGAATTTAATAAAATAGATGAAATGGTTTCAAGGGAAGTGAACACAGAAAATTTGAGATTTGGGTTTTCTGTTTTGCATGGTTGGATACGATTCTTCGAATGTCTATTACATTTGGCATACAAGCTGCCTATAACAAAATGGCGAATTCGTGGGGACTAAGCCAAACAAATCGTATCAGAAAACAAAGCTTGGATACAGAAAGAGTTTAGAGAAAAGTTTGGCCTTATTGTAGACAAACCAAAACCCGGTTTTGGCAGTAGCAACGATGGAAACACCACCAGACGTTTTTTCCAAAATCCTGAGTTGTCCGCAAAAATTACAAATATAGACATTAACTTAATAAAAAAGTTTTACATTATTTTAATCACGATATCAAGTGGATTTGATGTAGATCCTGAAAAGTACAGGCTGTTTGCACATGATACTGCCACGTATTTTGTGTCTTTATACCCATGGTACAACATGCCACCTACTTTGCAGAAGTATTTAATTCACGGGCCGGAAATAATAGCCTTTGCACTTCTTCCTATCGGACAATTAACGGAAGAATCACAGGAGGCAAGAAACAGGGACTTTAAGCGCTACAGAGGGCAGAATTCTAGAAAATGTAGCACAGAAAAATCTAACAGGGATATTTAATTTTTTTTTTTACTGAGCTCTGATCCAGTTATCATCAGTAAGCAAAAACCTGTCAAAAATAAAGTTAAAAATATTCCCAGAGAAGCATTCTTAATGTTAAAAGTTCCATTTTTAAATAAATCAGATGATAATGCAACAGTTGATGATAATGAAGATGATGAAGATGATGGCGCTTTAGTGTATCTTCAATAATTAACTGTTTTGAACATTATACGTATTGAAGAAAGTGAGGAGTACTTATAATTGTTATATTGAGCATTACCCGATGAATTCAGTGCGTATTATATGACATATGTGTGGACCAAAATCAAAACCCATTATATCCACTTTTCAAAAAAAAATTACTTAGGTATGAGGTTTTATGCGTATCATTCAAATACATACGTTGGGCCCAAGTTTGAATCCCAAATTACATTTTATGCCATAGAAATCGGACCACAAAATCTATGGTTAATTTCAAAACCCATTTTATCCACTTAAGTTTTTGTTTCAAAACCCATTATATCCAAAAATTGTATACACATCAAAATCCATTATATCCAATCAAAATATTGTCTTTATTATAACCTGGGGTTTCAAAAACCATTTTATCTATGGAAAGAAATTGTTTTGCATAAAGGTTTGATATTATTTTTTTGAACATAGTAGGCTTGGTGAATATTGTTTTTGTTGTTTTTTAGGGAATATCCCTTTTAGTGCTATGTCTTCTATCACTTCGGATTGAAACTTCGAGTAGTTGGTTATTCCCGTGGAATTTATTTAATTTTGTGAAAAAGTGTTAAAAAAAAGTGTGTTATGGAAAGTTCTAATGTTCCAATTCTTGTCAGTGATGGTAAAACCAGAAAAAGGCCAAAGAACAAAAGCAAGTGGAAATCGGAAGTGGCAAAAACCGAGCGGTAAGTTCTTATGTTTCATAAATTATTAAAGTGAATTAACTTTCGATTAACGTTAAAAAAATCACCCAATCCAAAAGACGATGGCCTTTCCTTCATATTATTTATTAACAAATTTATTTAATTTTGCGTTGATAGAAATAAAAACTAAATAAAATGTAAACATTTTATTGATTTTAGATACCGACAAAAGCAAGCACCCAAAATTCCATCATGCAAATACAGACCAAATAGTATGTTTAAGTGCAATACATTGAAAAGTGTTGACGCAAAGAGATTTGCAAAAGATTTTTACACAACTGTAAAAACAAAAAACAAGTTATCGCAGGATGCCTTTCTTTTGATGCACTGCTGTGCATCTGTCCCTAAACGCAGAAGAGTTGTAACTGCCAAAAAAAATATTGTCGTGGAATATCACGTAAGGAACACTAAAGAAAAAATGGTACGAGTTTGTAGAAACGCTTTTTGTGGAATCCTAGGCATAAATCGGGACAGGGTTATTGGGGTTGCTAAAAGACATTTAGAAAATGGAGGAGCTCCTTTAGAAACGAGAGAAGGTGACAGGTTTTCGCGAAAAAACGCTTCTAAAAAAAAGCAGTTATTGAATTTATTCAAAAATTCCAAACTCTTGAGCTGCATTACTGCAGAAATACGGTTGCTAAGCGGCAGTATTTACCAAGTGAACTGTCTATTGCCAAGATGTACAAAATGTATACTGCTCAAGTCACTGAGAACTCACTAAAAGTAAAACCCAGTTATTTTCATACCATTTTTAATACAAAATTCAACATAGGTTTTAAAGCTCCATCAACCGATTTGTGTTCTAAATGTATTGAATTTGTTGAACGAATCAAATACGAAAAGGATGAGAATAAAAAAAGAAGGCTCATGGTTGAGAAGCTCATAAGAGAAGAGACAAAGCTTTTTTTAACATTTTAAAAGAAGAAAGGGAAGACCTAATTACCATGTCATTCGATTGTCAAAAAACCATGGTTTTGACTAAGGTCCCTGACCAAGCTGCATACTACTCACGTCAGTTTTACATTTACAACTTTGGCGTTGTTGTGGGCAGCTCTAAGGCCTCATTAAACAAAGACAATGTGTTTTTTTACACATGGATCGAAAATGAGTTTTCAAAAGGTTCCAATCAGATTGCTTCTGCTTTTTTAACAGATTGTGCAGCCTTAATGTGAGTCATAATATTCAAACAGTACGCTTGGTCTGCGATGGGTGTGGTGGACAGAATAAAAACTCCACCATGATTGCCATGACATTGTATTGGCTTTTTAAAAAAGCTCCAAAAAATGTAACGACCTTAGAAATTATATTCCCCGTACCTGGACATTCCTATATTCCACCTGACCGGGCTTTTGCCCTTGTTGAAAAAGAGGTAATTTTATTATAATCTTTTTTGAAATGTTTTTGAACTTTGTACTTTTATAAGGTGAAGAAAAAGCAGACAATCATAACGCCAACAGAATACTGTGAAATTCACAAAAACTATGCAACTGTTATTCACCTGGGAGATGAAAGCTGGTGGGTAAAAACTTAGACGGTGATATCGTCATATGTCCACATATGCTTCGCATAAACCCAGACAAACCCACACTAAGAATACACTAAGAATACTTACGGGAAACATCACACCACCACCGAAGCATATAAAGGGTCCGCCATCTAGCTTATTTCGTGAATGGTAAGACTTAGCTCATGTCTGATTTGACAGATAATTAGTTTTATCCTTCCGGTTAATAATGGAAAATAATTTCATTCAAATGGCTGCCTCGGCTGACCATGCAGTAGCCTACACGATCGGTCCAATTTTTAAGCACATTATCGTTTGTGTGCAGCTGTATTTCACCAATGGCTTCACGAATATTGTCCTTTAAAGCGTCAATTGTCTCTGGCTTGTCGGCGTAACACTTATCTTTTACGGCACCCCACAAATAATAGTCCAACGGTGTCAAATCGCAGCTCCGAGGTGGCCAAACGACATCAGCTCTGCGGCTGATAATGCGATCTTCAAAAACAGGGCGCAAAACATCGAGTGTAGCTTCGGCTGTGTGGCACGAAGCGGCGTCCTGTTGAAACCAAATGTTGCCAATATCCTCCTCTTCAATTTTTGTGAACAAAAATTCGTTCAACATGGCCCGATAACGATCGCCATTGCCTGTAACGGCCACTCGTTGCTCATTTTCGAAGAAAAATGGCCCAATTATGCCTCTGGACCAAAATCCGCACCAAACAGTGACTCGTTTTGAGTGTATCGGCTTTTCAATGTATGCGTGCGGGTTTTCTGTGCCCCAAATGCGACAATTTTGCTTGTTTACATACCCGCCAAGATCAAAATGGGCTTCATCTGAAAAGATGATTTTTTTGGCAAAATCGGCATCTTCTCTAAGTCGATCGCAGGCCCACTTAGCGAAGCGAAAACGCATTGGATGGTCAGTTGGCTTCAACTCCTGAATCATTTGGACTTTGTATGGCGTCATACCAAGATCTTTATGCAAAATTCGTCTCAATGATGTCTCCGAAATGTTCAATTGTTGAGAACGACGGTGAATTGATGTTGATGGCACTTCACGCACACTTTCTGCCACAGCAGCAATATTCTCGGGTGTACGCACTGTTTTTGGCTTTTCACGCTTTGGTTTATGGATGAGGATGCCAGTTTCTTTCACTTTTTTCACAAGATAACGAACATACGGAGCTGACGGTGTTTCTCTTTTTCCAAAATCCGTACGCAATTTTCGCACACATTCTGCAACATTACCATGATTTTCAAAGTAATGTCGCAATATTTCCCAGCGTTGTTCAAGCATATACACAACCATATTCGTTCAGCGGAAGGATAAAACTAATTATCTGTCAAATCAGACATGAGCTAAGTGTTACCATTCACGAAATAAGCACTAGTTGAAAAAAAAAAAAACCTTAGATGGCGGACCCTTTACCTTAACAGGACACTAACTGACGATCACACTCTACTGTAACTCAAACTCAAGTACATAAGAACAGTACGCAGACAGAAGGGGGAAAACACATAATAAAATCCCGCATCCATGATCGCATAAAAGAGTGTTACGAGTATTTATCCAACCTTCAGTGTGTGAAGTCACCACTAAGCACTTTAAGAAAATAATTAATAAACATATTGTAACGATTTTAAAGTTTTGTTTTACGAGTATTTCATAGGAGTTTTCGAAATGGGGGCTCAACCGGGATTTGTGTATTAGAAAACAATAGCTCAAGGATCATTAAATCCTTATCCGGGAGTGTTTAGGATCTTTAAATCCGTGTGGGCGAATAAAAAGGAAAATACTTTGAAGGCGCAAAAGCAATCAACAAATTGTTCTTGCTTAGATAATAACAAAAAGGGCACCAAACCAAAAGTGAAAAAAAGTCAGTTTTTGAACAGCGAAAAAAGTCCATTGTTGAGCGGTGAAAAAAAGTCTGCGGACGTGCAGTGAAGAAGAGCCTGCAAACTTGTAGTGAGAAGCGTATGAGCAAGCAGCAGAGATAAGAAAAGGTACCGTAAAATGCTTTTTTTGTTTTTTGTTCTCTTAAAAAAATAATTGTATCAACTACCTATCTCTTGTTATACACTGGCTTTATGAATTTATTTTCCCTTTAGTAGTATTCTTATTTTTTGTTTTGTAAAAACTGTATCGCTTAGACTAATTTATTTTTGTAAGCGATTATGGATGCTGAGGCAATTATGAGTTTAAGAATTGAGAATTTGAGACAAAAACTGACTGAACTAGGGATTGACTCGACAGGACTTAAACAAACTCTGCAACGTAGACTGTTTGACCACTACGAACGGCGGCGCTGAGCGACCAGGGGCACCGCCTGAGAACAATCATCTCTACGTTCTAACTTTACCTTGCGCGACGTCGAAGACTCTATGACCCAATTTGACGGAACCAGCCATAGATACATTAATCTGTGGATCGATGAATTCGAGGAAACTGATTGTTTAGGTCAACCTCAAAAAATAAGTCAAACTGGATTCGAACTTGTTTTTAAAAAAATCATTTCATATCATATTCATATTTTTTTTATATTACATTGCTTTAAGTCTAAGTTTGATGTTGACGATGTTTGATCTGCCTTTGTTTGCCTATTGGTGTGATATTTCTTTTTGCTTGCAGCGGGGCAGCAACTAAAAAACAATGCTTGTTTTGATAAGTGGCTTCAAGCGGACCAAAAAAATAAAAATACTGCTGTTTATAGTTTTGTTTTACATGAATATCAATTAAATGATGCTCCTGATGTTATTAAATCTAGTGTCAAAAAATCTGTAAATTTATTTACGTTGAATATTTTCAATTATTGGAGGTCATCTAATAGGACAGAAAAGGTATTTAGACAAAAATTTTCCGTCTTTTTGAATAAAGTATTTAAGTTGACTCAAGATGTTCAAAGCTTCTTATACAACAGAGAACATGCAGAAGTACCAGAAATACGCAATTCCAAACGACGCTGGCCTTGCAAACATTTTGAGGATCTAAATGTTTCTTCAAAGAAACGGAGAGTGGCGGACTTATTGCAAAATAGAGATCCCCGTGAAATTAAATTTGCTGCCTCTGTATCAAGTCAAAGTGATAGTAGAATGGATAAAAAATGCATGTTTTCCTTAGAAGCTTTAGCTTTATACATAGACCTAGATCTATCTTATAGAAAATATGGAAGGTTAAGAAAGGTTATCAATAAATTACACCCAGATACACTGCCAAATTATTATTCTATGATCAAAGCTAGAAACGATATATTACCTAAGGATAATCCGTCTAAACAAAAGCAGAGGTAAACCTTCAATTGCTTTTACATAAAACTGCGTCGTCAATAATACAATCGGTTGAAGATATTCCTTTCAGTCCTTCTGCTTCATTAAAGCTCATTTATAAGTGGGGTTTTGATGGTTCCTCAGGTCACAGTAATTACAAGCAGAAATTTACTGATTCAAACTTTACCGATGAATTTTTGTTTATAACCGCTTTAGTCCCTCTTTAATTAGTGGAATCTAGTACTGATATAGTAAAATGGAAAAACATTACATCTTCGTCTACTTTTTTCTGTCGACATATACGTTTGCATTTTATAAAAGAGTCAAAAGATGTTGTAAAAAACGAGCTAACCAGGATGACTAATGAGATAAATAACTTGCAACCAATAACCTTGCGATTAAAAGAAACTGATTGTTTCATAAACGTAAATTTTGAAATGATGTTTACTATGATCGATGGTAGTATATGCAACATTGTAACTGAGGTTAACTCAACGCAAACCTGCTACATATGTGGTGCTACACCAAAAATTATGAATCAAGAAAATGTCTTCAAACTTCAAACAAATGTAAGTACTTATAAGTATGGATTATCAATTGGATAAGAAGTTTCGAATGTATCCTACATATAGGATATAGATTGCCCTTAAAGTGTTGGCAAGTACGTGGCTCTGCTAATAGAGAAATATTTGAAGAAAATAAAAAAAGAATTCAAAGAGAGTTTAAAGAGAACATGGGCCTTCTTATTGATAAACCTAAACCCGGTTATGGTTCTACGAATGATGGCAATACCGCACGTACATTTTTTCGACAGTCAAATCTAAGTTCTGAAATTACAGGTGTAAGCAAAGATTGTAAATTTATATAAGATTAATAGAATATTGTCCAGTGGCATAAAAATCAATTTAGACAAATTCAGAGAGCTACTTAACGAGACTAAAACGTTATACTTAAATTCCTACTCTTGGTATTACGAGTACATGCCAATGTCTCTCCATAAAGTTCTAATACATGGCGCAGATGTAATTGATGCATTTTCTTTGCCTATTGGGCAATTATCTGAAGATGCTTTAGAGGGTGGACCTAAGGATTCGAGGAATTTAAGGGAACACCATACCAGAAAATCTTCCAGAGTCAATACCAACACTAATTTAATGAATATGATGCTTTTAACATCAGATCCTTTAATATCAGATATTCGTAACAAGTTGAGAAACTTTCAGTCAAAAATAATAGATGAAGATATAGCAGAATATTTAGAAAATTAAAACAAAGCATATATAATAGCGTAATATACTCTAAAATAAAAAAAAAATCATAAAACTTCAATTATCTTTTCATTTAACATTGTTATCATTTTTGCACTTAATTTTTTTTTCGCCCGAAAATTGATGTTTATGTTTCAATTTTATGTACAAATAACTTTTTTCTATAATAACACATCATTATAAACAATAAATAAAGTCAATGCTTTCAATAATTTCACTACGAGTATTTTTGATCAACTTTTGTATGGGCCGATGGAAACATTGACTATAAAAACTTCTGCAATTAACTACTAAAACCAACCTCAAGCATACAAATATGCCGAAAAAAGACCCAACCAAATAATCCCTCAATGCAAAATCGGATTCCTAAAAAGATTCAAACGAGCTTCCATATACATCTTGGAGGCCCATACCCACCGAGTCCACCTGGAATAGACTATCCTAACTACAATTACCCCGCACCAAATTTCGTGATACAACCCACAGACAACATCTCCCCGAACGACCTCTACGCGTTCTAGCATCAACCGAACATAGAAGAATTTAATGGTGATTTTCCAACATTATACCAACAAGCAAATATCGAAGAAATAAGCCATGATCCCAATTTAAGAAATGACGTACTAAACCAAATTGAGAATCCTTCCCAAGACACATCTAACGCGAACTCAGCGATCTCAATTTTTTAGGCTAACTGACTCTTCGCTTCCTAACTTTCAATGTAAGACGAAGAGTGGAAAAAATTTTAATTTTTTTAATCGATACATCCAATCCAATTTAATTGAAAACTCCATTCCGAATGAACAATATTTTCTGACAAAGTCCATAGCAGGTGGTATTAAAATCACACATCATAAGTTTTTAAATTTATTTGGCCATATAGATAGAAATTTAAAATTTTTTCTCTTGCCGACATTAAAAACGTTCCACGCTATTTTAGGCAATGACAGCATAAAGGAATTAAATGCTATCATCCACACCCATCTTAACTACATAACAATACTCGACAAAGTCAAAGTAAGAATTAAGCAACTAGAATGACCTTCAGTTAATTCGTTAGACGTCAAACTTGAGCACATGACAAGTTTACAAAAAAAAATCCATTAAACAAATAGTCGAGAAATTCCCCTCACTCTTTTCTGAACCAAATGAGAAACTCACTTTTACAACAAAAGTTGTTGGTGAGATCCGTACAAATACAAATTCCCCGGTTTACACGAAATATTACCCATATCCCGCTGCACTCAAAGACGAAGAAGAGAAACAGATTGAAAAACTCCTAGAAGATGGTATTATAAATCCACCTCGTTCGACACACAATTCACCTCTCTGGATCGTACCCAAAAAGACGGATTGAAATGGAAACAAAAAGCATCGACTAGTAATAGAGTATAGGAAATTAAACTCAGTAACCATATCAGACCGCTATCCTATCCCCGAAATCAATGAAGTCCTTTCACAACTAGGACGGAGCAAAATTTTCACCATTTTGTACCTTAAAAGTGGTTTCCACCAGATTCCCCTCGAAGAATCTGACAGAGAAAAAACAGCTTTCTCAATTAACGGAGGAAAATACGAATTTACCCGCCTCCCCTTTGGACTGAATAATGCACCATCCATTATTCAACGCGCTGTAGACGAAATTCTGCCAGCTTACATCGGGAAAATATGTTTCGTCTACATTGACGATATCATTATTTTTAGCCAGAATGAAAAAGAAAATGTAGCACACGTAGAGAAAATATTTAAAAAAAACCATGTCGTATTTAAAATCAGCTTACCACTGATCGAACGCGAAGAATTCGCAATGTATAAGATCATCCCGATTCCAGCAATTACAAACAATACGCTTATCACAATACAACCCTCATCTACATATCTTGCAGTAAGCGCTCATGAAGACGAGTATTGTCCGTTATCCGAAGACGACATTGCATCATGCACCATTATAAAAAATGAAAGGTATCTATGCACTCAAACCCATCCAATCTCTCGCAGGGGATCAACCATCAGCTCGTGTGAAGTCAATCTACTTAATAATAGACCGTCGCTATCAACGTGTAAATTAGGGGTAGTTGAAACGAGTCCAGTCTGGTCAAAAATTCCAAATGGATCTACGCCGTAATCAACGAAACACTTTTGAACATAGTATGTGACAATCAACCATCGCATCTCACAATTAGCGGAACGGGCTTATTGAAACATCAGCCAGCCTGTGTTGTAAATGTAACACACCTGGCAGCACTTCGTCGTAGTGCGATCAATATCAGCACTCAAATCATGGAACTTCAGCGGCTTCGTGACCAAATTAAAGCCCAAAACACAGAGCTTCCTAACCAGCTTCAACATCATAACATCCGGTATACCATCATGAGTTCTTGTGGACTATTCCTAGCAGCCACAGTTGTCATGTATATATTCTGGAAACATAGTTCGAGTAGTTGCAGAAAATCGGCTACCACGTCAATACCAACACCAGCACCCACAATAAGACAACTCGTAAGTGTCATGACCATCGTTTAACACATAACTCTGATGAACCCAAGGATCATCAGTATTAAAATGAGATTCAACTTGTGAATCTCACTGTAGTTTTAAGTTAATCAATAATAACTTGTTAGACAGACTGTAACAATATTTGAAATAAATTCCTTTGTCAGCAACTAGTAACCTTGAACATTAATTTTGCCACATTTGTAGTCAATAAGATATTATATTTCCATTGTGCATTCTGTCATTTACGTAGAATAAGCAATATTTTTTGTATAAATACTCAGTTCAATTTCAAATAAAATTATTATGCTTGTTGCTCAGCTACTCATGACGTAGTTTTTTCTTCACGAAGGGCTGAGCCATTCATAGTCTTCATTTTTGGGTGTTCTAGTGTTCCACTAGCAATGCTCCGTCAGTCACGGTACAAGAACAGTGATCTGGCCAACAGATGATAAAAGAATCGTTACAGAGCTCATCAACGAAACCGATCCCAATTTCATCATCCTTTCCGACCTAACATCCCAAATCCTTTTGAAACTAAAAAACCTACAACCCAAGAAAGCACGGATCCCCACATTTTTTAGGAAGCGCATGGAAATGGCTAGCTGGTATCCCCGACCATGACGACTTCAGAGAAGTAAAAGCACAA
This sequence comes from Volucella bombylans, assembly GCA_949129095.1. Classification (NCBI taxonomy): domain Eukaryota; kingdom Metazoa; phylum Arthropoda; class Insecta; order Diptera; family Syrphidae; genus Volucella; species Volucella bombylans. Next base: position 324,068,299 of record OX422140.1, read on the forward strand.
ATTCATAACGTCCTTACAAACAATAATAGACAAGTTGTAATAAATAAAATGCATACAGAAAAACTTAATGAACTAAGAAATATCACGACTAACATAGTAGGCTTAATAAAATCAAATATACCTATTGAAAATAAATACTTATTATACGTTAAATATAAATTGGAACTTATGAAGGAAGAACTTCCTAATATAGATTATGCCTTACTTTGGGCTAAAGCCCAAATTATTAATTCATTTATATTGTCAAATATCGAAATAAAACTAATTAATTATATATTTAAAAAGATAATGTAAATCACATTAATGTAAGATCGGACCAAACTCACTTTAAATTTGAACAAGAGGACGAAACGGTTTATTTAACACTTAACGAACGAACGCAACACGGTACAGACAGACAAAGACGATAACGAATACAGAGTTTTCCCCCGTCGACACAGTCGATACTTAGCCGTCAAGCCGAATAGTTGGCTCAACCAAAAAAAATATCTGTAATAAGTGAAATAAAAGTGAGTATGAATTAAACAAATAAAAGGTGTTTTATTAAAAGAACCAAAAGTTGTCCCCAAACCCAGCTCAAGCTAAATTCTATATTAATGTAGAAGAAGCACTTAATTTTGCAACAATCAAAATAGCATCAAATCGCTCTACTCAGTCTCTCCGGAGCTTTCGACAACGTTTGACGTATTTCGTAAGCGCAACAGATCCACGGAGCCTAAGGGCTCACTAATATCTCTAGATAAAAAATCGCAAATTAAAATGTCTAGTACTTCCAAAAAAAAGGACTCCAGAAGAAATTACTGGAGTCCATTACAGTGTTTACCAGACAGCGATAGTGGCGATGAAATTATGACTACCGAAAAAGTTAAAAGAGTGTTTGTGCCTCCTATCAAAGTGCTGCAAAAATCGTGTGACAACATCCACAATATGATGAAATCATTAGGCATATCAGTTTATGCAATCAAAAATTTATCAATCGGTATAAAAATTCGATGTGACTCTATTGTCTCATACGAAAAAGTACTTGTTAAACTACAAGATAATAATTGTCAGTTTTGTAATGTAATGTAATGTACTGTAATGTACAATATCGATCTGCAGTTGGTGAAAACTGAACTTATTAAAGTAGGACTAAAATGCCTAGAAGTTAAAAAAAATAACAAAAAAGTATGAACACTTCACAGACTTCATATTCCTTGTTTCGTTTGAAATCGGTACAGTCAAGTTAAGTGACTTAAAGAAAAATGTTCGAGCTTTATTTCATAATGAAGTAAAATGGAATTACCAACGCAAGCAGAAGGGTAAGGCAAGTAATACATACAGTGGAAGTCGCTTATAACGACCTCGCTTATTACGACTAGTCGCTTATAACGTCCAGTTTCCCTTCATTTGGTTGGTTTCTTTACGTTTTTAGGTATTCTACCGTCGGATATAACGTCATCGTATATAACGACGTGTCGGATATAACGACCAATTTCCGAAGGAAAATCAATCGTTTTCATCGCTTATAACGACGGAAGGAGGAAGGATAGGAAAATAAAAAACACTGACATTTTTTTTGTGATTTTACAAAGTGACAAACCGGTTTGTTGCGTTGCCGATGAAAATGAACATTCCACATTGTGCAGCTGTTCATATTTGTTGAATATTATTGCAGTCTATTTAATCTGTCGCTGGGACATGTGCTCTTAGTTTTAATTGCGGTTAATGCGTTTTGGATAAAATGGCTTGTAAGTAATTTTGTGATACAGTAGGAGTTTATGATATCCATTTTGTTTTCCAGCTATGAGTTCTGGAAAACGTAGGAATTTTTCTGTAGAAGAAAAGGCAGAGATTATATTCCGTTTGGAGTCTGGCGAAAGAAATACTACAATCGCTCAGGAATTTCGTGTTTCACATTCAACCGTATCAACAATATGGAAAAATCGTGAAAAAACTGAAAAAAGCTTTGAAGAAGGCTGCATAAAAAATAAAAAAAATCGACAGTCAACCAACCCTGAAATCGATGAAGCGTTATTGAAATGGTTTAAGAGTAAGAGAAGACAAAATATCCCAATAAATGGACCAATTCTTATCGGCCAAGCTAACAAGTTTGGAATATTGTTCGGAAAGAAAGACTACAGATGTTCTGAGGCCTGGATAAGATGCTTTAGGCAACGTCACAACATTGTTTTTGGAAAAGTTTCAGGCGAAGCAGCCAAAGTCGATGCGACATTGTGTGACGAATGGATTCAAAAAGTTTGGCCTAATCTTCGAAAGGGTTATTCAGATGAGGACATCTTTAACGCTGATGAAACCGCACTATTCTATAAGCTTGCCCCAGATAAGTCCCTCCGGTTTAGAGGCGAGCGCTGCATGGGTGGAAAATTCTCCAAAGATAGAGTAACGGTTATGGTTGCTTGCAATATGACGGGATCGATAAAAAGAAAACTTTTGGTGATAGGAAAATCGAAATCCCCTCGTTGCTTCAAAAATGTTAAGTCCTTACCGGTCTTTTATGAAGCAAATAAAACTGCATGGATGACGTCAAATATTTTTGCTGATTACCTTCATAAATGGAATAAGGAGTTAAAGCGACAAAACAAGAAAATTATTTTGACTGTAGATAATTGTCCTAGTCATCCAAACGTGGAAAGCTTACAATCCATAAAACTGATATTTCTTCCTGCAAACACAACATCCGTTTTGCAACCTTTGGACCAAGGAATAATAAAGAATTTAAAAGTGCACTTCCGTAAATTATTTGTTCTGAAAATGATTGATTCAGATATTTCTTTTAATCCTTCTATCCTGGATGCTGTGCTCATGATATCCAAGTCTTGGAGTGAAGTCACGCAGACGACCATGGCAAATTGCTGGAAGCATGCTGGTTTTCTATCATTAGCGCCTCTGATTGCAGACTTGGATTTCACTGAAGAAGACGATATTCCATTGAGCGAACTAGCGATTAGAATTATAAACGGAGTGGTAACAGCTGAAGAATGGGAGCAGTATGTTAATATTGACGACAATGTTTTGACGTCATCGATGGAAACTGACGACGATATTGTACGGCAGGTAGCTCGTCAAGGAGAAGATGAAGAAAGTGAAGATGATGATGAGCTAGAATATAACGTAACTCCTCCTACAGCCTTGGAAGCATTAAAAGCTATTGAATTGTTGCGGACTTTTGTTTGTTATAATGAATTTGGGGAGAACACAATTAATACCCTTTCTGTTTTAGAAGCAGATTTTAACTCTGCCTATTTAAATTGCCTCTATTAAAAGCAAACCAAAATTCATGATTTTTTTCATAAACTTTGAAATGTAAAACAAAATTTAATTTCCTCTTGTAGAGGGAAAATTCGTCCTCTCGATGAAACTTGTGAAAATTGGTTTTGATTTATGTGAAAAGACCAAAACTTGGTCGAAGACACACGAATAAACTTAAACCTCCAATCACTTACGAAAGGCCAAGTCTTGGTCGAAACGTATGAGTGATTGCTTTTAATCGGAGCGTAAACTTGTAAAAGCTGTTCTCTAAATAAAACACTAACAACGGTTTACGTGGATTTTTCACAATATAATAAAATTTTATTCTTCTATTAGAGTAATTTGGTACTTGAAGTGAGTGTGAATTATATGATGCGACACAAATAAAAGTTGAGAGTTGCCACATCATTATATTTTGTTTGGTACATAAATTTAAATGTTAGTTAAAACTGAAATAATGTTAAATAATTCACAAAACAATTAATAATTTATTTATAACAAAATAATAAAATAATAGCTGTGCTACAATCTCCCCCTCTGGACATGAAGTCGTCTCGACGATTGTACAGGTCAGCGTCGGTTGGAAGGTCGTCCCCTCCTTCTTATGGGTCGTATTGGCTTATTTATTGTGGATGCGTCCTTCGCTCGGAATGGAGTTAGCGCAGACACATGATAGGTTCCAAGAGGTACATCTAACTTATCCGCTTCAGCAATTTGGAAAAGTGTTTCGCTGAATCGCCGTATAATGATATATGGACCATCTCGCCTAGGTGCAAATTTGGATGTTATTGTTTTGCCTGCGTTACTAAGAACGTGTGTTGTAATTAGGACTTCATCCCCGAGTTTATATTCTGGAGCCTTTTGGCGCCTTCGATTAGCGTACTGCACATGTTTGTTTTTGTTGTCATCTTCTAACTTGGATACTGTTTCCAAGATGTTGGGTAGTTCTCTTAGGACAGGAAGTATTGTAGAGTCGAAATTCGGATCATCAATGCTGCTACTGAGATCATGGGAGATATGTATTGGTGCTTGCAGCTCGCGTCCAAAAGTAATATAAGCTGCTGTTTGTCCAGTTGTAGAACAGACTGCAGAATTCATCGCGAAACGGATGGATGATAGGTGTTGTGACCATGTGTCATGTTGATTTTCAACGAGGATCGCCAACTGTGTTTTTAGGTCACGGTTCTTGCGTTCCACCATGTTGGGCTGTGGATGATATACCGGTGTAAGCATCTGATCTATTCCGAGACGTGTAGTTAAATACTGCATTATTGCAGCGATAAATTGTGGACCATTGTCGCTAATTACTCTTCTTGGGATTCCGTATCGTAGGAAGATTTCGTGTAACAAAACATTTGAACATTTTTCCGCTGTTGCTTCAGTAAGAGGGAAAAGTTCTACCCATCTGCTAGTTGTGTCTTCTACTACAAATATCCATTTGTTGCCATTGCTGACAGGTAATGGTCCAAAAAGGTCTATAGAGAGTGCCTCGAATCTTTGATTGCTTGCTGTGGTTTTGTAAAGTCCCATTGGTCGTAGATTACTTGGCTTATATCGCTGACACTTGTCACACTCTTTGACATATTTCTGAACCGTAGAGTACATCTTATCCCAATAGAATTTTGAACTTATCCTTGATAAGGTTTTGTCAACTCCGTAGTGTCCAGCAGTAGGGGAATCATGAAGGGCTTTCATGATTGTTTCTATTTCTTGGTCTGGAACTACTAGCGCTGCTTCTTCAGTATCTGTATACTTGTATAATACACCATGAGTCACAATGTATCCCTCATTGGCATATTTTTCACCTTCAGTACCATCGGTGCTCTCAAGTGCTTCTAAAATAATTTTAATTTTATCATCTTTTAGTTGTTCTTGACGAATTTCTTGGCTTCCACGGGTTGGAATCGCGACTTCTGTGTAGCATATGTCACAGGATTCAATTGGCGGGCGTGATAATGTATCGGCTACACTATTCGTTCTCCCTGAAATATACTTTATTTGAATATTGTATGGCTGAAGTTGTAACGCCCATCGTGCCAAGCGCCCAGTAGGTGACTTGATCATCATTAGCCACCTTAATGGCTGGTGGTCCGTTAAAAGGGTTAAGTCTGCGCCTTCAATATAGCCGCGAAATTTATTGGTCGCCCAGACGATCGCTAGTGCTTCTCTCTCTGTCGTCGAATAGTTCTGTTCTGCTGATGTCAATAAGCGACTAGCATATTCTATTGGGTGCTCGTCAGGGCCCTCCCCCTGGACTAAAACTGCTCCCAATGCATAACTGCTGGCGTCTGTCTTCAAAAGGTATGGCTTTGTTGAGTCGGCTTGACTTAGAATAGGTGCAGTCACCAAGAGATTCTTGAGTTTTTGAAATGACTCGTCTTCCAATGCACTCCACCTGAATACAGCTGATTTTTTTGTAAGACTGCTTATTGGTTTCGAAACTTTAGCGAAATCAGGTATAAAGCGTCTATACCATGAGCAGGTTTGTAGAAACGTGAGAACTTGCTTCACGTTTTTTGGCTGTTGCATATTAAGTATGGCTGACACTTTTTCAGGATCCGTTTTTATCCCATCTATCGTAATAATGTGCCCCAGAAACTTAACTTCTTCGCAACAGAAATTACATTTTCCTAGATTTACCCGCAAGCCGAACTGCTTAAGCCGGTTGAAAACTTTATCTAAATCATTAATATGCTCTATTAACGTTGATGAGCAAACAATTAGATCATCTAGGTAAGCCTGGACCACTGTGTCATCTAAACCAGATCGGACTTGGTCCATCAGGCGTTGAAATGTAGCGGGTGCGTTCCGTAATCCGAATGGCATCCTATTAAAACGAAAGGTACCAAACGGCGACGTGAAGGCTGTCTTATCCTTATCCGATGGGTTTACTCCGATTTGCCAATATCCAGCTTGAAGGTCAATCGTAGACATGTATGGCGTGGATTTGGCTGCATGGAGCAAGTCATCTATCCGAGGAAGAGGATACCTATCTGGTGTGGGGATGGCATTGATTTGTCTGTAATCAACACACACCCTGATGTCACCATTCTTTTTGGGAACCAACACTACAGGTGAGGCCCATGGTGAATCGCACGGTTCAATGATTTTCTGCAAAAGCATTTTCTGTAACTCAGCTTTAAGCTGTTCCTTCCTCACAGGTGATAGACGATATGGAGGGGAAGCTACTGGTTGATGAGATCCGGTTTCAATGGAATGAACTACACCACGAACAGTTATCTCGTCCTCCCATTTAAAAATATTGTCGTGCTTCTGTAATAAATCATCTAATTGTCCCTCATCCTTCTTTATAATACTGGTCAAGTTTATGCCCAACTTATAGGGTGGCCCACACAGTCTGTCATTTAGCCGGTCTTCCTCTTCATTAGAGAAATCGAGGAATACGTTTCGTATCCGATTGTTACCTGGTTGTCCTTGGTCGTAGACATGTAGTGGTAAGGAATCCTCAAATACTTCGTATATTTCTTCTGCAGAATATTTCTTCATAGGTGGCAATGGCATGGGTTTTTTATACCTTGGTGCGTTATCAATCAGCTTATTTATTTTTTGTACTATCGCCGGATCGTAAATTGGAGAGACTGGGCTGATTTCATCGTATGCAAAATTCGGTGTTGTTGCAATTTCTGTATATTTAAAGAAAGGAACACTAAATTCGGGTTGATCGGCAAAATACCATATGTTCTTGGCTGGGTTGATTATAATACCAGAGCTTTCTAAATAATCGATTCCCAATAACGTGATATTGTCATTGGCTTCTGACAACACACTAATGCTTATTTTGGTTTGTCGGCGGCCTATTTTCATATAAGTGGTTGTCGTCAAGATATCTTGGGTTCTGAGAATACCATCTGCCAGTCTAATTTCCGCTTTCATTTTCCGAAAGTCGTGATTTTCCTTTCTTAGCTGGGCACTCAGCCTGTTGCTGGCAATACTCGTTTTGGTTGCCGTATCTAAGTAAGCAACATGTTTAATACCGCCAAATCCTACTACCACTGCTGGTATGTTACCTCCCTCGCTAATTCTCAAGTCTAAGGCATTAATGCTGGCTCCACTTCCAGAGCTGATGCCTTTAGAGCATTTTGGACAATTTCTTTTTATATAGCCTATGGTTCCACATCCAAAGCAAACTAGCAGATTTTCCGGACCTCTATTATTAGGCCCTAGTGGTCGTTGCTGCTTGGACTGCTCGCTGCTATTAAATTTACGGCAATTTTCTTTCATATGTCCTACAAAATGACAGAAGCTACATCTTATAACTTCCTTCTTCGCTACTGGGTGGAGTCTTTCGTATTCTCTTGCGAGGGCTATGAGTTGGGTAAATGTTTTAAACTCGCCCCTCCGAACACCCTTCTTGATATTATCATGTAGCAGGCTGTATATAATGTCTATACAGTGTACCTCTGGTATGGGTGGCTGGGGAATTTCGGCCAATAATGCTCTTTTTGCACTGATAAATTGGTCCGTTGATTCACCCAGTTTTTGTTTTTTTTCAAACAATAGCTCAAATATAATGTACACTGGTCGTCGTGGAGCGTATTGGTCTCTCATCATTTCGATGGCATTTGACCAAGTAGTCATTTCCGTATGGATGCCTTTCCACCATGTCGCTGCTTCATTCTTTAGAAGCAAGGGAAGCTCTATCAATGCATCTTCATCGGTGATGCGGCGAACCCTTTTAAAAATTTCAACGTTCGTTATAAAATTTTCGAAACGTTGGGCGTCAAATTCGCCATTAAACCGCTCCGTGCAATCGCACAACGTCTCTTTAAACCGCTGGGTTCCTTCGGGAATACGGTGTTCCATGTCCGTTGTATTTGCTTGTTCGTTGGTCGTCATCCTGCTGGTAGTACCTGTTCTTGTATTTGCCGCTGGACCGTCAAACATTCCCTCCAGTCTTCTTGATCTACCCCCCGAGCCTTGCCTGTCAGAGGTCTTACTGCTGCTTAGTAGGTCTTCTTGCTCTTCCACGTACGTTCCAACAGAGCCTTGCCTATCAGAGGTCTTACTGCTGCTGCTGGTACTATCTCCTGTGCTGAGCCTTGCCTAAACGCCAAAACGGAATATCCGTTTACCCGCGACCGCGACTCACGTTATCGGTTTCACTGACTCGCGTTATCGGTTTCACTGACTTGCGTGAATTGCCGATAAATCCGTGGGGAACTCGAGCCTCACGTTGGGCGTCAATTGTAGAGGGAAAATTCGTCCTCTCGATGAAACTTGTGAAAATTGGTTTTGATTTATGTGAAAAGACCAAAACTTGGTCGAAGACACACGAATAAACTTAAACCTCCAATCACTTACGAAACGCCAAGTCTTGGTCGAAACGTATGAGTGATTCCTTTTAATCGGAGCGTAAACTTGTAAAAGCTGTTCTCTAAATAAAACACTAACAACGGTTTACGTGGATTTTTCACAATATAATAAAATTTTATTCTTCTATTAGAGTAATTTGGTACTTGAAGTGAGTGTGAATTATATGATGCGACACAAATAAAAGTTGAGAGTTGCCACATCATTATATTTTGTTTGGTACATAAATTTAAATGTTAGTTAAAACTGAAATAATGTTAAATAATTCACAAAACAATTAATAATTTATTTATAACAAAATAATAAAATAATAGCTGTGCTACACTCTTGAATAATTTCAAAATAAAATGAATTATTTTTGTTTTAAAATGTTTTAATTTTTTTTCTGATTTCTTGTGGCGGGCAGTCGGATATACCGACCGCCGGTTATAACAACCGCCTTTCCTCGGTCCCTACAACGTCGTTATAAGCGACTTCCACTGTACTTACCTGGAACGCAAGAGGCATTCGTAAAAAGTATTTAGAGTTTATCAACTTTTTGCATTGCAACAATGTTGATGTAGCTCTTCTTACTGAGACTTGGTTGCGATCAAACGCTAAATTATTTACATCTGTATACAAATGTTGACAGAACTAGACTCAGAGGTGGTGGAGTTGCAATTTTAACTAAGCGGTCTGTACAACATTCGCTCTTACCTCTTATAAACACAACTTGTGTTGAAAATGTAGGGATGGAAGTTAACCTTATCAACAACCAATCGGTTAAAATTTATTGTGTTTACTATCCTGGTGGTGTGTCGTCTGATGGTAAACGAAGGGCTTTTCAAAGTGATATAAGGAAACTAACTTCTTTTCAAGGAAATTACATGTTGGGAGGTGACCTTAACTGCAGACACAGAAACTGGGGCTGTAGTCGGGCAAACGCTTGGGGTAACATACTTTCTAGTCTTTCTTTTGTTTTTCATTATGCGATTTTGTTTCCACCTAGTCCCACGTTTGTCCCTTCGTCTTCACGTGGTAGTCCCTCGGTGTTAGATTTTTTTGTTACAAATTGTCCCAACTATAAATCCAATCCGGTTAGCAAAAGTGAGCTTAACTCTGATCATAATCCCGTATTCTGTCAACTTCTAAATTCTGGGCAAATAAAAACCCAGTATGCTCAGGACATAAAAAGTACAAATTGGCATTTTTTTCAGAGGATCATTGTAATAAATATCATTATTATAACTACTAAATAAAATGTTATTTAAATATCTATATGCTGGCAACTCCCCATCAATAATGCTAATCACTAAAGCTGTATATTAATTGTAGTAGTCAAGTGAGTTGAAGACTGACAACCAAAGGAGAAGCAATAAAGAATTAAATAAACCTAACAAAAGTTATTTATTTTATAACGCTAAACGTTACATGGTGTCAGAAGATGGAAAACAACAATAGAATACCGGTTGAGTTGGACTGCTCCAATCTAGGAAAAGAATTGCCTTTATGGAAGCGCACATTTCTAATGTACATGATGGCCAATGGAAAAATGGACGGAGATGAAAAAACCAAAATGGCAACATTTTTATGGTTAATTGGTGCACGTTGTATGGAAATTTATAATACTCTGTTTCCCAACGACGGCTCCCTTGATGGTCTGGTTGGAACTAACAGCGCAAATCCTGCACCTGGGGAACAAGTTACAGCAGCAGTGTCTGGAACATCTGCGAATGGTGCGGCCACGGGAGCATCAACTAACAATGTAGTACGAGTACTACCAGCAAGCAATGTGCGAGTGTTAGATGACGTTTTGAGAGCATTTGACGATTACTGTGTGCCAAGAAAGAACGTTACAATGGAATCCTTTAAGTTCAATACAATAATCCAACAAGAAAAACAACAATTTGCGGATTTTGAAACAGATCTACGTAAGCAAATACAATATTGCGAATTTAAATGTCATTGTGGTGCATCATATGAGGAACGTATGCTGCGTGATCGAATTATAATTGGCGTGGCAGACAAAAAATTACAGCTTAAACTCCTCGATGGAAAAAACGAACCGTTAAAAACAGTTATCGACATCTGCAAGGTATTTGAAGCTGCTAATACAAATAAAATGCTCTTGGAAAACAACCAACAACAAATTCATCGTGTAGCAAAAGAACAACGACAGCAACAAAAGCACTGTTACAACTGTGGGTATGTACCATTTTCAACAGCACATTTGCGTGAGTGCAAAGCAAACAACATCATTTGCTCGGCATGTGGAAAAAAGGTCATTTCAGTAAATGGTGCAAAAAGGGCAACAACAAAATGGAAAGCAATATGGATAACAAAAAACTGGACAACAAAATGGAATCAAAAGCAGTAAAAGGATTGTCTGGAGGAAATTCTTGGGATGACTCAGGTATACTGAATGTAAAGCTTATTGATGGGGTAGAAAATAATTTAAGTATTTTTAGATTAAGTAAGACAGTTGGTTCGAAATGGACAAAAAAGTACCAGATAAATAATGAAGTAATAGAATTTAAAATCGACACAGGGGCAGATGTCAATTGCGTTCCGCTTAGTTTAATCAAGAAAACCAAGTTGCCAATTTCAAACGCAATACTGTGTCGAAACAATATAAGTGAGTAGATTGTTCAAAATAAGATTAAAAAAAAGGAGAAGCAAAAGTACTATTATGATAGGAACGCAAAGACATTGTCTGTTTTAAATGTTGAGGATCTTATTGTTTTTAAGAAAAAATCGTAAACATGGGAAAATGGAACTGTAGTGGGTATTGCAGGTGATAGATCATATATAGTAAAAGATAGTTTTGATAATTACTACAGAAGGAATCGTAGGTTTTTTGCAAATTCATTAATTAGTAACAGATTTGAGAGTGGTGATTTGTTGTTGGAAGAGCATTTTAAAAATTCATTAAATAATAATATAGAAAGTCTAGGAGACACAAATATTGTAAAACCGGTTAGTAGTTCTAAAGAATGTAACAATGTTAATACAAAAATTAACGAAACGGTCAATGTGTACGAACCCACATCGCCAGAGCGCAGTATGAATTGTAATCCGTAAAACACGGAAACTATCGATGACAGTAGTTCAGAGACACCTGCTAGTAATAACAGTATACCAGTTACAGGTAATTTAGAAGGTCACAGTACTCGAAGTGGAAGGATAAGTAGGCCACCCATACGTTATGGTTATGATGAGTAAAAAACAAAACAAACAAAAGGCGTGTAATAAATATCATTATTATAACTACTAAATAAAATGTTATTTAAATATTTATATGCTGGCAACTCCCCATCAATAATGCTAATCACTAAAGCTGTATATTAATTGTAGTAGTCAAGTGAGTTGAAGACTGACAACCAAAGGAGAAGCAATAAAGAATTAAATAAACCTAACAAAAGTTTTTTATTTTATAACGCTAAACGTTACAATCATTAAAGCAAATTTGCGTAATGTTCCCATCTGCCTCGATAACGCCATCAATATTGAAGATGTTGATCACTCTATTGAAATGTTTACTAACTTACTTGTTTGTGCGGCTAATGATTCTGGGAAAAAACGAATCTCAAGTGTACAGTATATAAAACCCCTACTTTTACCCCATTTATACTTAACTTAATAAAAATTAGGAACATACAGAAAAGGAACTGGCAAAGATTCCGACACCCTAACTTCCAGAAGTATGTCCGATCTCTCAATAAATTGATTACAAAACTTATTGCTAGTCAACGAAATGTAGAATGGAACTGCAAGCTTAGCGCTTTGGACAAATTTGGGAAGCCGTTCTGGAACATTATGCGGGTGTTAAAAAACAAGCATCGAAATATTCCAGGGTTAATAAGCCCATCCTCAATCTTCTACACTGATGACGAAAAAGCCAAGGCTCTGCCAGATGTTTTTATAAAAAAATCATGAAATTGCCTCAAACCTATGTGATCCTTTTTTTACTTCTCGAGTAGACTCACAAATTGCAAACTTCGACGCTTCAAGCTGTATGACTCCACCAAATATTTATGTTTCTGAAAATAAGGTTGCACTGTTGATAAAAAATTTTAAAACGAGAAAAGCTCTAGGCCTTGATCTAATTAAAAATATTTTCCTTAAGCATCTTCTTAAGGTAGGAGGTATAAAATATATTACATTTATTTTCAACTCTTGCCTAAAGCTCCAATGTTTTCCGGATATTTGGAAAAAGGTTAAAATTGTTCCAGTTTTCAAATATGGTAAACCTCCAGAAAAGGCCGAGAGCTATAGGCCAAGAAGTTTACTTAGCCTACTTAGTAAGATGCTTGAAAAAATTATCAAAGAACATTTAATGAATGTAATTTCTAAGAGCAATATTTTACCTAATGAACAATTTGGTTTTAGGCTAAATCGTAACACTATTCACCAAGTGATAAGAATAAACAATATTGTCAAAACAAATCGTGATCAAGGAAAATCAACAGTCAACATCAACATTTGAAAAAACTGCAAATCGCTCAAAACAAAGTACTCAAAATGATGCTTAACCTTCCATGGCATTACTCAGAGTTACCAAGCTTACTTTTAATTTTGTGGATAAATGTTCCACTGTAGAAAATGCTCTTGTTAAAGGTTTATATACGCAGCATCCAAACTAAGCTCTTATTTTCTATATTTTCTATGTTTTCTATGTTTGTATAGATTATATTATTTATTATACACACTTTTGCTGCCTATTTATGTTTATTTATTTCTTTACTTATTTATTTATTACTTATTTGTTTATATATATTTATTAATTTATTAGTTAATTTATTTATTTATCTTTTTATGTATTCACTTATTTATCTATTTATTTATTTATTAATTTATTAACTTATTTACCTATTTCTTTATATTTATTTATTTATTTATTTGTTTACATTTTTTTTTGTACTTATTTATTTATTTATGTATTTATTTTTTTTTTTTTTTGTTAATTTATTTATTTATTCATTTATTTGCTCTCTTTCACCATTGAGAAGAACATCTCATTCCAATTCCATTTGTATGTACTCGTATTACTTGCCATTGAATTATTATCAACAATTGTTTTAACTTTTCCGACTTACCAACTCATATATATATACATATTCTTATTATTATTAATTTTTTTTTTGTCTTTAAATAAAAGGTTTTTCTCGCTTTTCCTTTTGTAAAAAATTTTAATTTAACTATACTTTATTTCAAATTTTGTTAATAATGTGTAAGATAAAAGATAATTATCTATCGTATATCTTCACAAATATAAACTTAAGCCAAACTTGTAAAGAAAATTTTTGCGAAATAAATATATATTTTATATATTATATTTTATATATTATATTTTATATATTATAAATTTACATATAACTGAAGATATAAATTGTACAAATCTACTAATAAAACCAGTAAAATATGAACTGTTCCACAACATGAGTTTTCACAAATTACGAACTACATAGATAATATTAAAATACATAGAGATAAAAGACCATTAAATTTTCTTGGCTCTGCCATTAAATAAATTGCAGAAAACCCTGACAATTATGATCGGAAATTAATGAAAAGAAAATGAATACTTTATCCGAAAATAACAATAACCAAATTAGAATAAATAAAGCATACAATCAAAGAATAAATAAAATTACCAATGTCACCAATGAAATAATCAATTTAGTAAGAAAAAAAAGATAAAAAATTCGAAAACGAGCTAGCATTACTCGTAAGTATCCAATACAAAACAAGATTAGTAAAAGAAGTACTTAATATATATGCTACAGAATTAGCAAAAACCAATATTGTAAGTTCTAACATTTTCTCTAAACAAGAATTAACTCTTACGAGTATAATAGGAAATATAAATAAAAATCATATACCATTTGTAAACGCAGAAGACGCACTAAATACAAACTGATACAATACCTGATTAATGTTTCAAAAACAGAAGAAACAGTTTATCAGAAATTATCAATAAAAACAATAAAAAGAAATAATATTTTAAACAAACTTATGTACGAAAACATTTTAAATAAAGATGAAACTTTTTACGTTGTAAAAGAACATTGTAAAACAGTAAATGAAATATCAATTTGCAAGAAAGAAAAATTGTTAGATATAGGTAAGTAAAGAAAACTGTATACCAAAATTATTAAGAATCCAAAAGGCAACCTGCGAGGTAATAAACAATCACTACATTCCGGAATTGGAAGAACTCTCAGAGGGAGTCATTTTTCTCAACAACTTTAAAGGTAAACTAGATATCAATAACTCATCTCAGTTGCTAAACGGAACATATCTAGTTAAATTTCACAACACTTCAATCAGCATCAACAAGCAGAGGTAACAAAGAGGTAACAAAAGCCATAATCCTACCGCCATTTCTTCAGCCATCTCATAGCGAAACTGATGTCGAAGAGATTCTGTCATTAGAATTAATGAAGGATCTTCATAAAAATAATACCAAAAAAATTAAAATCTTCCAAACCAATAAAAAAAAACTTCACTATTGGCTTAACTACAGTCTTTTCGCATTCATATTTGCAATGCAAATCATAATGAAAATCTGTAGCTACAAAAACAACAAAGAGACAACAAAAATAGTTTTAACTCCACAACAAAAAACCAAACCCAAAGATCCAACAAAGTAACATCTTTAACCTACTCTACTTCTGAAGATCATGTGAGGACACATGGAATTAGAGGGGAAGAGTTAACACACGACACTCCACTCAATTCACAATTTTTTCCCACAGTTATTCGACCCCCGAATCGATCGGCGCATATTTGCTGATCCCAGCAAGTTCACACAGCAAATGACCAGCATCACAACCCGTGAAGCTAAAAATCCTGACAATGCAAATTCCCCATTATTACCGCAGGTATAAATAAGTTAGCGATAAGTAGAATAAGTTGAGTTATGATCGGGGTAGGGATGAATAAATGGAAATAGCACACGAAATTCTTTAATTTGTGGCTTCTGGTTTGTGTATAGTACCTTTATTTTGTGATACACTTTCATTCAAGATATTCTTGAGAAAGGCTGCGATTGAGTATTTTAATATTTGGAAACATTTTTATCGATATTTTGGACTTTATTTTTTATTACATTTGCAACTATTTTTCATTATTTTTATATTATCTTATTTTTTGCATTATTACTTATTATATTACGTTTGAGGTTTGTATTATTTTTACATACATACATATGTGTAGGGTTGAAAACACATCAATGTATTTGTATGTATGTATAAAAACGAGAGACAAGTTAACGAACTTTTCGTTATAACACATGCAAATTCCATGAACCCCCAAATTATCACGTCCACGATTCATGTTTTCAAAATCCAGCAATCCACATTCCTATGCTACCATATTACAATAGAAACACGCTCCAGATTCATGTTGCTGACTATGCGTCTGGAGTCGACAAATGCGTGATCGCATTTCATTTATTTTCCCACATTTTTCCTTTCTCATATTCCGCTGCATAGCATAAGATAGGTTTAAAGGTATTCAAATAAAATTGTTTAAGTTAGTTCTAGTTCTTAGTTCTCATCCTAACTTGTTTTCCTTTGAATTTTGTTTACTTTTTTTTACATAATTTGTTGATTTTCTTTTTTCAAAAAATATTAAATAAAGAATAAATTCTACAAAACTGGTGTCAGAAGTTAGATCAGCAATGGCCTCATTAAGTGGATTCGAAGCTGTCCTGCATATGCCGAAGGCGAGCCGAAAGGAAAACGTAGTTATGGTCCACAAATTCAGAACGATTGTTTGATGATGGAAATTCCTTATCTATAGAGAAGTGTCAACTTCAGTGTGAGAGCAGAACAGTGAGTGTTAAGCGATCGTCCGAGGTCCAGTTTCCTTAAACTCTTTTTTTTTTGTATTCCATTATAAAACTTACTTTGTGTTCTTCTAATAAAATATATATAAATTGAATTCGTTACTAATTGTCTTAGGCTATCTTTTGACAAGTCAGAAGCATAATCAAAATTCAGAAAATCGAATTTCCCAAACAAAAAAAAAAGAAGGTGAAATTCAAACGAAAGAGCACACGATAATTTCAACAGAAAGGATAAAACAATCACGTCACGTCAACATAAAAAAAGAACATATCTACGAAATTCCACGAAAGGAAAGAGATATGTGTGACAACAACTTGGAAAGGAAAGAGAAAGAAATATAGTTAATTCGTTCTTGTCGTTGTCCTGGCATTTTTCAGGCAGTTGAGTTTACACTGTGTCGACGAGCAAACGCTTTTATATTGAATAAAGAAACAATTTGCAAAGAGTTTAGAGTGTTGCTTAATTGTGTTAACCTAAAGCTGATCCAAGTGATCATTATTAAGAAGTTTAAAAGGACACGAGTTAAATATGTGTCACCGATAAAGACGGCTCGAGGACTACGAAAGAAAACAGTCAACAAAAGGGACAACGCAACCCCAACGAAGAGCACGACACGACGATTGGAAAGAGGGAAACAAAAAAAAACAAAAAAACGCAAAGAGAGAACACAGGAAAAAAAATGGTGAAATTAGCATCGCTAAAGGTAGAGCAATTACATAAATTGCTACAGACACACGACGTATCAATAAAAGGGGACAAAACTCACAAAATCGCAAAATTGATTGAGATCTTGGGCACCGATGAAATAAATACGGAGGAAATCGAAGCGATGGAACCGTGGACAGCTCAAATCGCCGAATTGCGCATCATCGTGTTGGATTTGGCAAACACTGTCAATGATTTAGCGGCGAATGTAAGAAGTGTAAAAGTATTTGCACAACACAGCAAATAGATAACAGCAACGGCAATTTAACCATACGCGCAAATCAATGTGATGCTGAAACTGAAAAAGTAGTACCCAGTAGAGCAGCCACTCCAGCAACGTACATCCTTCCATCTGCATCGCAAATAAATGGTGCCAACAGAACCCAAGACGTTATCGGAATACTTCCGAACTTCGACCCGCTCAAGTGCACACTCTCATCGCAGCAATTCATTAAAAAAGTGGAGCAGTTACAACGCTTATACAGTTCGAGTGAAGAAATGATGCTATTCGCTGTACGACATAAACTGGAGGGACTCGCAAGGGATTGGCGAGACGCATAGCCAGTATTCCAGATGTGGAAAGAGTTTGTCATCGCGCTTCAAAAAGATTTCCCATGTGCAGTTAATGTGGCCGACGTACATAGATACCTTATGAAACGGAAGCGAAGGTCAGATGAATCTTTTATCGAGTATTATTATGCAATGCTAGCTATAGGAAGACGAAGTGAGTTGGACGATTTATCTATTAACTCGTATATTATTAATGGTTTGAATGATTCCATCCTTTCACGTACTCTACTCGCCATGAATCTGCGAACGTCCAACGCCTTAAACGCCGTCACCATAAAAAAACAATTTGTAATGCCAGTGGTTGAAGAACAACTTTCACAGCTGAAGGACAGAAAATACTTCACCACACTTGATATGACAGCAGGTTATTATTAGATCCCACTATCCGAAAGAAGTAAAGCATTCACAGCCTTTTTAACACCAGATTATTCGATGCGCCATCGTACCCATGTACTTCCAGGAAATGATAACGCGACTTATCCGAGGCCTAAAACATCGAAGCAGCATCAATATCTACGTCGATGAAGTTATTATAGCCACGGACACACCTGAGCAAGGATTGGAAGTGTTAGAAGAATTCTTAGGTGCAGTGAGGAATGCCGGCTTGACGTTAAGACCATCGAAATGCGACTTCATGACAACGAAGGTCGGGTTTCTTGGACATGTGATTAGTTCGAATGGTATACAACCAGGCAATGACAAAACAAAGTGTATTAGCGTATTCCCTAGACCGACCAGTGCAACGGAAGTTCGAAGATTTTTGGGAATCAATGGATTCTTCCGCAAATTTGTGAAGGGATGCCACGAAGGAACACAAAGTGCACACTGACGCCAGTTCTGTTGGCCTGGGTGGAATTCTTTTGCAGTGTGAAAGTGAGGATTTAAAACCAGTTTTCTATTGCAGTAGGCAATGTTCTGAGGCAGAAAGGAAGTACTCCAGTCATGAGTTAGAGATTTTGGCGGTTGCTGAAACACTGAGCTGATTTCGAACTTATTTGTTGGGTACACGATTTCGGGTTATCACGGATTGCAATGCCATTGCAACAACGAAGGCGACGTCACGTTTAATACCACGAATAGCACGATGGTGGCTCAAATTACAAGAGTTTGTCTTCGAGTGTGTTCATCGACCAGGAGTTGAAATGAATCACGTCGATGGGATGAGTCGTACCCCAACGCTACCACCAGAGGAACCGACGTGCTCTGTGGATGGAAATTGGATTTTCACTACACAGATGCAAGATGCTAAACTTAAAAACATCATGAGCACTCTTCAACAAAAGGATGCGGATAGTCCGGCACTGTTGAAGCAAACGGTAATCGACTACGAGATAGTATCAGGGCGGCTGTATCGGAAAGTTGGAGGTCAAAGGAAGTTAGTGGTACCACAGCTAGTAAGGTGGCGAATAACGAAAGCGTGTCACGATGATGTGGGACATTTTAGCGTCGAAAAAACATTGGATCGCATCAAAAGAGATTTTTGGTTTCCACGAATGAGGCGATATGTGAAGTCTTACATCGCCGCGTGTCCCGAATGCTGTCTGAACAAAATAACACCAAAGATGGTAAGGCAGAAAGTCTCCAAAACTCCACGTGATGGAAGTTCTACCGATTCCGTTCCGGTGTATAAACATGGATCACCTAGGACCCTTCCCTAAAAATAAGAGAGGTAACCTGTACATAATCGTTTTAGTATGTGCTTACAGCAAATACACCATACTCAGAGCTGTTCGGACGTCTAAGTCTACACCTGTCGTCGCAATGCTGCGACAGGGGCACCGCCTTCACCTCAAAGGAGTTCGAGAGTTTTACTGCCGGGTATGGAATTCAGCATCTGAAAACGGCTGTGAGGACACCAAGGGCAAACGGCCAAGCAGAACGGGTCAACAAGGTCTTACTAAGTGTATTAAATGCTCAACCCGGAGCGACAAGGAAAGGAAAGGAATAAATTCTCACCAAATGAACTAGTGTTCAATTTCAGTGTGAAAGATGTCAGCCAAAATCGAATAATTCAAGCACTGGACGAGGAGCAGCAAGAGGGTAGCGATATCGAGACGAGAAGGTGTCAAGCTGCAGAGAACATCGCAGAAGAAAGACATAAATGGAAGATTCGATACGAAAGAAAACATCAGGCTCCGTACCAATACCGCGAAGTTGATTTAATCGTGGTGGATTACGTGTCACAACCTACAGGCGAGTCACATAAACTCGATCCAGCCTTTAAAGGGCCATACACAGTCAAGAGGGTTTTGTCGCATGACAGATACAAGGATCTTCCGGATAAAACGGAAAACCGTCGGCGCTATAGCAACGTCATTTCAAGCGACCACATGAAGCCGTGGTGCCATCTGAGTCCTGACATAGACTGTGTTGATCAGGAGGACAACGTTTATGAACCCGATTCGTCCGAGGAGGACAAAGTGTCAGGAGAGGCCGAGCTGTCAACTTCAGTGTGAGAGCAGAACAGTGTGTGTTAAGCGATCGTCCGAAGCAGAGATTTTTGCGCACTGGTGCCAGTTTCCTTAAACTCTTTTTTTTGTATTCTTCTAATAAAATATATATAATTTGAATTCGTTGCTAATTGTCTTAGGCTATCTTTTGACAGAAGTGGTTGTCATAGTTTGAGGAATTGGCCAGTATTATGCATTGGAGTAGCTTCCAGAAATTTATAATAGCGAAAACGTCCCTCAGAGGTTTAGCAAAAACTTTTATTGCGAGCAAACACGGAATAACAAATTGGGGAAAATTGAAAGAAGCACTTCTGGATGAATTCCGAAGCACGGTCAATAGTGCGCAACTCCATAAAATACTAAGCGAACGTAAAATGAACGAAAATGTAAGCAAATATTATATAAATATGAAAGAATTAGCTTCGCTTGGCAATATTGAAGACAGCGCTCTGATACAGTATGTGATACAAGGTACTCGTATCAAGCACATTGGCTTTAACAAAGCAATATTATTTGGCGCACATACGCTTAAAGCATTTAAAGAAAAACTTAAGTATTACGAAATGTTCCAAAGAGATTCAATGCGAAATGAGAGGAAGCAAGATCATAAGAGCAGAAATGTCTCAAAGCAAACAAGACAAAATATTAAAGTTGAAAGATTGAAAAAAATATTTGTTACAACTGCGGAGAAAAGGGACACAAATCATTGGAATGTCGTAATAAAGATAAAGGTTGTAAATGTTTTAAATGTAACAACTTTGGGCATATTGCGAGAAATTGTGCCAATTTGAACAGCAATATGCCCCGCGTTCATTCATGCAATGCCAAAATGAATAAAAAGATTAAAATAGAGGAATGTAAATTCATAGCACTTTTTGATACAGGCAGCAAATATAATTTAATAACGCCATTAAATATTTAAACAGTCCAACTCTGAATGAGTCGCATATTTATCTAGTAGGCTTTGGAGCAAACCGGATGAACAACAAAATAAAACCGACAAGTGATTTCAGGGTAATACCGAAATCGACAGTGACAATTATGAAATTGATTTCCATATCATACCAAATAATTGCATCGATGTTGACGTAGTGTTAGGTGAGGACTTTTGCCAACAAGCCGAAATCAAAATAACTCCGAAAGAGAAATTCCTAGTGTTTATTTTCAAATAAATAAGAGAGAACGGAACGAGCGTATAAGTTAACACAGAAAAAATTCAACTTCAATCAGCAGAAGTTTCTCGTCATTCTCAAATAACATTCTACCGTACTTCAACATCCGACTGCTGACACGAGAGTCTGGATCATGCGACACCCATGCAAATATGCGCATTCCATCATCGAAGTAGCCCATAGTTAAACATTAGTGAAAGGTAATACCTAAGTGAATACCGAACTAAGTAAAACTATTGGACAAAACGGAAGCACGTTATGAGTTAGCCGCACCACCCGACCAACCACCAACATCAACCCGAGCAACGATGGAATCATTGAACAAGAAAGCGATCTATATTCTGTAAGAATTCATTTTAAAATATATGCAATAGGGGCAGTTTTGTCTCAAGGAGACGCGGCTACAGATCGACCAATTGCCTACATATCCCGCTCGCTAAGTAAAACCGAAGAGAATTATGCGACGAATGAGAAGGAGATGCTGGCAATTGTATGGGCCCTCGATAATTTAAGATCTTATCTCTATGGGGCAAAAAAGATCACCAACCTCTAACTTTCGCTCTCAGTAACAGGAATTTCAACGCTAAGTTAAAACGCTGGAAGGCTCGAATCAAGGAGTACAATTATGAATTAGTGTACAAGCCAGGAAAGGCAAACGTTGTGGCAGATGCTCTTTCGAGACTTAAAACCAACGTGAATCATTTAACTGATTCCCTGCGGGCCGAGCCAGCTCAAAGCATAGGAAACTCCAATGGTGATTCGCAGACAGATAGTGCGAGTGAAAGCGGAAGTCTCCATACCGAAACGGCTGGTGAGGGACAATCCTCATTAGAGACATCCCACAGCGCTGATCAAGATAACTCCGACTTGATCCCACACGTCGAAGCACCGTTAAACGTGTTTCGAAATCAAATTATTGTCAAAGTTGGTAGAGGCCTTGAAATCCTGGAGGAGCCTCATCCTGGTTTTACTCGCCACTACTTCGCCATAAATAATCAGGATAGAAGAGCATTGACTGGCTTTCTTAAGGCAAAGTTGAGACCGAATGTTCTCAATGGTATTAAAATACCAGAAACGCATCTACAGCTACTTCAGGACATATGTCTAGAACATTTCGCTAACTACAAAATCCGAATTACGCAAAGAATGGTGGAGGACGTAACCAATGAGGATAGGAAGTTTGATCTCATCATGAAAGAACACAAAAGAGCTCACAGAAATGATCGAGAAAACCGAGAACAACTTCTCGAGAGATACTACTTCCCCAGTATGTCCAGTCTGATAAAAAAATACACGGCAACTTGTGAGGTTTGAAAGGTAAGCAAATATGATAGGCATCCTTATACCCCAGAATTCCAACCCACTCCTGTTCCATCTTATGCATGTGAAATTCTGCACGTGGATATCATGGAACTGCAGGGTGAGAAATTTATCACCTGCCTCGACAAGTTTTCTAAGTTTGGGAAAATTTTCCACATTAAAAACCAATCTGTCTTCTATCTCAGAAACAAGTTCACGAAGATTCTGCACTATTTCACTGTGCCAAAAATATTGGTTACAGATAATGAACGAAGTTTTCTGAGTCCTATCATCTTCAATTTTATCGAGCTATTGGGGATTAAGCATTATCAAACTCCTGTCCACCGCAGTGAGGTTAATGGTCAGGTGGAACGTTTTCATTCCACCATATTGGAGATATATCGCTGCCTTAAAACCGAGTATAAGGATTTACGCCTGAAGGAGCTACTGAACATCGCTGTGGACAGGTACAATAACACAATACACTCTGTCACGAAAAGAAAACCGTCAGACGTATTTTGCAATAGAACTCAGCGTATTAACTACCAGAATACTTTAGGATATCGCATCAGGGTGAACAAGGAATTGAGGGATGAAATTGAAAGAAAGCAAAAAATGAATTTACTCAGATTTAATAAGAAAAAATCTAATCCTAAAAAATATAATAAGGGGACGTAGTATATACTGGAGGTAAGGGAATTCGTGCGAAGAACAAACCCTTATATCGAAAAGAGGTTGTTGCCAAAAATAACAAGGTAACCGTGATCACGTCCTCCGGGCGCAGAATTCACAAAGCCCATCTCAAGAATATTAATAGTAGTAATGATAAAAAAAGTTAATCCACTCTCCGACTCACAACGATTAATTGTATTTGAAAAAGTTACGTAAGGAAAAGAATGCACTTGGGTATTGTTATAAGAGAAACAAGTTATTTGTTCTACTCTCCCATAATAATTTGTAATTGACTTGTATAAGTAATTAAAAAGGGAGCAAGCAAAGAATCTTAGTATTTTGTAATATTTTAGAAAGTAGAAATTAAAACCTTATATTTGATATAATGTAAAAGAATGTTCGCATGTTTCATTTTAAAGACTCAGAAGAGCAAGCTATGGCTTGCACCCCTCTTTTCAGAACTACTGTTTTCCTGTCCACTGTCTTAAGTTATCAATTATTCAACCACCAATCACCAATTGTTACAATAAAAGAAGGCAAGGGGTGGATTGTCGAGGGTGACTTTAAGCTAGTGCATGTTATCCACTTAACTCAATTCGGGGACCTAGTACAGGGTGTTAACAGGTCAATAATTGCCAACTTTTCGATAGAAAAAAGGGCCACAATTGAAATTCACCTCAACAAGATGAATGACAGATTGGCCTTACTTAGAGGCGAAAGACATCGAATCACCAGATCCATCAACTGGATTGGATCAGCTTGGAAATGGATTGCCGGAAATCCCGATGCTGCGGACTGGAATAAAATAATTTCCAACGAAGAAGATATCATAGAAAACAAGAAGCAACAATATAAAATTAATACTAGAATGTTCAGTACCCTGCACGAGACTACAAGAAAGCTCAATTGGATGATAGATCAATTTAATAATGAGATCAAGTCAACCCTAGTCGGACGATACGAACTAGATGTTTTGGATCAGGTCATTATAGTAAAGGACGAGATTAACGAGATAATACGCGCCTGTCAAATGGCTAAAAGTGGCATTGTGAAAACGAATCTCTTAGATAGAGAGGAAATAAGTAGAATCATCGGAGAAATAGAAACTTTACCTTATTCAAATGAAGTTGAGGCCATAGAAAATGGATCACCGTCTATATATTCAAATGGTTCACTTCTTCTTTATGTTCTTTCCATGCCGAAAGTAAGAAAGGATGGATTTAATATTCAAGTCACTCCTGATTATAAAACGCCTCATTGAAAGCTCCAATTCACAATACTAACCGGAATACTGCTTACCAATTGTTTCATATAGTGTCAAAGAAAACAATATCTATCTCGATATGTCAACCGCGGATAGGCAAGGATGGAACGAGTCGGCTGGTTCCTCTTCCAGGAAACACTCTAGAAAGGGGCATAATCAAAAATCTTCTAGGCATAATACTGAGGAATCTCAAAAAACTTTTAAGTTAGACCGCCTACAGCCCGCATTTACTCCGGCTATAGGGTCTGTGTCTCTGGATGCGGGGATGTATGTTCAGCAAGAGTTTACCCCAAAATGCAACAAATCTTGTGCATTTTATAAGACCACTTCTATCTGCCTCAATGGCCTCAGCTGTCCGTACTTGCATAACTACGACATAGATTGTAATACGCGGCTACAAGTTGACTATCTGGTTGGTGAGATTTCAAATCAGTCTGCAAAGATCAAGACTTTGGAAAAGGGAATGAAAACACTTCTCCTGGGTGTCAATAACCTATTGGCTGCCAGTAATAGAGACCCCGTGAGAGTAGCCAATCCTGAGGAGAGGTCTAGACGTGGTCAGGAGAAGATGGTGCGAAAGAAGAGTTTACAGCGATCTCGGTCTGAGCATTCAGTACAAGATGCCATGTCTCAACTGTCAATGCATCAACAACAATACCAGGTGCCTAGTCCTTTTCTCCAGAATCAAGCCACTGGGTATGATATGGAGGGGTATCCAAGAGGGTTGACTCCCAACTATTACAACCCTGCATAGACCCTGAACTTCACAAGAAACCCCCATTACTCATCATCAACATTGTGGTAAATTCTCTCGGTAAGAGCATCAATCACCGACAGTTTGCAGATTGATATGAATTACAATAGAATCCTAGTTAATCACCAGGAAACATACGGGATTATCAATAAATGTTTCCATGTTAATAATCAAATGATCTGTAATACTAGATCATTGCAGAAACTTAAGGAAGACAGCTGTGTGGTAAGGCTCCTGAAAGGAGGTCAGACTACTTGTACCTTCCGCACTAACAAGGAGGAGGTGATCAAATTGGTCCAAGAAGACACAATATTCCTTACCAACTTCATGGGACGATTAACATCTGGGAATGATTCAAGGATTCTTAATGGTACTTACGTGATTAAACTGAATAATGAAACGATCATGTTGAAGAATATAACATTCACGAGCTCTTCATATTCACACACTCTGTTACTCCCACCGGTATTAACAAACATAAAACGAGTGCAGAAGATCGACTTGGGTCATGTGCATAGCATCGGTGTAAGGAACATTGCTCAGTTGAAGAACCTGAAGATTCAAGCTGCCTTCCTTCCCTTCACAAACGTGGGAATCGTCATAGTAATAGCAGCTGTAGTATGGATTGCCTGGCGAAAGGTTAATCTCGGTCCTAACTTACCATCGGTGAATCTACATAACATCACGATTGATCCCAGGGTCAATTCAGAAGATCAGAGAACTACCGGATCGTCTTCGACTCGAATCTGGCCATCTTTAACTGACGTCATGCATGATCTACGGGACGTAGATCTTTAAAGAGGGAAGAGTTAACACCGCGCATTTGGCCCTGAACCCCATATAGAGTAGCAGTCTGTATGAGAATTGCTGACTAAGTTTATTCAGGTGCAAACCTGTTCACACGCTTATGGAAGATCAAGTTGCGTCGCGCTAATCGCACGACCACCGAACATCAAATTGCATCGCACCGGATACACGAGTCGGCATAAAACTGATGAGCCTGCATTCTGGATGGTTGGAGCAGCGGCTTCCTATGGGAATCAACTTAGTTTTAGAATTTAGTCTGATTTGGGACATTGTCGACAGTAATTGCATTAATTGTAATCGCAGACATTATATCGAGAATAAATTCGTATTTAAAAATCATATATTGTTTAATTAGCGTAAGTCGAACGGTCGGGGGGAGGCGTTGCCTCGCCGTTCGCGATTTTTTTCAGGAATCCCGGGATGGATTCCTTAACTATGGTGTTTTTTTTTGTTTTGTTTTTCTTCTTAGTTTAATTCTTTTCAATTGTATGTTTATTTAGTTAAGTTTAGTTTAGCATTGTTAACGAGGGATTATTTTCTTAAATTCAGGTGAGTGTTGAGTTATTGTTCAATTTACATCATTGGCATTCTAAATGTCATAAAGGAACAATAAAATATAACACGCCGCTTAACTGGGAGAGCATTTCAAGATGCATTGCCCTCTATTTCGCAGATAAGCGCGACATCAGCACTTTAGAATACCAAATGACTTCACTGCATCAAGGAAGCAATACCATTCAAGGTTTCTACCATGAAGTCTATTCCCACCTTTCTTTATTATTGAACAAACTTACATGCATGGATATTAGCAATAGCTAATCACTCAGACGTACAGAGGTAAAGCTTTAGACACCTTCATAAGGGGTCTTAAAAGCGATTTACCAAGGCTTCTAGGCATTCGAGAGCATTCGAATAGAGTCAAGTGTGGTTTTTTCGTTTTATTTTTTTCTAAATTTGAAATATGCAAAATTTTAAACAAATAAATGAAAAATAAAACATAAAAGAAATGGTTGTATTTCCTTTAATAATAAAGATTTTATGGATAGGTAAGAACGAAAACAGTAAACATTCAAACATTTATGCTTGCCACTGTAGGTGTTAAGTATGAGTTTTGTTAGATTTTAACACAGTTGTAATTTTGAATTGATTGAATACAGAGACTTCTCCTCCTCCTAAGAAAAAGAATTATTTTTTTTTATTTAAGATAAACTACTAAATAGTTTAACTTATATGTACATACATACATACATGCATACCTAACCGCACACAAAAAAACACAAAAACAGAAAAGAGTATTCAATAAGAAAAGAACAACAAATACTTTAAAGCTCTGAAAACGAATGAACTTTTGAGAGCAAAAATAATCTGAAAAGCTCGGGGGGTCGTATTATACATAAAAAAATTTCCGCAAAATATTTATATATGGCGTGCACTATCTTGGTATAATATTGTCTTTGGTTATATGTATTCATTTCTCAAATTGGGACACGTACTATAATCTAGAAATCTTCATCTAGCTACATAAACGCACTTAGTAAATCACATAGCAACATAAACTCACTTGTCATCGTCAAACCAGTATATTCACGCTTTCCTATGTTTTTCCTAATTCCTTGTGCTCCCATTTGTTTATGCGTAAGGCGTCTTTTTCCTAATTTTTCTTCCACCTCTTTGGTTATGCGTCAATGCTAAGCATCAATTGTACCACTCTTTTCCGCTTATATAAATGTACCTGCCTATTATCTATTGCAGGTACCTAAAGCGTCTTTTCCCTATTTGTTTACTCGTTTTGTCCATATGGACCGAAGCGTCGTTTTGAATTCTCTTTTCCCGGATTATTTGTTTGTCCAAGTTCGGAAAGTCCCGCTTTTTATCTTGTAAGCGTTTAATCCTAGCTTTCCATGGAACAAATAGAAGACGACAGAGTTAGTCTTAGAAGAACGCCCAAACTAGTGATAAGTGAAATAAATAAAAATCATAATGAAAATTCAAATGCGTTTTAATTTAAAGAAATTGTTGTTTAAAAATTGTTTAGCATTGCCGCCCAAATAACTGGCGCAGTCGGTAAACCAGGAAAAGAAAAGTGACGTAAACTAAAAGGAATAGTAACAAAATAATAGAACTCTGTGTTTTAATATAATGCACAATCACAAAAATTTACCTTAACTAAAAAGAAATCTGTCAAGTTGAAAAAAAATAAGACAAAAAGTGAAATAAAATAAATAGTAACAAAATAATAGAACTCTGTGTTTTAATATAATGCACAATCACAAAAATTTACCTTAACTAAAAAGAAATCTGTCAAGTTGAAAAAAAAATAAGACAAAAAGTGAAATAAAATAAAAGCTGGAAGTGAATAAAATAGAATAAGAACTAACATGTAGCTCAGGAAAAAGTTGGGGCAAAACTTGACCCGATACTCTAACCAGTTAACCACAATTTATTATCAGACGCACTACCTTCATGAAACGGCGATGAAAGCTAAAGAAGTATCTACTCGTAAATGGAGGAAACAAAAAATAAAAAATTATATTTTGCTATCAAATTTATATAGTTGTTAAGTATTACATCCACATCTCTTTATAACTACATAATTATTAAATTAATAAACAAAAATAAAATAACAGAAGACACGTTTTGAAAAAAAAATTATAAATACAATTTGCATCCAAAATATTATATTTTATTTATATAAAGATTACATGCATATATGCTCGTAGCTATGTATATGTGGGTGGCCGTGGCTCAAGTGGTAGTGGACTGGCTTCCAAATCGTAAGGTTCGGTGTTCGGCCTCGCCCGAAAGACATATTCATTTTTTCAGTTAACGAAAATCGAATAAGATGAGTAGTTGACTAGAAATCAATGAACAAGCCAACATCCACTAAGAATTTAGTCTCCCCATTAAATGCTGGATGCCACCCATGGAGCGAAATAACCACTGAGCAAACAAACATCTTTCTTTCTCTCTCTATCCCATTTTCGAAAAAACTTAGCACGTGCTAGGGCACTTTAAGTGTATTCATACCCACTTGAGTGTAAGTTCTTTAAAAAAAAAAGTTATTAAATGATTAAACACATAAAATGCATAGGCATCATATTACAGCTATTTATCAAGTGTATATACAATACATACATAATTCTGCATAGGGATTACATGCATAGGCTAAAAAGCTAAAACGCGCATACATAGTATTGGGGAAAAAAAACGATTAGCAAAATAAATCCGAAATGGCTGAAGCAATTCAAAATGCATTTAACTCTTTAAATGTTCCCGACGCCGTGAAAGACATACCGCCTTTTGATGGAAATTCTCGCCTCTTAATTGAGTTCATAAAAAATGTAGAGAAGATAGATATTCCAGAAAATTATGCCAAGTTGATTTTGAATGTCATTCGCAATAAAATCATAGGTCAGGCTAACGAAATTTTAAATACGTAAGGTACGCCTTTAGACTGGAAGGAAATTAAGCAGACTCTCATTATACACTATGAGGACAAGCGTAATGAGACAAGTCTTATAAGAGACCTACATTTAATTTGGCAAGATGGAAACTCTGTTGAAATCTTCTATTCTAGGATTATCAATATATTTTCGACGATGATGAAACACGTTAGAATACACGAAAGGCATAGCAATGTAGTCGAAGCTAAGAAAACGCTGTACGAAGAGATGTGTCTAAACAGATTTTTGTCTGGCTTAACTGAACCTTTGGGGTCAAAAGCTAGAGCTATGAAACCATCAAAGCTAACGGAAGCGCTGAACTTTTGTCTTGAAGAGCAAAATCGATTCTATTTGAAAACACATTTCCGGCATCGCTCCTTAAATTTACAGCACCCCACGCCCTTCCCCTCTACTACATTTTTCCTCTATAACTCCTGCTCGAGTACCTTACCAACCAACATCGAACCCCTTCAATACTTAACATTTACACTATTTAGCCCTAACCCACGTGTTCCTGCGCACTATCACTTAAGAACGAATAGCAATGCAGTATTCATCATTTGTCATTCATCATGGTGTACTCATCATTCTTGTGACATTTACCCCTTTGCCTAGAGCTCATGAAAAGAAGAGAGATGGTTAATAAATGAGTAAAAGCACAATGGACAAGAATAAGAAAACAACACCAACAATGAAGATAACACATTTGCCGGTGTTCTATCATGATCATTTTTGCCCTAGTAGGAACTCCTTTCTCTCTTCTTTACTCGAAGTCCAGTAACTTTCGGTGTTAATTTGTTGTGCGTGGTGTTTAGTTTAGATGGTGTTTTTTTTGTTTTGTTTTTCTTCTTAGTTTAATTCTTTTCAATTGTATGTTTATTTAGTTA
This sequence comes from Volucella bombylans, assembly GCA_949129095.1. NCBI lineage: Eukaryota > Metazoa > Arthropoda > Insecta > Diptera > Syrphidae > Volucella > Volucella bombylans. The sequence goes on from OX422140.1 coordinate 324,098,737, forward strand.
AGTTTAGTTTAGCATTGTTAACGAGGGATTATTTTCTTAAATTCAGGTGAGTGTTGTGTTATTGTTCAATTTACATCATTTCCACTAAAATTATTTGTCATTTGTGTTTTTTTTTTTGTTAGATGTACGAGTGTGTGTGGAACCGGTGGGCATTTGCTTGTTATGTATGTAATGAAAGTATCCTTAGTCTTATTTGAATTTAGCGCATAAATCAGGTTGGTAAGTCAGACCTCCTACTGTAGTAAGACGATCGAATTCATTCAGACGTGTCATCAGAATGTCAATGTAAGCCACGAAGTGCACATGTCACGCTCATCAAAAATAAAATATACAAAGGGAAAATTGAAGAGGAAGACAATAAAACGTCTAAGACACAGTTATTGGTACATCGACTTTTGACATCGTACTTAAATAAAGGTCATCATTTGTTTATGGATAACTTCTATAATAGCATTATCGTGTCAAAAAGTTTACTAAAAGTAAAGACGCACTCAACGGGGACTCTTAGATCAAACAGGAAAGGAAATCCAGTATTGGTTACTAAACCAAAATTGGAAAAAGGGGAATATATATGGCGAAGATCAAATAATATATATGTATCAAAATGGCGGGATAACCGAGATGTCCTTTGTATTACTACTGGGTACCAGGTTGAAATGAAGCAAGTCAAAAATAGACACGGAACATCCAAACTTAAACCAGTCGAAATAGAAGCTTATAACAACAACATGGCAGGTTAGTTTCATATACCACATACATTGCAAATATTTTCTTACTTATTTTATTTTTTCTGTCCAGGTATTGATAAAGGTGACCAAATGACGTCTTGTACCTTACGAATGGTACAAGAAAGTAAATTTTCACCTGTTGGATATAACAGTATCGAATAGTATGTTTCTATTTCAAAAACATACAAACACAAGGATCACACAAATAGAATTTCGAAATCAGCTAATAGCCTCTTTATTAGGAATAGAACTGCATTCAAATATTGCGAAGATCAGGAATACACCAATAGATCATCAACTAATGAACTCAAATAACCACCAAATCAAGTACAACATTTCCAAGAAAAAATTCCTCCGGGTCCCAATAAGGCAAGGTCATCATTTTTACGTTGTAAGCAATGCTATAAGCAAAATATAAGACGGGAAACTTCGTATCGCTGTAAGACATGTGCAGATAAACCTGCTTTATGCGCCGGACTATGTTTCGAAACATGGCACACATCGAAATATTGAATTTGACTATATCGAAGCTATAGATATCCAACAGAATTAGGTATTTTATATTCATTATTCTTTTTGTTTTGTTCGCAATGAAATTGTTATTTCAATGTTATCTACATAATGTACATATGTATTAACTTTTTTATTATTGAAAATGCTACGAAATAAAGCATATTACATACAACATTTATAAGAAATATAGTCTTATTTTAATAAATAACATATCTAAGGCATTAATACTAATTAGAATTTTAATTTATGAGCACTTGCAGCAATAATAAGCCACAGAAAAAACAAAGGGCATGCATTTTTGGCAATATTTTCAAGTTCTGCTTGACGGGTATTCACGTCTTTATGCTGTTAACAATAATCTAAATCATGTAAAACATCATGACGTGAAAAGCCGTCAGATGTGTAATGCCGTCATGCACTTATGCGAAACCTTTAAAACCTTGAATACACCAAGACTTCTATGACCGTCATGACGTCTACATTCGTCATGCTTTGAAACAACACGTATTAAATTCGTAAGGATTCATGAAATTCAATTTTATTAATAACATTTATTAATTTCGTAATTTAATTCAAATCACTGTTTACAGAACTTGTTTACCTCTAAAAATATGGGAGATAGAGAGATTGCTTTTCTGCGAATCTTTCTTAAAAACAAGTGTCCTTCAAAGGGTTAAATATAATAAACGAAAATAAATATACTAAAAAATATAATATTACATAATTAAGGGATACAGTGCATAATTCTATGGAACAAGATCAAAGTGATTTAAATTATAGAATATGTAATAGAAATCCTCGAAGAAGACAAAATGACAGATACAATGGCCAGGACAGAAGACACTCGACAGTCTTATTAAAATAACACAAACTTTATGAAAGCAATTAAAACAGGTCAACTCAACAACCTCAACTTATTTGTGACCACAACAATCACAATCCTCAACGGAGTAAACATATCAACCCACACCTTAATAGAGCAAACCGTAATACACAGCAAAACTTCAACAGTAACAATAATTGTGGTAATAATTACGGTAACTTAAGAAATAATAATGAAGTTGAGCCTATAAACTGTAGAGTTCCTAAAATTTAAATTTAAATTTCATAGTACTCGCATATTCGATGGACCCATTGGAAACAATATTTTATTGCCGTTAGAAGCAATTATCAACTTCAAGAGAAAATTGTTAATTATAGACAAAAGTGTAATTCTAATATTTTTTAATCAGGAAGAATAAGACTATGAAAAACAAACACCGAAAATTTAAATATACCATACGGAAACCAATAGGGACCCAATTCTTAACCAAATAAGGATGTTTCACCTCAACAATGAAGAAAAAATTAATATCACCAACTTAGTTTCTCGATATTCCAGCATATTTTATGAGGAATGGAGTGATTTACTCGTATCACTCACTAATCCAACTAAGCACCGCATAAGGACTGTAAATGATATCCCGATTTATACGAAGTCGTGGTTCATGCTGCAGTAAATTTTCTAGCAACAAGGTTGACTATCTTCCCTTAAAAGTCTTTTCGGTCCCTATTTTCTTTGAGTTTTCTCCTCAGAGCAGAACGAAGAGGTTCGATCAGTGAAGCCCTTAGGACAGTAGGGAGATTCACGACGAACCAGGCGCGACAGTAAGTCCACCAGGAACACCGTTTACCTTTCAAGCTTCAGACACCTGATGGCGGGTGGGCAAGGATGATCCCTGGAGTCTACACCCCAGCAAAAGTCAAGCACCATAAAGACTTAGGGAACACCACATCCCACAACCGATGTGGGTACAAACATCGGTATTATATCACTACAATTGATGTGAATGCAGCTAGCCACAAAGCTAGTATAGTGGAGTAACCACGATCTCTTTATAGTAACGTTCCAACGAGGGAGCAACGGAGGAGCAACAGTGGACAAAAATTTGATTAATATGTATAATTCGATGGGTTAAATAATTTAATAATTTTTTTTTCAGATGGAGACTAAAAATTAAAATTGTTTGTCAAAAATATAAAAAAGAAATTTGATAAATATGGCTCTTGGTCTCTTTACAATCCGAAATAAATGTTTATTTTTTGGAATTTTTAAAAAGTTTTAAGCACCAACAAATTTGCCATGTGCTCATGGGGGTTTAGTAATTGTTTTGCTCATTGTTTATTGTAAATATTCACTTAATAACGGCAAATATTTAGGCATTATTTTAAATGATAAATGATTTTAAGAATGTTAAAAAAAATCTTCATAACAACAATCTAAATCTTCTTAATATTTGTGAAACTGATTTATACATACGTAAACATTTTTTATGCAGACAAATATCAAAATTGGCAAGCAATACTGTAAAATAAGTTCACTTACCCCGTTTTTTATGCTAACTGAATTTCTCAGTATTAATAGTTAGTCAAATATGTAAATACAAATTAACTTAAATATCTATCCTCTTGTCGTGTTTCCTCCGAGGTCTAATGAGTAGTTGAACTATTTTTGCTGGTCTGAAAAGAAGATATATATGCACATTTAAACTAAAATTTAATAGACATAGTACTTACAATTTACGAGTATTTGTTTTCGTGAAGTGTAGCTCTATTTTCCAGCAACAGTTTCCACATACAATGCGGAAATCCCACAACAACGTTAACTAATAAACTTCTCTTCCATCGTCAATGTTTGTTTTCTTACAAAAAATGCAATAATCATAAATATTCTTCTGGAATACCCATATGAACATAATGATTTTAACTACATATATGCACATGTGGCCGAACAGCATGATTTCAGTTGAGATGTCCAATTACAGCGTGTTATCATTGGCAATATTCGCATAGTAAAATTCAAAATAATGAGCTATTTACTCCTATACTTTGATCTTTGGTAAAGCTGTTTTCTGTTATTTTCTTGACCCACAACGTAATGCCTTTTATTAAATGAAACAATCATCTGATACACGTCCGCGTCACATTTGCCTAGATTTTTCTTCAAAATCTTGTTTCTATTATGTATTCTGAGCTAAGTGCTCAGTTTAAGCTCGATTTGAATTGGTTGGGAAGTAAACACATTTGTCTCCCATTTTGGCATCAAAAATAGCTCCTCTGATTTTGAGGACTTTTGGTATAAGCCAGAGGCCTACCATACAATGGTACAATTTTTGTTCATTATAGCAGGTACATCTACACATTTTGCATACTATTTTGCAATAATTATACATTTCTAGTTGGCAAATTCCTCCACTTTGACAATTGAAACAGTGCTGAGTTATTACTGAAATAAGCAAAGAAGATCATTAGATAGGTGTCGAACTCATCCAAATGCTAAATGTGCTATTATTACTATGGTTTTAACCTTTGACTACGGACCCTATTTTATGGACACATTTAACCGAGACGCCATCGATCGTGACACCCTATTTAAAATGTAATTTTTTGTGAAACCTCATTTAAGGGAAAAAAGACAGATACAAATTTGTCTCGTAGAGTACACGTTTAGGGTGAGATTATAATAACAAAACAGCGAAATTAAATCAAAAATATATTTTTACTGAATTATTTCCTACTGCCACATTTTTAGGAAATCAGAAATTTGTATTTAGGAAAACTTTCAAAATCTTATGAATTATCTTAGCAAATTATTTTTTTAAGCAAAAGTATAAATAAGAAATTTGATAAAGTATAAAAAAACTAATTTTTACAAATCTACAACGTCGCTAGCAAAATTCTCGTATGCTTTCTGAGCACGTTGCAGAAATATGTATTATTTGCACTTGATGCACTTATGCGGAATGTGTTTCTTTAGTTTAGGTGGACAGATGTTTCACACTTTACTCTTTGGCGGCCCTTCATCTCCTGCGTTGTCTTCCTGCTATATTCTTTACCAAGAATACGTTTAGTTGTTAAAGTCAGCTCCTTCGGCAAATGTGTATTATAGGCACGTTGATTCAAATGAGGCACATATGTATAGCCAATTCTCTTGTAAGATGTTTCATAAAAATCATGTTTTCAATGTGAGGCACATTTGCACAGGAATTCACTTAAATCCAGAATTCTGTAAAATATGGCCGACGGTCACCTTTGTGTGCGGCGGCTGCAAGAGTAGTTAGAGCATTTTTTGTGTACCTTATTAGTACCACCTTTAGTTTCATTGTCATCAATTTCTGGTTTGTTAGTCTGTGTGCCTATTTCCAATTTCAACAACACCGTTTTATGGTTCTTTGGTACATAGGAATGCGGGCAGTATGTGATGTTGGTTTTATTTTTTCAATGTATCAATATAAGTCAACCCTCTTTCTTTAAGCTTTTCCATTAGCTCAATGGAGCTTAACCAATTATCGGCTGTTTGTGTTCTCGAAATCGTTGCACAAGCGCAAAACTGACTGACGCAGAGCTGATAGTGGGTTTTACGAGCAAAAGAGATGAGAAGAACATCTTCTTCTCCAGAAGAACAAAAAAGAGCACAAGAAGGGCGCGATCGAGGATATTAAGAGGCTGTACTCCAGAAATAATGTACGGAAGTTTAACCAACAGGTAGACTGTAGAAATGAAGGAGACCTTGTAGTAAAGTCATAGTCACTGAGAATATGGAAAAATCTTTTCTGCAGATTGTACAACGGCGAAGAAACCCAATCCAGCCCATCCCGTCATCAGGTAGAATAGACCATTCAACATAGACGATGATAGCCAAAACTTACGTCCACCTGACTATATAAAAGGAAGTAAGGATAGCAATATCTAAGCTAAAATCGGCCGAAGTCTTCAAAACTGCCGGAAAAGACTTTGTGGCATGCACAAACTAATTTCTCAGATCTGATGAATGGTATTGCAGCACCGTTTGATCAACAATACCCTTTTGTTTGTTTTTTGTCTTCATACTCAACATTTCAAAGAAATAGTTTATAACATCAATCAAATATTGCAACAGGTATGCCTAACATGAAAAAGAGATTGTTTATGGTATATGTAAGATAAAAAAAAAAAGATTCTTCTGACTGATATCTGATGAAATAAGAATTTTGACTTACTTAGGTTCAGTTTAATAGAATTCCTCGAAACATTGACATTAGATAATCTATTTTTCTCTAAACTACATAAAGGAATAGAAATAATTTGCAAAGCCGTGTCGGGTTACAATGTACGGGGAGGCAAGTACGAACAAATTCTAAGTTGTTTAGAAATTACTCCATTTATTATTTCGCACCAAGTTGACAAAACATCTTAAATAAAATTGAATTGTACATCAACATAAATTCAAATGAACTTTTAGAAACACAATAAGAAAATAACAAAAACCCCAAGTAATACAACACCTGAAAACTCCAATGAGAAACACATACGAGTAGACTCTTATTCCTTTACATTGACGTGTTTCGCACATTCTGTGTTTCTGTTGTTCTACTTCACTGTAGTTACTCCTTCTAATTATAAGAACATAATTTAAAACTGATTTAAAAAGAATAAAATGGAACATTATTTAGATAAAGTTCCAATTATGCACAGTACTATTTTGTATCTAATTTCAAATTTAAAAATTATTTGCTGTCAAATTGTTGACAAAAGCACGAAATGAAACAATCCAGCGAAATTTGTGGAATGTATGAATTGATTTAAGCACTGAATGCCTTTAACTGACACGTTATGCATAACCGAAAATTAACATGCAACTGCAAGGAGACTGTGAAATATAACTACCTGTATTATCATGCTGTAAGTTGGGAAAATTTAAAGAGGCCAGATCGCGTACTGCAAAGTTTACGCTGTCAGAGGTCCGAGCAAGCCGCAGCTAGCTACACCATAAATTTTAGGTGCGTTAAGTGCGATAGAAGTCATCTCTTTTGTGCACTCTGCTGGAGCTCTGGGTATTTAGCCAATTTCAGGGAATGTAAATACTACGATCTAAAAGCTAAAAACAAAAAGCGCAATAACACGGGTTGCTGAAAAATTGCCGTAAGAGGATTTAGATTTGAAAGCGATCCTTTTATTGTTGCAAGGGAAGTTTGATCCTATCCAGAAGTAAATGAATGAGTAAGCGGCTCGAGTCTATCTAAATATAATATGGAATGTTACTTCAACAATGATTTTCTCGAATTCTGCAAGTAAATCAACTTTCTCTGTTAATAATATTGGACTCTTTCCTATTCCCTGGACAGACAGAAAATGAACTTTGATCAGCAACATCGCTGCTTACCAACGGGCATTACGAACCGGTGTCTAATAAGCAACGGTAAACTTTTCCACTGATGACAACTACTGTCGTGAATCTATTGCACAGATTCACTGTCTTTCTATGGTCATTTGTTCAACACACAATGAGCTTTAATGTGTCCCATTTTTCCGCAATAGTATCATTTTTTTATCGGTATCTGAACGACCACGTTTAGAAGGAAATTGCAGTGTCCCTACCTTTCGTTTTTCAGACACTGTCTGCATCTTTGCCCCACTGGTGACGAAGTTGTAGCTCTCTTCTTTGCGTCGTTGATTGAAGTATTGACGACAGATGGTCGATTAGACTCTCAACTGTTAGTGGCATAACGAACGTTAACGAGTTTCAAAGACTAACATCCGTAATACATCCGGTTACGACTCGTATAACGAATTCTTGGGGTACCTCGAAAGGCGTACCATGACTTCGCACTTCCCAACAGAGCCGTATGAACTCGTGGTATGAAATCAAAATCGTTAAGTCCATACCTTTCTACCCTAGTATTAATGTCTGCAGTCCATTGAGTGATGCTGATACGCGAATGATACGGATCGAAACTAGGAATCCCGACAGAGTCCCCAGATCTGCACTCTTTCTGGGTTACCATATTTAAAATTGAGTTTAATGCGTCGATAGTGATAATCGAATTTTCTTTTTTTTCTGCTCCTAACTCGGACAATTCGGGATTATCAGCGTCGATACTATTATCATTTGAATTTGACTCCATCTTATCTCATAGTGAAGATAGTACGGATCTCATTCGTACATTCAAGTGAAGAAGTAAAACAATAACTCGCCGTCCTCCAAAATTCCGTTCGGTCGCTTTCTTCCAAATAACAAAAATAACCTGCAAAAATAATCAACAAAACAAATTCTCGCACAAACAAGCCTTCCGTAATAACACAAACAAGAAAACACCCGTCACCAGCTGTCCAAACACTATTAAATATGACGCCGTCTGTAGCTTGTAGGCACGTACCGTACAACAAAAGACTAAGTTCTATTCTTTATTCTATTTATATATATTTACTTTTTTTCACAAGTACAATGTTAACTAATTTGCACGAAAGCTATATCATAAGTTAAGGAAATCGTTTAGGAGGATTCAAAAATAAAAACGCGAACGCCAGCCCAGAGGGCCGACCCAACCGTTCGAATTACATAAAACAGAAAAAAACTCTTTTCAATACGTTCACAATTAAAATTTATTAGGTTGAACAATAGTTCCGGTTGCCCTCACGATTACAACTAACTGCCCCATCCATTCCCATCTAACTCCAAAGCTTTCCCTCTATCCAAATGTTCCAATAGATATCTCCTGACTCGTCACTTTTGATATTTCGTGTGCATCCCATCCGCTGTCGAGTAGCTTGCGCGTGCATAAACTTCCATGGGAATACTTGCAAGCAAATAATATGCTGACTCAGCTGGGATCCTGTCTGTGCATGTTGAACCAAGTGTAAGGCGGTGCATACTGGGTTGTGATAACTTCCACTTCTGATAATAGAAACCAAGGTAAATATCAAAATAGAAACACAACCGAACTCAATAACAGATTCTGCGTGAATGTCCTTAGTCCTCACTATTAAAAGAATGACTCCTAAGAACGCAAATTCCTCTCTTCGGTTTTACTCTCTATATGTGCACAATCAACCTTATTCTCCTTTGAGCAAAGCATGTTATACTCATAATAAATGAAAGAGAAACGCACAAATACTTTTAAATACTTTATTGTGAATCCCTTATATTTCTCTGACAATCTTTTGTATTCTTCTGACATATAACATATGTATTCTTTTACAACAGAATTATAAAGTTAACTATGATAGTTAATAGCTGCTTTGGAATGTTTTTTCCTGCGGAATAAGTTTATTATTGCGCAATGTAAAACCAGTAAATATATGACCATTATTTAAGAGCGCATTTGTTTCGGAATAAAAATAATTCGATTTATAAGATGAATTTCATTTCTCATCACTCAGATCTGAAGCTACCTGTCTTGGAACTAGTGTCATTATTCTTCTCTCACGATGGTATCGCCATTTACATGCGTAGTGATGTCCGCTTTCATACGTCGCATGTTTCGAAAGATTCAAGTGAGTGCAAAAGGGAGGGATAATGAAACAAAAAATACCCAGTTAACCAAATTCCCACTGCCTGTGGGTAGCAATTTCATTGCAAGTTTTTGACATTTCTTTTTCTCCTTCTCCTTTCTTTTTCGCATTTGCTTCATTACTTCTTTCGCTGTGTTACGAGCACAACATTTCAGTATGGCGGATGAACTGAAATGGACCAAAGAATTAACAAGGGGGCTCATTTTCAATTATGAAAGACTGAGCGCCAAAGATGAAATGAATGAGAACTGTCAAATAACATGCAAACTCAAAGAAGGGGAAAGTCTTCATGTAGAGTTGCGCACATCACTGAATGAAAATTCAAAAGAAAATAACCAGAACATGCGCATTACACACTTGCGACGTATGAAAGCGGACTTACCAAACTCGACCACAATGTAACCCCTGTTCCAATCCGGAATTCAATTTCATGTGGTTGAAATTCCATCTCCGTAAGCAAATTATCAACTACTGATTTATTTATTTATTTATAATGGACTTGCTACCCCATTAGTAAAAATATTTTAAAACGGAAATAGGTGAAACGGATGAATTCCAACACAGAATTTTGGAATACAATTCGAATCCAAAAGCGAGTATGCATTATCCAACATCTGAGTTATTTTTTTGAAGAGTATCAAAAACAAAACGACCAATTTCAAACGCGTTGCTTTGTCGAAACAATCTAAGTGAGCAAATTTTCCAAAATAAAATTGAATAGAAGAAGCTAACACAAAAATACTATTATGATAAAAATGCAAGGGCACTGCACTATTTGCTCTCAATAATGGGGATCAAGTTATATTTAAAAAACAAATTAAAACGAATGGAACTATGACACTGTTACTGGTATCGTTAACAAAAGATCATATATTTTAAAAGACTGTTTTGATAATTATTATAGAAGAAATTACAGGTTTATTGCTAAGACATCAAATAAAGGATTTGACAAGTGAATTTCTGATCGAAGAAAGTTTAAACAATCCAGTAGTAGAAGTAAAGACAACTTTGAAAATATTATCGTGGAAATCAATCCTAATGTACATGCGGACGAACCCAAATCATCCGCAGAAACATCTCAGCCAAATATTGAATCTGTAGGTGATTCGGGTTCTGAAACATCTGAAGATAATGAATTCAAGTCAATAATTAATATTAGTGAAAATTATAGTATAAGAAGTGGCCGCATTGTTCGTCTATCCAAACAATATTCTTATGATTCTGATTAAGAAATGAATATGTCTATGTGAAAATTGGGTTTAAAAAATTATTAATTAATAATAATAATAACAATAAAAAAAAGCGTGTAGTAAATGTAAAAAAATATTTTACTCTGGTAACCCCATGTAATATGTTAATTTAAATATATTTATATATAGATTTAGTTAAGTTGACGCTTAACCTCCGACGAGAACAATTCCCCACTTTATAACAATAAATAAATACATAGTAAAGGGTCCGCCATCTAACTTTTTTTTTTCAACTAGTGCTTATTTCGTGAATGGTAACCCTTAGCTCATGTCTGATTTGACAGATAATTAGTTTTATCCTTCCGGTTAATAATGGAAAATAATTTCATTCAATAATTTCAAAATAATTTCACGATCGGTCCAATTTTTAAGCACATTATCGATTGTGTGCAGCTGTATTTCACCAATGGATTCACGAATATTGTCCTTTAAAGCATCAATTGTCTCTGGCTTGTCGGCGTAACACTTATCTTTTACGGCACCCCACAAATAATAGTCTAACGGTGTCAAATCGCAGCTCCGAGGTGGCCAAACGACATCAGCTCTGCGGCTGATAATGCGATCTTCAAAAACAGGGCGCAAAACATCGAGTGTAGCTTCGGCTGTGTGGCATGTAGCGCCGTCCTGTTGAAACCAAATGTTGCCAATGTCCTCCTCTTCAATCTTTGTGAACAAAAATTCGTTCAACATGGCCCGATAACGATCGCCATTGACTGTAACGGCCACTCCTTGCTCATTTTCGAAGAAAAATGGCCCAATTATGCCTCTGGACAAAAATCCGCACCAAACAGTGACTCGTTTTGGGTGTATCGGCTTTTCAATGTATGCGTGCGGGTTTTCTGTGCCCCAAATGCGACAATTTTGCTTGTTTACATACCCGCCAAGATCAAAATGAGCTTCATCTGAAAAGATGATTTTTTTGGCAAATAAATGGATCCTTATAGCCGAAGATCTTGCCAGCAGATGGGTGGAACTATTCCCTCTTACAGAAGCTACAGCAGAAAAATGTGCACTTACACTTTTAAATGAAGTCTTCCTTCGCTATGGGACCCCTCGACGGTTACTAACAGACAATGGTACACAATTTATATCTGCACTCATGCAGCAGCTTACTCATTGCTTAAGAATCGAACAAACCCTTACACCCGTATATCATCCCGAGGCGAATCCGGTTGAACGCAAGAATAGAGATCTGAAAACTCAACTTAGCATCATCGTGGGTAATAGACATACGACTTGGGCTGACGACTTGCCATCGGTAAGATTTGCCATGAATACAGCGAAATGTCAAAGCACGGGATATACTGCGTCGTATCTAACATTTGGTCGAGAACCGAGAACAATCGACGATGTTAAACACGATTTGAGAAGCGTAGTACAAGCTGAAAATTTCATCCCACAAATTACTCCGAAACTTATGCGATTGGCTAAAGTGATCCAAGATGCTAGAGAAAAGATGGAACATATCCAGGACCACAACAAAATCTATTCAGACAAGAAACGAAGACCGCAGCCTAAGTTACAAATTGGTGACTTGGTACTCGTCACCACACATGTACTTAGCAAAGCATCGAAACAAGTCACATCCAAATTTGTACCTAAGCGAGATGGGCCCTATGTAGTTATAAAACAATTCGGACACTCTACATACCAGGTGGCTTCAAAAGACGACGTCAACGTTCCATTGGGCACCTATCATGTGTCCTCTTTAACGAAGTATACAAAGAACGACATAGATGCAGAACCAGTTCAAGTAATGCGTAGAAGAGGGCGACCGAAGAGGCAAATAATTCCTGTCACATCATCGAGACGATCTCTGCGTCAGAGGGGGAGAATGTAACACAACTGTTTTAATTTAATTTATTGAATTGCATTTATTTTTATTTTTTTTCTTATTTTTATTTTTTCCATAAATTTGTCAGTTGAATTTCATTTAATTTTACCATGAATTGCTTATAAATTTTCGTTTTGACTGTACATAATTTTCTAATCTGTGTTTAAAAGCTTTTCCTAAGTTAAGCTCTAAGTTTCATTATAAAGCTTGATTAGAATTTCGTTTAAAAGCTCCGCCAAAGAGGTATAAATAGCCCGCCCTGATGAATTGGCGGCCACTCTTGATCAATCGGGAGTTTAAACTGGTGAACGGTGATACGGGTGAATTTCTATTGCCAATACCAATTTACACTCTCTGCGCGTTAAGATTAATTTTCTTAGTTTTGTTTTGGGTGATTCCCCGTAACTCCCCTTTCAGGATTTGTACGCTTCAACAGGTACTGCAGTTCTCGAACCGCATACTCGTGGGTGAACAAGTCTTTAAAGGAATGTAACTAATTAATTTTAAAGGCATTTTTTTTTATTTCATTTATTTTGTTTACGTTGCAAGAGTATTGTAATAAAGGAATTAACCGAAAATTTTGGTGTTTCATTGCGCACGAAGGAGTGTGCTACGGGTTTGGAGGGGAAAAAGGAACGGACTCTCAGCTCTACCGCACTAACCGTGCTACATTGGCACCCAACTAGAGGCCCGATTTTACTCACCAAACAAAAAAAAACACTTCGGCGTCACGACGGAGACATCGTTCAACGAATTGCGAAGAAGTGCACGCATTGCGTCATTAAAAACAACGTCTGTAAAAGACAAAGAAGACGAAATGGCACATCTTTCAGCTGAACAGCTTAAGGAATTGATTGCAGCAATGTCAACATTGCCTACGCACAAAGGTAGCTTTAGCCATTGCATAGAACGATTTCGAGGCGAAAAAGATCCAGTTGCCGTTCAAAACTTTATCGCAACAATAACTATTTTTAAAGACATCGAGAGAATAACAGACGCAGACGCAATAAAGAGCTTCCCCTTACTCTTGCAAGATAGTGCAATAACATGGTGGCAAGGAGTTCAAGCAGAAGCAACTACTTGGCAAAGTGTTCTTAGCTTGTTGCGAAATACATATGCACCAGCTAAGCCAGCATATCGCATCTTTCTTGAAATTTTTGAGAAGAAGCAAAGGCCAAATGACCCAACCGATGAATTTGTGTCTACCAAACGTGCCTTGTTTTCCCAGTTAAGTGAACCAGTCCCATCAGAAACAATGATGAATAGCCCAACATACATCACCTGTTTCAACTAATGTCGTGGGAAAGAAAAAGAAATGTAACTTCTGTAAGCACCAAGGTCATGACATAAATGAATGCCGAAAAAAGGAGAAACACGAACGAATGAAATCTCAGCCTATTGATGTTGAAGAGCCGAAAATCCACTGCTATAAGTGCAAGGCACCTGGGTATATTCGCTCCAATTGTCCAACCTGTAAGGAGTTACCAAAGGGACCAACTACGGTTTCTTTTAATTGCATAAAGACCACTTTATGTGCAGATCTACCAACAATTCCCATTGCTTCCCACGGAGAAACGGGAATAGCTTACTTAGACACAGCGGCTCGCACAAGTGTGGCTGGAAGAACACTATTTTTACATCTTCTTAAGAATGGAACTCGATTCCGAAAGGCAAATGCTGATGTTACATTTGCTGATGGTGATGCAAAGTTCCAAGAAATTTATATTGGGGATACCAGCGTTATCATTGGAAATCGCTTGAGGCCGATAACATTTCTTGTTTTACCACAAGCAACAGATAATAGGACATTGATTGGGATCGACTTTTTAGAAGAAAACGGCATAGTCCTTGATTTAGGCCAAAGATTGTGGTATTTTGCAGATCAAAGGGAGAAAGTCTTTGATTTTTACGATACATCTCAAACTAAAGTCCTTGAAAATAAGCTTGATTGCGTCACTTTTATTCCCAACATTGGTAAACTCAAACCCATTTCACCAATTGGTGCTACGCCAAAAAACATCCAGCACATAACATCAATCGAAAATAGAACCGAATTTTCAGCTAACGTAGTAACGCCTGCTCGAGAGCTTCAAAATCAAACGTCAGCTTTTCTAACCTGGTTCAATAGCAAAAATAAAATATCACCACTTGCTTCAACACCACAACCAGAGGAACATCTCGGACCGTATTTACCTATTAAAAGGCTTAAAACAGGAGCTAATGAATACTCCCCACACTCAATACAGCATATCTTCTCAAATTCACTAAGACCCGATGAGGTGACCCCAGAGCGAAAGAAATGCAAACCAACTCTTTTTCCAGCCTTGGTTCGTGTAAAGGATGATGTCGAATTAGAACCATATTTTACTGAAATACTCTCAATTGATATAAAATTGCGGGGAAATGAAGTAGTCGACCTAATTTCGACTGAACGAGATTGCTTAAATCAACTATTGGTAAAAGAAGAAGAAGTATTCGGTCCAATATCTGAGCCAACGCCATTCGCAATCCATACCATTAATACGGGAAATCATAGTCCGATTGCAACAACTCCTTACCGCCTTTCACCTACTAGAAAAGCACAACTCAAAAGTGAGCTGACAAAATTGTTAGAAGCCGAAATCATCGAAGAATGTGAATCCCCTTGGGCAGCACCTGTTGTGCTTGTGCCTAAAAAGGATGGAGGCATACGGGTCTGTATAGACTACAGACAGATAAATAGCATAACTATCCCGGACAGATATCCTTTACCAAGAATTGATGATCTCCTTCATGCAACAAAAACAACGCTATTTAAAAGCACCCTCGATCTTCAATCTGGGTATTATCAAATACGGATTGCAGAAGAAGATATAGATAAGACTGCATTCATAACACCATTCGGTATGTTCCGATTTAGACGCATGCCTTTCGGGCTACGAAACGCCCCAGCAACCTTCCAAAGGCTTATTGATCGATTTCGCAATGGGCTAACTGATATGACTCTACTCACGTACCTTGATGATTTGATTATTTGCTCAAGCACTTTTGAAGAGCACTATAAGGATTTGAAGCGAATTTTCCATCGCCTAAAAATGTTCAAGCTCAAGGTGAACAGAGAAAAAACAAGCTTTTGTTGCGCAAAAGTAAAATATCTTGGTCATCTCATAACAGATCAAGGCATACAGGTTGATCCAGAAAAGACATCGGCCATTTCAAATCGAAAGGAACCAAGAAACGCTAAACAAGTTCTGTCCTTCCTGCAAAACTGCTCATGGTACCAGCGCTTTATCAAAAATTTTGCTGACATATCCAAACCTTTAAGCAACCTCACAAAGAAAAACGCATTGTGGAAATGGGGAAAAGAAGAGCAAACGTCGTTTGACATGCTGAAATCGCTACTAACCAGTGCACCAATACTGAAGCAAGCTAGTGACGAAAAACCCTTTCGCCTTAAAACAGATGCTAGCAGTTATGCCATTGGCGCAGTTTTGGTCCAGGGGGAGAAAGCCGATGAACACCCCATTGAATATGCTTCGAGACTTCTTACTGACGCTGAACGAAACTATTCCACAACCGAGCGTGAAGCATTGGCTATAGTTTGGGCAATCAACAAATTTCGAGGGTACATCGAAGGAGGAGAAGTGACCCTTGTAACTGATCACCAACCGTTAAAATGGTTAATGAGCCTAAAATCCCCAACTGGTAGACTCGCAAGATGGGCGTTGCAATTACAACCGTATAATTTTCGCATTGAGTATACACCAGGAAGAAGCAATACCATCGCTGATATGTTATCGCGAGCAGCATGTGATAGCTCAGAGCACAGTAATTTGAAATGCCAGCTATGCGCCTTCGGAGTAGATATGCCTTCAAGAAAAGCCGGAGAAATCCGCGAAGCCCAACTACAGGATGAGCAACTCAAAAATATCATTGATTCGTTTGAAAATAATACGGAAGATATCGCTAGATGGACTTCACGTGGGTACCTGCTCAACGATGGGATACTGTATAGATATTCATCAGAATCTGACGCCGAAAACGCTCAACTTGTAATACCATTACAAGAACGAGAGACAATACTGAATAGTTACCACAATGACGCAACTGCAGGTCACTATGGTATCGAACGAACCATTCACAGGATAGCATCTAGATATTATTGGCCTGGAATGCGAAGAGATATCACTAAACATATAGGCAATTGTATTCAATGCTTACGATACAAACCCAGCAATTTAAAACCAACTGGTCTTTTACAAACTGTTTCCAGCAATCAAAGATTTGAAATACTAGCTGTAGACTTGTTTGGACCAATACCTGCTACAGCAGAGGGATATAAATGGATCCTTATAGCCGAAGATCTTGCCAGCAGATGGGTGGAACTATTCCCTCTTACAGAAGCTACAGCAGAAAAATGTGCACTTACACTTTTAAATGAAGTCTTCCTTCGCTATGGGACCCCTCGACGGTTACTAACAGACAATGGTACACAATTTATATCTGCACTCATGCAGCAGCTTACTCATTGCTTAAGAATCGAACAAACCCTTACACCCGTATATCATCCCGAGGCGAATCCGGTTGAACGCAAGAATAGAGATCTGAAAACTCAACTTAGCATCATCGTGGGTAATAGACATACGACTTGGGCTGACGACTTGCCATCGGTAAGATTTGCCATGAATACAGCGAAATGTCAAAGCACGGGATATACTGCGTCGTATCTAACATTTGGTCGAGAACCGAGAACAATCGACGATGTTAAACACGATTTGAGAAGCGTAGTACAAGCTGAAAATTTCATCCCACAAATTACTCCGAAACTTATGCGATTGGCTAAAGTGATCCAAGATGCTAGAGAAAAGATGGAACATATCCAGGACCACAACAAAATCTATTCAGACAAGAAACGAAGACCGCAGCCTAAGTTACAAATTGGTGACTTGGTACTCGTCACCACACATGTACTTAGCAAAGCATCGAAACAAGTCACATCCAAATTTGTACCTAAGCGAGATGGGCCCTATGTAGTTATAAAACAATTCGGACACTCTACATACCAGGTGGCTTCAAAAGACGACGTCAACGTTCCATTGGGCACCTATCATGTGTCCTCTTTAACGAAGTATACAAAGAACGACATAGATGCAGAACCAGTTCAAGTAATGCGTAGAAGAGGGCGACCGAAGAGGCAAATAATTCCTGTCACATCATCGAGACGATCTCTGCGTCAGAGGGGGAGAATGTAACACAACTGTTTTAATTTAATTTATTGAATTGCATTTATTTTTATTTTTTTTCTTATTTTTATTTTTTCCATAAATTTGTCAGTTGAATTTCATTTAATTTTACCATGAATTGCTTATAAATTTTCGTTTTGACTGTACATAATTTTCTAATCTGTGTTTAAAAGCTTTTCCTAAGTTAAGCTCTAAGTTTCATTATAAAGCTTGATTAGAATTTCGTTTAAAAGCTCCGCCAAAGAGGTATAAATAGCCCGCCCTGATGAATTGGCGGCCACTCTTGATCAATCGGGAGTTTAAACTGGTGAACGGTGATACGGGTGAATTCCTATTGCCAATACCAATTTACACTCTCTGCGCGTTAAGATTAATTTTCTTAGTTTTGTTTTGGGTGATTCCCCGTAACTCCCCTTTCAGGATTTGTACGCTTCAACAGGTACTGCAGTTCTCGAACCGCATACTCGTGGGTGAACAAGTCTTTAAAGGAATGTAACTAATTAATTTTAAAGGCATTTTTTTTTATTTCATTTATTTTGTTTACGTTGCAAGAGTATTGTAATAAAGGAATTAACCGAAAATTTTGGTGTTTCATTGCGCACGAAGGAGTGTGCTACGGGTTTGGAGGGGAAAAAGGAACGGACTCTCAGCTCTACCGCACTAACCGTGCTACAAGGTACACTTACATCCATAAAATGGAAATACAAAGGCAAATCCAGGAAATGCAATAAAACGGAATTATTCAACCAAGCTCCAGTCCATATAACAGCCCTGTATGGGTCGTTCCCAAGAAACAGGACGCATAGGTAAAACCAAATGGAGATTGGTTATCGACTACAGGAAACTGAACGAAAAATCTGTTGACGATCGCTACCCTATACCAAATATTGAGGAAATATTGGATAAATTAGGTAAAAGCAACTATTTTTCAACAATTGATTTGAAAAGCGGTTTCCATCAAATAGAAATGCATAAACCGGACATAGAAAAAACAGACTTCTCTGTAGACAATGGGCATTATGAATATCGCAGGTTTAAAAAATGCTCCCAGTACTTTCCAAAGACTTATGGACAAGGTACTGAGAGAAAATATCGGAAAACAAGGTTTACTTTATATGCACGATATCATTGTCTTCACCACCGGACTTGAGGAACACATAAAAAATTTAAAAGTAATATTTGATAAACTTAAACAAGCTAGGTTAAAAATCCAAGTAGACAAATGCGAATTTCTTCGCAAAGAAATCGAATTTTTAGGGCATGTATTAAACGAAGAAGGAATTCAATCCAATGCAAAGAAGGTAGAAATCATAAGAAATTTCAATATTCCGAAGACACCAAAGGAAATTAAAAGTTTTTATGTATTTCAGGGTATTACAGGAAATTCATTATGAATTTCGACGAAATAGCAAAACCTATGACTGCATTTTTAAAGAAAAACGTAAAAATGAATGTAAACGATGCAAAATACGTACAAAGTTTTGAAACTCTAAAGGAAAAACTAATCACAGCACCAATATTGATCTATCCCGACTTTAGTAAAATATTTGAAGTTACTACTGATGCTGGCAACATGCCATAGGTGGTGTGTTGTCCCAAGAAATATTTTAACCCCAAGAGAAATCGAGTTAGTCCAAGATCAACAAACATACCAATACATAAATGTAACAGTATCATTTTATAAGAACCAAATAATAATCATATTATTAATTCCTGAATTTACTGAGTTGAATTTTTCAGAGATTCCCATTGAACCTTTACCTAACAAACAAAATAATAGATCTAAAGAAAAAAAAAATAATAATAATAGATAGAAGTAAAAGGAAATCTTAAAAAGAATTTGGTTGAAATCAGAGATAATTGTATCAGTAACATAATCAAAATGAAGGAAGCTAATTGCAATATGCAAATATGTAAGTACGAGGAAATAAAAAAATAGCTACAGGGATGATTATAACAAACAATCTTAAAAATACATATTTAAAACAAAATTGTAACAATCTAAATAAAGGGTCCGCCATCTAACGTTTTTTTTTCAACTAGTGCTTATTTCGTGAATAACACTTAGCTCAGGTCTGATTTGACAAATAATTAGTTTTATCCTTCCGGTTAATAATGGAAAATAATTTCATTCAAATGGCTGCCTCGGCTGGCCATGCAGTAGCCTACACGATCGGTCCAATTTTTAAGCACATTATCGATTGTGTGCAGCTGCATTTCACCAATGGCTTCACGTCCTATAAAGCGTCAATTGTCTCTGGCTTGTCGGCGTAATACTTATCTTTTACGGCACCCCACAAATAATAGTCCAACGGTGTTAAATCGCAGCTCCGAGTTGGCCAAACGACATCAGCTCTGCGGCTGATAATGCGATCTTCAAAAACAGGGCGCAAAACATCGAGTGTAGCTTCGGCTGTGTGGCACGTAGCGCCGTCCTGTTGAAATCAAATGTTGCCATTATCCTCCTCTGCAATTTTTGTGAACAGAAATTCGTTCAACATGGCCCGATAACGATCGCCATTGACTGTAACGGCCACTCCTTGCTCATTTTCGAAGAAAAATGGCCCAATTATGCCTCTGGACAAAAATCCGCACCAAACAGTGACTCGTTTTGGGTGTATCGGCTTTTCAATGTATGCGTGCGGGTTTTCTGTGCCCCAAATGCGACAATTTTGCTTGTTTACATACCCGCCAAGATCAAAATGAGCTTCATCTGAAAAGATGATTTTTTTATGGCAAAATCGGCATCTTCTCTAAGTCGATCGCAGGCCCACTTTTCAAAGTAATGTCGCAATATTTCCCAGCGTTGTTCAAGCGTATACACAACCATATTCGTTCAGCAGAAGGATAAAACTAATTATCTGTCAAATCAGGCATGAGCTAAGTGTTACCATTCACGAAATAAGCACTAGTTGAAAAAAAAAAAACGTTAGATGGCGGACCCTTTAGAAGCTGGTATGATCACAGACACTATTCTCTTCGGAATGAAGAGAATCCCTCATCGGATGAAGGGAAAGAAAAGGCATGGTATGACTCGAGCTGGTCCTTCAAGACGAACACGACAGAGGAAAACCAAATAAAAAGTTCAAATGAGCCAGAAATGACTGCAACGTCTTTCTTGAAATTTTAAAACTTCCAAAAACCGAGGCAACAAATACTACAAAGTCCTAAAGGTAGTACAAGTTTTAGTTCGTTCGTTAATAAAGGTCGCTATTAGAAATTCTTTCTCATCCTCCATCCCAAAGCTCATTTATAATTACATTCCAGATGTCACCTGTATGAATAAGACCAATCTGATTGTTGCATACATTGCGGCCAGTTCAAGACTTCCAGATTGGACTTTGTTTCTGCCTACACTTAAGAGCGCCGAATCTTCAATGGTACCAATCCACTTTCGCACTCGGGTAGTAGCAAGGACTTAAAGATTTTAAAATTTAACATACACAAATCCGCTGGATCAAATAGTTTATTTCCCCTTCTTCTGAAGAGGTGTTCTTCCACGCTGGCAAAACCACTGCGTAAGCTTTTTCATCAATCCAAATTTTTAGGACACTTTTCAAATTTCACCGAATTTCTGTCCATTCAAACCGTTCTGAAGGACGGAAATAGATGAAAATCTGAAGGAGCAAGGATGGCGGAATACAGGGGGTACTGAAGGATTTCCTAGTTTTTGTAGCGTTTATCGGGCGACATGTGACCTGGCGTTATCATGATGGAAGATGACGACTTTTCGATTAGCCACACCCGGACGATTTTTCTGAACTAAGCTTAGAGAGTTGCTCACAGTACTTATTCCTCGTGATTGTTTCGCAAGGTGAAAGAAGCTCGAAAAAGTTATACCCATGGAATCCCACCAAACAGATAACAGTACCTTCATTGGATGCAAGCCAGCTGTCTGCACCTTCACCTTCCTGCTTCCAACTCCTTTTTCGTTCCACATTGTTGTACAGAATCCACTTCGCGTCACCTGTTACGACTCGATTAAAAAAAAGTTCGTTTTCATAGCGTGCAAGCAGAGATATGACCACGGAGACGCGGTCCAGTTTATTTTTTGCCGTCAAACAATGCAGCACGCATGTGTCGACCTTGGAAGTGAATCCAAGTTTCTTTAAATGGCGAAATGCTGACGAATGGTCAATATTAAACCTCTCAACAATCTCCTCAGTTGGAAATTTCGGGTTATTTTTCACTAAGGCCCGCACAATTGATCGATCACGGAAGGCTGGCCAGAATGGGGTTGACCACGCAAGATCATATCACCGTTCAGAAATCTAACAAACCACTTTTAATGGCCATGGCAGAAGCATGATCCGAATAAACGCTCTGAATATTTTTTGTTGCAGTTCCAAAACTTACTCATTTTCGAAATTCGTGCGGCATTACATGGGGAAGGTGTAACTTTTCGTCATCCATTTTTTCACACACAATTTAACGTAACTTAACGGGGTATAGCGATAAAATGACTTCTGATGCTACGACCTATCCACTGGTACACAATAAGTCTATAAAACAAACAATAGTTGCGTCATACAGCAAATTTTCCGCAATTACGAAGATCGGGCACGAACTTTTGGAAAGATCCAATAAAAGACATTTGTCCGCCCAAAGTCGGAGAACAGTACAGTACAGTGGTCGGCCGTGGATCTGTAGTGTAATGGATTCCAAATCGGAAGGTTCGGTGTTTAAATCCCAAATTAGCCCGAACGACATTCATTTTTTCAATTAACAAAAATCAAGTTAGATGAGTAGTTGACTAGATCAAAAACAAGCTAACTTCCTCTAAGAATTTAGCCTCCCCATTAAATGTTGGATGCCACCCATGGAGCGAAATAACCACTGAGCCCAAACATCTTTCTTTCTGACTCTATTCCACTTTCTAAAAAACTTAACACATGCTGAGGCATTATATGTGTATTCATACCCACTTGAGTGTTAAGTTCTGTAAACAAAAAAAAAAAACCTGGTCAGGTGCTCCTATAAAATCTCTGCTTAAGTGTTAAGTTCTTTACAAAAAAAGCTGGTCATTTGTTCCTATAAAATCTCTACGCCTGCTAGATAGGATTCAAAACTAAACGATAAAACTCACAGCTAATGCCAATGTCATTCAGTTAATTGACACCCTCGAACACCGGCATAATATCTCCTGGCTCACTTGATTCTATCGCTATTTTCACCACCAGTGCTCCATTGAAATTGCCAGTAGCATTCCGTCCTTTCAAACCTTCAACCGTAACACTCGTCTATGAATGCTCATCAATGCACGAGCGTACTTTCGGCCGTACTCTGAAAAGTCGTGATTCGTTCCTAAATAGTATGACTCACTTATGCAATGCCCTGCTAAGCTCTTCATTTCCTAGTCATTATAACTTGCAAACATTTAAGTCTAACAAACGGATGCTTTCAGCAAACATTTTAAAGGTATGTTAAATCCATGAGCGCGCGCCGATAATACAAAAGAAATGTCATGCAGTAGCAATGAATTTTTTCGCGCACTGGTCGCATTCTTTGGATCGTCAGCGCACAGACTGGCTCTTTGTTTATTAATATAATTACTCCTAGCTGTAACACCAACACAATAGTATCATATGCGGCTTCGAAGTCGATGAAGAGATGGTGATTCTTGAGCTGGCGGCCTTGATGTTCTTCAGCTTCTTTATAGCTGAGCCAGCCTCTTCTATACTCGGAGAGGGTATGGCTTCTTCATTGCCTGAAAGAAGGTCATCCTCGTCCTCTTTCATTCTTCATACTGTACGTAATGCCATTAATGAGCTACTAGGAGAGCTACTTAAACATATCTACTATTCCATGAGCTTCTGTGGCTAGTCCCATCTCGTTTTTCTTAAAAACAATAGAACAAATACTTGATAGACATGTGAGGGATGGACCACTATATTGGAACCCACTTCATAAAAACCAATATGAATATCATCCGTCAGCGGTGGGCTAGTTCTTTGACATCGAAGGAGCTTTCGAAAACAGCGGACACGCCCAGATATGCAGATGCATCCAAAACACAGTAGTAGATAATGCTACAAGTAACTGGATAAAGCACATGCTTAACGGTAGAAATATACTATTTTAGGCAGTGACAGAATCAGCGTCACGGTTGCGAAAGATTGGCCCGAGGGAGGTGTTCTCTCCCCCTTGCTATGATCCATTGTAGTAAATGAACTGCTAAATATGCTCACTAAAGACGGTTTCTATGTCCAAGGATACGCTGATGATATTGCGATCAATACCAGAGGCAAGTTCGAAAAAACTATCTCGGAGCTCCTCCAAATGGCACTCAAACTTGTTGTTAACTGGTGCTAGAAGTTTGGCCTAAACGTCAACCCCAAAAGAAGAAAATTGGACAAACTTAATGATCCAACATTTTTTGACGAAACCACGAAGTTTTGAAGCGAAGTGTAATTCCTAGGGTTTACACTGGATCAAAAACTAACTTTGAACTCACATACCAAAAGACAAAACATTGGAAAAGGTCAAAATTATGGACCAGCAAATGTTTACTGGGTAGAAATTGGGACCTTAACCCTAAACTGGCACTGTGGATATTCACAGCAATGGCTAGACCTATAGTCACTTATGCATCTCCAATATGGTGGCATAAAACTTAAGAAAGGTCTCTACGGGCTGGACTAAACAAAATTGAAAGACTTGCCTGTGTACGTGATACGGGTTCAAAGAGAACAGCACTAACCGCACCATTAGAGGTTCTGTTGAACCTCCCACCTTTTCATCTTCACATAGAGAATGAAGTTTCGGCTAACGCCTACATGCTTATTTCAGTGGACGAGAATAACTCAAAAACGGCTCATACAGAGTTTTATTTGAACTCAGGAGAAGTGAACTATTAGGATGTTACACTTACAGACAACTGCCTGAAAAAGTACAACTTCTACCATAACTTCAAAGTTATATATACAAGAGATTTACTGATGCTGTACATCGGCGGATCCAAAACAAACGAAGGTGTTGGCGCGTGCGTATACGTAGAAACTACCAATACCTCACTGTTCGCAAGCATGGACAGTAGTACCTCCGTATTTCTGAGAATACGCGCAATATAGATCTGGATTAGGGAGAACTTAAACACCAATAAGGACATTTAACTTCCCTCTGACAGCAAAGCGGATAACCTCAAAAATTCTCAAAACACTTGTCAGCACCAATAAAGTCCATTTAATTGAGTGCCAGGCCATAGTATTTATAAATTTATTATTATAATTTATATTTATAATGAAAGAGCATACGAATTGGCGAGAAAAGTCTCGGCCCCAACATTCATGTTTCAACGACCATTTTGTGGGTTACCATTTAGCTGCATAAAAAGCTATATAAATACCTGTCTAACAACAAAGGTGTTCCATTACTGGACGGAAATTGATGGTAACAGGCAACTCGAAAACTTATTACTAATCCCTTCCTTCTAAAAAACAACACAACTCCTACAGCTCTCTAGGGTTCAGATACAGGCAGTAACCGGATTCCTAACGGGTCACTGCAAAGTCAAAAAACATCTTATGACTATAGGAATAGGACAAGACAGCAACTGTCGCATGTGCAACAAGGACGAAGAAACAGCAGAGCATATCCTTCGTCATTGTAACCGCTTAAACAGAACACGCCTACGTCTTCTAGGTAAGCCATATCTTGAGGCAGAAGATATCACTGCCAGCTCAATCAAAGGTATAGCTGAGTTTATTAAAATCTCAGGTATCATAGGCCTAACCTGGACGCTGTGATAAGAGTACATAGTCTCACCTCCCCGTTTAATCTAATCTGAACTGTGCCTAGATTTCCTTTACTGTTTCGAGAAAGCCAGCTGGCAGTTGTTTAGCTTTACTGAACACCATCCGGTTATTATTCCTAATGCCAGACTGTTCGATATCCTTGAGTTAGGAATTTGCGTTGGCCCTTTTTTACGGAGGATCTTCTTTTGTCTTCTTAGTTTGATTCCTAGTGCTACTTATTGCAGTACTACAAGCTGCTGCACAATGAATTAGCCGAAAGCCATTTTCTGGATACTCGTATGCTTTACAACTAATCCGCTGAAGATATTTTCCTTGATCTAAGGTCCCCAAAAACGATTTTCACATTTTACTCCAGACAGGCTATTCTCAGGAGACCGTAGAACTCATCAGACAGATCTGACAGCTTCGTCGATAGGAGCGGATCACAGCCAGGCAAACGTTTACTAGCTTGAGGTCAATTACAATTAAGCGATTCTTTTTCCCCAATGGAAAACGCCATAAGATTGCTCCGTAGTCTACTCAATTGTGTTTGGTGCTACGCAATGCCTAGCCAGAGACCTTTTTTATAATTGATTTCGTGCATACTCAAAACGTCTGCACAAAGCGGGAACTTAGTTTGCGCATGTTCGGCAATGGCAAACCTTACTGAATAGTTTGACAGCTGGGTGTCATTGGTACTTTTGACAGCTAATGAAATATAAAATTGGTAAAGCTATCTGGTCACCCGTTACACACGCAGTTTATTTAGATTGCGGATGTATACGTGGCGGCTGTACTTGCAATGCAGCTGCTGGCTAATGTAGCTATAGATTGACTGGGACTAGACAAGCATAGATATGGCAGCGATATAAACGGCGGTGGAAGAATATTTGAAAACATATCTATTCTGTTTTTTATGGTTCTTAGTACGTTGATTTCAAGTAGTGTATTTGCTCTTTTTATATTTTACTGGGTAGAAGTGATTTTCATACGATTGGGATTTCTGCCGCGAATTTATATATTTTTTATTATATGATAATATTGTACATTCTCGCAACAAATAAGATGCAAATGCCACGCAGTCAGAATTTGGCTGAAAAATTGAAGCTGCTGCCGGGAGTAATCATAACGCAAGAACTGGAAACCAAAATGCAATACTAAATTATAAGAGCTGAAACATTTCAAGCTTTCCCATTGATTTTAATCGATTTCTATAAAATATAAAAATTAATTTACAAACATGTTGGTAAAATGGAAATATTGTAGTAACTTGCTTACCTCTCAGTCAGTAATGGTACAAAAAACCCAAACGTTATCAAAATTGGATAAAAAAAATATATTTTACTAAATACATAAAGAGATATGTATACTACTGAAACGAATTGAATTTATTTTAGAAATTTTATTTCTTCCTTAAATCCTTAAATACAACAAAAGAATATATTAAAATATGCTTCCAAAAAAATGTAATTCACCTTTAAATAATTAAAACTTGTTTTCAAATCAAGTTGAAATAAAAAACAGAATATAGCAAATTTCAACCCAATAAATTTTGTTATTGTTTTTAAATACATATAAACTTTTATAAAATTTAAAAGAGGATTTTTCATTTAAAATTTAAAATCGACGTGCTTATACAGAAATTTAGGAATATGAAGGAAGGAAAAATCATCTTTTTATATATTGTATTAACATATAAACACAATTTTTTTTTTTAAGTGAACTTATTTTTATTAGTGATATCTTGCCAAGTTTAATGTTTTATATTTATTATTTGCAAAAATATAAAGCTCATCAGTTTCACAACATATTAGTATTATACAAAACCCTCTAATGCACAAGGATGCCTCATTTTTAAAGTCAGTTATTTTAATTTTTCGCACCGCCTGCTATTGCCAGTCGTCAAGTACATTTCTACCAATAAAACGAGACTAATTTGAATTAATTTGTTTTGAAAAATTGCAACGTTATTATTAGTTGAGTGTTAGAAGTTAGCGAAAAAACAGGAAAAATTATTGAGTGATTTTTTTTTTCGGCAGTCAAAAAAAGTAATTTTTTAGCCGTACTGAGTCCATATCTTTTGATAGGTTCACGTAAGTATAAATTTTGGTATTTTCATGACGGTTATTTAAATAAAAAAGAAATTATGTGGTTTGGCTACCGTTTTCTAATCGTGCCTGTGGGCAGCAACAAAGGAAAAAAACTACCCCTTCTTTTGCACTGTCCGTGAATTGACCTGTGTTATAGAATCATGTCAGATAATGCTACAGCTATATCTGAACGACGTAAGGGACTCGTACAAGAGAGAAAAAGGAGGAAAATTGAAGACTGATCGCCAGCAGAAAGACAAAAAACATGATTTGAGCTCAATGAGTGACGAACAAATAATTGATGTTATGGAATCGATGATTGAACCGGATGATAGTGATTTTGAAAATGATGATGTTGATGATGACCCAGATTACAAGCCAGACGAGATAACTCCAGAATTTAGTGAAATTAAAGATGAATGTTTGAACACCATGAACTCAGCAGATTCATCTGATGCATTTATCCAATCAGTTCACATTTCGCTTGGAGAGTCACTAACAACATCAGACACTCCACCAGTAACAACAACCCTCGAAACATCAACAATGACTATTGAAGCGGCAACTAGTCAAAGAAAAAGACCACGTTCACCACTACCTGTACACGAAGACGGCCCATCAGTGCATTTAGGTTCAGGTGGTTTTATAGCCATAAAATAGTCATTCCTTCCAAGAGTGGAATGAATAACGCTTTGATCTTTTTCAGATTTGTTAGATATTGAAAAGCAGTCCGATGAATTTAAAAACATTTTATGGCGGAAAAAAAGTTTGCAGCATCATGTAAATGAAATGGCATTCAGAGGGAGTGATAAGCTGCCGGACAAAGTAGTTGGGTTTGAACCACCCTATCAGTAATTCAAATACTTCTTCACGGGAGAAGGAATTGATTTTATTGTACAGCAGCGAAATAAAAACTGTTGCAGATGATGTTAGCACACAATTTCGCGTGGACTTGGAAACCATTCATCACTTTCTTGGTTTGCTGGTGTACATGACAATTGTTACTATTCCTAACACACGCTGGTACTGGGGAAAATTTCCAGTGGACAAAATAAAAAACGTCATGCCTCTCAGGAAGTTTGAGCAGATTAAAAGGTACATATGCTTTTCAAATGAAGAAAATAGAATAGAAAGAGGTGAAGAAGGCTATGATCCTCTCTTTCGTATCAGAAAGCTATCAGCCAGATTGAACGAACTTTTCGACTCGATTCCAAAAAGAATGCCACTTTTCCCACAGCTTGCCCACCTTCCTCAAGTAGGTATAAGCAATAACCAAAGACCAGTTACAGTCCCATTCAACAACAATCCTAGACAACAACGTTTTAATAATAATCACCGGATTCACAAGTAAATTATACAAGGAAATAACAACAGACAACTATCACCAAGACCGCAACATGGAATAGATCAAATTGAAACATTACATAAATTACAAAGAAACTTTCACTTAAACACTTCATCCCAAATGAGTTGGGGTCAAAATAGCCACACAGTTTAAGACACTCAAGAAGTAGAACAGTACTATGCTGCTCTTAATATATATAGACAGCCAACAGTACAATCAAAATTTTAATAATTACGTAGAACCTTTAACCCAAGAACAAACACAATTAAATGTCACTGAAGTAATTTCCGAACTTAGTGACATACATTTTGTAGGCTAACAAGCTCCTCGTTGCCTTACATTGAAGTAAAAACAGAAGGTGGCGGAGTTTTTAAAATCCTTATCGACACTGGATCTAACAAGAACTATATCCAGCCATCCATAGCAAAAAATCCTATTCTTAATGATGTACAATTCTACGCGAACTCCATTGGAGGAAATAAATATAAAAATTACCCAGCACACTTTGTCAATCTATTTGGCTTAAATGACCTTAACATTAAATTCTTCCTCATGTCACACCTAAAATCGTTTCACGGGATTCTCGGTAACGATAGTTTGAAAGAACTATCAGTGGTAATATAAGTTAATACTGCAAACCTTGAAACACTCCAAATTCTGCATTATCATCATTTTCCCACTTTAACCAGTGCATGCAATCATACGTCGTCACCCAACACTTATGCCGCAGATCCATGGGAAACATTCGAATACGAAACTGCTGGTAATGCGTCTGCACCTGAACAATGACTTGAATAAAATATTATAAATAGATGTAGAAAACTAGAATTGTTTTAAGTTTGGATTTGACAATAAGGAATTGCGGTCAGTCTTCCACTGATCGTAATGAAATAATTTTTTTAAATATTTTAATTTTAAAATATTTAATTGGCGCCCGAACAGGCACCGGGGATAAAAGTTCGAGTTCGGTCGTTCTAGAAAAAATAAGTCGCGAATATTACGTGTGGAAATAAATCAGTAAAAGGTCCTTAAGAAGTGCCAAACGCTGAACCGCGTGTGATTAGTGAACTACGCTAAACAAAGAAAAAGAACTAAGCAAAAGGTCTTCAAGTAGTACCGTTGTGAACTAAATAAAAAAGGCCCACAAGAAGTGCCACATACCCGTGTACAAATCGCAAAGAGGAAACAAGGCCACTTAGTGGCCGGAAACGGGAAAAAGGAGTTAAGAGAATTAGCAGCCACTCTTCGCGGGATGTCATCCAGACTTCAACTAGGTTTACGTCTTTTTCTTGTATTATAAGTAAAATTAATTTTATTTACGGTTTTAAGTAAAAAACCAAAACAAAAAAATAATAATAATAAATAATTATAAATGAATTTTAATAAAATTTGAAGTATCTGAAAAGAAATTGAAATTGAAAAATAAGCATAATCTGCATAAACTACATAATTATAAGAAACGAAACGAAAGTTAAAGCAAAACTATTATTATAAGAAAGTGAACGAAATTTTAAATTAGTCAAATATTAATCAAATACTGTAGAATTTAAGCAAAAAGTAGGGTGTTAAAGACTAAAGTTTAAACACAACATTTTATTTAAATTTAATTAATTCATACACACAAAATATGGCTAAACAAAATCCTCTTATCCGACCTGCTGTGCTAATCGCAGCTGATCCCGATGATAACCATCCTCAACCACAACCCAATCCTGATCCCCAACCTCAATCGCATTCCGTAGTCGGTACCCCCGAATTGGTATTCTCAATATACGGTATTGTCTCCCAAGTATTAAACGTTAAAGGTCGTAGCATGATTAACGCTATTCTCAACCCCAGTTCCGAACTCTCGTCCGATCGTGACCAAACGATATACCCAGAATTCAGAGCAAACATCGAAAGACCGTCGACCGGATTCTTCAAATATATGAACCGCTTAAAGAGTCTCCTAGGTACTACGGCATCCTTAATGTAGTAAGAAATAAAATTGTGGGAAACGCCGATACTGCGTTAGAGTCTTACAACACACCGTTAGACTGGAAGGCAATTTCAAGATACCTTACGCTGCATTACGCAGACAAAAGGGACATTGTGTAGCGTGATCCATGCACAAATTATTTTTATTCAAATCTTGCTTTCAACTTAAGATTCTACTTCAAATCAGTTTTCTCCAACGTATAACAGTTCGCTCAAACATCTAAGACTCAAACCAGTCTATTAGAGTGAACGCGACTATTATACCTATTATAACACTCCGCAGAGTATTTAAGGCACTGCAATATCTCCCTCTTCCTTTTTTTTCTTTTAACCTGCCTTTCATTGCCAGGACATCTGCTGCCTTAGCCTCTCATCAGCATTTCTTTTACTTTTTTTTTTGCTATGGCACAATAATGGATTTAAGCCATAAGTACCAGTGGAGTTCATAACTTTTCTGCACATCAAATGTGACCTTGGAAAAAAAAAAAAAAAAAAAAAAAAAACAAT
The DNA here is from genome assembly GCA_949129095.1 of Volucella bombylans. Taxonomy (NCBI): domain Eukaryota; kingdom Metazoa; phylum Arthropoda; class Insecta; order Diptera; family Syrphidae; genus Volucella; species Volucella bombylans. The sequence goes on from OX422140.1 coordinate 324,130,246, forward strand.
CAGAAAAGAAAAGATATACGAGGAGACACGTTGACTTTTGGACTGAATTTTCAAGGTTCCAATAGGGTCCATTTTATTTGTGGAAGGTTCGACCACTGTCCGATATGTTAAGCATCTTGAGCACATAACCTACATACTTATGTATGTATGTACGAATGTATATGGATGAAAAAAACCAGCAATTTGGCCATCGCATAAGAGTTCAAATATATGAGGACCACAATAAACAAAATAATAAAAATCCATAAAGCCAGTTGAAATGCACTCTTTGTGCATATCAGAGTGTTTGTTTATCAAGGTCATAACCTGATCTAACGTCACGACGAAATCAGTTGTGTACCACCTTCATCGAACTGATCGGAATTAACCGGATACATCTCCTAACCATAACATCTGTAGTCATATCCTTCTTCGTGTATAGAAGTGTTAATTTGTAATTGCATATTCTTTTGCACATTTGCTTTTCATTGCCAAGTATTCGTAGATTTGATTTTCTAGTAGTGATAAAATTGATGAATACAAAAAATATACATATGTATATAATTTTTAAAAGACAAGGAAAAGTGATATACATATTTATAGTAGTCAATGAAAATCAACAGAGATACGCAACATCCATATGCTCCTGAAATTTGTGCACAAACTTCATCGACCTGGATATAAACGTGAGTACAAAATTATAGACTTACTTTTCACTGGCTTATACACATGATTTTCAAACTTATTCATATCTTATATAATCTTACAATTCTTCTGAAAACTTAAATATTTCTGTTCTTAATCGTACATACTACTACATACTTAAAATAATAATTACTTCAATATTTAATAATGTTTCAAAAATATTTTTTTTTTGACGATTTGTGTATTGAACATTAATATACTTAACCTCCTTAAAATCCATGATAATTTTACACATACTATGCATTACACACAGTTAGGTGTATACAACCACATTAACACTTTCTTATCTAAATCCCAGGCAATAGGTTTTGCCTCCTAAATAATTAAGTAAATCAATCAAATTTATATGTTTACTAATATGTACGTTGCATTGGTGTAATGAATTGAAATAAAAACATTACCAGATATCACTCTGGACAATATATCATTTGATATCAATAATTCTTCTTTTGTGATGTTCCATATTATAATATTATGACGTGTTAAACTAGTTCGCGATCGTTGAAATAGTTACGTAGAAACGTGTTTGAGAATAGGAGATAGGGACTTTTCCATTAAGAAATTTAGGAAAGGAATAGTTACGGAGCAAATGACGAAGTCCGTTGCTGTGGGAGGGCTCCTTTGAGTGTTAAAATACCTAAAATACTGCAATAAGTTTTTGGTTTATGTTCGTAATTCCCTTTTGTACTAAGACAACATAGTAACACTATGTTTTCCAATTCTTTTACCTTTGTTTTTTTTTATTTTACGGCACGATAATTCAGTAAGTTCCAGACAAGAGCAGCAAGATCCCACCCTTCCGACGAACGAACGCCGTGCAACCGCAAGCGTGCCCCGCTGCTGCTAAAAAAGGCGTGCCATCTCCAAACACACACTCTGAGAACATTACAATTGGTACCTTAGAGTACCAGATGACCTATCTCATTCAAGGCAATGCCTCAATACAACAGTTCTATCAATCAGTTTATACCCACCTATCGCTTATTTTAAACAAAATCTCAAGCATGGAAATTAATTCTGAATCATAGTCTTTACTCACAAAAACATACAGGGATAAGGCTCTAGACACCTTTATCCGAGGTCTCAGAGGGGACTTGCCAAGGCTCCTTGGCGTTCGGGAACAAGCCGATTTATCTCAGGCCCTCAATCTGTATCTCAAGTTAGAGAAATAGAACTTCCGCTCCCACTATGCCAACAATAATCAGAATTTCATGAAAAGGGTAAACCACCCCATGCCTCCTCAGCAACCACCTCGCATTACTAAACCTAATCATCAGCCAACAACACACAGGGAAACCTTCCATCCACAAATAGCATATTTACCTCCAGCGCCACATGGTCAGAATGTGCGACCAAAGCAAAACAACCCCTACTACCAACAACCTCCATATGGCAATACTCACTACCAACCAGTATACACTCAACCAAATCAGGGACCACCGAGGCCCTCCGCGCCAAAGCCACAGCCAAGGTCGGAGCCTATGGAAACTTCGACAATTAGGACATCAGCTGTTAATTATCAAAACAAACCTCCACCGTTCAAGTTTGTAGGAAAGAGACAACTAGGTCCTTCATTACAAGCACCCATCACGAATAAATCACAAAGATATTACCATATAGAACCGCCAATATTAGTGCCTCTGAGGAAAACCTTGAAAACTACCATCAACAAGCATTAGCAGAAGACCTTAGAAGAATACGATCAAAGCCAATCCTCAAAACCAAGAAGGAACAGTAAGTGACCAGGAAAAATGTCTAGAACATACCGATATATATTTTTTAGGTTAACCGACTCTTCTCTGCCCTACTTCCAGGTCAGAATGAAGAGTGGTGAGATTCTTAATTTTTTAATAGATACTGGCTCTAGTAAAAATTACATACAACCCCAATTAGTGGAAAAACCACTCCCAAGTAATCAACCCTTCTTTGCTAAGTCTGTAGCAGGAGTTACATACTATGGCAACCCTAGCATGTTACAAACCCATTGAATATGCGAGTAGCTGATGTTCCAAAAAACAAATATGTTTACACATAGCACAGCATGCTTTATTCACGTGAGCTCAAACAGCCCCTGCGTTGTTAGTCACAGTCAGCACAGTTGCAGACAAGAATGTGATCTCGACTCATGCTGATGTTGCTATGCCAATAGTTAACTCACATATTCACACAACACTCTCAATGGGAGATTAATTCATTGTTGATTCCTATTCCATCATGTGTATGGATGATGCGACATGTTGCTATACAAGTGTACCCTTGCAATTCTGCAAACCCTCTCTCTTGTAGATGAGAGTTTATGATGTCTTGGTTGCAGATTTGGATTTTCGGGCGTCGTCGTACTATATAAGCAGAGTTGAATTGGAAAAGCGGTTCTTCTTAAAAAGTGAGTCTAATCTGCAACTTTAAAAGACGATTCAAATGTAAAAATACAAAAATAAATAACTAGTGGAAAAATCAAGCAAGTTGGGTAAATTCTATTCAAAACATCAAACAATTCAAACAAATCCGCTCATAATTGGAGCAGTCAACGGAAGAAATCTACGCATCCTAGAGAAAACCAGCAATAAAATAAATATCAAGAAAATAGAGGGGTAAGTCCTAGTTCATATTATTCTATGCCACCAGTTAAAATAAAAATAATAAGGAATAAAGTGCGTTCTGATAATTTATTTCGGTACCGGATAGAAAGTGTTTCGCGTACTTACAATATCGTCAAAGAAAGTTCGCGAGAGAATCTTGACATCGACATTGTTCAAGAGGAAACAAAAACAATGGCTAAGAAATCAAGGGAAATCTTCGATTCGTTGAGAATACCCGATGCGAAAAAAGATTTACCCAATTTTGATGGCAAGGTCGTTGCATAATTTCTTAAACAATGTCGAAGAAATTCTCGATTGCATACCTTTAACAAGTACACAGAGCTATCCAAAAATACTTCTTCGAGCAATTCGGAACAAAATAGTCGGTCCCGCGAATGAAGTCTTGAATTTGCATGGTACTCAGCTAAATTGGGCAAATATAAAACAAACGTTAGTTATACATTATTCCGATAAACGCAACGAAGCAAGTTTTATTCGCGATTTACATCAACTCAGGCAGGGTACAGATACAGTTCAAAATTTCTATTCGAGTATAATCGATGTTTTACCGGCGATGATGAACCACGTGAAAGTTCATGAAAACAACATGGATGTAATTACTGCGAAACAAACATTATACAGTGAAATGTGCTTAAACGTTTTTTTCTTTCTGGGTTAAGAAAACCATTAGGGTCCACAGTAAGGGCCATGAGGCCCTCAACTCAACCAGAGGCTTTAAATTTTTGTATAAGAGAACAAAACTGCTACTACGCTCAAAACCAAGTCTTTTCGCACCAAAGTAGAATTCCAAGATTAGGGTCATATTATCAAAATGCACCTGAAAGAAACTTTTATTCTCAACAAGCGTCCACTCAAAATAATTCAAGACGTGATTTCACAAGGCCAACTGTGCAGAATAGTTCAAATCCAAGCTCTGTTCGTAGGAGACTTCCACGATCAGAGCCAATGGACACAGTGGCAATACAAATAGAAGTTCTTTTAGAAATCGTAGTACAAAATTCTGAAAAAAAACCATCTAAATAATATTGAATCTTCAAACAACTACCGTGATGTTAAAAAACAGTCAATGGATGAAGTTTTTGCACCTTAGGGTGAAATAGATGATGCAAATTTTTTCTCACTAGGTTACCTGGATATTAACAACTTTAATACTAATTCATTACCATACATAGTAATAGATAGTCGCCGCAGATTCAAAGCAAATTAGGCCACGGTCTCCCTGGGGCCCGGAATGCGACTGCGCAGCTGTGTGTAGCTAGATGTAGTGTTTTCACAGAAACGCTGTCGTCGTAGATTCGTCAACGATCCGTAATCTATCGCTGCTTTCTGGTAATGCACTCAACACGGAGTGTTCGGCGCTGGTTATTTTGTTTAACCGTTTTGTACTTAGATGAGAATGAGTCGTACAGTAAAAACTGTTTTGTTAATTAAATTTTCTTGTCTTAACTGTGTAACAAAACTCTGTAGAGAAAAATAACTTTAAAAATAAAACTGTTTACTTCAACGTTATAAAAATGTTGATTTATTTTGTGTAAAATGTCTTCCTTTTATGTTAATTTTGACATATGCAATTTTATCTCATGAGAGATTTATCAAACTTATGTTTACATATTTAAGTGTACAATATTATATGTTTTTATTTTACATTTTATTGAACAATTTTTAATTTAAACTTTTATCAGCAATATACTCCCCGCCGTAAACAAAGTTCGTAATTATTTCCCGGTTTGTACTTGAACACCCTTTGGCTCGATCATCTGCTACAACTTCATTGAAGGCTCACATGAAAGGAAACCAAATTAATAAATTTTGCAAAAAGGACAGACAACACAAAACACTTTGAGACACAAACGTGAAAAGAGCCATTTAAGTATGGCTGAATGCGTATGCTGATGTTTTGCTATTAGTTTCGATTGTACTCGTATAGTGTTGTCCTTTTTGCACTACTTTCTTTAATTGCGTATTTGAAGAAGAGTGCGTTATTAAATTGTGATGGCTGTTCATTGATCAGTTGTGCGAAGACTGCCATAGTCGTGGTGGATTTTGTTTGTTCAGAAGTTATAGCAACAGCTATACACAAACCCAACATTATATAAAAACTCAAATAGTCCCGAGAGTGTAACTAAAACATCAGTGAAAATTTAACCAAAACCCAAGAACCAACAAAGACAGCTATAACTCGCAGAAAAATCAAGAACCAACAAAGACAGCTTTAACTCGAAGAAAACCAAAAACCAACGAAGACATCCTCAGAAATCACGAATAACCAATTAAATAACAAGGACAGCTACAACTCAAAGACAAGATAACAATCCAGGTTAAAATTTAAATTCTATTATATTCCTTTAAACACTATGTACATTTTACTTACTTCCTCGTAATATGCTGTAAAAAAAAATTTTTTTTCGTTTAATATCGAATTATATCTGATTTAATGTCTGCACCAAGTTCTTTAGAAGAAGGATTAAATACAGTTAAGAATCAATCAAAGGTCCTCAGTGAAATAGTTAACCAGTTACATTCAGAAATAGAACCCAATTACATATTACGTCAATCAGAATCTCTAAACATGTTGTCTTTATCAATTGACCCACTCAAATAACATACTTGTCACATCTGCCAGATTTTAAAGGCGACTATAAAGAACTACAAAATTTCTTAGATCTCACTGATAAAATACTCCCAGAGTTATGTAACTATGATACACTCAGTCAGAGTATTTTTTCTGACAAAATTTAATCAAAATTAAAGGGTAAAGCTAGGGAAATCATTGAAATTAACAACCACATTACAACATGGTCAGACATGAGGACAATACTCATCAATAATTTCGGTGACAGACTTACGGTAGAGGAACTCTTTGACGAACTAAGAACTGCGACATTCAAGAACAATAGTGTCGAGTTCTATAACAACATTAAATCTATTCTTAGACGACTCAACAACAAAACGAAACAAGCCTTCGCGACAGATGCAACTACATCTGACACATACATTACCCAAATCATTAACTCCACTTTACATATATTTAGAGCAAAGTCACCTGAACCAATGCGATCTATACTTTATTGTAGAGATCCAAAATCTCTTGAAGAAGCCATAAACATTCTTCACGAAGCAGGTTACGCATATTTACAACCATATAATAAAAATGGCTCACACGAAAAACATAGAGGAGAAATGAACAAATCCCAATATCAAAACTACCCATCAACGCATCAAACACAGACTAACAATAATACTTCAAATAACAGGAATCGAAACCATTTCCAAAATAAATACCAATCGAAAATGCCAGATCCTTCGATAATCAAAGATATGGAAACACACAGTCAAGAAACCAATACCATCGGAATAATAATTCTGGTAGACCAAACTTTACAAACCCGAATGCATCGGGATCTCAGAATTATGGTAACGCCTACTCCAATAACCAAAGTCATAACAATTTTAATCAAAACCCAAACCCCATTCAAAACATTCAACATCAACCAAATTTAAACAATCAGGTTGAACCGATGGACATTAACCATAAAACTACTATCGATGTCGGAAATTTTCGGGAGTAAACCGAAAGGGGATAGGGGAGTTTGCCCCTACATAAAAATAGAAAATAATAAATTTCTTATAGATACTGGGGCTTCAAACTCTTTAGTGAACCCACAGATATTCAAGAATGACCCAGTTATAAAATTAGACAAACCTGTGACCCTTAAAGAACTGAATAAAGACACATTAGTAACAGAAAAGGTAGCCGTGGACTGTATCCAAGAGTTTGGAACTTCTGCGGATAAATTAGAATTTTTTATATATAACTTCCACACCATGTATGAAGGTTTGATAGGAAATGATATACTATTTAAATACGAGGCAGAAATAAATTACAAAGACAAAACATTAAAATTACACTTCAGTCACATATGTTAATTGAAAATACAATATACCAGATTGACCCCGGTGAATACTTTTACCGGATACCAGTCAAAGAAACCTCAAAAGATAAAAGAAATAAGCTTAAATGAACATGTCAAACTCCTTGAAGGCATCTATAGTGTAGACAATTTTAAAGTAAGAGCCAAAATACTTAATACAGATAACAAACCACAAATCTTAGATTTCTGCAAACCTTTCGCAACAACAGAAATCGAAGACATACAGGAGTTCAACAACTTCGAACCATATGAAGCCTATGAAAACATTAACAATAAAAACTTGCCACAAATAAGACTAGATCATCTCAATATAGAAGAACAACGAAAATTAAAACAAATCTTAGAACAACATAAAGATATTTTCAACGATACTGAACCTCTTACGTTTACCAATGAAATAAAACAACATATAGTTACTTCTTATAACATCAGAAGCAAAATATATAGGTTGTAACACAACTGTTTTAATTTAATTTATTGAATTGCATTTATTTTTATTTTTTTTCTTATTTTTATTTTTTCCATAAATTTGTCAGTTGAATTTCATTTAATTTTACCATGAATTGCTTATAAATTTTCGTTTTGACTGTACATAATTTTCTAATCTGTGTTTAAAAGCTTTTCCTAAGTTAAGCTCTAAGTTTCATTATAAAGCTTGATTAGAATTTCGTTTAAAAGCTCCGCCAAAGAGGTATAAATAGCCCGCCCTGATGAATTGGCGGCCACTCTTGATCAATCGGGAGTTTAAACTGGTGAACGGTGATACGGGTGAATTTCTATTGCCAATACCAATTTACACTCTCTGCGCGTTAAGATTAATTTTCTTAGTTTTGTTTTGGGTGATTCCCCGTAACTCCCCTTTCAGGATTTGTACGCTTCAACAGGTACTGCAGTTCTCGAACCGCATACTCGTGGGTGAACAAGTCTTTAAAGGAATGTAACTAATTAATTTTAAAGGCATTTTTTTTTATTTCATTTATTTTGTTTACGTTGCAAGAGTATTGTAATAAAGGAATTAACCGAAAATTTTGGTGTTTCATTGCGCACGAAGGAGTGTGCTACGGGTTTGGAGGGGAAAAAGGAACGGACTCTCAGCTCTACCGCACTAACCGTGCTACATTGGCACCCAACTAGAGGCCCGATTTTACTCACCAAACAAAAAAAAACACTTCGGCGTCACGACGGAGACATCGTTCAACGAATTGCGAAGAAGTGCACGCATTGCGTCATTAAAAACAACGTCTGTAAAAGACAAAGAAGACGAAATGGCACATCTTTCAGCTGAACAGCTTAAGGAATTGATTGCAGCAATGTCAACATTGCCTACGCACAAAGGTAGCTTTAGCCATTGCATAGAACGATTTCGAGGCGAAAAAGATCCAGTTGCCGTTCAAAACTTTATCGCAACAATAATTATTTTTAAAGACATCGAGAGAATAACAGACGCAGACGCAATAAAGAGCTTCCCCTTACTCTTGCAAGATAGTGCAATAACATGGTGGCAAGGAGTTCAAGCAGAAGCAACTACTTGGCAAAGTGTTCTTAGCTTGTTGCGAAATACATATGCACCAGCTAAGCCAGCATATCGCATCTTTCTTGAAATTTTTGAGAAGAAGCAAAGGCCAAATGACCCAACCGATGAATTTGTGTCTACCAAACGTGCCTTGTTTTCCCAGTTAAGTGAACCAGTCCCATCAGAAACAATGATGAATAGCCCAACATACATCACCTGTTTCAACTAATGTCGTGGGAAAGAAAAAGAAATGTAACTTCTGTAAGCACCAAGGTCATGACATAAATGAATGCCGAAAAAAGGAGAAACACGAACGAATGAAATCTCAGCCTATTGATGTTGAAGAGCCGAAAATCCACTGCTATAAGTGCAAGGCACCTGGGTATATTCGCTCCAATTGTCCAACCTGTAAGGAGTTACCAAAGGGACCAACTACGGTTTCTTTTAATTGCATAAAGACCACTTTATGTGCAGATCTACCAACAATTCCCATTGCTTCCCACGGAGAAACGGGAATAGCTTACTTAGACACAGCGGCTCGCACAAGTGTGGCTGGAAGAACACTATTTTTACATCTTCTTAAGAATGGAACTCGATTCCGAAAGGCAAATGCTGATGTTACATTTGCTGATGGTGATGCAAAGTTCCAAGAAATTTATATTGGGGATACCAGCGTTATCATTGGAAATCGCTTGAGGCCGATAACATTTCTTGTTTTACCACAAGCAACAGATAATAGGACATTGATTGGGATCGACTTTTTAGAAGAAAACGGCATAGTCCTTGATTTAGGCCAAAGATTGTGGTATTTTGCAGATCAAAGGGAGAAAGTCTTTGATTTTTACGATACATCTCAAACTAAAGTCCTTGAAAATAAGCTTGATTGCGTCACTTTTATTCCCAACATTGGTAAACTCAAACCCATTTCACCAATTGGTGCTACGCCAAAAAACATCCAGCACATAACATCAATCGAAAATAGAACCGAATTTTCAGCTAACGTAGTAACGCCTGCTCGAGAGCTTCAAAATCAAACGTCAGCTTTTCTAACCTGGTTCAATAGCAAAAATAAAATATCACCACTTGCTTCAACACCACAACCAGAGGAACATCTCGGACCGTATTTACCTATTAAAAGGCTTAAAACAGGAGCTAATGAATACTCCCCACACTCAATACAGCATATCTTCTCAAATTCACTAAGACCCGATGAGGTGACCCCAGAGCGAAAGAAATGCAAACCAACTCTTTTTCCAGCCTTGGTTCGTGTAAAGGATGATGTCGAATTAGAACCATATTTTACTGAAATACTCTCAATTGATATAAAATTGCGGGGAAATGAAGTAGTCGACCTAATTTCGACTGAACGAGATTGCTTAAATCAACTATTGGTAAAAGAAGAAGAAGTATTCGGTCCAATATCTGAGCCAACGCCATTCGCAATCCATACCATTAATACGGGAAATCATAGTCCGATTGCAACAACTCCTTACCGCCTTTCACCTACTAGAAAAGCACAACTCAAAAGTGAGCTGACAAAATTGTTAGAAGCCGAAATCATCGAAGAATGTGAATCCCCTTGGGCAGCACCTGTTGTGCTTGTGCCTAAAAAGGATGGAGGCATACGGGTCTGTATAGACTACAGACAGATAAATAGCATAACTATCCCGGACAGATATCCTTTACCAAGAATTGATGATCTCCTTCATGCAACAAAAACAACGCTATTTAAAAGCACCCTCGATCTTCAATCTGGGTATTATCAAATACGGATTGCAGAAGAAGATATAGATAAGACTGCATTCATAACACCATTCGGTATGTTCCGATTTAGACGCATGCCTTTCGGGCTACGAAACGCCCCAGCAACCTTCCAAAGGCTTATTGATCGATTTCGCAATGGGCTAACTGATATGACTCTACTCACGTACCTTGATGATTTGATTATTTGCTCAAGCACTTTTGAAGAGCACTATAAGGATTTGAAGCGAATTTTCCATCGCCTAAAAATGTTCAAGCTCAAGGTGAACAGAGAAAAAACAAGCTTTTGTTGCGCAAAAGTAAAATATCTTGGTCATCTCATAACAGATCAAGGCATACAGGTTGATCCAGAAAAGACATCGGCCATTTCAAATCGAAAGGAACCAAGAAACGCTAAACAAGTTCTGTCCTTCCTGCAAAACTGCTCATGGTACCAGCGCTTTATCAAAAATTTTGCTGACATATCCAAACCTTTAAGCAACCTCACAAAGAAAAACGCATTGTGGAAATGGGGAAAAGAAGAGCAAACGTCGTTTGACATGCTGAAATCGCTACTAACCAGTGCACCAATACTGAAGCAAGCTAGTGACGAAAAACCCTTTCGCCTTAAAACAGATGCTAGCAGTTATGCCATTGGCGCAGTTTTGGTCCAGGGGGAGAAAGCCGATGAACACCCCATTGAATATGCTTCGAGACTTCTTACTGACGCTGAACGAAACTATTCCACAACCGAGCGTGAAGCATTGGCTATAGTTTGGGCAATCAACAAATTTCGAGGGTACATCGAAGGAGGAGAAGTGACCCTTGTAACTGATCACCAACCGTTAAAATGGTTAATGAGCCTAAAATCCCCAACTGGTAGACTCGCAAGATGGGCGTTGCAATTACAACCGTATAATTTTCGCATTGAGTATACACCAGGAAGAAGCAATACCATCGCTGATATGTTATCGCGAGCAGCATGTGATAGCTCAGAGCACAGTAATTTGAAATGCCAGCTATGCGCCTTCGGAGTAGATATGCCTTCAAGAAAAGCCGGAGAAATCCGCGAAGCCCAACTACAGGATGAGCAACTCAAAAATATCATTGATTCGTTTGAAAATAATACGGAAGATATCGCTAGATGGACTTCACGTGGGTACCTGCTCAACGATGGGATACTGTATAGATATTCATCAGAATCTGACGCCGAAAACGCTCAACTTGTAATACCATTACAAGAACGAGAGACAATACTGAATAGTTACCACAATGACGCAACTGCAGGTCACTATGGTATCGAACGAACCATTCACAGGATAGCATCTAGATATTATTGGCCTGGAATGCGAAGAGATATCACTAAACATATAGGCAATTGTATTCAATGCTTACGATACAAACCCAGCAATTTAAAACCAACTGGTCTTTTACAAACTGTTTCCAGCAATCAAAGATTTGAAATACTAGCTGTAGACTTGTTTGGACCAATACCTGCTACAGCAGAGGGATATAAATGGATCCTTATAGCCGAAGATCTTGCCAGCAGATGGGTGGAACTATTCCCTCTTACAGAAGCTACAGCAGAAAAATGTGCACTTACACTTTTAAATGAAGTCTTCCTTCGCTATGGGACCCCTCGACGGTTACTAACAGACAATGGTACACAATTTATATCTGCACTCATGCAGCAGCTTACTCATTGCTTAAGAATCGAACAAACCCTTACACCCGTATATCATCCCGAGGCGAATCCGGTTGAACGCAAGAATAGAGATCTGAAAACTCAACTTAGCATCATCGTGGGTAATAGACATACGACTTGGGCTGACGACTTGCCATCGGTAAGATTTGCCATGAATACAGCGAAATGTCAAAGCACGGGATATACTGCGTCGTATCTAACATTTGGTCGAGAACCGAGAACAATCGACGATGTTAAACACGATTTGAGAAGCGTAGTACAAGCTGAAAATTTCATCCCACAAATTACTCCGAAACTTATGCGATTGGCTAAAGTGATCCAAGATGCTAGAGAAAAGATGGAACATATCCAGGACCACAACAAAATCTATTCAGACAAGAAACGAAGACCGCAGCCTAAGTTACAAATTGGTGACTTGGTACTCGTCACCACACATGTACTTAGCAAAGCATCGAAACAAGTCACATCCAAATTTGTACCTAAGCGAGATGGGCCCTATGTAGTTATAAAACAATTCGGACACTCTACATACCAGGTGGCTTCAAAAGACGACGTCAACGTTCCATTGGGCACCTATCATGTGTCCTCTTTAACGAAGTATACAAAGAACGACATAGATGCAGAACCAGTTCAAGTAATGCGTAGAAGAGGGCGACCGAAGAGGCAAATAATTCCTGTCACATCATCGAGACGATCTCTGCGTCAGAGGGGGAGAATGTAACACAACTGTTTTAATTTAATTTATTGAATTGCATTTATTTTTATTTTTTTTCTTATTTTTATTTTTTCCATAAATTTGTCAGTTGAATTTCATTTAATTTTACCATGAATTGCTTATAAATTTTCGTTTTGACTGTACATAATTTTCTAATCTGTGTTTAAAAGCTTTTCCTAAGTTAAGCTCTAAGTTTCATTATAAAGCTTGATTAGAATTTCGTTTAAAAGCTCCGCCAAAGAGGTATAAATAGCCCGCCCTGATGAATTGGCGGCCACTCTTGATCAATCGGGAGTTTAAACTGGTGAACGGTGATACGGGTGAATTCCTATTGCCAATACCAATTTACACTCTCTGCGCGTTAAGATTAATTTTCTTAGTTTTGTTTTGGGTGATTCCCCGTAACTCCCCTTTCAGGATTTGTACGCTTCCACAGGTACTGCAGTTCTCGAACCGCATACTCGTGGGTGAACAAGTCTTTAAAGGAATGTAACTAATTAATTTTAAAGGCATTTTTTTTTATTTCATTTATTTTGTTTACGTTGCAAGAGTATTGTAATAAAGGAATTAACCGAAAATTTTGGTGTTTCATTGCGCACGAAGGAGTGTGCTACGGGTTTGGAGGGGAAAAAGGAACGGACTCTCAGCTCTACCGCACTAACCGTGCTACAAGGTACACTTACATCCATAAAATGGAAATACAAAGGCAAATCCAGGAAATGCAATAAAACGGAATTATTCAACCAAGCTCCAGTCCATATAACAGCCCTGTATGGGTCGTTCCCAAGAAACAGGACGCATAGGTAAAACCAAATGGAGATTGGTTATCGACTACAGGAAACTGAACGAAAAATCTGTTGACGATCGCTACCCTATACCAAATATTGAGGAAATATTGGATAAATTAGGTAAAAGCAACTATTTTTCAACAATTGATTTGAAAAGCGGTTTCCATCAAATAGAAATGCATAAACCGGACATAGAAAAAACAGACTTCTCTGTAGACAATGGGCATTATGAATATCGCAGGTTTAAAAAATGCTCCCAGTACTTTCCAAAGACTTATGGACAAGGTACTGAGAGAAAATATCGGAAAACAAGGTTTACTTTATATGCACGATATCATTGTCTTCACCACCGGACTTGAGGAACACATAAAAAATTTAAAAGTAATATTTGATAAACTTAAACAAGCTAGGTTAAAAATCCAAGTAGACAAATGCGAATTTCTTCGCAAAGAAATCGAATTTTTAGGGCATGTATTAAACGAAGAAGGAATTCAATCCAATGCAAAGAAGGTAGAAATCATAAGAAATTTCAATATTCCGAAGACACCAAAGGAAATTAAAAGTTTTTATGTATTTCAGGGTATTACAGGAAATTCATTATGAATTTCGACGAAATAGCAAAACCTATGACTGCATTTTTAAAGAAAAACGTAAAAATGAATGTAAACGATGCAAAATACGTACAAAGTTTTGAAACTCTAAAGGAAAAACTAATCACAGCACCAATATTGATCTATCCCGACTTTAGTAAAATATTTGAAGTTACTACTGATGCTGGCAACATGCCATAGGTGGTGTGTTGTCCCAAGAAATATTTTAACCCCAAGAGAAATCGAGTTAGTCCAAGATCAACAAACATACCAATACATAAATGTAACAGTATCATTTTATAAGAACCAAATAATAATCATATTATTAATTCCTGAATTTACTGAGTTGAATTTTTCAGAGATTCCCATTGAACCTTTACCTAACAAACAAAATAATAGATCTAAAGAAAAAAAAAATAATAATAATAGATAGAAGTAAAAGGAAATCTTAAAAAGAATTTGGTTGAAATCAGAGATAATTGTATCAGTAACATAATCAAAATGAAGGAAGCTAATTGCAATATGCAAATATGTAAGTACGAGGAAATAAAAAAATAGCTACAGGGATGATTATAACAAACAATCTTAAAAATACATATTTAAAACAAAATTGTAACAATCTAAATAAAGGGTCCGCCATCTAACGTTTTTTTTTCAACTAGTGCTTATTTCGTGAATAACACTTAGCTCAGGTCTGATTTGACAAATAATTAGTTTTATCCTTCCGGTTAATAATGGAAAATAATTTCATTCAAATGGCTGCCTCGGCTGGCCATGCAGTAGCCTACACGATCGGTCCAATTTTTAAGCACATTATCGATTGTGTGCAGCTGCATTTCACCAATGGCTTCACGTCCTATAAAGCGTCAATTGTCTCTGGCTTGTCGGCGTAATACTTATCTTTTACGGCACCCCACAAATAATAGTCCAACGGTGTTAAATCGCAGCTCCGAGTTGGCCAAACGACATCAGCTCTGCGGCTGATAATGCGATCTTCAAAAACAGGGCGCAAAACATCGAGTGTAGCTTCGGCTGTGTGGCACGTAGCGCCGTCCTGTTGAAATCAAATGTTGTCATTATCCTCCTCTGCAATTTTTGTGAACAGAAATTCGTTCAACATGGCCCGATAACGATCGCCATTGACTGTAACGGCCACTCCTTGCTCATTTTCGAAGAAAAATGGCCCAATTATGCCTCTGGACAAAAATCCGCACCAAACAGTGACTCGTTTTGGGTGTATCGGCTTTTCAATGTATGCGTGCGGGTTTTCTGTGCCCCAAATGCGACAATTTTGCTTGTTTACATACCCGCCAAGATCAAAATGAGCTTCATCTGAAAAGATGATTTTTTTGGCAAAATCGGCATCTTCTCTAAGTCGATCGCAGGCCCACTTAGAGAAGCGAAAACGCATTGGATGGTCAGTTGGCTTCAACTCCTGAACCAATTGTACTTTGTATGGCGTCATACCAAGGTCTTTATACAAAATTCGTCTCAATGATGTCTCAGAAATGTTCAATTGTTGAGAACGACGGTGAATTGGTGCTGATGGCGCTTCACGCACACTTTCTGCCACAGCAGCAATATTCTCGGGTGTACGCACTGTTTTTGGCTTTTCACGCTTTGGTTTATCGATGAGGATGCCGGTTTCTTTCACTTTTTTCACAAGATAACGAACATACGGAGCTGACGGTGCTTCTCTTCTTCCAAAATCCGTACGCAATTTTCGCACACATTCTGCAACATTACCATGATTTTCAAAGTAATGTCACAATATTTCCCAGCGTTGTTCAAGCGTATACACAACCATATTCGTTCAGCGGAAGGATAAAACTAATTATCTGTCAAATCAGACATGAGCTAAGTGTTTCACGAAATAAGCACAAGTTGAAAAAAAAAACGTTAGATGGCGGACCCTTTATAAACATCGAAGGAAACAAATTAATTAGATTTGAAAATTGTACAGTAAAAATTAACGACATAGAATTTGTAAATTCCGAAATAAGAATTCACGACCATATAATCCTTCCAAACTTTCTGACAAAGATTAAAGAAAATGTAACATTTTATAATATGAACGTAGAAGAACTACATATTAATAATATTGAAAATAGAAAGAAAATTGAAAAAATTACATATCAAAATCATTTCAAACATCTAACAAGTTTTAGCATACAAAGCATTATAATTCAAGTAATATTAATATCTGTCATTGTAATAATTTATAAGAAAAAGAATAAACGCATTGTAAAAATCGATATTAATAACACTGCGTCGGAGCCTCAGACAGGGGGGAGTTGTAGCAACACCTATACACAAACCCAACATTACATATATAAAAATTCATAATTTTCACATTCACATTCATCTATCATCAGCACAATTTCGCAATCGCCAAATTTCGCTGAGCATTTTCTCATGACAATGTTAGGTGCATTCACACCAAACATTGCGATAATAATTTCTTAGAATTCGAACGGATGCAATGTACTACAATATATGGCCGCAATGCATGTTCTGTCCACAGTAGACATTGCATCAGCACTTTCTACCATATAAAATGCAAGTGACAAATACACCAGGCAGTTCAGTGCAGTCAGTTCCAGTTTTTAGTTATCATGTTTATGTTGCGCTCCGGGAAGTTTTAGAAAGAATAAATTGTAGTTTTGAAAATAAAAGTTTTTTTATTTTAACAACGTTTAACTACGTTAACTTTTAAACTCAGTTCTTAGTGCGGGAATTTGTTTAATTTATAATGTAATTTGTTTATGTTCGTGTATGTTTAAAATTCAGGTGAGTGATGTTTTAATATTATATTGTAGACTATATTATTATATTTTATTTGGTGTGACGTGATGTGCATTAACTAATTAACTATTCGGTTCGAACGGACCAAATGTTCGGCGGTGGTTATTTTGTTTAACTGTGTTGTACTTAGTTGAAAATGAGTCGTACAGTAAAAACTGTATTGTTCATAAAATTTTACTGTCTTAAAAACTGTGTAACAAAACTGTGTAGAGAAAAATAACTTTAAAAATAAAACCAACTATTTTCAACGTTATAAAAATGATGATTTAATTTGTGTAAAATTTCTTCCTTTTATGTTAATTTTGACATATGCAATTTTATCTCACGAGAGATTTATCATAAGTGTGTTTGTTTACATATTTAAGTGTACAATATTCTATGTTTTTATTTTACATTTTATTGAACAATTTTTAATTTAAACTTTTATCAGCAACACGGAGAGAGCCTCTCCACGCAACTGCATCGCCAGGGCATCTGCTTTTTCTTTCTCTGTCCAACGCGCACATCGGGACGCTATTTCAAATTGTCGTTCATAGTCAGTCCAGGAACCGTTACCATCGAACGGTTGCAAAGTCAACGGTACAGGCGCTTTGGCCCGTGGTAACGGTGTTGGGACAAACGGAGTTGAAACACTTGCTGCACTTGAAACCTCGCCTACCCAATTTGTTGTCGTCATGCTGCTCATCTCCATATCTACCTACTGTAGATTTGTGGCTCCCTGATGACGTTGAGACGTGGTTTTTACATGCTTCACTGCCTTGTATGCCATTCGGAGACGACTGGTGGCTGCTATTTATCGCATTCATAAAGGAAAGACAGCTTACGGAACGATCAAGATCCTTGACCCTTTTCACAATAGCAGAATTATGTACTGCAGACTCCTGCTTCCATTCCGTAAATTTTTTCTCCTAAAATAAGCTCTGGTCTACCATGTACTCCGGTAGCATAGTGCGCAACTACCGCTCGACTGCGCGGATTTCGCTTCTTCTTGTCTTGCTGGCTTCCTTTCGCTTAGCGTAGTTTGCTTCAAAGTTGAATTGAGATCCAACCCCACATCTGACACCAATTCCGCTATTACGGTATGAGCCTTATTCAATAGACTCGAAGGATTTTAACCCAGGAGTAAAAAGAAAAAAAAAACACTCAATGATTCTGATTCCCGAGGGTTTTTTTGTCTTTATTAAACTCTTTTATTTCTTTTAATTTACCCGTGATTATTTCTCTTTTTGACTCATGTATTTTGTGTCTCCGCTCGAACTCTCCTTCCCAGGAAAATCATCTGCCCTTCAAACTTTGGTTTTTATTTTCTTTCCGTTTTGTTGTTAAAAAAATTCCCGTATCTTCGACAGTTTTTCTTACTTGCGGCTGTTTAAGGCTGAAGAAGTCCCAACGGCAGTAACGACTTCTCCTCAAACTTCTTTTTTCATGTCCGTTATCACTTCCTTTTGATCATCCATCAGATTGGTCCCCTCGCTGACTGGTATAAACCAACATGGCGTCTCGTTGAGTTATTCTTACGCCGGACTTCTGCTGGTATACAAGTTAATTATAAATTATTCCTTACCTAACCATTTTCTCTTCTAGACTTCTGAACCCCGCAACAATATCGTAAAACTGCTAATTCAGCATCAGCACCATTGACACTCAAAACAACAAGCATCCCGACACCAAGTCCAATCAAGATCAAACATGTCATTGTCATATATTGCTTCCGATCAACTGTAAACAATAGCATCCGGACAACAAGCCCAATCATGATGAAACATCACATTACCGATCAATCTAGAACAATCGAGTGATGAAATCATCATAAATCACCACTCAAATGATTTCATCCCAAGAGTATATAAGTAAACTCCATCCAATACCTTCAATAGTCAGGACTACATACTTCCAGTGGCAGGATCAGCTAGTCTTCATATCTAACTTAATTTAAGTTTAATTTTAATTTTAAGTACCATTATATTCCAGTAATATTTAAATAAAGATTTATCTTTTTTTTTTGTTAAACCTTGAACCAAAGGAAAAGAATAAGGTGCCTAACGTAGAAGGCACCTTGAAATCAGTTGCCAAAGTGAAAAAGTGCAAACAGTGTACAAAATTGTGCTAGGTCAAGAATATTGACCCACTTTTGAAAAATAACAGTGAAGTAAAAACTGTAGTGTAAAAAAAAAATTGTTCTAGGTCAAAAACATTGATCAACATAAAATACATAATGAGTTTCATTGATCTAAAGTAATAAGTGCCACAGCAAAAAATATAGCCGATAAAAAAAGCCACGTTCAAGGTATTCCGCCATCTAATGCGATATCTATTGATGTACATATGTAGATGATATTATAATTTTCGCTAAGGATTGGAGAAGCTGGTAGCAGTGCAGTCGCAGAAGAGTTTGGGCTGAAGATCAAGTGGGAAAAATGTAAATTCTTGCGAAGGTCTGTTGAATTTTTAGGACACATAGTGGAGAATGGAAGCATCAAACTGCCAACGGAGAAGATAAGAGCCGTGCAAAAATTCCCGACGTCAACCAACGTAAAGCAGATTCAAAGTTTCTTGGGATTGACGGGATTCTTCCGAAAATTTATTCCAACCAACTCACAAATTGCAAAGCAGCTTACGGAACTCTTGTGCAATTCGATCAAATTTGGCATGGGTGACATGCAATTTGACATGCAATCGACACGTAGAAGTCGTATCTAGAACCAGTTTTGAAGCTGTTTAATCCTGCGTTGCTGACTGAGTTCCACACGGATGCGAGTCTAATACGATATGGTGGTGCTCTATTACAGAAGCATGATGACAGTGAGCTTCATCCTGTATTTTACCTCAGTTTTAAGACGGCAGTATCGGAAAAGGACTATAGGAGTTACGAATTGGAAGTGTTAGCTATAATGAAATGTCTAAAGAAGTTGCGTGTACTCGTATATCTGTTAGGAATCCAATTCACGGTAGTGACTGATTGCAAGGCGTTCCAAGTGACAATGACGAAGAAAAATCTGTGCCCGCGAGTGGCTAGATGGGCCATTATGCTCCAGGAATACGATATGAAGGTGATGCACAGGAAAGGAAAAGCAATGAGACATGTTGACGCGTTGAGCAGATATCCAATGGTCTTGAGGATCGAGGAGGCAGTCCTGTATAGAATAAAGATAGCGCAGTCTAAGGATGAACATTGCAGGTTGTTTATGGAAATATTACCAGCAAAAGGCAGCTACAAAGATTACGAGTAAAAAAACAATATATTCTACAAGTTTCAAGAGGGGGCTCATCTACTTGTCGTACCAAAGGCAATGCAGCATGAGATAATAAGAGGAATCCACGAGCAGGGCCACATTAGCGCAAGGAAGGTGGAATCCGTTTGTATTTTATCCCTAAGCTGAGTAGCTGTGTCGAAGGTGTCTTGTCTAACTGCGTGGCGTGTATATTGTCTGCAGAGAGAAGTGGAAAGGCAGAAGGTTTCCTGAATCCGATAGAGAAAAGCGACGTCCCACTACATACGTATCACATTGACCATTTGGGGAAACTCCCATCTACTAATAAACTTAACAATTATCTCTTTGTACTAGTATACGCTTTCACGAAGTTTATCTGGATCTACCCAGTAAAGATCACGAAGTGTGACGAGGTCTTGAAAAAGTTGGAGCTCCAGAGTGAGGTTTTCGATCAACCGACCCGTGTCGTGTCAGATCGAAGAGCTGCGTTTACGGCGAACGCATTCGAAGAATCCTGTAAGTCAAACTATAGCAAACACATTCTGACCACTACTGGTGTACTTAGAGGGAATGGGCAGGTATGGACCGAATTGTCGTCGAGATCATTACAAAGTTATCGCTAGATGATCCTAAGAAGTGATGCAGGCACACAAGTAGGGTGCAAATGAACTTAACGGTGTCAGAAGTGTCACGAACCACGAATCGAATCCCGTTCCAGCTCATTTTCGGGACAATAATGAAAAAAGAAGGGAGCCATGAGCTGCGAGCGTTATTGGAGGAAGTGATGAGGGATAACTTCGAGAACGAAAGAGACGAAGTCAGGCAAGCTGCAAAGCAACAGATTGCAAAGGTACAGGCAGAAAATTGTAGAACGTACGACCGGAAAAGGAAAGCAGCAAAACCATACCAAGTAGTCGATCTGTTAGCAATCATGAGGACGTAGTTCGGTATAGGTCTGAAGTTGCAAATTAAGTACTTCGGACCATATGAAGTGACCAGAGTAAAAAGGAATGACAGGACAGCACGAGGGTCAAAATACGACATCGACAGCAGCGGATTCTATGAAGCCATGGATAACAGGTGATGACAGCGAAACCACGGAGGGCGAAGAAGTGTACGATGAAGAATCCGACTGAGGGCAGTCGTATACCAAGATGGCCGAGTGTAGAATTGCTAAGTTATTCAATTAAGTATTCTAGTAATAATGCAAATCCGTTAAATAATCCATTAAATGTCAAAGTAGTTTCAGATCATCGATCGCTAAGCTGCGCCCGATATAATCGGTCTCCAGTTTTTTTACATCGACTCAGTTGTTCGGGGTTTGTTTACTCTTGCTGGCAATATGAGTCGTCGTCCACTAGGTTGTTTACATTTGACCCAGTAGTTTGGGGTCTATTTACAGTTTAACGCAGATGAAACTGGGGTGTTTTACCGCCAGCTCCCAACAAAAATTCTTGTTGCTAAAGGCACAAATTGTAAAGGCGGAAGGATGGCAAAAGAAAGGCTTAGCGTTCGTTTTTGCTGTAGTGCCACAGGTGAAAAATGAAAGCCCCTTTATTATTGGAAATGCTGCCAAACCAAGAGTTTTTCGCCAAAATAAAATTGATGTCCAGAACTTTATCGTCACGTGGGCACACAATAAAAAAAATCTTGGAGGACAACGGTAGTTTCCAATGATTGGCTTTGTTCCATTAATACAACAATGAAACTGCAAAAAGGCGAATCATCCACCTCTTGGATAATGCAACAAGCCATACTACTCGAAATGAATATTCGAATGTCATCGTAGAGTATTTAACGCCAAACCTTAGATCGGAAATTCAGCCCTTTTACCAGGTTATTATTCAAAATGTTAAAACTCGATACAGATCACTCTTGGCAAAAATCGATGAGCGTCAAAAAAGTTGTTCTTTATATGAAACAAGAGCCATAAGCCAAAAGGATGGAACACTGTTGATAGAGAATTCAATTATAAAATGTAAAGATGCATATTTCAATGCTGAAATTTGTAAATTTGAATTGAGAATTACATTTTGTAAACTCGTATATAAAAATATAAGTCTGTCAGATGTATTAAATAATAAAAAAGGACAATGTATCAAAATAAAGGAAAATAATGAAAATTTCGAAATCATTAAAGATGGTATTGTTAAACTCACAATCGTAATATAATTACGTATGTATGTATTACTAGATCACACAGAAAAATAAACAAATCAAATTTCATTGCCACCTGAGGTTGAACAACCTCGGAGTTCATTTGCTTTAAAAGGAATGCAAATTCAACAATTTTACAAGTGAATAAGCGAATCCCAAAAAGGATTGCCTTATCGGAAATTGCACATATTTTCGACCCATTAAGCATCGTCAATCCCATAAAAATCACGGCAAAACTATTTATTCAAAAGTTATGGAAACTAAAACTGACTGGGATGCCGCACTACCGATGGAAATCCACATAACTTGGAAAAATTTCCGAAAGGACTTAGAGAAGGTAAGAGAATTAAAGATTCCCAGGCATCTATTCTCCACAAAAATCTAATTTCCCAAGGAAAATCTAGATGCATGCGCTTTCCTATGCGTCCGGGAGAGCTTTTGGAACTGCCATCTACATTAGATCAATTCAGAACGACAGTTCAGCTCCTTTGCTCAAAATCTAGAGTAGCGCCCATTAAAAAGGGGACAAATGCGGAGGTTATCACCGCAACCACTATACATACCACGCCTAGAATTATGTGCAGCCAAATTGGCGACAGAGCTGACTCATCGGGTAAAAAGGGATCTGAAATTAGGAGATTTGGAGACATACGTCTGAATCGACTTGGAGATCATGTTGGCTTGGATAAATGCCGAAGCATCTAACTATCACTGTTTCATAGCAAATCGAGTAATGGCAATCAGAAGCACGACCTTTCCTCAGCAACGGCGGCGTGTGCCTACAAAACAGAATCCGACGGACATAGTTTCATTCTTCGCGCAGGAGCACGCCTCGAGCAGCCGATCTAGATTACGACGCCAAGCACCCAATTGTGCTACCATATAATCATGAGCTCAGTAAATCATTGATGCGAGAGAGCCATCTAAGGTATTTGCACATTGGATCTCAAGGACTGCTGGCAGCTTTACGCCAGAAATACTGCCCATCAAGGGAAAAACTATGGCAAGATCAGTGGTTCAAAAATGTATTCGCTGTTCCAGAACAAGGCCTAAATTAATGATTATGGGAAACTTACCAGCGGCTCGTGTCCAAACCGCCAGACCCTTCGTGAACTCCGGAATAGACTTTTTCGGACCAGTGTGGCCGTATTCTGCTGCATCGCAACTAAGGCACACACTTCGAGATTATGGGAAATCTAACCACAGAAGCATTGATAGGTGCCCTCAAGCGTTTCATAGGAAGAAGAGGAAATTGCCAAAACCTCTAATGCGACAATGCAATAAACTTCATCGGCGTAAGAAACTAGCTTATGGAGGTTGAATCTTCAATACATTAGCCTTCGTCGAAAGAAAAAATAACTTCGTTCTGCACTGCCAGGAGTATGATCGAAATAGAAGCTATAATAAACTCCAGTCCCTTGATTCCCTTGTCACCTAATCCAAACAATATTACTGCTCTACACAGTTGTAAAAGAATGCAATCATTCAGGATTGCACTCTTTGAAAAGAATTCAAAGAATGCAATTTTATGATTGCAATCATTGACTTCATTTAAGACTTAAAAAAAAGAATGCAATCACCATTAATTTAGCATCGAAAGATTGCATTCTTTTTTTTACCAATCTTTTATGAATTCATTCATTATTTTACATTCATTAGCATTTATTTGCATTGAGTTGAGAAGTAAAGTCTCTTAACGTGAAGTAAAGGGCAAAAAAAGTTGGTACATAACTGTCAACTCAGCGTGGCTTATCAATTGGTAATAAATTTACAGTATTTGTAAGACAATCAGTATTTGAACATAATATTTTATCTGTGATAAGTTTAGCATCGTCGGACGAACTGGTTTGGTTTCTGATTTGCTTAAGCGTATTTTAGTAGAATAAGGTATATCAATTATTATCGTGTAGTGTATGATGAAATGATTAAATACATACATATATATAGTTTTATGAGCTCTCATGCTCATATTTAGTATTAAAACTCTTTGAATTAAAAAAAGTTTACAAAATCTTTATTTTTTCGCTCCAAGTTACAAAATTTAATAATGATTTACAATTTGTATGCTAACGTCACGCACGTACTAAAAAGACTAACTACGCTAAATAAGCAGTATGTGCGACGAGCCTTGATTCAAGCTCCAATTCTATCTTATCTTAAGATGGAGTTGGAGAGAGAAAAATAGGAAAGCTTGTGCAATAATTATAATGGAGATTTAAACTTTTGTTACGTGTCTTAATATGTAACACCTCCCCACCTAAGTATTTTTGGTCCCCAAAAATTATCTTCTTAACACAAAATTAGTTAATATTCTTTTTAAAATTAAAAATTTTTTATTATTAATTTATTACCTATAAGTTTACTTCTTGGACAGGATCCTCTCGTTGGCATAAAATTGAAATTGTTTCACAAATTAATATTGCATCTGTCGCGTTCATATTTATAGATGCAATCAATTTAAATTTCTATTTGAAGTACTTGATAAGGTGCGAGATATGCGATTACTCAGAGTAGTAATATACTTGATTCGATCATTGGGTTAAATTACAATAGTTTTTTATATGTAGCCTACTTTTGGGGTAACCCAGCTTAAACGCACTCTTTATACCAATCGCAAGTTCAGCTGCACTGAGTGCATTCGGTAATCTGACATTTCTGTTTGAGCATATATATGGACGAGGGAGAGAGGAAATAGACAAAAAAAAACTGTTGGGGCATTAAACTTTAAATCGAATTAAAAAAATTAGAAAAATGAAATTTGGAATAGGAAAAAACAAAAAATAGTAAATATCCGTGTATACATAATTAACTATCTACATATAACATCGAATGGAATGGATTAATGAAACAAAATGGTAAGATAGCAAACGTCTCTTTGTAGAATTGTGGTACATCTAATATTTTTTTTTATTTGAAATCTTATTGTTCTGATATTTGTATCTGCGTTTTAGTTGTTTCTTATTCAGGATGAAGAAGTATATCTCGAAAACCTTGAGTAAGAGTTTAACCAGGGAGATCACTATGAACCTCAACCAGAGGAACCAGAGACGGAGCGTACTGAGTTAAATTTTATGATAGACGCCTGTCTAGAATACCATACGTAAGGTATGTAACTAAAGCGGGCCGCACCCTAAAGTTTCTGGTAGATACGGGCGCAAACAAAAACTTTGTGAAACCAGAGCTAGCAACCAATGCACGTTTCGCTCAAACACCCTTTACCATCCAATCAGCCGGAGGAGAAATTCGTATCGACAAAAATATTAGCGGGAAGTTTAGCGGAAGCAAAACTGTCGTACACTTTTTCGTTCTTCCAGGACTTAGAACATTCGACGGTATTATTGGTGATGACACCCTCAAGCAGATGGAAACCATCATAGATAGAAAGAAAAACTTCTTAATAATAAAACCAGGAATAAGGATACCGCTGGAAGAGAAAAAGTCAGCCCAGGTAAACAATATGGGATTAAAACATAACCATCTTGCCATGGAAACAAACCAATATCTTCAAGACATTATTAATAGACACCAGGGAGTCTTCTGACCAATAAGCGACGAACAAACAATCGACACCAGCATTAGAGCAGAGTAAGGAACCACAACGGAAGAACCTGTATATACTAAATCGTATCCCTACCCGGTACATCGAAGGCAGGAAGTCGACACCCAGATACAGAAGCTTTTAGAGGACGGAATTATACTAATAGCCCATATAATTCCCCACTGTGGATAGTGGCGAAAAAATCGGATGGCACACTAGAAAAAAAATACCGACTCGTGTTAGACTTCAAAAGACTTAACGCCGGACTATTCCTGACACATACCCCATACCCGATATTAACAATACAATAGCCAGCCTAGGAAAATCTCAATTCTTCACAACCTTGGATCTTACTTCAGCATTCCATCAAATTAAAATGAAGGAGACAGATATTCCCGAAATCGCGTTCTCGACAATGAACGGAAAATTCGAATATACAAGGCTTCCCTTCGGGCTGAAGAACGCCCCGTCCATTTCCCAGATGACAATAGATGATGTAAATATTAAAGGCATATATAGGGAAAATATGCTACGTATATATCGATGACATCATCATATTCGGTAGAAGCGAAAAGCAACATCTAGAAAACGTAGAAACTATATTGACCGCATTGGAGAGAGCGAATCTTAAGGTGAATCTCAACAAGACACAGTTTCTGAAACAAGAAACGGAATTTTTAGGGTATCTCGTTACAACAAAGGGTATAAGACCAGACCCAAAGAAGGTAGAGGCGATTCGGAAAATAAAGCCACCTGAAAACCTAAAGGAACTCAAGGGATTCCTGATCCTTACCTCATATTACGAGTATAGAAGATTTATAAAAGACTCTGCGAGAATAGCAAAGCTTTTAACAAATCTCACGAGAGGGGAGAGAGACCAAGTAAAGGCCATCCAATCAAGAAAAATTAAAATAAGATTGGAATCAGCAGAAGTAGAAGCATTTAATAACCTAAAAGAGCTCTTAATGTCATCAGAAATCTTAGCCCTTCGTCCTTACCACGGATACGTCCAACATGGCTATTGGAGCCGTACTCTCTCAAGGAGAGATTGGTAAAGATAGACCGATAACATACATTTCACGATCACTTAGTAAGGCCGAAGAGAACTACGCCATTAATGAGAGAGAAATGTTGGCGATAGTATGGGCACTCGATAATCTAAGGAACTACTTGTACGATGCGATCAAATTAAAAATTCTGACAGACCATCAACCGCTCATTTTCTCTCTAAGCAACCGCAATAACAATGCTAAATTAAAACGATGGAAGGCCAGGATTGAAGAGTATAACTATGAACTTATCTATAGGCCGGGAAAAACCAATGTAGTCGCGGATGCCCTATCTCGGCTCAAAACAGAAGCCAACACTTTAACGTCAGATTCACAAACCATACACAGTGCTGAAGAAGACAGCACGGATTTGATTCCTCACCGCGATGTGCCGTTAAACGTTTTTAGGAACCAGTTAGTCATTTGCCCATGAAGAACCGCATCCGACTTTCAGGGCGCATCGCAACGAGCGGGAAAACAAGGAATAAATCTTGGAAAAATATTATTTTCCAAAAGTGAATAAGCTCGTAAAACAGGTTGCAAGGGCCTGCGAGATATGCAAAACTAGTAAGTATGATAGACATCGTGTGAGACCTGAACTCCAGGAAACTCCCAATCCCACCTTTCCCACGGAGATTTTACATATGGATATCTTCGAGCTTGACCGGGAAAAGTTTATAACATGAGTAGATAAGTTCTCGAAGTTCACAAAATTCTTACACATAAAAGAGAAATCCGCTCTTTACTTAAGGAAAAAAATAATTAAAATTCTGCACTATTTTTCCGTGCCCCAAGTTATTGTAACAGACAACGAAGGCAGCTTGTTAAGCCCAATGATTTCAAATTATATCAAATCTCTTGGCATTAAAATCTATTTGACCCCATCCCAAAAAAGTGAAGTAAATGGGATGGTGGAAAGAATCCATTCTACAATTCTGGATGTCTGCGGAAAGAGTATCCTGATCTTACGATGAGAGAAATCATAGAAATTGGAGTGGATCGCTATAATAACACTATTTACTTAGTGATACAAAAAAAGCCCAGTGATATTTTCTTCGGAAGGAGCTAACGGATCAACTATCAAAACCTTGTTGATTTCCAAGCAAAGATCTTGCCGAACATATAATAAGAAATCAAACAAGGTAAACAAAAGCCCTTATACACAAAAGAAAAGGTGCTTAAAGACAACAAGGTTACGGTAATAACCGAATCTGGAAAAAAGATCCACAAATCCCAAATTAAAAATACTTCTCAATAAAGACTCTGTTTAATTTCAGGATGATGCAACGTTTGGTGCTCGGAACAGTCGACATATACGAATACAACACACCTGTAGTGACATTAAAGTTGGGAAATGGCAAGATAACCAGTGGAACCTTCAGAATGGTGCACATCATTAATCTGACAATCGCTCCTATGATAACGAATTAAATCGATAAGGCCAGTATCTTACGTCCACAACGTCGTGTCTTTACCCAAAACTGGACCAAGGGAATTTAATAATGTGCTGATCCGATCTACTGTCAGAAACAACAAGAGTATACACCTGGATGTCAACGAACTATTTGTCTCGCATGATGGAGTTAAGGGGTTGTGCTCAAAAATTAAGAGTGCTACAATCTGTAACGAAAACCAGCTTCAGGGACTCTCCTCAGATCACTGTATTAGTCGGGTAATGAGAGGAAAAAACGAGGACTGCGACAACCAGATCTATAATAAATATGTTATTGAACTCCTAACTGGAAACACTGTTTTTCTAACAAATTTCAATGTAACCCTCCGACACCTTGACGAAACCAAACTACTAAGCGGAACATTCCTAGTACAGTTTAACAATGAGACCATATCTATTAACGACAGCGAGACACCGGTCAGGAAATAAGAACCTTTCAAGTTTTGCTCCCAATAATTCAATCAAACATAATAATTAAAGATGTAAAATTAGACATTGAATTTTTGCATGATTTACACCTAAGAAATGTTAAAAAACTATGTAGATAAATTTAGAAGTATTACCGACATGTCAATGATTTCCGATTCAATTACTCGTATATATCTATTACTAATTGCCAGTTTTTGTCTACTCATGTATAAATATATAAATTATATAGAAATTAAGAAACGCGAATAAGCCTATCAAGTTCAATTACCAAAGATCAATGACTTTTACCCTCAACCTATTAAGTGTAACATTGACGCTTACCTAAAGACCTTCGGTAATTGAATACTTGTTCAGGTGCATTTGAATGGGACTCGTATTCCGTCTGGAATACTTTCCCACACAATTGCAAGCTCATCAATTACAATAATGTTATAAATAGATGACAAGAGCAAATTATGTTTAGATTTAAGTTTGACTTCAATAAAGAGACTTTTGTCTCACTAAAGTGGAAAAATTGTTGTTTTTTTTTCATTATTTAACGAATAAAACGTTTACCTCTACATCTCCAAATCGTTGCAGAAGAAGAGATCTTAGATTACTCGGTTGATAGCATTCAGAAGCTAGAAGAACGCTGTCAATCGGGACTAACGAACTGAAGGAACGCTTGGATCAGCAGTGGGGCAAAATGTCACCAGCAGCAACTTCAGAGGCCAAGCGCTTCAACAAGGTGAAACTACCGAAGATAAAGCTGCCCGTATTTAGCGGGAACTATCTCCAATGGAAGGAGTTTCACGATCTCTACCTCCAGCTTATACATCAACAACTGATGAGTAAGGCAGAAAAAAATGTTCTATCTGAAGGCTAATTTGTCTGGAGAAGCGGGCAAGCTAATTCAACATCTTCAGGTATCAGAAGACAACTACCATTCGGCCTGGTCAACCCTCGAACATCGCTACAGCAATAAGCGATTACTACTTGCAGCATTTCTCAATAAGCTGTTAGGACAACCAGTCATGATAGGGGACTCGGCCACGGCAATCAAACGACTACACGACACTTCAAAGTAGTGCTTCTTCGGAATCAGCAACCTGGGCATTCCTATCCAGGATTGGGACCCATTACTAATTCATCTGATTCTTCCAAAGATCGACAAGGAAACTCATAGACTTTATGAGCAATCGCTGGACAACCCACGTGAACAGTAACAGGGTTACTTGCGTTCTTAGATAATCGTTTTCAAATGTTGGAGGCACTTGGAACAAAAGAAAAGTGTGAATCTAAACGATCAAGCAGAGTCACTCTGACTACTACGCAAGAAAATGGCAAGTGTTTTCTCTGTGAGCAACCGAACCATCCCATTTACAAATGTCTAGCCTTTCTGCAGCTTTCAGTCACGGAGAGGTTTAAAAAAAGGTTAAAGCATTAAAAAGATGTTTGAACTGCTTACGGTTTCAAATTGTAAGGCAGGGCATTGCATCAAATGCTACAAATTTCATCATACCTTGCTTCAATAGCTGAGTTCAAACCGAAGCCCGAAATTTAGATCAATAACAAAACTAGTCTGTCAGCAATCAACGGAGACAATGCTGGTACTAACTATATGCTTTTAGGAACAGCTATGGCCAACGTGCTTAAAAACCCAATCAATCTACAAAATTCTCAATGATGTGAAGATGTGAAAAGATAAAGACATCTTACCAATCATACAATCAATTTCCTTCTAGGACCGAACATTTCCAAAAAACATTTAGCCCATCTACTTCGTATCAGCACTTTTCACGGCCAACATCTTCCAATTTTCAACCTAACAATTTTCGACATCATCAAACCATCTAAAAATCAAGGTCATTGCGAACCACAAAATTATTACTCCAATTTAGATGACCCTCATTCATCCAAATATGAAACTGAACACGAAGTAGATGACAGAAATTTTCGTATTAACGCCTCAAAACGGCAGTCGGATACAGTTTAGTGAGATTAGGCCTCCTACCAATAACACTCTATGTGATATTACTATCATCGAAGGAAAGAGAAATCAAGATGGACCCGAGACTGTTCTCTATGATGGTATTAGAGCTGAGACTATATTTCTGTGTTACAGAGAAGAATATAGCCGATAAAGTGTTTCCTTATTACCCACAACAATCAATGACATCGAACGAAGAGAAATTGTTGAAAAGATTATACAAGATCTCGAATACAAACGAAAAGACCGGAATCTTAGTCATTCTTATTGGCATAGACTTCAAATCCTGGAATATACACTGGACATACGAATCCACTAGTAAGTTCTTTGAAATGCTGGATAAGTTGTTCGGGATCCCTAATCTTTATAAGTGCACACATGATATATTTAGAAAGTGTGTAATATCATTATGTTCTAGACTATACCGAGATCCATCTTACGTTAATCTAGATAGCACAAGCTTTCAAGAGAGAGGTGTATACAATCATAAGATGGAAGACACCATGCGTACGAAGTGGACAGATCATGAGGGGGGATTCGAAGGCATAAGACAAAAAGGATGGACCCTGATTACAATAGGCATTTTACTGCTGGTAGAACATACAATAGGATTAAAGAGTTCTATCATCGGTCAAGGTTACAATCAGGTTGTAAAGCTCGAGCTACCTTACCCTCTATGTTAGTATAAAAATAAAGAAGTGTATATACAGTCTTGCCCTAGGGAGATCAATGAAAAAGTTAAATTGTTTGTGAATACTCTCGATAGGATAGTACGAGATATAGGCCTCGAGATCAAGTTAGAGGAGACATACATACACACATACCTACAACTCAAATCTTTTACCATATATTACGATTAATAGTATAAAAAATAGTAACTGCAAATTTCTGATTGATACAGGAAGCAATTTTGAGTCCTACTACAGCCGAAAGCCTGAATCCTGAATCAATCGAACCAATAGAAATAAGAACCATTTTTAGTACCGACTTTGTTGATAGAAGAGGATAGTCTTAAAAGGTATACAGGAACTGCAAACTGGAAAATTATTGCCGTTTCTAGTGTACAGATTTTATAACTATTTTGATGGCCTTATTGGTACAGACATCCTAAAGGAGCTTAATATTAATATAGATTTAGTGAAATCAGCTATTGAGACTAACAAAGTCAAAATCCCTCTCTTGTTTAAGCCCAATATAATATCAGCACCTTATACGGTTCAGAGTCTTAACAAAATGATTTGTCGATTGCCTGTTGATATCAAGAATGGTCATATTTATATCAAGCCAATTTCCATATAAATAAAGAAAAAAAAAACTTCCAACATATTAATACCAGAAGGAGTCTACAGAGCAGTAAATTGGTATTGTTTGGTCGAAGTAATTAACACTTCAGATCATCCACAAACATTTGTAGTAGAACAACCTATTAGAGCTACAAAATTAGACAAAAACTCTTTCACAGAGGTACACAATTTTACAATCAGACAAAATAAGGGCAGTGCATGATCCTAAACTAATAATAGATCATTTGAGCTGCGAGGAAGTGGGAGCACTCAAAAGACTGTGCAACGAGTTTAGAAGTGTTGAAACTTTTACTTATTTACTACGCATCTTATCATAATCACATATTTGCATTGTAATTTATATTTGCTTTGTAATTTCATACACACATCCATAATGTAACTTCATACAAATGTATATATTTTCAAGAAGTCAGTCTTTCGTAACATTCAGAAGAAGTCAGTCGTGTTAGCCTATAAGTTGAATAAAGTTACAAGTTTGTATTCCATATTTTCCGTCGTTTATTTTATTAAAAATAATTGTCCGAGGGTTCTTTAATATTTGGTGCCGAAATCCGGGAAAAATGGAAGTTATAACTCGCAGCGTCTATAGGACGCAACTTACTAAAATCGTCAAGGCTGCGACAGAGCATCTGTCTTCAGAAGACTGCCAAGTAAATGATAACAATCTGAAAATTTTGACACTATAGAGGAGGAACTGGTCACATTGATCGATCGTCTGACAGCCGTTCATGCAAGTATAAGAACAGCAGATCAGCAAATTCTTGCCAAGGAACTCATCAAATCCAGCGATCAGGTAAGGGAATTCGAAAAAATAGCTGAGTACGAGGACACAGCCGTGTCCACTCTAGCGAGACTTAAGTTTCGTGTGCAAAAACTGCGTAAAAAACAGCAAGTGCAAGTGCTTGATTCACCTGAAACGCAAACACCAGTAAGTAACACAAAGCTTCCAAAATTACAATTAAAACAATTTGATGCGAGACTGGATATCATTCTGGGATCAATTCGATGGCGCAGTCATAAAAACGAACGATTCTTTATTGCATTGCATGGCGCAGCTAAAAAGGTAATTAACGGTTTCACGGCATCAACAGCTTGCTATGATGCAGCTGTGTAACTATTAAAAGAAACGTATGGCAACACAGAAAAATTGGTTGATGCGCATATGCAAAAATTAATTACGCCTCGGTCTATAACAGCAAAAACTGATGTTGCTGGCTTACGTAATTTATATATGTATATAACACCATCGCAACTTCCATCCGATCTCTAGCAGCCCTACAAATAACATCACATCAATATGACGTAATGCTTAAATCGATATTGCTACGTTGCCTCCCAGTAGAACTACCATAGGGAAAAAGAAGAAATCCCATCAGTGGAAACAGCAGAAGAGACACAAACACAATCACAAGGGTCTCTGTACGGGATAAATGATCGTTACGTAAAAACAATAATGCGTTTTTTAAAAAGGGAAGTAGAGGCTTTAGAAAAGAGCAAAGTTGCACCAATCCACACCAGTGAAGTCCACGACGACATCGGTAACGATAGCTGCAAGTCTATTCCGAGTACAATCAACAGACAAATGTGTGTGTTTGCCATTCTTCTGAGCACAAAACAAAAGATTGCGGCGACAATAAGTCGATACAAGAGAAACGGGATATTCTTCGAAAAACAAATCGTTGTTTTCGATGTGCGAAAGTTGGACACTCGACCAAGAGGTGCAGAAGGATACGATTCCTTAAATGTTCTAAGTGTAGTGGGAAGCATTTATATCATTGTGTGACCCGGTGCAAAAAGGAACAACCACTACTACTAGTATGGTAGCACCAACCGAAGTATATTCCAGTGAATCGGAAAAGCAAAGCCAAGTGTGCAATATGTGTGTGCATAGCTCCTTTACAAATGTTTTTTTGAAAACAGCCCGTTGTATCCAGGTGGGAATAAAAAGATGATTATACGCGTTGTTATTGATGGTGGCAGTCAGCAGAGTTACGTGAGAGAGAGTGTCGCTAAGAAATAAAATCTTTTGTCTGGAAGTGAAACAGTGAATATGACGGTTATTCGTTTCGGCTCAAAACGAAAGTCGCCAATGCAAATTTATAAAAAAATCAAAATAAAATTGAAGAGCCAGTATGACGAAAGAAATGCGTTGATCGAGGCGATAGTTGTACCTGAAATTTGCGTAGACGTTCTGCAGCCACCAGAATCGTCATGTCCCTTACTAAAAAGGCTAAAACTTGCTGATTCGTTGCATCTCGATATGGAAGTGGAGGATGGCCTGAGCATGCTAATAGAAAAGACGATATTTCCAACTATCGACCAATTGCTAAGTTGTCCGGCATATCTAAGCTTTTTGAGAGCATTATCTATGACATAATGCTTGTTTGGGATTGGAGCATCGTTAATCAAAATTAATTAATTATTGTTGAACTATGCCAAACATTGTCTAATTTGCCTTATACGAGTATTATCAGTTTCCCATGTCTCGATGCAACACTATAAACTTTAATTTGATATTGTATTTAATCTAACGGGTGCATTCACTCTCTTTACTCATTACTCAGTACTCATGTTATGTATTTAAAATTTAATTAATTCTTCTGGATTTGACCGTCAACGAGTAAGGTTGTTCTTTGCACAAAATAATTGAAATAAAAACAATAAATTTATAACGTCACTGAATTGTGCGGTTTGACTAAGGTTTTTAATTGTTCGTATCACAGCTCGTTTTGGATTAGAACCGAATTCGAAGAAATACGCAAACATTGGTCCTTCGCTACCGGATTTTTTTTCTTTTTGTCGTGATTTATTGAAGTAAACCAAAAACACCCAAACAGATTAGTCAAACCGTATATTTGACTTAAAAAAAAAAAAAAAAAAACTTGTACGAGTAATTCCAGGTGCTGCTTATCGTGTTCGTTATTAATTCTGCCTCGCGATAATTATTCCTTAGAACTGATTATATATATAATAGTTTCACTGGTTTCATTTCACTTAATTTTAAATTTTCATACCTAACTAATAGAAACATCTTACTTGCAATGACTTCTCAACAGTTGCGTGGTAATGCAAAGGCGCGAATCACACGTGCGGTAATTTTTAGTGAATCGATCGATAGCCATGTTGAATTAGAGATTCTCGAAATTCGCTCAAACAAATTGGACGAATCTTGGGGGGAATTTTCATCCCATCATGTTGCATGTTTGGATAGTCTGGCAGAAAAGCAGGTTGAGGAGTTCGAAAAAGAGTTTGAGGAATATGAGAATAAGTATTTTTTAGCTCAAGCAAAACTTACTAGAGCAATTCGGGAAAAACAGGCTGCCAAAAGGCAAGGTGAAGTGATTGTGCAAATAGCAAGCCAACAATCAATTTTGTTGGAGAATTTAAATTCATCTAAGAACACGTGTTCGGAAATTAGCCTTCCTAAAATTACTGTGCCTCCGTTCTCTGGTGACTACAAAGATTGGCCGTCTTTTCGGGATATTTTCACGGGCTCTGTCGATAACAAAAAGAATCTAACCGCGACACAAAAATTCTACTACTTAAAGTCGTTTTTGAGAGATGAGGCCGCGGAGGTCATTAAACATATTCCAGTCCCCGAGTCAAATTATATTGAGGCCTGGGAAAGGCTTGATAAGCGCTACAATCGGGTTCATTTACTTATTCAGTCATTTATTCAAACCTTCTTGTCGTTGCCTTCTATGAGTGCACCAAGCTCTCACTTGCTTCGGAAAATTACAGACGGTGCTGATGAAGTACTTCGCGGACTACAGGCAGCAGGGAAAAATGATCGGGATCCTTGGCTTATATATTTACTTCTCAATAAACTTGACCAAGACACACGTCATGCATGGGCTAAAGAATCGGGTACAATCGGGACTGCTCTATTTATGATTTGATTGAATTTCTCGAACTACGATATAACTCATTCGAATCGTATCGGCTCCCAAATCGTTCCGCTTTATCGCGTGGAAGACAATCAGTTTCAATTCGAGCACATGTGGTCGAATCACAGGAAAACAATTCACGGTGTCCGAGGTGCAAAGGAGACCATTTGCTGCCGCAGTGTTCCGTATTCCTTGAACATAGTATTGAATCACGTCGAGCATTCGTTAAGGAAAATTCTCTATGTTTTAACTATCTTCGAGTAGGACATTCATCTAACAAATGTCGCAGTTCATTTCGTTGTCGCGTGTGCAAATCTCGCCACCATTACCTTGTTCATTTA
Organism: Volucella bombylans; assembly: GCA_949129095.1. Classification (NCBI taxonomy): domain Eukaryota; kingdom Metazoa; phylum Arthropoda; class Insecta; order Diptera; family Syrphidae; genus Volucella; species Volucella bombylans. The sequence continues at coordinate 324,166,657 of OX422140.1, forward strand.
GAGGATTCTAAGAGTCTTCCTTCTTCATCGCAAGTCCTTAGTTCATCGGGAAATTCATCAGGTTCGTGTCACCGTGATTCCACAAATCGTTCCGCCAAAACTAGGTCTGATTCTCATTTAGTCGCAAACCTTGAACTTAGCCATCGGAAGCAAACGATATTGCCTACAAATCTTGCTAAGATTCAGGATAGCCAAGGTCAGTTTATAGAATGTCGCGTGTTACTTGATACTGGTTCGCAGTCATCGTTCATTACAGAGTCATTGGCTCAACGGCTGGGACTTCCTCGCACGCACTCTCGTATTCCTATATTAGGACTTTCGTCAACGGAAGTCGGTCATACTAAAGGCTGTCTCTCCATTAATCTGGTTTCTCGATTTGGTACATCATATCTATCCCTCAACGCATTTGTCTTAAGGAAATTGACATAAAATTTACCAAGTCAGTCGTTCGACACATCGTCATGGAAGTACATACAAGGTTTGGATCTGGCAGATCCATATTTCAATATTTCTCGATCGGTGGATGTACTTCTAGGTGCAGACCGAGTCTGGACGCTCTTGAAAACTGAACGTATTCATGGCCCGGAGGGAAAACCATTAGCCTACAGTACGTCCTTTGGTTGGATCATAACAGGAGAGTTACTCGATACTAATTCATCCGATATAACGTTATCGCTCTTTCATTCGACCGTTGATATCGACGCTCTCTTGCAACGCTTCTGGGAGTTGGAGGAAGTCTCTCCCCTTAGGGATCAAACAGCTGATGATCCAGCTGAAACTCTATTTCGCAAAACTGTCTCTCGCTCTAATGATGGACGATACGTCGTTTCGCTCCTCTTCAAAAGTCCCTCGCCAACCTTTGGAAACACTCTGAATGCTGCCTTTCTAGGATGCACTCCATGGAACGTCGAATTCGCACAAATTCAAACCTACATCGATTATATTCTCAGTTTATGCAGGAGTATATAGATCTGGGGCACATGGAACTTATACCCTCTGCTGAGAAAGAGACTGTACATGGGAAATATTTCTATCTCCCACATCACGCTGTATTGAAGCCAGATAGCTCATCAACTAAGCTGCGCGTTGTGTTTGACGGTTCTGTCCACGATTCCCTGGGACAGTCGCTTAATAGCAAGTTGCACATTGGCCCTCCGATTCAACGAGACTTGATAAGTGTCTGTTTACGTTTTCGCAAGCATAAATATGTATTTACGGCTGACATTGTGAAAATGTTTCGTCAGGTTTGGGTATGTGATCAAGAAACTGACTTCCAGCGTATTGTCTGGCGTCAGACTCCTAACGAAGAGATCAAACATTTTAAATTAAAAACCGTCACATACGGAACCGCCTCTGCACCTTTCTTGGCTGTGCGTGTCTTAAAACAACTCGCTGAAGACTACAAACATAAGTACCCAAGCGCAGCTAGAGTCCTCCTCAACGATGTCTACGTCGACGATGTTATGACGGGGGCAAATTCAATTGAAAGGCTATTAGATCTGCAAGCTGAACTTGTAACACTTCTATCTGAAGCTAATATTCAACTCAAGAAATGGAGTTCCAACTGCTGGACCCTCCTTGCTAATTTGCCACCAACGGACTGCGAGTTTTCGTTTGTCGACACCGAACACTCAGATTCTCTTGTCAAGATACTGGGTATGTATTGGAATCCATCCAGTGATGTCTTCTCGTTTCGACTAACACGACCAAATCAACCAGCTCAATCAACAAGACGGAACCTGCTTTCGGAAATCGCGCGAATCTTCGACCCATTAGGTCTGTTGGCTCCCTCCGTAGTTCTCTTCCAGATCATTTTCCAGGAGCTCTGGTCATCAGAGTTAAAACTTAGCTGGGATGATCCGTTACCACCTGAAATAGCTGCTCGATGGATGAACTATCGGGATACCCTTCCTTATTTCGAAAAAATTCGTGTTCCGCGAAATCTGTTCTCACCTGAACAGGACATAGATCTTCACGGGTTTTCGGATGCATCGTCCTTAGCTTACGCTGCCGTAGTATACGCAAGATCAAAAACAATTACAGGCGGTGTTACAGTCACTATAGTTGCGGCAAACACTAGAGTCGCCCCTTTAAAATCCGTTTCTATTCCGCGTTTAGACCTCTGTGGTGCTTTACTGCTTTCGAGACTATTAAAACTTGTAAAAAATTCGTTTAGTGCATACTCACCAAAAGTATCGGCGTGGTGTGATTCAGAAATAGTTTTACATTGGCTGTCATCTCCCCCTCGCCGTTGGGCAACCTCTGTTGCGAATCGCACAGCTGTCATTTTAGAAACAATTCCAAGACACTAATGGCATTACGTCGCATCGGAATCTAATCCCGCTGATTGCGCTTCGCGTGGTGTATCACCTTCGAACCTCGTAAATTACCCTATTTGGTGGAGCGGTCCATCTTGGCTATCGGACGCGAAAGAACGCTGGCCTTATTCCTCCTGGTCTATATCACCCACAGTCGCTGAAAGTGAACCTGTCGTAGCCGAAATAAGGCCTCCGTCGAAACATGTATTTGTTACCTCGGACGAAAGTAACATCATTCAATTGCCTATCGATAAAATTTCGTCATGGTGCCGGCTAGTGCGGATAGTCGCATACTGTCTTCGTTTCATCCGGAACTGTCGTTCAACCTACGTCGCTCGTATAACTCACGGTTTGAAATTCAAGGAGTTCCAAGCTGCGAAAACCATAATCATCAAATTTGTACAAAAGAAAACCTATTTCGCAGATATCAAGGACCTACGAGATACAAAACAACTCTCATCGAAATCAGCTTTACTCAAGTATTCAGCATTTTTGGACAGTGACGGACTTCTGCGCGTGGGAGGGCGCATAAAGCATGCTCACATCTCATATAATTTAAAACATCCTATTTTACTCCCGAAACATAATAATATTTCTTTTCTTATAGTAAAGGACATTCATCAAAGATACTTACACGCTGGGGCTTTCAAAACATTTGCCTTTGTTCATCACCAATTCTGGATTATGGGCAGTCGTAGTCGAATTCGGAAGGTCATTCACATTTGCAAACCTTGTTTCATGCAGCGCAAATCGACCTGTAGCCAACTCATGGGAGACCTACCACCTCAACGTACACAACTTAGCCGACCTTTCTTTAATACGGGATGTGACTACGCTGGACCGTTGACAATTAAGCTTTCTCGTGGCCGTAACCCAAGATATTCCAAAGCTTACATTGCTCTCTTCATTTGCATGTCCACGAAGGCCATGCATCTTGAAGTGGTAAGTGATCTCACCACCGACGCGTTTCTAGCTGCTCTAAGACGATTTGTATCACGCCGCGGGAAATGTGGGAATATTGTTACGTGCAAATCACGCCCCAAAAATCCTCCATTCCCTTTGGTCCTGTTGTTGTCTGTTTCACCCCTCTGCCCTCCTGCCTTTTCTTGTTTCGTCCCCGTTCTTTTCTTCCCGTCATGCTCTGGATGCCACGGTACAGGCGGGATTTACTAGATCTAGTTCCCTCCCTCGGCCTACCGCTCCAGAGATGACCATATAGGTACCCCGGATAGAGCCAGGCGGACGGCCTGGAGACTCTAGCGGACGGACGGTCTGCTCCCCCCCCCCCCCCCGTGATGCCCGAAGACGTTGACACCCCAGCAATGGCCGAGAGCCCACCCTAAACTCGAGATTGTTTGCTTCCAGCGACATAAATTTGTAAAACCCCCCAAGACCCCAAACTCAAAAAAAAAACAATAATTGTGAAAGAAAGCTCACGATTCCCCACGATCCGTTCCCCTCATTCGTGTCTGCAAGGAGACTTACGGGCCCCGCAGTAAAAATTTCTTTAATAAATGTTTCCTCCCTACTTGGCGGTCACCATTTGAGCTCCCCTTAATCGTTACCCAAAAGTGTTCCGGGTCCGAGGGCGTAATATGGACCCAAGCAGTCACTCGACAGACAGAACGAACACGACAAAACATCGACTGGCGTGATTGGGTGGTTTCATAGGGAGGCTGTCAGAGCTCTGGAAGTGAGTCCCTTTGTTCTGACAGCTGAATTAGTGGAACCATGCATGAGTGTGTGTGTGCGTGAGAGGCAACTAGCCGAAATGCGCGGCTAGGCAATTAAGAACTAGCCGTCATAGCGGAAAGTAGACGCAAAAAAAAAAAAGACAAGGAAAAAGTAGAACGGAGAACGCAATTAAACAATATTAACCGACGAACAAACAGAAGAAACCAACAAAAAAATATAAGAGAAACGTACAACGAACGAACAAGAAAAAAAAACCCACCACCAAGGACGAACGCAAAAAAAAACACCACAAAACCCCAGCGAGGAAAATAGGAAAAACTGACGGACGAGGCGACGACGAGAGTGACAGCGGCGGGAAGTACTCACTCCCCTCCCCAACCCCGACAACCAGATAGGAGCGACCCCAAGTAGGCAAGAAAATAAGATAAGTACCCTTCGTAAATTTTTTTATATTCCCATTTGTGTGATCTACCCCCAGTTGGGGTTATTTTCGAGGTATAGAATCCCGTAAGGCTCTTTACCGCTTACCTGGCAAACCCCGTAACCCTTTAACGGGTGTTTTTTTTAAAAAGTTCGCGACCCCGTTGCCACCTAGTGAGTCACCCCGGCGTGTGATCGTACGGAATCGTGGGCCTTCCGTCGGCCGTGCAAATCCAGTTTAATACTTTGTTGGCTAAATTTTGAGGTGGGTAACCCCTTTGGTATCCCACGATTGTTAGTTATTCTGTACTATATACGGCCTTTGTAATCTCCCCCCCCCCCCCCCCCCATTGGTTTCTTCAAGAAAATACATACACTTAAATTCCCCATCAGGGAAAAATTCATTTGTTTTCTTTTATCTTGTTTTCCCGATTTTCCATAAAAATCGGGTGGCGTCCAATTCATCATTGTTTACGTTCAGTTCCCTCTTTGCCGAACCCCCCCGTACTGAGCAGCCGGTGTGCGCAGCTTGGAACCAGCTGCTGGTTGCAATTCCTGTTCTCTTTCGTTTCCCTTTTGGGCTTGTTTCGGTTTTGCGTATTTTCTTTCACTCGTCTACCAACCACCATCCGTGTGGTTGCGGTTCCTTTTTTTGCTCGTGTCATAATTTTGTTCCTTTGTTTTTTGGTTGCCGGAGCCCGGCACCCTTCTTCTTTTACATTATTTAAATTTTTTTTAATCGCGGAATAATTTTCCTCCCCCGGGAGTTGCAACAAATTGACGCCCAGGCGTGGGGCTCCATAGTATAATAAAGTGCCAAGTTTAGTTGTGGGAAGTGTCTGTGTTTTGTATAAAAAGATCAGTTAATCTGTGTTGTTCTTTGCAGATTACACGGGGAAGTATTCCTAGACCTAGCCGCAAAAGGAAAAAGTGCATCGTTGGAAGTGTGAACACTTATACATATGTACATCGGTGGAATTCAGGAATCCCAGGTCGTATGTACCCTGGTACACAAGTAGGTTTTTCTTTTCGATATTTTTGATGTGTTTGTTCCTTTGGGGAGATATATATCCATACAAATATCCATCCATACATATATATGTTAGAGTATACCTAATAACTAACTTGAGATATGGCAGCACTGTGTTATATTGTAGAGAGCTACCCTAGTAAGAGGGCAACACTGTTTTGTTGTATTTGGGGGTTCCCCTAGTAAGAAGGCGACATTGTTTTGTGTTTTAGGGAATTCCCCTAGAAAGAAGAAAAACACGGTTAGACATATCTGTATGCTCAATGAGTCAGTTGATTCGGAGCCGTCGTGGAATGCGCCACAGATTTGTGACAGTGATTTTAAATTTTCTATCATCAGAAGTGGGATAGAACTTCTTAACCTACGAAATAAAAAGAAGATAATTCTATTCGATTGGATACGATATTGTGTTTGAGTGGAAATAATTTTTTTTTTATATTTGTTTGTGTGTGCGTGCGACCAACTATTGCAACAATTGAACAAAATACAAAAATAAAACATAAGAGAAATAATCGCATAGTGTATGACGAATCCTGGTCCTGGATTCTTCTTACTCTTCCAAACCAAAACATGGCGAGCGATGGAAAGAAAAGTCTTGCTGATGAAGTAGGCTCTGATGGAGCGATTGGCGGACAACATTTAAATGAGGCGGTGACCGGAGAGCAGTTAGATGATACTCGCTCCGCACAAAATAACGCAGGTGACAATTTTGTAATTACTCTAGATGCTATAAATGAAATTTTACGTACTACACAACAACGTGAAGTTAATGGTTCAGTTGGTTTCCCTTGTTTTGACCCTGACCACTCACGAGTTGATGTTCGCCGATGGTGTGCTGATGTGGATCTAAGGGTACAACGAGATCAATTGAAAAATTTTGACATTATTCCAAGAGTACAGGCTTCATTGTTGGGAAGAGCAAAATCTTGGTATGAAAAGTATGGGTACCAGCACTATGGGTGGACCGACTTACGCGCTTCATTGGTTCATACGTTTTCGAGCGGTGCCGATATCGTAGATCAGCTGCGAACAGTTGTAAATGTCGAAAGTAACGAGTTTGCCACATACAGCGAATTTGTCATAGAAAAGGTTTCCCAAGTAAATCGGTTACCATTTGATATACCAGAAGATAAAATTGTCAGAATCGTTGTTGGTTGCATTTCCCAGATAAGTTTAAGAAATTCTCTAACATTCGTCATGCCATCTTCTGTTCAAAGTTTAACTGATCATTTATCCTCTATTAGAGAGAGCCCACATCGTCGACATAATGTCAAAGATTTACGGGGCATTAAACCTTCAATTGTACGTAAAAACAATGATACCGATTTTGTACATAAACGTCCTCGAATGGATGAAGAACGACGTTGTTTTGATTGCGGAAAAGTAGGGCATATTAGAGCCAAATGTCCTCAGAAGATATCTCGGGAGAACAAAATCGAATCTCAACCCGTGAAAATAAAATCACTTAATAATACAGATAAAAACCAAAAGTGTTCATTCTGTGGAAAAATTGGTCATGAAGAAAGTGCTTGTTGGGCTAAGCAGCGAGCTGATCGCAAAACAGTTAATGTTTGTCGCAAAGCAGTTAACATCGAAATGACGACTCCAATCATAATTAAGCGTCAAATATATCACTGTTTGCTTGACACAGGTTCTGATTGCTCATTAATCAGGTCAGATATTGCCAATAAAATATCTTCAAAGAAAACAACATCATTCCTTTACATACAAGGCATAGGTAAAGATCCTATTATGTTATCAGAACAAATGGATCTGTTAGTTGAATTTGAGGAAGCCAACGTTGAAATTACTTTTCATATTATTGATGAGAAATACCTAAAGAATGAAATGATTATTGGTAGGGATGTATTGAAGGACCCATCTTTGATGATTATGGTAAGCAGACATGGATCAACATTGCGGCAAACGGAATCTGCTGTCTGCTTGACTACTCAGGTCGATACCGTACCCGAAATATCGCTCTTAAACCAACAAAATTTACAAACCATTCTAGACAAATATTCAAAAAACATTATTACTGGATTTCCAACAGCAAAAGTTAAGACTGGATCTCTTTCCATTCGCTTACTGAAAGATGCTGCGGTTCACTATCAAGCATACCAAATGTCTAAAAGCGAACGGGATATAACTTCTCAAATAATTAAGGATCTAAAGGCTTGCAATATTATAAGGGATAGTCAGTCTCCATTCGCCAGCCCGGTGTTGCTCGTAAAAAAGAAAAATGGAGAAAATAGGCTTTGTGTTGATTTTAGGGCTCTAAATAAACTTACTATTAGAGATCGATACCCCTTGCCTAGAATCCAAGACCAGCTAGATAGATTAAAAGGTAATAGATACTTTACTTCTTTAGATATGGCCTCAGGTTTTCATCAAATTCCTATCGCTGACGAATCGATAGAGAAAACTGCCTTTATTACACCGGATGGGCATTTTGAATATTTGCGTATGCCTTTCGGGCTTACTAATGCTCCAGCAGTTTTTCAAAGAGCAATCAATACAGCATTGGGAGATCTTAAGAATACGGTTGCAATGGTCTACCTGGACGACGTTCTCATTCCATCAAGAACTGTCGAAGAAGGGCTTAAAAATCTGGATGTTGTGTTAGAGGCACTTGCATCTAGTGGATTCTCCCTCAACATAGAAAAATGTAAGTTTTTGCGGACCAAAATCGAATATTTGGGACGAGAAATTACTTTTGAAGGTATAAGACCAAGCAACAGAAAGATTGATGCTTTAGTAAAGGCACCAACGCCGACTAATGTTAAACAAATACGTCAGTTCATGGGATTAGCTAACTATTTTAGAAAATATGTTCCCGAGTTCGCAGCAAAAACGAGCTGCATAACTGCGCTCACTAAAGTCAATGCTAAATTTGACTGGAATGACGAATGTGAAACAGCTAGGCAATATATTCTACGACAGCTTACATCTCGACCCTTATTAATTATATTTGACCACCAACTCCCAACTGAGCTACACACTGACGCTAGCTCCATTGGATACGGCGCAGTACTTTTTCAGCGTATTGAAGGCCAACTGCATGTAGTAGCATACTATAGTCAGGCTACAAAGACGTATGAAGCCAAATACCATAGCTATGAGCTAGAGACTCTTGCCGTAGTAAACGCGATCAAACATTTTCGTACTTACCTTTTGGGTATCCACTTTGTCTTGGTCACAGATTGCAATGCTCTGAAGGCGACGAAGCAGAAAAAAGATTTGCTACCTCGTATCGCTAGATGGTGGGTATACCTGCAAGACTTTGATTTCGATATCACGTATAGAAAAGGGAAAACTATGGTACATGCTGATTATCTTAGTCGTAACATACCTCAAAATAATTGCTATAACTTGAATAGTCTATCTGATACTTGGCTTCACATTGAACAAAGGCAGGACGCTATTACCAGGGAAATAAAAGACAAACTCAAAGTAGGTGATACAGAAACCAACTCAAAATATATGATTCAAAAAGGGTTATTGTATCGAAAGTTGCAGAGTTGTAATAAACTGTTTGTACCTCAAAGCTGTCGGCTATCATTAATACGAAGATTTCACGAGGACAACTGCCACATAGGGTGGGAAAAGGCACTTGATAAGATGAGAGAGCATTTCTGGATGCCATCTATGACACAAAATATAAGAAAGTTTGTCAACTCATGTTTAATTTGCTTAGTTGCAAAAAGACCAAGCGGAAAAAAGCAAATGGAATTGCATCCAATTGAAAAAAAGCCAATACCATTTCATACGGTTCACATGGACTATATGGGACCATTCCATGAACGAAATAAGGACGATCATCGACATATCTTCATTATAGTGGATGCATTCACTAAGTTCGTGTTACTTTTACCATGCAAGACTTTACAGACTACGGAAACCGTAAAACACTTTCATAATTATGTGATGTTGTTTGGTGCTCCATCTAAAATCGTAAGTGACAGAGGTTCAAACTTTACAAGCGAAGAGTTTCAAAAGCTTTGTGTTTCTCTTGGCACGGAGCAACACCTTATCGCACCAGGAGCTTGTAGAGCAAATGGACAGGTTGAAAGGTTTGTCGATACAGTTGCTAATTTATTACGCACCAATTTGGATACTAACCTGGAATGGACCACTTATGTAAGCCGCGTGCAGTTAGCACTTAACACAACTGCGAATAAGACAACGGGACTATCGCCATTGAAGGTACTAATGGGAATCAGCGGACGTACTCCTGAAATTGGGGCTCTTTTGTCTCAACTGAATATAGAGCCGGAATATGAAGATTTAGCAGCGATTCGAGAACTAGCTGAAGAAAGACTACAAGAAAATAGTAGGCGCATGAAAGTAAGATTTGATAAAGGCAAATCCAAACCCAGCAAATTGGAGATTGGCGACAAAGTTGTTTACCGTAGTAATCAAATCCGCAAATCGAAATTGGACGTTCACTATAAGGGACCATACGAAGTAGTTGGTGTTCTTCCAAATGACCGGTACAAACTAAAGAAGGACAGTTCCAGAATAGTTGTGGTAGCCGCTAGAGAAGTAATACGGCCGATTAGTATTAAAGGAGATGGACCCGAAGTAAAAGGTATATTTTTATAGTCTCTTGATTGTTATCATTATACTGTTATCAGATACTATAATGTTCTTTTATATCATTAATTAATTGAAAAAGCTTAATATTGCCTCTGAGTCATGATATTTGAAGAAAATCTAGTAATTAAATTATGGACAAGCAGAAGAATGCCTCTGAGCCATATGAAAATCAAACTGTAATAAATTTGTTGGTATGTGTTAAAGAGTTCATAGATCCGAGCCTCTGAGTTGGTTTTCTGAAACTTTTGTTTTACACGTGGTTAATGTAGACAAGCTAAGCTTCAGACGGCCTCTGAGCTATGTTCTCCATGTTGTGGTTTATGAAGACTAAACAAGCAAGGTCCCTTTGAACAGTTTAACTTTTTTGTGTCCGATATGTTTGATATTTGGCTATGGACAAGCATAAAATATTGCCTCTGAGCTATACCATGTAGATCTAGAAATATCATAAGTGACGTATTTTGCCTCGCTATTGTTATATAATACAAGATGTGTTGATGTTTTTGTTTTGACAAATGTTTATTAACATTACAGAAGTTGCTGTAAGGTCGGATTGTGATGAATTGGCGAGTGAAGATTTTACATGTTTAAAATGACCATATTGCGGATAATTGCGAATGAAGGTTTTTTTTTTTATATAAAAAAAAAAAAATAATAATAATAAATTTTTGAATTCAGAATGAGTATTAATTTAAACAGGATGTTTTATTTCATCGAGAACGATGAATATTGTAGGATGGCCGTGTTAGAGTATACCTAATAACTAACTTGAGATATGGCAGCACTGTGTTATATTGTAGAGAGCTACCCTAGTAAGAGGGCAACACTGTTTTGTTGTATTTGGGGGTTCCCCTAGTAAGAAGGCGACATTGTTTTGTGTTTTAGGGAATTCCCCTAGAAAGAAGAAAAACACGGTTAGACATATCTGTATGCTCAATGAGTCAGTTGATTCGGAGCCGTCGTGGAATGCGCCACAGATTTGTGACAGTGATTTTAAATTTTCTATCATATATATACACCTACAAATATATTTACATATATATTTATTTTTGATATATTTTTTGACATATTTATTCATACACATATTTATTTTCTTACATTCTTATAATATATTGTACATATGTATATTTATTTGGCAATTTTTTTGATTGATTTTTGTGATTTGTTTTTTTGATTTCTTGTTGTTTTCATTCGTCTTGATAGTTGAGCGTTTTTTTTGAGTGAGTTTTTTTATTATTCTTATATACGAAGAAGTGTTGCCGTGTTTGCAATTTAGGAATTCGATTCTTTTATTTTGGTGATTAGTGACTGAGATTTCTTTTTCTTGGTTAAATTTTTTTTTTAATCCAATCTCTTTGGTGTTGCCATACGCACAACATGGAAATTAACAGGTTATCCCAGGAGGAGCTCGCTTACGAGATGGCAGTTCGGGGGTTGAAGGCGGCGACGGTAGACAGCATGCGGAAATCGCTTCGTGCCGTACGGCTACTGGAACGAAGGGGTTCCATGGGTGTCAACGACAGCTACCCATTTACATTCAACGAGGACGCTGACGCGATAAGGAAGAAAATAACTGAGATAGAAGATCTTCTCGAGAATCATCCAGATGATCCGGAATCGGCGGAGTACCTGAAGATTCTCACGAAGATCGAGTGGGCGATAGGTAGACTAGATAGGTCACGACCGGACCCGAAGGAACAGACGGCGGAGAGGAATGAGCTGAAAGGGGAACTGCTCATTCTTCTGTCCGACCTAACTGATAGGGAAGTAGAAGAGCTAGTTGAGGAGATACGCCCGAGTGTTTCAGACATAACTAGAGTAGGCCGATTACCGACGACACCTCCGACAAGACAAACGGAATGGACGACACCAATGGAACCCAGACAGCGGGAAGAGCCGATCCAAGAACGATGTCAGGAGCGCATTGAGAAGTGGGGATTAAAATTTTCAGGCGAACGTTGCGGATCTTCTCTTAATTCCTTCTTGGAACAAGTGGAGGAACTAAGAGAAGCAAGGGGAGTATCTTCTTCTCAGCTTTTCAGGTCAGCGGTGGAACTCTTTGAGGGGAAGGCACTCATTTGGTTTAGGGCGAATAGGAGATTGGTAGGTTCATGGGAAGAATTGGTTTCAGAGTTGATGTTGGAATTCCTTCCCCCAAATTATGATGATCTGCTCTTGGAAGAGATTAGGCGACGTACCCAAGGGAAGGAAGAGTCAATAGGTGTATACGTGGCCATCATGGAAAACATGTTTGGTAGACTCTCTGAGCCGTTATCAGAGAGTCGAAAGTTGAGGATGGTACAGAGGAATCTGGCACCATTCTACCAAACCCAACTAGGCCTGACGGATCCGAAATCCATCAAGGACCTTGTTGCGTTGGGTAGAAGGCTCGAAACAGTTCGAGCAAATGTTGATCCCTTCGTCCCACCACCAACTCAACGAACTCGCAACCTCCTGGAACCAGACTTGGCCTATGTGGCGGTCGAGGAACCAAGGGTGGTGGAGTCTCGAGTCACGACGGTCCGCAGTAGCACTCAACCGAACAGCCGGATGAGATGCTACAATTGTAACCGCGAGGGGCATCTCTCGAATACTTGTTCCGCTCCTAGGCGTTGTGTAGGTTGTGGGAAGGTAGGAGTTATACGGAGGGATTGCCCAACGTGTTCGGGAAATGGGAATCGGACTCTCGCATCGGCAGGGCGAGTGCGCCGACAAAATTAGAAAGGTTGCCTTCTGGTAACCGGCTGGTAGGAACGACGAAAGAGGTCGTTCATTTAGGTTTCACACTCGAGGCGCAGGAAGATGACGTACGGCCTTATTTAGGAGTTAGGATTTATGGAATTAGGATGATAGGATTATTGGATTCAGGAGCTTCGCGTACGATCATCTGTAGGGATGGATGGCATGTGTTAAAGAGTTTAGGAAAGGCAAGCATTAGTAGAGTTTCTTTAGCAGACGGTGCAGGTATAGAGGTTGCAGGTTGTTTGTCCTTGCCAATAGCAGTGCAGGGGAAATCGATCCTACTGGAATGTCTAGTAATTCCAAATCTTCCACACGTCTTGATACTGGGTGCCGACTTTTGGGCCCGGACGGGAATTGTCCCGGATCTGAGATCAGGCGTGTGGAATTTTTCGAATCAGGCAGAGGTGGCATCGATTTCAGCAATTCAGGAGAGATTAGATTTAGATGAAGACCAGGATAGGGAATTAAGTAGGGTTATAGCTAGGGTTTTCAAAAACATGCCAGATGGATTAGGATGCACACACTTAGTGGAGCATAAGATTAGGACGACGTCTGAACAGATAAAACAGCGTTACTATCCAGTCTCGCCGGCGGTTCAGCGTCATATAGATAGGGAAGTAGAAGATATGTTAAAAGAAGATATTATAGAAAAATCAAGTAGTTCTTGGGCTTCTCCCATTGTAATGATTAAAAAGAAAGATGATTCGTTTAGGTTCTGCGTCGACTACAGGAAGTTGAATAAGGTCACGGAACGTGATGCTTACCCTCTCCCCTACATCTCAGCTACCTTGGACAAACTTCGGGATGCCAAATTCTTGTCCTCGTTGGACATCAAGTCGGCGTATTGGCAGATTCCCGTTGAGGAGAAGTCTCGGCCTTATACGGCTTTCACCGTACCCAATCGGGGCCTCTTTCAATTCAAGAGAATGCCATTCGGGTTACATAACGCGCCGGCGACGTGGCAGCGTTTTATCGACACTGTGCTTGGTGCCGATCTGGAACCGCACGTGTTCGTATACCTGGATGACATTATAATCGTCACCAACAATTTCCGCCAACACCTGGAAATATTAGAAGAGGTCTTCAAAAGATTGACTGCGGCTGGCCTCAAGGTTAGCGAAGAGAAGTGCAACTTCTGTAGATCGTCGTTAAAATTTTTAGGATATGTAGTTGATAGGCATGGTCTTCATGTTGACCCAGAAAAGGTCGAGAGTATGGTTAGGATACCTGCACCGAAGAACATAAAAGAGGTTAGGAGTTTTGTCGGCACGGTTTCCTGGTATAGGAGATTCGTACCAAACTTCGCAGTTTTGGTAAAACCGTTGACCGACCTGTTGAGGAAAGGGAGTAAGTTCATTTGGTCTGAGGAGTGCAAGGGGAGTTTCCAGAAAGCAAAAGAGTGCTTGGTGACTGCCCCGATACTGACATGTCCGGATTTTGAGCGGCCGTTTGTGGTGCAAACCGACGCATCGGACTTTGGGGTCGGAGCAGTGCTTACTCAGACATTTGAAGAAGGAGAAAAGGTAATTAGTTACCTGAGTAGGTCGTTGAATAGAAATGAGAGAAACTATTCAACCACGGAAAAGGAGTGCTTGGCCGTACTTTGGGCTGTTGAAAAGTTGCGACCGTACATTGAGGGCGTTCGATTTACGGTCGTGACAGATCATTACTCACTGGTTTGGCTGAGTAACCTCAAGGATCCGTGTGGTAGGTTAGCTAGGTGGGCGGTTAGGTTGCAGCAGTTCGACTTCGAAATTGTGCATCGCAAAGGCAAAGATCATATGGTTCCGGACATGCTTTCTAGGAATGTTGCAGTCGCAGCTGAACTGGAAGAGCAGGTCCCGGATCCATGGATCGCTAAGATGATCAACAAGGTCGAGTCGAACCCCCTGGACTATCCGGATTGGAGAGTAGAACAGGGAACTTTGTTTAAATTTGTTAGGGCAAAACACGTGATTGTGCATGACAATAGTTCGGAATGGAAGGAGGTAGTAGCGAAAGTAGATAGAGTTAGGGTATTAAAAGAGTGTCATGACAATCCATTAGCAGGGCATATGGGTGTTAGGAAGACGTATGCCAGAGTAGGGTCTAGGTATTACTGGCCGAAGATGAGGTCAGATATAATTAGGTATGTTAGAAATTGTAAGACTTGCCAGAGTGTGAAGCCGGTGAACGACAAACCAGCTGGTTTGATGGTGCAGAGGAGAGGGATTTCGAATCCCTAGGACATGATCTGTGTTGACTTGGTTGGTCCACTTCCAAAATCGAGTAGGGGTTTCGTTTATATCCTCACCGTCGTGGATTATTTTACCAAATTTACCCTGTTGTTTCCCCTTAGGTCGGCTACTGCTTCTTCAGTTTGTAGGGAACTTGAGGATAATGTTTTTCTTTTATTCGGCGTACCCCGTAGAGTAGTCTGTGACAACGGCCCTCAATTCCGAAGTAAGGAATTGAAAAACCTCTGCAATTTATATGGATCTCGTCTGAATTTTACCGCACATTACCATCCGCAAGCTAACCCAGCTGAGCGGATAAACCAAATCATTAAGTCGACCCTCAGGGAATATGTGTCGGAGAACCATAGGGCTTGGGACTCTCAGTTGGCGAAGGTTGCCTGTTGTATCCGCACCTCCCAACATGATGTGTTAGGTGTCTACCCTTATTACGCGAACTTCGGACGGGACATGATCACGGAAATAAAGAGTAGGGAACCAACTCCGCCAGAAGACGGCGTGAGCTTAGGAGATAGGGAAATAGGTTTAGAAGATAGGGAAAAGGGGTCAATAGATAGGGAATTAGGTTCACCAAATAGGGCGACTGACATGACTGAGCTAGGGATACGATTTCAAAAGCTTAGGGAAGGCATAAGTAGGAAGCTGCCGACGGCGACCATGAAGGCTTCTAAGTCATATAACCTCAGACGACGCGACGTTCAATACTTACCAAACGAGGTTGTGTGGCGTAGGAACTTTATGATCTCCGACGCGGCGAACTACTACGCTGCGAAACTAGCCCCAAAATACGTCGGACCTTTCACCATCCGGAGAAGGGTCTCACCGTGGACGTACGAGTTGGAGGACGGCGCAGGGAAGGACCGAGGAACGTAGCACGTGAAAGACCTCAAGCCGTACCGGGACGAGGCTGAGGTACATCAACAAGACCTAAGTCGCATAGTAAAGCGCGAGGTCACTATGCAAAGAGGTACAGAGAGCGTAGGTGCGCTCGATGATGTGCTTTAGCATCGCAAGACCGATGCAAAAAAAAAAAAAAAGTCTCGTAGCAATAACTTAGATAGTAGTCTCCCCTTTGTGTTGTCTTACCCTCTCGTATGTATTGTCTTTGGCCACCGTTGGTCTTAGTAGCTGGCCCGTAAGCAGAAATGTGAGGGCACATTTCCCAGGAGGTAAGGGTGGGGTTTGTTACGTGCAAATCACGCCCCAAAAATCCTCCATTCCCTTTGGTCCTGTTGTTGTCTGTTTCACCCCTCTGCCCTCCTGCCTTTTCTTGTTTCGTCCCCGTTCTTTTCTTAACGTCATGCTCTGGATGCCACGGTACAGGCGGGATTTACTAGATCTAGTTCCCTCCCTCGGCCTACCGCTCCAGAGATGACCATATAGGTACCCCGGATAGAGCCAGGCGGACGGCCTGGAGACTCTAGCGGACGGACGGTCTGCTCCCCCCCCCCCCCCCCGTGATGCCCGAAGACGTTGACACCCCAGCAATGGCCGAGAGCCCACCCTAAACTCGAGATTGTTTGCTTCCAGCGACATAAATTTGTAAAACCCCCCAAGACCCCAAACTCAAAAAAAAAACAATAATTGTGAAAGAAAGCTCACGATTCCCCACGATCCGTTCCCCTCATTCGTGTCTGCAAGGAGACTTACGGGCCCCGCAGTAAAAATTTCTTTAATAAATGTTTCCTCCCTACTTGGCGGTCACCATTTGAGCTCCCCTTAATCGTTACCCAAAAGTGTTCCGGGTCCGAGGGCGTAATATGGACCCAAGCAGTCACTCGACAGACAGAACGAACACGACAAAACATCGACTGGCGTGATTGGGTGGTTTCATAGGGAGGCTGTCAGAGCTCTGGAAGTGAGTCCCTTTGTTCTGACAGCTGAATTAGTGGAACCATGCATGAGTGTGTGTGTGCGTGAGAGGCAACTAGCCGAAATGCGCGGCTAGGCAATTAAGAACTAGCCGTCATAGCGGAAAGTAGACGCAAAAAAAAAAAAGACAAGGAAAAAGTAGAACGGAGAACGCAATTAAACAATATTAACCGACGAACAAACAGAAGAAACCAACAAAAAAATATAAGAGAAACGTACAACGAACGAACAAGAAAAAAAAACCCACCACCAAGGACGAACGCAAAAAAAAACACCACAAAACCCCAGCGAGGAAAATAGGAAAAACTGACGGACGAGGCGACGACGAGAGTGACAGCGGCGGGAAGTACTCACTCCCCTCCCCAACCCCGACAACCAGATAGGAGCGACCCCAAGTAGGCAAGAAAATAAGATAAGTACCCTTCGTAAATTTTTTTATATTCCCATTTGTGTGATCTACCCCCAGTTGGGGTTATTTTCGAGGTATAGAATCCCGTAAGGCTCTTTACCGCTTACCTGGCAAACCCCGTAACCCTTTAACGGGTGTTTTTTTTAAAAAGTTCGCGACCCCGTTGCCACCTAGTGAGTCACCCCGGTGTGTGATCGTACGGAATCGTGGGCCTTCCGTCGGCCGTGCAAATCCAGTTTAATACTTTGTTGGCTAAATTTTGAGGTGGGTAACCCCTTTGGTATCCCACGATTGTTAGTTATTCTGTACTATATACGGCCTTTGTAATCTCCCCCCCCCCCCCCATTGGTTTCTTCAAGAAAATACATACACTTAAATTCCCCATCAGGGAAAAATTCATTTGTTTTCTTTTATCTTGTTTTCCCGATTTTCCATAAAAATCGGGTGGCGTCCAATTCATCATTGTTTACGTTCAGTTCCCTCTTTGCCGAACCCCCCCGTACTGAGCAGCCGGTGTGCGCAGCTTGGAACCAGCTGCTGGTTGCAATTCCTGTTCTCTTTCGTTTCCCTTTTGGGCTTGTTTCGGTTTTGCGTATTTTCTTTCACTCGTCTACCAACCACCATCCGTGTGGTTGCGGTTCCTTTTTTTGCTCGTGTCATAATTTTGTTCCTTTGTTTTTTGGTTGCCGGAGCCCGGCACCCTTCTTCTTTTACATTATTTAAATTTTTTTTAATCGCGGAATAATTTTCCTCCCCCGGGAGTTGCAACAAATTGACGCCCAGGCGTGGGGCTCCATAGTATAATAAAGTGCCAAGTTTAGTTGTGGGAAGTGTCTGTGTTTTGTATAAAAAGATCAGTTAATCTGTGTTGTTCTTTGCAGATTACACGGGGAAGTATTCCTAGACCTAGCCGCAAAAGGAAAAAGTGCATCGTTGGAAGTGTGAACACTTATACATATGTACATCGGTGGAATTCAGGAATCCCAGGTCGTATGTACCCTGGTACACAAGTAGTTTTTTCTTTTCGATATTTTTGATGTGTTTGTTCCTTTGGGGAGATATATATCCATACAAATATCCATCCATACATATATATGTTAGAGTATACCTAATAACTAACTTGAGATATGGCAGCACTGTGTTATATTGTAGAGAGCTACCCTAGTAAGAGGGCAACACTGTTTTGTTGTATTTGGGGGTTCCCCTAGTAAGAAGGCGACATTGTTTTGTGTTTTAGGGAATTCCCCTAGAAAGAAGAAAAACACGGTTAGACATATCTGTATGCTCAATGAGTCAGTTGATTCGGAGCCGTCGTGGAATGCGCCACAGATTTGTGACAGTGATTTTAAATTTTCTATCATCAGAAGTGGGATAGAACTTCTTAACCTACGAAATAAAAAGAAGATAATTCTATTCGATTGGATACGATATTGTGTTTGAGTGGAAATAATTTTTTTTTTATATTTGTTTGTGTGTGCGTGCGACCAACTATTGCAACAATTGAACAAAATACAAAAATAAAACATAAGAGAAATAATCGCATAGTGTATGACGAATCCTGGTCCTGGATTCTTCTTACTCTTCCAAACCAAAACATGGCGAGCGATGGAAAGAAAAGTCTTGCTGATGAAGTAGGCTCTGATGGAGCGATTGGCGGACAACATTTAAATGAGGCGGTGACCGGAGAGCAGTTAGATGATACTCGCTCCGCACAAAATAACGCAGGTGACAATTTTGTAATTACTCTAGATGCTATAAATGAAATTTTACGTACTACACAACAACGTGAAGTTAATGGTTCAGTTGGTTTCCCTTGTTTTGACCCTGACCACTCACGAGTTGATGTTCGCCGATGGTGTGCTGATGTGGATCTAAGGGTACAACGAGATCAATTGAAAAATTTTGACATTATTCCAAGAGTACAGGCTTCATTGTTGGGAAGAGCAAAATCTTGGTATGAAAAGTATGGGTACCAGCACTATGGGTGGACCGACTTACGCGCTTCATTGGTTCATACGTTTTCGAGCGGTGCCGATATCGTAGATCAGCTGCGAACAGTTGTAAATGTCGAAAGTAACGAGTTTGCCACATACAGCGAATTTGTCATAGAAAAGGTTTCCCAAGTAAATCGGTTACCATTTGATATACCAGAAGATAAAATTGTCAGAATCGTTGTTGGTTGCATTTCCCAGATAAGTTTAAGAAATTCTCTAACATTCGTCATGCCATCTTCTGTTCAAAGTTTAACTGATCATTTATCCTCTATTAGAGAGAGCCCACATCGTCGACATAATGTCAAAGATTTACGGGGCATTAAACCTTCAATTGTACGTAAAAACAATGATACCGATTTTGTACATAAACGTCCTCGAATGGATGAAGAACGACGTTGTTTTGATTGCGGAAAAGTAGGGCATATTAGAGCCAAATGTCCTCAGAAGATATCTCGGGAGAACAAAATCGAATCTCAACCCGTGAAAATAAAATCACTTAATAATACAGATAAAAACCAAAAGTGTTCATTCTGTGGAAAAATTGGTCATGAAGAAAGTGCTTGTTGGGCTAAGCAGCGAGCTGATCGCAAAACAGTTAATGTTTGTCGCAAAGCAGTTAACATCGAAATGACGACTCCAATCATAATTAAGCGTCAAATATATCACTGTTTGCTTGACACAGGTTCTGATTGCTCATTAATCAGGTCAGATATTGCCAATAAAATATCTTCAAAGAAAACAACATCATTCCTTTACATACAAGGCATAGGTAAAGATCCTATTATGTTATCAGAACAAATAGATCTGTTAGTTGAATTTGAGGAAGCCAACGTTGAAATTACTTTTCATATTATTGATGAGAAATACCTAAAGAATGAAATGATTATTGGTAGGGATGTATTGAAGGACCCATCTTTGATGATTATGGTAAGCAGACATGGATCAACATTGCGGCAAACGGAATCTGCTGTCTGCTTGACTACTCAGGTCGATACCGTACCCGAAATATCGCTCTTAAACCAACAAAATTTACAAACCATTCTAGACAAATATTCAAAAAACATTATTACTGGATTTCCAACAGCAAAAGTTAAGACTGGATCTCTTTCCATTCGCTTACTGAAAGATGCTGCGGTTCACTATCAAGCATACCAAATGTCTAAAAGCGAACGGGATATAACTTCTCAAATAATTAAGGATCTAAAGGCTTGCAATATTATAAGGGATAGTCAGTCTCCATTCGCCAGCCCGGTGTTGCTCGTAAAAAAGAAAAATGGAGAAAATAGGCTTTGTGTTGATTTTAGGGCTCTAAATAAACTTACTATTAGAGATCGATACCCCTTGCCTAGAATCCAAGACCAGCTAGATAGATTAAAAGGTAATAGATACTTTACTTCTTTAGATATGGCCTCAGGTTTTCATCAAATTCCTATCGCTGACGAATCGATAGAGAAAACTGCCTTTATTACACCGGATGGGCATTTTGAATATTTGCGTATGCCTTTCGGGCTTACTAATGCTCCAGCAGTTTTTCAAAGAGCAATCAATACAGCATTGGGAGATCTTAAGAATACGGTTGCAATGGTCTACCTGGACGACGTTCTCATTCCATCAAGAACTGTCGAAGAAGGGCTTAAAAATCTGGATGTTGTGTTAGAGGCACTTGCATCTAGTGGATTCTCCCTCAACATAGAAAAATGTAAGTTTTTGCGGACCAAAATCGAATATTTGGGACGAGAAATTACTTTTGAAGGTATAAGACCAAGCAACAGAAAGATTGATGCTTTAGTAAAGGCACCAACGCCGACTAATGTTAAACAAATACGTCAGTTCATGGGATTAGCTAACTATTTTAGAAAATATGTTCCCGAGTTCGCAGCAAAAACGAGCTGCATAACTGCGCTCACTAAAGTCAATGCTAAATTTGACTGGAATGACGAATGTGAAACAGCTAGGCAATATATTCTACGACAGCTTACATCTCGACCCTTATTAATTATATTTGACCACCAACTCCCAACTGAGCTACACACTGACGCTAGCTCCATTGGATACGGCGCAGTACTTTTTCAGCGTATTGAAGGCCAACTGCATGTAGTAGCATACTATAGTCAGGCTACAAAGACGTATGAAGCCAAATACCATAGCTATGAGCTAGAGACTCTTGCCGTAGTAAACGCGATCAAACATTTTCGTACTTACCTTTTGGGTATCCACTTTGTCTTGGTCACAGATTGCAATGCTCTGAAGGCGACGAAGCAGAAAAAAGATTTGCTACCTCGTATCGCTAGATGGTGGGTATACCTGCAAGACTTTGATTTCGATATCACGTATAGAAAAGGGAAAACTATGGTACATGCTGATTATCTTAGTCGTAACATACCTCAAAATAATTGCTATAACTTGAATAGTCTATCTGATACTTGGCTTCACATTGAACAAAGGCAGGACGCTATTACCAGGGAAATAAAAGACAAACTCAAAGTAGGTGATACAGAAACCAACTCAAAATATATGATTCAAAAAGGGTTATTGTATCGAAAGTTGCAGAGTTGTAATAAACTGTTTGTACCTCAAAGCTGTCGGCTATCATTAATACGAAGATTTCACGAGGACAACTGCCACATAGGGTGGGAAAAGGCACTTGATAAGATGAGAGAGCATTTCTGGATGCCATCTATGACACAAAATATAAGAAAGTTTGTCAACTCATGTTTAATTTGCTTAGTTGCAAAAAGACCAAGCGGAAAAAAGCAAATGGAATTGCATCCAATTGAAAAAAAGCCAATACCATTTCATACGGTTCACATGGACTATATGGGACCATTCCATGAACGAAATAAGGACGATCATCGACATATCTTCATTATAGTGGATGCATTCACTAAGTTCGTGTTACTTTTACCATGCAAGACTTTACAGACTACGGAAACCGTAAAACACTTTCATAATTATGTGATGTTGTTTGGTGCTCCATCTAAAATCGTAAGTGACAGAGGTTCAAACTTTACAAGCGAAGAGTTTCAAAAGCTTTGTGTTTCTCTTGGCACGGAGCAACACCTTATCGCACCAGGAGCTTGTAGAGCAAATGGACAGGTTGAAAGGTTTGTCGATACAGTTGCTAATTTATTACGCACCAATTTGGATACTAACCTGGAATGGACCACTTATGTAAGCCGCGTGCAGTTAGCACTTAACACAACTGCGAATAAGACAACGGGACTATCGCCATTGAAGGTACTAATGGGAATCAGCGGACGTACTCCTGAAATTGGGGCTCTTTTGTCTCAACTGAATATAGAGCCGGAATATGAAGATTTAGCAGCGATTCGAGAACTAGCTGAAGAAAGACTACAAGAAAATAGTAGGCGCATGAAAGTAAGATTTGATAAAGGCAAATCCAAACCCAGCAAATTGGAGATTGGCGACAAAGTTGTTTACCGTAGTAATCAAATCCGCAAATCGAAATTGGACGTTCACTATAAGGGACCATACGAAGTAGTTGGTGTTCTTCCAAATGACCGGTACAAACTAAAGAAGGACAGTTCCAGAATAGTTGTGGTAGCCGCTAGAGAAGTAATACGGCCGATTAGTATTAAAGGAGATGGACCCGAAGTAAAAGGTATATTTTTATAGTCTCTTGATTGTTATCATTATACTGTTATCAGATACTATAATGTTCTTTTATATCATTAATTAATTGAAAAAGCTTAATATTGCCTCTGAGTCATGATATTTGAAGAAAATCTAGTAATTAAATTATGGACAAGCAGAAGAATGCCTCTGAGCCATATGAAAATCAAACTGTAATAAATTTGTTGGTATGTGTTAAAGAGTTCATAGATCCGAGCCTCTGAGTTGGTTTTCTGAAACTTTTGTTTTACACGTGGTTAATGTAGACAAGCTAAGCTTCAGACGGCCTCTGAGCTATGTTCTCCATGTTGTGGTTTATGAAGACTAAACAAGCAAGGTCCCTTTGAACAGTTTAACTTTTTTGTGTCCGATATGTTTGATATTTGGCTATGGACAAGCATAAAATATTGCCTCTGAGCTATACCATGTAGATCTAGAAATATCATAAGTGACGTATTTTGCCTCGCTATTGTTATATAATACAAGATGTGTTGATGTTTTTGTTTTGACAAATGTTTATTAACATTACAGAAGTTGCTGTAAGGTCGGATTGTGATGAATTGGCGAGTGAAGATTTTACATGTTTAAAATGACCATATTGCGGATAATTGCGAATGAAGGTTTTTTTTTTTATATAAAAAAAAAAAAATAATAATAATAAATTTTTGAATTCAGAATGAGTATTAATTTAAACAGGATGTTTTATTTCATCGAGAACGATGAATATTGTAGGATGGCCGTGTTAGAGTATACCTAATAACTAACTTGAGATATGGCAGCACTGTGTTATATTGTAGAGAGCTACCCTAGTAAGAGGGCAACACTGTTTTGTTGTATTTGGGGGTTCCCCTAGTAAGAAGGCGACATTGTTTTGTGTTTTAGGGAATTCCCCTAGAAAGAAGAAAAACACGGTTAGACATATCTGTATGCTCAATGAGTCAGTTGATTCGGAGCCGTCGTGGAATGCGCCACAGATTTGTGACAGTGATTTTAAATTTTCTATCATATATATACACCTACAAATATATTTACATATATATTTATTTTTGATATATTTTTTGACATATTTATTCATACACATATTTATTTTCTTACATTCTTATAATATATTGTACATATGTATATTTATTTGGCAATTTTTTTGATTGATTTTTGTGATTTGTTTTTTTGATTTCTTGTTGTTTTCATTCGTCTTGATAGTTGAGCGTTTTTTTTGAGTGAGTTTTTTTATTATTCTTATATACGAAGAAGTGTTGCCGTGTTTGCAATTTAGGAATTCGATTCTTTTATTTTGGTGATTAGTGACTGAGATTTCTTTTTCTTGGTTAAATTTTTTTTTTAATCCAATCTCTTTGGTGTTGCCATACGCACAACATGGAAATTAACAGGTTATCCCAGGAGGAGCTCGCTTACGAGATGGCAGTTCGGGGGTTGAAGGCGGCGACGGTAGACAGCATGCGGAAATCGCTTCGTGCCGTACGGCTACTGGAACGAAGGGGTTCCATGGGTGTCAACGACAGCTACCCATTTACATTCAACGAGGACGCTGACGCGATAAGGAAGAAAATAACTGAGATAGAAGATCTTCTCGAGAATCATCCAGATGATCCGGAATCGGCGGAGTACCTGAAGATTCTCACGAAGATCGAGTGGGCGATAGGTAGACTAGATAGGTCACGACCGGACCCGAAGGAACAGACGGCGGAGAGGAATGAGCTGAAAGGGGAACTGCTCATTCTTCTGTCCGACCTAACTGATAGGGAAGTAGAAGAGCTAGTTGAGGAGATACGCCCGAGTGTTTCAGACATAACTAGAGTAGGCCGATTACCGACGACACCTCCGACAAGACAAACGGAATGGACGACACCAATGGAACCCAGACAGCGGGAAGAGCCGATCCAAGAACGATGTCAGGAGCGCATTGAGAAGTGGGGATTAAAATTTTCAGGCGAACGTTGCGGATCTTCTCTTAATTCCTTCTTGGAACAAGTGGAGGAACTAAGAGAAGCAAGGGGAGTATCTTCTTCTCAGCTTTTCAGGTCAGCGGTGGAACTCTTTGAGGGGAAGGCACTCATTTGGTTTAGGGCGAATAGGAGATTGGTAGGTTCATGGGAAGAATTGGTTTCAGAGTTGATGTTGGAATTCCTTCCCCCAAATTATGATGATCTGCTCTTGGAAGAGATTAGGCGACGTACCCAAGGGAAGGAAGAGTCAATAGGTGTATACGTGGCCATCATGGAAAACATGTTTGGTAGACTCTCTGAGCCGTTATCAGAGAGTCGAAAGTTGAGGATGGTACAGAGGAATCTGGCACCATTCTACCAAACCCAACTAGGCCTGACGGATCCGAAATCCATCAAGGACCTTGTTGCGTTGGGTAGAAGGCTCGAAACAGTTCGAGCAAATGTTGATCCCTTCGTCCCACCACCAACTCAACGAACTCGCAACCTCCTGGAACCAGACTTGGCCTATGTGGCGGTCGAGGAACCAAGGGTGGTGGAGTCTCGAGTCACGACGGTCCGCAGTAGCACTCAACCGAACAGCCGGATGAGATGCTACAATTGTAACCGCGAGGGGCATCTCTCGAATACTTGTTCCGCTCCTAGGCGTTGTGTAGGTTGTGGGAAGGTAGGAGTTATACGGAGGGATTGCCCAACGTGTTCGGGAAATGGGAATCGGACTCTCGCATCGGCAGGGCGAGTGCGCCGACAAAATTAGAAAGGTTGCCTGCTGGTAACCGGCTGGTAGGAACGACGAAAGAGGTCGTTCATTTAGGTTTCACACTCGAGGCGCAGGAAGATGACGTACGGCCTTATTTAGGAGTTAGGATTTATGGAATTAGGATGATAGGATTATTGGATTCAGGAGCTTCGCGTACGATCATCTGTAGGGATGGATGGCATGTGTTAAAGAGTTTAGGAAAGGCAAGCATTAGTAGAGTTTCTTTAGCAGACGGTGCAGGTATAGAGGTTGCAGGTTGTTTGTCCTTGCCAATAGCAGTGCAGGGGAAATCGATCCTACTGGAATGTCTAGTAATTCCAAATCTTCCACACGTCTTGATACTGGGTGCCGACTTTTGGGCCCGGACGGGAATTGTCCCGGATCTGAGATCAGGCGTGTGGAATTTTTCGAATCAGGCAGAGGTGGCATCGATTTCAGCAATTCAGGAGAGATTAGATTTAGATGAAGACCAGGATAGGGAATTAAGTAGGGTTATAGCTAGGGTTTTCAAAAACATGCCAGATGGATTAGGATGCACACACTTAGTGGAGCATAAGATTAGGACGACGTCTGAACAGATAAAACAGCGTTACTATCCAGTCTCGCCGGCGGTTCAGCGTCATATAGATAGGGAAGTAGAAGATATGTTAAAAGAAGATATTATAGAAAAATCAAGTAGTTCTTGGGCTTCTCCCATTGTAATGATTAAAAAGAAAGATGATTCGTTTAGGTTCTGCGTCGACTACAGGAAGTTGAATAAGGTCACGGAACGTGATGCTTACCCTCTCCCCTACATCTCAGCTACCTTGGACAAACTTCGGGATGCCAAATTCTTGTCCTCGTTGGACATCAAGTCGGCGTATTGGCAGATTCCCGTTGAGGAGAAGTCTCGGCCTTATACGGCTTTCACCGTACCCAATCGGGGCCTCTTTCAATTCAAGAGAATGCCATTCGGGTTACATAACGCGCCGGCGACGTGGCAGCGTTTTATCGACACTGTGCTTGGTGCCGATCTGGAACCGCACGTGTTCGTATACCTGGATGACATTATAATCGTCACCAACAATTTCCGCCAACACCTGGAAATATTAGAAGAGGTCTTCAAAAGATTGACTGCGGCTGGCCTCAAGGTTAGCGAAGAGAAGTGCAACTTCTGTAGATCGTCGTTAAAATTTTTAGGATATGTAGTTGATAGGCGTGGTCTTCATGTTGACCCAGAAAAGGTCGAGAGTATGGTTAGGATACCTGCACCGAAGAACATAAAAGAGGTTAGGAGTTTTGTCGGCACGGTTTCCTGGTATAGGAGATTCGTACCAAACTTCGCAGTTTTGGTAAAACCGTTGACCGACCTGTTGAGGAAAGGGAGTAAGTTCATTTGGTCTGAGGAGTGCAAGGGGAGTTTCCAGAAAGCAAAAGAGTGCTTGGTGACTGCCCCGATACTGACATGTCCGGATTTTGAGCGGCCGTTTGTGGTGCAAACCGACGCATCGGACTTTGGGGTCGGAGCAGTGCTTACTCAGACATTTGAAGAAGGAGAAAAGGTAATTAGTTACCTGAGTAGGTCGTTGAATAGAAATGAGAGAAACTATTCAACCACGGAAAAGGAGTGCTTGGCCGTACTTTGGGCTGTTGAAAAGTTGCGACCGTACATTGAGGGCGTTCGATTTACGGTCGTGACAGATCATTACTCACTGGTTTGGCTGAGTAACCTCAAGGATCCGTGTGGTAGGTTAGCTAGGTGGGCGGTTAGGTTGCAGCAGTTCGACTTCGAAATTGTGCATCGCAAAGGCAAAGATCATATGGTTCCGGACATGCTTTCTAGGAATGTTGCAGTCGCAGCTGAACTGGAAGAGCAGGTCCCGGATCCATGGATCGCTAAGATGATCAACAAGGTCGAGTCGAACCCCCTGGACTATCCGGATTGGAGAGTAGAACAGGGAACTTTGTTTAAATTTGTTAGGGCAAAACACGTGATTGTGCATGACAATAGTTCGGAATGGAAGGAGGTAGTAGCGAAAGTAGATAGAGTTAGGGTATTAAAAGAGTGTCATGACAATCCATTAGCAGGGCATATGGGTGTTAGGAAGACGTATGCCAGAGTAGGGTCTAGGTATTACTGGCCGAAGATGAGGTCAGATATAATTAGGTATGTTAGAAATTGTAAGACTTGCCAGAGTGTGAAGCCGGTGAACGACAAACCAGCTGGTTTGATGGTGCAGAGGAGAGGGATTTCGAATCCCTAGGACATGATCTGTGTTGACTTGGTTGGTCCACTTCCAAAATCGAGTAGGGGTTTCGTTTATATCCTCACCGTCGTGGATTATTTTACCAAATTTACCCTGTTGTTTCCCCTTAGGTCGGCTACTGCTTCTTCAGTTTGTAGGGAACTTGAGGATAATGTTTTTCTTTTATTCGGCGTACCCCGTAGAGTAGTCTGTGACAACGGCCCTCAATTCCGAAGTAAGGAATTGAAAAACCTCTGCAATTTATATGGATCTCGTCTGAATTTTACCGCACATTACCATCCGCAAGCTAACCCAGCTGAGCGGATAAACCAAATCATTAAGTCGACCCTCAGGGAATATGTGTCGGAGAACCATAGGGCTTGGGACTCTCAGTTGGCGAAGGTTGCCTGTTGTATCCGCACCTCCCAACATGATGTGTTAGGTGTCTACCCTTATTACGCGAACTTCGGACGGGACATGATCACGGAAATAAAGAGTAGGGAACCAACTCCGCCAGAAGACGGCGTGAGCTTAGGAGATAGGGAAATAGGTTTAGAAGATAGGGAAAAGGGGTCAATAGATAGGGAATTAGGTTCACCAAATAGGGCGACTGACATGACTGAGCTAGGGATACGATTTCAAAAGCTTAGGGAAGGCATAAGTAGGAAGCTGCCGGCGGCGACCATGAAGGCTTCTAAGTCATATAACCTCAGACGACGCGACGTTCAATACTTACCAAACGAGGTTGTGTGGCGTAGGAACTTTATGATCTCCGACGCGGCGAACTACTACGCTGCGAAACTAGCCCCAAAATACGTCGGACCTTTCACCATCCGGAGAAGGGTCTCACCGTGGACGTACGAGTTGGAGGACGGCGCAGGGAAGGACCGAGGAACGTAGCACGTGAAAGACCTCAAGCCGTACCGGGACGAGGCTGAGGTACATCAACAAGACCTAAGTCGCATAGTAAAGCGCGAGGTCACTATGCAAAGAGGTACAGAGAGCGTAGGTGCGCTCGATGATGTGCTTTAGCATCGCAAGACCGATGCAAAAAAAAAAAAAAAGTCTCGTAGCAATAACTTAGATGGTAGTCTCCCCTTTGTGTTGTCTTACCCTCTCGTATGTATTGTCTTTGGCAACCGTTGGTCTTAGTAGCTGCCCCGTAAGCAGAAATGTGACATTTCCCAGGAGGTAAGGGTGGGGTTTGTTACGTGCAAATCACGCCCCAAAAATCCTCCATTCCCTTTGGTCCTGTTGTTGTCTGTTTCATCCCTCTGCCCTCCTTCCTTTTCTTGTTTCATCCCCGTTCTTTTCTTCCCGTCATGCTCTGGATGCCACGGTACAGGCGGGATTTACTAGATCTAGTTCCCTCCCTCGGCCTACCGCTCCAGAGATGACCATATAGGTACCCCGGATAGAGCCAGGCGGACGGCCTGGAGACTCTAGCGGACGGACGGTCTGCTCCCCCCCCCCCCCCCCCCGTGATGCCCGAAGACGTTGACACCCCAGCAATGGCCGAGAGCCCACCCTAAACTCGAGATTGTTTGCTTCCAGCGACATAAATTTGTAAAACCCCCCAAGACCCCAAACTCAAAAAAAAAAACAATAATTGTGAAAGAAAGCTCACGATTCCCCACGATCCGTTCCCCTCATTCGTGTCTGCAAGGAGACTTAAGGGCCCCGCAGTAAAAGTTTCTTTAATAAATGTTTCCTCCCTACTTGGCGGTCATCATTTGAGCTCCCCTTAATCGTTACCCTAAAGTGTTCCGGGTCCGAGGGCGTAATATGGACCCAAGCAGTCACTCGACAGACAGAACGAACACGACAAAACATCGACTGGCGTGATTGGGTGGTTTCATAGGGAGGCTGTCAGAGCTCTGGAAGTGAGTCCCTTTGTTCTGACAGCTGAATTAGTGGAACCATGCATGAGTGTGTGTGTGCGTGAGAGGCAACTAGCCGAAATGCGCGGCTAGGCAATTAAGAACTAGCCGTCATAGCGGAAAGTAGACGCAAAAAAAAAAAGACAAGGAAAAAGTAGAACGGAGAACGCAATTAAACAATATTAACCGACGAACAAACAGAAGAAACCAACAAAAAAATATAAGAGAAACGTACAACGAACGAACAAGAAAAAAAAACCCACCACCAAGGACGAACGCAAAAAAAAAACACCACAAAACCCCAGCGAGGAAAATAGGAAAAACTGACGGACGAAGCGACGACGAGAGTGACAGCGGCGGGAAGTACTCACTCCCCTCCCCAACCCCGACAACCAGATAGGAGCGACCCCAAGTAGGCAAGAAAATAAGATAAGTACCCTTCGTAAATTTTTTTATATTCCCATTTGTGTGATCTACCCCCAGTTGGGGTTATTTTCGAGGTATAGAATCCCGTAAGGCTCTTTACCGCTTACCGGGCAAACCCCGTAACCCTTTAACGGGTGTTTTTTTTAA
This sequence comes from Volucella bombylans, assembly GCA_949129095.1. Taxonomy (NCBI): domain Eukaryota; kingdom Metazoa; phylum Arthropoda; class Insecta; order Diptera; family Syrphidae; genus Volucella; species Volucella bombylans. Next base: position 324,197,002 of record OX422140.1, read on the forward strand.
AAAGTTCGCGACCCCGTTGCCACCTAGTGAGTCACCCCGGTGTGTGATCGTACGGAATCGTGGGCCTTCCGTCGGCCGTGCAAATCCAGTTTAATACTTTGTTGGCTAAATTTTGAGGTGGGTAACCCCTTTGGTATCCCACGATTGTTAGTTATTCTGTACTATATACGGCCTTTGTAATCTCCCCCCCCCCATTGGTTTCTTCAAGAAAATACATACACTTAAATTCCCCATCAGGGAAAAATTCATTTGTTTTCTTTTATCTTGTTTTCCCGATTTTCCATAAAAATCGGGTGGCGTCCAATTCATCATTGTTTACGTTCAGTTCCCTCTTTGCCGAACCCCCCCGTACTGAGCAACCGGTGTGCGCAGCTTGGAACCAGCTGCTGGTTGCAATTCCTGTTCTCTTTCGTTTCCCTTTTGGGCTTGTTTCGGTTTTGCGTATTTTCTTTCACTCGTCTACCAATCACCATCCGTGTGGTTGCGGTTCCTTTTTTTGCTCGTGTCATAATTTTGTTCCTTTGTTTTTTGGTTGCCGGAGCCCGGCACTCTTCTTCTTTTACATTATTTAAATTTTTTTTAATCGCGGAATAATTTTCCTCCCCCGGGAGTTGCAACAATATGTACAGCGACAACGGCACAAATTTCCATGGCGCGCGACGATGTTTAAACGAAATGCATAGACTAATTTTATCGCAAAAGCATAACGATGTCATCACTGCATCTCTGGCAAAGGACAATATTTCTTGGCACTTTATCCCACCGTCTGCTCCCCATTTCTGTGGTCTGTGGGAGGCGGGCATTAGATCGGTCAAGCTCCACCTACGTCGAGTTATTGGATCCACCGTCTTGACGTTTGAAGAGCTGACCACAGTAACAAGTCAAATTGAAGCAGTGCTTAACTCACGACCTCTTTGTTGTTTGTCTGATACCGATTTGAATCCTCTAACCCCATCCCATTTTCTTATAGGTGAACCACTGACAGCAGTTCCCGAACCAAGCTATCAAGAGACTCCAATCAACCGCCTTTCACGCTGGAATCACCTTCAAAATATGCTCCAAGGTTTCTGGAAGAGATGGCGCACCGAGTATCTGACAACACTCCAGGCACGACCCAAGTGGCAGCAACGACAAACGAATCTGAAATGTGGAGATATCGTAGTAATCAAGGAACCGAATCTGTCTCCTACTAAATGGATATTGGGTAAAGTCATAGATGTTACTCCCGGATCGGATAACCTCATGCGTGTAGCTACCGTCAAAACCAGTGCTGGGTCATTGCTTCGTCCCATATCAAAACTAGCTCTTCTACCTTTATCCTGAAAATCGTTCAGGGGGGCCGATATGTCATGTCCCTTACTAAAAAGGCTAAAACTTGCTGATTCGTTGCATCTCGATATGGAAGTGGAGGATGGCCTGAGCATGCTAATAGAAAAGACCAACTATCGACCAATTGCTAAGTTGTCCGGTATATCTAAGCTTTTTGAGAGCATTATCTATGACATAATGCTTGTTTGGGATTGGAGCATCGTTAATCAAAATTAATTAATTATTGTTGAACTATGCCAAACATTGTCTAGTTTGCCTTATATTATCAGTTTCTCATGTCTCGATGCAACACTATAAACTTTAATTTGATATTGTATTTAATCTAACGGGTGCATTCACTATCTTTACTCATTACTCAGTACTCATGTTATGTATTTAAAATTTAATTCTTTCTTCTGGATTTGACCGTCAACGAGTAAGGTTGTTCTTTGCACAAAATAATTGAAATAAAAACAATAAATTTATAACGTCACTGAATTGTGCGATTTGACTAAGGTTTTTAATTGTTCGTATCACAGCTCGTTTTGGATTAGAACCGAATTCGAAGAAATACGCAAACAATGCTTTTCCATTGTAAATCTATTGTTTCCCTAAACCAGCACGTCTTTTTCAAAGGCAGATCTATGACCACCAACTTAACGGAATTTGTATCAAGCACTTTATGTGCACTGGAATCTGGAATTGAAGTTGATGTGATTGCCACCGATTTCAGCAAAGCCTTTGATATAATTTCTCATGATATAATCCTTCTAAAATTAAAGGCTCTTGGTTTCCAGATAAACTTTATAACTTGGGTTCAATCCTATTTAAGTGAACGACTTTACTATGTTCTATTTAGGTCCATGGTTTCTGACCCAATTAAAGCCTCCTCTGGTGTCCCTCAAGGCAGCCACCTTGGTCCCTTATTATTTATTCTGACCATTAATGATGTTGCTTGTATCATTAAAAATTCATACATATCTGTTTACGCTGATGATATGAAAATATTTAGATATATATCATCTTCCTCAGATAGCCTACTTCTGCAGTTTAGGCTACTTAGACAGGTTTTGTACTTGGTGTCAGAAGAATTTTCTTGAGCGTAACGTCAATAAGTGTCAGGCTATAACTTATACCCGTAAACGCCTCCCTACTTCACCTCGTTGCTGCCTAATCTTTAATCTGCCTGTTCCCTTAGTGAATGAGTTGCGTGATTTAGGTGTTATCTGCGATAAGGAACTCAATTCCCGTTCTCACATTGATAGTATAATAAAAAAAGCCAACTCTGCCCTTGGCTTTATCAAGCGCTGGTCTAAGGAGTTTTCCAATCCTTAGGTTACCAAATCTCTTTACATAACCTTTGTTAGGCCTCTTCTTGAATATGCCAGCCAAGTTTGGTCACCCTACTACAGAACCCACATCCTCCGGATAGAAGCTGTTCAACGTAGGTTTTACGGTTTGCTTTACGTGGTCTTCCCTGGGATGATAACCAAAACTTACCACCTTACAATGACTGGCTGAACCTTATAAATTTACAACCCCTTTCTATACGCCGAAAAGTTGCCGACATTCTCTTTATTCATCAAATTTTAATAGGTAATATCGATTGTCCTTCCTTACTTCAAATTATTTCTTTTAACACCAATCCCCGCAATCTTAGGTCTGTGCCACTTTTCCTGCTCAATCTTCACAGAACGAATTACGCACACCTGGAGCCAATGTCTAGGATGCTTCGCGAAATTAATGATATTCTGCCTCTCTCCGACTATCATCTCAGCAAACTCTCCTCCCTCAAGAACATACTTATTTCCACCTATGCCTCACGTCCTAACTTTTTTAACCGCTCCCACCCTTTAGTTTTTAAGTGAAAATGTTAGTTTTAAGTATGTGTTTGCTTGCAATAAGCTTAATAAATCTGTCCGGGGTTGACCCGGGCCGCAAATCCAAATATAAAACCTAACCCAGACAAAATTAGAGCGATTTCGAAATTTCCCATACCAAGGACTTCAAAACAAATAAAATCCTTTTTAGGACTCCTTGGTTATTATCGGAAGTTTATTAAGGACTTCGCTAACCTCACGAAACCGATGACTGAATGCCTTCGGAAAGGAAACATCATAAAGCTTGATTCGAAGTACTCGTACGTTGGTTGTTTTGAAACATGTAAGGCACTCCTTTGCAATGCTCCTTTACTACAATACCCCGATTTCATAAAACCTTTGAACCTCACCTGTGATGCAAGTAATGTTGCTATAGGTGCTGTGCTATCCCAAGGCTCTATAGGATCAGATAAACCAATTTGCTTTGCAAGTAGGACCTTATCAAAGCTCCTGGCTCCTTGTATGGGCAACCAAATAATTCCGCCCCTACCTATTTGGCAGGCAGTTTTAAATAATAACAGACCACAAGCCTCTGACATGGCTGTTTTCATTAAAAGAGCCGAATTCTAAGCTTGTGCGATGGAGGCTCAAATTAGAAGAGTTTGACTACTCTGTAGCGTAAAAAAAGCCCACATACGACACAGTGGACATCAATTTCATACAAAATATATCATACCTCACCAAACCAAATGGAGATCACTTTTCAAGCGAACTCCATACTCAGGCGGGAAGAGTTATGTGCACAGGCAACAGAACAACCAAAGCATACCACAACATGTTGTGGTAACCTGCATAGATGCAACCTCTTACAGTATGTTTGCCTACGTGCCCACTTCATGCGAACATGTATGGTTGGTGCATTGATGGGTACTGTGATGCGTCAGGTGCCAGTTGTTGCTAAGCGCAAATCAAACACATATTCTCCTCTTGTGCCCAACAATGACCTATACATTGGAAACAAATCCGCTATTGCTTCATATGCATATCTTTTGGGGTGGGGTACATGCTTGTGTCTTCCCATTGTGTGAAACAACCTGTTTGCATGTTCTCTCTTTTGGTCCCTTTGTTCTTACGCATGAAATGAAATGGAATGGAATGGGGTACGTATGCAAATGTGAAGAACGGAAGAAACGTTTAACGGAAATGAAGATCATTCGATGTTTTACCATAGAGTATGAAAGATTTAAAAATAGATGAAAAATAAATTTTGTATTTTCTTGCATAAATTAATTGTTTTATTTTAAATCAACTATCAAGTTGTAATAGAAAGGAAGCAAAAATCTGATAACAGGCGTCACAACGTAAAGAGGCATTCACCAAAAAAATATAAAAAAGGTGAAATAATCTATAAAGCCTGTAAGAAAATTAAAGTTAAGAATAAACCATTGTACCAAAAAGAATTTGTATCAAAAGATTATAAAGTGATAGTCCTCACGGCAAGTGGCCGCAGGATTCACAAGGCTCATATTAAGAACATTTAAGATGTACACATAACAAAAAAAGATGAATAAAGAGCGGTGCACGCACACACACACACGATATACGCACAATGCACCTGCAACCATTCCTTATATAGTGACGTAGTAATATTCACAAGTCCAATTTGTTTTAAGAAGATTAGCCTTAGATATAAATATAAATTTGTTTTAAGAAATATTAATCCAATTACAGGAACCAGATTAAGATTAGCCTTAGATATTTTTAATATAAATTTTAGCTAAAATTCGATTAAAAAATGTTACAGAAACAAAGAAAATTTTTGCTGTTGTCCTTATTTACGAAAATATTTTAACTTACACTTTTGTAGTAATGTCGCGACAAACATGCTTAGATCCACATGTATCCCACAGATTAACCTCTTTAGCGGCGACCTGGGGATTCCAGATCTTCTATTACAAGACAGCTATAGTCTCTCTTAAGGAGGGTAAAGGTTGGATCGTTGAGAAGTTTCAAGCTGATGCATGCCATTGACCTAGAGCAATTCGAACATCTGCAGGATGGGGTGTCCAATGCCACAAGCGGCAAAATTAAAGACGAAGACAGAATGCACATGATAGAATTCCATTTGTCACAGGTAAAGCGCCGTCTTCATTCACTCAAAGGTAAGCCAACGAGAAGGGCAAGATCCATCAATTGGTTGGGATCTGCTTGGAAATGGGTGGCTGATATTGATTGATATTGATATTGATATTGATATAATTTATTTCTTCTTATAAATTCATTATAAATCACAATTCTTAACATAAATAAATAAAAACCTTATATGCAGAGCAATAGAAATAAGGAGATTGGTGACATTCTGTATTTTAGATTACAGAAGTAAAGAAAATAGTGTTGAATGCCACTTCAAAGGACTTTAACAATATAAAATTAAATTTTTTAGGTGGGGTGACCCTGTAGGAAGCAAATATAAGACTGAAGTATTTTAAACAATATAAAAATGTGTAAGAAAAAGTTCATGAAGCATAAGAGAGTACAACAAAAACATTTTTGTTTTAAGAAAAAAAATACATCCGTTAGATAGCTAAATAGGCAAAGGATGAATACAACAGTGAGCTAAGGTTTAACCAGAATGTCAGAAGTCGAGCATCAGTGAATGAATGATTCTAGACTAGCATGGTTAAATTGGAGGAGCCAACGTTTTAAATGTTTTAAAAACAAACCAGATGTTGAAATTGCCCTGATTGTGTGAGGAAGTTTGTTAAATAAGCGAAACGACAAAATAGAGTAAAAATTACGATAAGCAGTGGTACGAAAAGTAGGTACAGATAACATATTAGACATGTTTCCACGTAGATTATAAGATGATATTAAACGAAAGTTACGACTACCAGACTTCATAAAGAAAGCTTTTAAAACCTTAAAACAATATAAATGACGAACTGGAAGAATTTTCAGGTCACAGAACAAAGGATAACTAGGATGTCTGCCAGGTTTACGGCATATAATTTTTACTACATATTTTTGCAAGGTTAACAAGGGTTGAATTTTATTAAAATATGCACCTCCCCAACAAGCGATTCCATATTGCAACTTTGAATGGAATACTCCATAATAGATTGTTTTCAGGAGTGTATTCGAGCAGATATTACGCAAATAAAAGAAGTGTCTGAGAGTCCATCGAAAATACTTTCTCAATGTTTCAGCATGATTCAGAAAGCTCATTCTAGAATCAATAGTGAGTCCCAAGTATTTAAATTCATTAACTTTCTCAATTAAAAAACATTTGTCACTGCAGTTCAATTTGCTACAAAAAGATTTTAGAAGAAATACCAGCCGCACAATGACAAACGGACAGTTTGTATCTTTGGCACTCGGGTGCATGAAAATACACGTTTGCATCTAAGTTATGTAAGGATGATAAACTGAAATACATTATTTTCGTTTTAGAGCTTATCACCAAGATATGTTCAGCAAACCAGTTTCTCAGTAAGTTGAGATCCCAATTAATGTCCGAAACCAGATCCAAGGGACTGTTACAACCATAGGAAAAGCCAACATCATCAGCAAAAGCAGTTGGTGTGCCTTTAAAATTAAGTGAAAAAAGTGAATTTATGTAAATCAAGAACAAAATTGGTCCTAGAACAGAGCCTTGGGGTACACCCAAGTTGATGAACTTAACTTCACTCCTAATATCATCTAATTTCACTCTTTGCGACCTATTTCCAAGATACGACCTGAACCAATCAAGCATGAAACCACGAAGACCTGCTTTTTCAAGTTTTCTCAATAAAAGATTATGATTGACCATATCGAAGGCCTTGGTGATGTCAATAAACAAACCAGCCGTGCACTTTTTACTATCGAGATTTGACATTATTTGAGAGCAAAACTTTAGTAGTGCGTCTTCAGTTGACTTCCCCTTTTGAAAACCAAACTGAGTTGGATTGAAAAACTTAGTTGCATTTAAAAAATTCACTAACCTATATTTTACAAGTTTCTCAAAGATTTTACTGAGAGCTGGAAGAAGAGATATGGGCCTATAGTTAGAGATTTCAGCAGCAGAACCTTTTTTATGTATTGGCACAACATCTGCACATTTAAGTGCTTCCGGGAATACACCTGCAAATACGCAACAATTAAAGATATGTACCAATATGTCTAAAATGAAACATGCAATCCTTTTAAGAATGAAACTCGAAATACCATCAACCCCACACGAATTAGATTTTTTTAGAGTACCAATAGCTTTAAATACCTCGAGGGGAGTAAAGGGATAGAACACAAAACTGTTTTCTTGAAACAGTTCCGTACATTTATGAGTGGAACATAGGGAACAGATTGGTTGAACCGGATACGGTTGTAGTTTGCTAGCTATATCAGTAAAATAGTTGTTGAATTTATTTGCAATAGTAAGTTTGTCAGTTATTTCGCAGTCATCGCCATGTATAACTGTAGGTATTTTAGAGGAAGACGATTTATTTAGAATGTTGTTAACTACCTGCCATTCGTTTTTTAAGTTTCCCTTAGCAGAATTGAATTGGGAACGGTAATATGTATCACGGCAAATAGGAATCTCCTGTTTGAGTTCACCGCACAATTTCTTGTATTTTCTTTTCAAGATCAAATTTCTTGGGTACTTACAGCATTTGATTCTAAGTTTGTTTTTGACTTTTACTTTATTCAATAAATACATAGAGATCCACGGTTTCAGCCTTTTTACCACTTTTCTCGAGGGCAAAAATGAGGCACAACTCAGAATATGTTTCTTTAGGGAATTAATAAAGATTGTAAAGGACTTTGAGGCATTTCTACACAAGAAAACATCTTCCCAGAGCTCATTCAGTAAAAGGTTTTTAAGCTTACTGAAGTTAATTATCAATTGCTTACTAGGGAGTTTTGAATCTTTACTATCAATGCTATTCGAAACGCTTACTAATATTCCTGTCATAGAATGATCGGTTATCCGCAGATCGAAAACACATTTATCGCAATTACTCAAAGAAACATTATTAAATCGACCATAAATGTGATCTAAACATCTGCCCGATACTGTTCTAGTGGGCTCATTGATAAAAGAAGCTAAACCATGCGAAGCTAATAACGCCATGTAATTCGAGACCATCTCACTAGTTTCCAATATGTTCAAATTAAAATCCCCTATGATAATTAGATTTTTTGCTTTTTCGTTTTCCAAAAGACCAGAAAATTCTTTTACGAACATCAATATATTAAACATATGCAGTCTATAAACACACAGAAAGACGTAAACTTCATGATTTAATTCACAGGAAACTCTAATAATATCGGCACTTAAGAAATCGAGATATAGAACATCAAGAATCTGATATTCACATTTAACAAAAAACCCAACACCACCTGCAGCATAATTTTCATTCGTATTTGCATGGAAATTGAAACCGGGTATATTGTAATCATTTTTTTCGCAATTATAAATCCAAATTTCAGAGACAAAGACAAAATCTGGAATGCATTCAAAGGAATCGAGATGTTACAAGAGATGAGAAGTTTTCTCTCAAACTTCTGACATTCTGGTGAACAATGAAAAGTTTATTCTTACAATAAGAACTATTTGTAAAAACATTTACACAGTTGGAACTACTGAGGTTGAGGATAGAAAAGTCATCTATCAAGTTTATAGAGTCTATCATTTCCAATATTTCGCCTTAAATAAGCATAAGATCATCAAAAGATCTAATTGAAATGACTTTTCCACCCTCAACCTTTCTAACAAGAATTTGGTTATCTTTATACCATACATATTTTACACCTTTCTGCTTTATTGTCTCTTTCGCCTTCATGAAGAGAGCCTGCGTGTACTTGGTGAGAGAATTGTTAATATAAATTAGAGAACCAGTGCATTTGCCGCTGCTGCTGTTTTTGTTGTCATTGCTGCTGCTACTGTCCCCATTGATACCAGTTACTTGTGTGTTGAGATTTTTTTTGCTCATCCTCTTTGCACTCATGATTTGTTGTTTCATAGCTGAATCCGAGAATCTTACGTAGATGATTGAATTCACTTTAGCAGTTTTGGATTGCACTTTTTTAACGTAGCATTTTTCGATTTCAACGTCAGGAACATCAATGGACAAAGCTTTGCTGAAGATTTGCTTTGCCTTGCTGAGAGCATTACTGTCATTGACATTTGGGACACCAACAATTTCAATGAGATTGCTACGAAGCTGTTGTTGCTGCCAGTTCAGCTTACTCTCCAGACTATTTACCTTCGATTTTAGCTCTTTATTTTCCGTGCGTAATTCATTGAGTTGTTGAAGGAAACGATGATTTAATTCCTCCAAACTCGAGAGTTTGGCATAAATCATTTGGAGGGTATATTCACTTTCGCTGTCCACTATTTGTTGAGGAGATACCATCTCTGGTGATCGTGGAGAGCCTCTTCCTGCTTGTTTTTTGTTGCCGTTGGTACTAGCCTGAGCATTGTTGTTACATTCCCTCTGTATGGATGAGACGGGCAAATGTAAAGAACGGCGTCTTAGCACTCCACATTTGTCACACCGAAATAAATTACCACTTGTCTTCATGTAATCTGCATCTTCTGCAGTGATATTAGCACATGAGTAGTGGAAATAGTGCTTACAATCACTGCAATTTATTTTTGTAGAACAGTTGCGGTCAATTTTTTGCGAGCACACGGAACAATTCATTTTGTTAGTGACTTTTACGTTTCTAATAGTTGCGCACCCCACGACAATCTAGAGGGCTGGTAGCCCCGATGCTTCAGACAGGAGCGAAATTCTTCGAAGTGAGGAATCCATAGTCTAAAATAATAACCACCAATATAAAATTAATGAGAAGCTCTTTGGTATCACGCGTGAAATTACACAGAAAATAAATTTGGTAATTGGGAGATACGAAAACGGGATTAAGGATGTGATTTCTGGAGGATTTGAGAAGGACATTTTGGACGAGATTCTGCTCATCAAAGAAGAAGTAAATGAAATCGTTCGGGCTTGCCAAATGGCGAAAAGCGACCTGATTAATACCAATCTCCTTGATACAGAAGAGGTCAACACGATAATCAATGAACTAGCAACTCTACCGTACGCTAACGAAATAAAAGCAATTGAGTACGGCACACCCTCAATTTTCACCATTGGTTCAATGCTGTTGTATGTCATTTCAATGTCAAAGGTAGGAATAGAAGAGTATAACTTGTTGATAACACGACCATCAGTTATAGAGGGAAAGCGGATCGATCTGAAATTCAGGAAAGTTCTGATCAACCACGGGGTCACCTATGGCATTAAAGCCAGTTGCCTCTCAATAAATAACTCAACAATATGTAAAGATAATGCCTTAGAAGTAATTCCTGAGGACAGCTGCGTTGCTAGACTGTTGGACCCACGACCTGCACCTTCCAAACAAGCACCGAGGAGGTTCTGGAACTCCTTAAAGATGACACCATTTTTGTGACCAATTTTAAAGGAGACTTAATTTCTAACAATACGAGTATGTCAAGGCCTCTTACAGGTACATATATAATCCAGATACATAACGAGACGATTGCATTGAAAGGTTCTCCCTTTTCGAGTTCTACGGCTACAACACTTCAAGCCCTTCCTCCGGCATTGACGAACATCACAAACCGCAACCATATGATCGATTTGGGATACGTGCATGAACTCAGCGTTCAGAACATAGAACGCATAGGTAACTTATCCCAACAATTTAAAGTCTCTATTCTTACAGAAGTTTTAATCCTCATTCGTGTGGCATCCGTCGTACTTACCCTCTGGCGAAAGATACATGCAAAGCCTAGTTTCCCAACAATCTAATCCACCACAACCAACGGCTTGACCTCAAGGTCATCAAAGGATCTACGAGGCGTAGATTTTCGAAGGGGGAGGAATTATGCACCGCCTTACACTTGGTTCGACATGCACAGACAGGTTCCCAGCTGAGTCAGCATATTATTTCCTTGCAAATATTCCCATGGAAGTTTATGCACGCGCAAGCTACTCGACACCGGATAGGATGCACGCAAAATATCAAAAGTAACGAGTCAGCAGATATCCATGGGAACATCTGGATAGAGGGAAAGCTTTGGAGTTAGATGGGAATGGATGGGGGAGTTAGTTGTAATCGTGACGGCAACCGGAACTATTGTCCAACCTTATAAATTTTAATTTTGAACGTGTCGAAAAGAGTTTTTTATTTTATGTAAGTCGAACAGTTGGGTCGGTCCTCTCGGCTGGCATTCTCGTTTTTTTTTTGGACTCCTCGTAAAGGATTTCCTTAACTGCAATCATAAACCAATATGTAATTGAACCCAAATAATTGTACAGGTGAGAACATGAATTTGCTGAATAAACGTCTACTGGGCTTCCGGCCGATATTCAAAATCATGTGATCACACTAAAGCATAGGTTAGGTGTTAAGCCAAAATTTGTAATTATTCAATCAATAAATGTCATTTGTAAAGTGAAGTTCTGTTTCTTTTATCTAAGCTTAACGCTTAGACCTTAACTGGCGCAGTCGTTCGGAGCGGTGAATTGTTTTTTTTTTAAGTGTTAAAAGTCTAACAAGTTAAAATTTTGTATATAAAAAAAAGTTGAATGTTTTAAAATCTTGACAATTTTTCACGAAATCTTATAGATAACCGTATATACACAAAGAAGAAGTCAGCTCTCAAATAACAAGAATGCTAAACCAAGGCATAATTCGTATCTAACAGTTTCTCAACTTGGAGTTGCCGAGTCTGGGTAGTCCCAAAAAAACTTGATGCCAAGGGACAACAAAAATGGAGACTCGTCATTGACTACAGGAAAATCAATGACAAAAGCATTTCCGATAGATATCCAATACCTAATGTCACCGAGATATTGGATAAACTTGGCAAATGTCTTTACTTCACAACATTAGACCTTGCAAGTGGGTTCCATCAAATCGAAATGGACTCAAAACATATTGCAAAGACGGCATTTACGATGGAAGGCGGACATTATGAATACGTCCGAATGCCTTTCGGCCTTAAAAATACTCCATCAACCTTCGAAGGTGTGATGGACCATGTCTTAAAAGATCTAATAGGTAAAACATGTCTCGTCTATCTCGATGACATAATAATGTTTTCAACTTCGAAAATTTACGCGACGGTATTTCCATTTCGGAAAATCCTCTAAATGAATTTAATCTCCAACTAGTTTTAGAAACAAGCGCCATAGGGTCACCTATGACTATCGAAACTATTTTTAAAAATCGACAAAGGAGAATAGTACGAAGGCCCCATTTCAACGAGCAGTAAATGATCTTCATTTTTAAGAAATTCATTGCCCCAAATAAACAAACAGCAGTCTTTTCAAACGACGAAACCTTTAAAATAGTTCAAACTACTTATTCAAAATTTTTCTCTCATAGTGGCACATTTCGGTTAATAAGGTGTACAGAAATTTTAAAAGATTTACGTTCAGCAGATAACCAAGAAAAAACCATAAGAGAGTGTAGTGATCATTTTACCAAAGTATATTATGCCACTGACTACACCCATAATAACAGACAAACGAGAGAGAAGAATTATATTACATATTTCGAATGACGGAAAGGTTAACAATGTTCAGTTGAAGACAAGCTTTCGTGCGCGGCAGTCGATTGACTACATGTGAAATTAATTTTTGCGGAAGCTGGCAGCACCGGCATAATCGAGCAATAGAGGGCGCGCGTCAGATGTTGAAACCTGTCAAACTTTATCTTTTTTGAAGCCTTTCCGGCCATCTTGTTTCTTTTAGCGTGAATATTTTATAAGAGTCAAACTTAAATCCAAAGGCCGGAAAGAATCCTGTAATACTTCAAACCAAATGTAAGAAATTTAGAAAACTATAAAATTACCTTAATTTAATATGATGTAAATTTATCTCGATTTTAAAACTTTAATTCCTTTTATGTACTTAGGAAATTTTAGCTCAATTGGAACTGAATTGTAAAATACAATAAAAGAGCTCAAAATTGGAACAGTGTTTAATTTTCCAGCCTAAATTCAACAAACTAAAATTTCATTTGTTTATCACTCAAGTGGACAAAAGAGCACGACCTGCGTGCATAACCTCATCAGGATAACATCATCAGGAGAAAACGTGAGTACCATTTGAGGTTTCTTTCTCCTTGCCTTTAATCAGTTATGAGCGCACCTACACAGTTAGAAACTGGTGGTGAAAAGGTAGTGAAAATTATCGCGAAACAATCTGCGTCAAAAGGTCAATCGGGTCTGCAAGTCAAACAAGATGCGACGCAACCCCCACAAAACTCTACGTGTTGTACACAAGATGCGCCGCAAAAAAGTTCCTCATCATTACCACAGCCTCCACAAAGTACTCCGCCATGTGCTTCTGTTTGTTTGCCGAGTCTAGCTCCCAATCCTCAAAAGCCTTCATCTAACAAGTCTAAATCTTCGTCGCGTGAGAAAATATCCCTCCAGTTAAGGCGATTGGAAGAAGAAAAAATATTGGAAAAAAATTAGCTTGAGAACAAGTATCAGCTTTTGGAAGAGATGACCTCTGAGGAAGAACGACCAAATCGAAGAGGAAATTCCTCCAGTATCAAAGACCCGCGTTACGGATTGGGTAAAGTTGCAAAACATTCAGCAAAATTCCACGTCGAAGAGAGAAATCCCAAACAACAGCACGTTGAACAATACTTGGTTCGGGGCACAGCCACTTCAAATTCATGGCAGTTCACCAGTGTATGCAGGCGGCGGCATCATTGAGGAGCCTACTGCTCCCGCTAACATCAATGCTACGATGCAACAGTCCCAGGAACCTCTCGAAGAGAAAAGATTATCGCAGCGCCTCGAGATCTTCCAAAGTTTAATGGAGACCCCCCAGAGGATTGGGCTCTTTTTATAAGTTCGTTTAAAAACAGCACACGCATTTGCGGGTTTTCTGGCGATGAAAACTTAGCTCGCCTTCGAACAAGTTTAAAGGGAAAAGCATTAGAAGCTGCGCGCAGCCGTCTATCACAACCTGGACAGCTGAATAAAATTATCTCTATTCTTGAAATGATGTTTGGCCGGCCCGACATTATAATAAACGCACTTCTGCAGAAAATGAAAAGTGAACCACATCCCAAAGTTGAACAACTATCCTCTGTAGTCAAATATGCCATCGAGGTAGTGTTATGCAGTCAGCATTTCCCAAAAAAAAATAACAGGAAAGCGCACCAGACATTAGGTCAGCAAAAACAAACTTTTATATTCCCACAGTATTTGGATTTGATTAATTAGCAAAATGAATGCTTCCCATTCCCACATTATTGTATTTGATGAATTAGCAATATGAAATTATAAATTAAGGTAGCAATAAGAAATCAGACGAGTTGAATTTTGTAAGTGACAAGTAAATGTTGAACTGTTTTTAATCGTCAAATGAATATTTATATTAATTACTCCTAAAATATTATTTGTGTATTATTGTCGTTGGTATTATAATCGTTGGTGTGTTATTGGACATTCGCTAAGAGATATTGCATATTCGCTATCGATAATCGTTGGTGTGTTATTGGACATTCGCTAAGAGATATTGCATATTCGCTATCGATAATCGTTGGTGTGTTATTGGACATTCGCTAAGAGATATATCATATTCGCTATTCAATAATTCGTATGTGTGTATTGGATATTCGCTAATAAATTCATCATTCCTCATCTCTGACGGTAAAGCCAGAAGTCCGGGACCCGACTAATACGGGCCCGACGAGGGACTTTGTGCATCTCCTTTTTTATTTTGTGCGTTCCTGAATCCAGGCATAACACAAATTTTTGGTGGCAGCGGTGGGATTCTACAAAGTCACAAGAGGAATATCCCAAGATGAAAGTAGTTTTATTGTAAGTAACTTATTTTCTTTTGTAAAGTGGTTGTTTCATATATTTCATATATGTGTATTAAAGAATTAAGTTAGAAACAATAAGCATTCATGTTCTCAAGATTTCGTGATTCAATTAGTGCGTTGATTAAAAACGATTCTAATAACGAAGAGGATAGTTCAGATAGTTCAGATAACGAAACCAATACCGGTGTTGACAGTTGCATAGGAAACAGTTCAGATAATAGCTTTAGGGAACATCTAGTTAAAATGACCGAAGTCCCAATTAATGTCCTTACATCATTCATTCCTACCTTCAATGGTACTGGTGAAGAAGTTTTCAACTTCATTGACTCGTGCAACGATGCCATCGAACTGGCACATTCTGTTTAAATTCATCAAAACAAAAATCCGTGGCAATGCATCGACAATTTTGATGAATAAAGAAATAGATAGTTGGGAATCATTAAAAAAGGAGTTGATAACAGTTTTTAGAGAACCTCATAGCGCTCTCTAGTTGCATCGAGAGTTAATCTCCATTAGACAAAATAAAGACGAATCTGTGGTACATTATCTGCAACGGGTCGAAACGCTTCAAAGGCGTCTACTGATGTTAAGGAGGAACACAAAGGTGGCCAGATTGAATATATCCAAAATGAAACACTAACTATTTTCATTAATGGATTGCGCGAACGACTTTCCACTTATACAATTACGCAACGACCTAAACTTGAGGAAGAACAGCGTATTAATCTTTTTAGAAGTAACATACAAAAAGATTATATTACAAAATACTTGGCTAGGATAAATCGTCAAGAAAGGCTTTGTTATAATTGTGACAAGAATGATCCTCAGAATAAACAAGAAAGGGTTTGCTTTAATTGTGGAAAGCCTGGCCATATCGCTAAATATTGTAAATCACAGAAAAAGAATGACTCTAGTGCAGATAGAGCCGGTCCCAGCACGTCAAACTCTAACGGCAGGATGTTTAAGCGGGAAAATTTTCAATAAGCTGTATGATAAATGGGCATCAATACAGCTTAATGCTTTGGATAGTTTTGAAAGTCCTCATATATTGATTGAAATTAACGGAGATTTAAAGAAGTTGATATTAGACACCGGTGCAGAAGTGTCTCTTATCAAAGCGAATAGTGTGTACGAAAAAGACGTAGATTTAGACAATAAGATAAAGTTTAGTGGAATAGGCGGTCAAAAATGTGAAAGTTTAGGACAAACAGAAGCGAATATAGAATTTATTCCCCTAGTTGGAAAAGCGATACCTGCAAACATTTGTTTTCAAGTTATTGAAAACAATTTGTTACATCATTATGATGGAGAGAAGGCGGATTTTCAATAAATTATGAGAGAAATGTTATGAGTAGTAAGATCGGTGTGATACCATTGAGATATTGTAGCGAGGAAACTATAGTAAAAGAAAGGTCTGAAGTTTTTAGAGTTGTAAAAGTGAATAGAACTTTGAATGAGGAAATTGTAATACCACAACAAGAAATCTCTGGTGGTGTCATAATTCCAAATTGTATTACGCGGAATAATAATGGCAACTGCATAGTTTCTATAGTAAATACAACAGACGAGCCGTTTGATATAAAAGACGTAGAAGTAAAGGGAGATAATCTAGCTGATTACAAAGTTTTGAAGAATAGATCGCGAGTAGTTTCAGGCAACATCAGAACAGAACATCTAAGTAAAGAAGAAAAAGATAGTTTGATTGATATTGTTAAAAAATATAGTGATATTTTTAGTATTGAAAATGAAAAACTTTCGAAAACCCCCGTAATTAAACATAAGATCCGGACACAGAATGATTCTGCACCCATCTTCACAAAGACCTACAGGTATCCTAAGGTCCACGATGAAGAGGTTCGCAGGCAAATTGGTAAATTAAAGGAAGACGGTATAATCCGAAATAGTTGCTCGCCATGGAGCTCCCCTCTTTGGATAGTTCCAAAAAAGGTGGATGCAAGCTGTACAAAAAAATGGAGGATGGTGATAGATTACCGTAAACTCAACGAGTTAACAATTGCGGATAACTACCCCCTTCCAAATATCAATGAAATACTTGACCAGTTGGGGAAAGCCAAATATTTCTCCACATTGGACTTAACGTCCGGCTTTCATCAAATCCCGGTTGAAGAGGAGGACATTGAGAAGACGGCATTTAGCACCCCGTATGGTCATTTTGAATACACCAGAATGCCATTCGGATTAAAAAATGCCCCCGCCTGTTTTCAACGACTCATGAACTCGGTCTTGTCAGGTCTGCAAGGGATAAGATGTTTTGTCTATTTAGATGACATTGTTGTTTTTGGACAGAATCTAAAAGAGCATAACGATAAGCTGGTAGAAGTATTTGAGCAACTTCGCAAGGCAAATCTCAAACTACAGCCTGATAAGTGCGAATTCCTACGAAAGGAAGTATCTTATTTGGGACATGTCATCACAGATTGACAAGGGTGTCAAACCAGACCCATCGAAAATAGAAAGTATTAATCAAATGGAGCCACCTAAAAATATCAAAGGTATAAGATCATTTCTTGGAATGATCGGCTACTATAGGAAGTTTATCAAGAATTTTAGTCAAGTTGCAGAGCCACTAAACAGGTTGCTGAAAAAAGATGTCGATTTCATTTGGACCAGTGATCAGCAAACAGCTTTCGATAAGTTAAAGAATTTAATCACGAGTTACCCAATATTCCAGTATCCAGATTTTGACAAAATGTTTATCATAACAACAGATGCATCAAATCGCGGAATCGGTGCGGTACTCAGTCAAGTGCACACAGGTAAAGATTTACCAATCCACTTTGCCAGCCGGACATTAAATAAAGCTGAAATGAACTATAGTACCACCGAGAAAGAATGTCTGGCCATTGTGTGGGCAACCAAGCAATTCCGGCCATATATTTGTGGAAAGAAATTTATTACCCAGACGGACCACAGACCCTTAACATGGCTGTTTAGAGTAAAGGATCCAGGAAGTCGTCTTGTTAGATGGCGCCTCAAACTAGAAGAGTTTGATTACGGCATTGTATATAAGAAAGGAAAGGACAACGTCGTAGCAGACGAACTCAGCAGAAATTTTAGGATCACGGAAAAGGAAAAAAAGGAAACCCGGAACGACCTTATGGAATTAATGGAAGAAGAAGGATTCCCAGTAAACAATAACGTGAGTACTAATAACGAAGAAACTGGGCACATTGAAGATCAAATAGATGAAAACCTTGAGAATGAATTGGATGGAGATCAACCGGATAATTTATCCGAAGTTAGCGACGACTCGACATTCAATCCAAATAAAGAAGAATCAGATAAAACAGAAGAAGTAGCTGATCTGGAAAGAAGAATGGCCATCATCAAAGAATATCATGAAGGTTTATTAGGAGGTCATACTGGACAGAAAGCAACTTATGCAAAGGTAAGAAAAAAATTTAAGTGGAAAGGTATGCAGAAACAGATAGAGAATTTGATTAGGAATTATCCCCAATGTCAGACCGAAAAGGTAAATCGTGTACCAACTAGAAACCCTATGAAAATTGTGACTTCATCAGAAAGAGCCTTGGAAAAGATCATGATTGATATAGTAGGCCCTTTTGAGGAAATAAATGAAGGTTTTAAGTTCGGGTTAACCATACAAAACGATTTATCCAAATTTATCAAATTTGTACCACTAAAATCCAAAGGTATGCAAACTGTATCATGCGCATTGATGGAAGAATGGATACTTAACTTCGGGATGCCAAAAATCATTTTGTCTGACAATGGATCAGAATTTTGTAACAATCTGTTTGAGGAGTTGTGCAAACTTGTGGGGATAAAGCACATTACTACCAGTGTAGCTTACCCGCAAGCTAACGGAAGCGTAGAACGAGCACACTGCAGACTTCTAGAGTATCTAAAGGCAACAGGTCGAGAATTGAATCAAATCAAAGACTGGCATAAGCGAATGCCATATGCTGGATTTTGCTATAATGGCACAGTTCATAATACAACGGGGTATACTCCCTACGAGTTAATATTCGGCTTTGAGTTAAACAAACCTAGTAGTGTAGATTCATACAATGAGAAATCAATGTTTGATTATATGGATGAATTAAGAACGAATCTGTTTGAAAATCATGAAGAGGCAAGGGCAAACACGAAAGTAAGTAGAGAGAAATCAAAAATTAGGTATGACAAACGACTAGGAAAACCGATAGAGTATAGAGTTGGTCAACAAGTGTTAGTTAAAAACGATAGGAAAGGTAAATTGCATAGTCGATATAAAGGTCCATTTAAAGTTTTGGAAGTTAATGAGAACAACGTAATAATACAACTAAATAACAAACGACAAAAATTTAACAAGTCTAATGTCAAACCATACATTTCAGAGCCCTGTTCTTCACACAGATCACCGCTGAAATAGATTTGAAAATAGAGGAACTGCGAAATAATACTGGTATATACTTTAACTACCTTGGAGAAGCCAAGGAAATTAAAAGCAAGGTAGCATTAATTATAGAATTAAACATAAGTGATTTAGAGGATTCAAGTTCTAACATACGAAGTTTAATTAGTTCAATTGATAGTATCTGTTTAGAATCGCAAAAAGGCTGTAAAGAATTCCAACAATCAGCTAAGCGCGAAATATTAAAACTTGATCATAGAATAAGAATTATTTTTGGAATAGTAGGGAAATCATTTAGACCAAAACGCGGGTTAATTAATATAATAGGCTCAGGATTTAAAGTTCTTTTCGGTACAATGGATAATGACGATGCAGAGTATTATTACAAGGCAATCAGCATTAATAATGAAAACGAAAAACGTATAAACAGCATGGATGAAAATATAAAGGTCTTAAGCCATCTCAATAGACAAGTTTTAGAAAGTGTTAAAAACAATAATGTCACCCTTAATAAAATAAACGAAATTATTAATGAAATTAATAAAGTTCATGATATAGGAAGAAATATTAATCGGACACTTTTAGTTACATCATATTTTGAGGAAATATCAAGGAAGATTAACCATAAATTACTTCAATTAGAAATGGAAGTAGAACAGATAGTAGATAGCCTTTTATTTATTCAAGCAGGTATATTACACCCTCGAGTTATTGAACCAACTGAATTATTAGATCAACTTCGACTATTAGAAAATAATAATATATTTGCAATAGAACCTACAATGGAAAATTACTCCGAAATTCTGAGAACAATAGAAATTAAAGCTTTTACAAAAAATTCGAAAATTGTTGTAATTGTACAAATACCTACGTTAACAAGAGATAAATTTGAAATATACGAAAAAATCGCTGTACCTAAAATTGTTGAAAATGGTATTGTTATATTAGAATTAAAGAATAAATTTGTAATGATTAATAAAAATAAAGAAGATTTTAGTTTGAAAGAAAGCTTAACCGATTGTAATAGTTTTAAGAATATATTTATATGTAAACCTCAACCTTTAAGGAGTACTATTAGCAATAACTATTGTGAACTTAATCTTTTTATGGGAAACATTGCTGAAAATTGTAAAGCAAAAATAATAAATTCAGATGTGGAAATATTTCATAAATTAAAAGAAAACACATATTTGTACACAATAACTGATGAAAAAATGTATAAATGTAAATGCAAAAATGAAACAAAAGTAGGAAAACTTATAGGTACTGGAGTTATTCAAATTAACGGTGACTGCGTCTTTGAAACATATGCCATCGTAATAAGAACAACAGTCCCTGAAGTAGAAATTGAAATAAAAAATAAGCATTCTTACGACGAGCTAGAGGAGTGCTGCATCAACGCTAAGCTCCGTGAGATCACCATTGATCAAGAGCCAATTTCTAAAATAACAGCGAAGGATGTCCATGAGTTACAAGATTTATCGGCGGAAATCCAAAATCAAAAGAATTTCTGGGCGAAGGCATTGGAGAAGATACCTGAGAGATCACAGGGTATTCTAATGTCTGCAGTCAGTATCTTAACTATACTAATAATTGGCTTAACCATCTGGAAATTTAGCTGTGGATCGGGCAGAACAACAATTACGCTCTTTAATAGATGTTTCAATAGAAGAACCAGAATGGCACCCGAGGTAACATTGAACGGAACTTCAACTCCAACCCAATCAATAGAATCCATCGAGATGAATTCACCGAAGTCTAATCTAAGAATTAAGTATCCTTAGATATAACTAAATGGGGGACGTGTTATGCAGTCAGCATTTCCCAAAAGAAAATAACAGGAAAGCGCACCAGACATTAGGTCAGCAAAAACAAAATTTTATATTCCCACAGTATTTGGATTTGATTAATTAGCAAAATGAATGCTTCCCATTCCCACATTATTGTATTTGATGAATTAGCAATATGAAATTATAAATTAAGGTAGCAATAAGAAATCAGACGAGTTGAATTTTTTAAGTGACAAGTAAATGTTGAACTGTTTTTAATCGTCAAATGAATATTTATATTAATTACTCCTAAAATATTCTTTGTGTATTATTGTCGTTGGTATTATAATCGTTGGTGTGTTATTGGACATTCGCTAAGAGATATTGCATATTCGCTATCGATAATCGTTGGTGTGTTATTGGACATTCGCTAAGAGATATATCATATTCGCTGTTGACACCCTTAACATTTTCACCCACCCTTACTTAATTCATATCGATGACATCCAGGTGGCGAGAAGGAAAACTAAAAAGTATCGCAGTCAGCCGACAGACGGGATAGCGAAAAGATACTTAAAGAAAACGACAACGACAACGATTACGAACGTCTATATTTTATTGTTAGCCTTCTGCCCTTTGAGATTTTGTTTTGAATAAATACTTTTAATAATTCAGATTTAACAAATTTGTGTTATTTGCCGTCGACTTTACATGTTATTCAATAATTCGTGTGTATGTATTGGATATTCGCTAATAAATTCATCATTCCTCATCTCTGACGGTAACGCCAGAAGTCCGGGACCCGACTAATACTGGCCCGACGAGGGACTTTGTGCATCTCCTTTTTTATTTTATGCGTTCCTGAATCCAGGCATAACCGTAGAGAATATATGTGCAACAATGGAAACCACAGGATGTGTCGCACATTTAAATAATCCGATTTTATTGCAGGAGCTAGTAGAGAGGTTACCTCCATCCATTCGTCTAAGTTGGTCCATATACAAGCAAACATTCGCTACAGTTGACATTTTTCAATTCAGCACATGGTTATTTGAAATTGGCCGCGCAGCAAATGACGTCACTCTAAATAATCCGATGCCTACAAAAAAAAGAGCATAAACAACGACAAGAAAGATCATATGTGAATGTACACATCGACTCGACAAACAAGAGCTGTAAAATTTGTCAGAAGAACTGTCGCTCTACTGAAAAATGCAAGAAATTCCGCGATCTTACATTACGGCAACGATGGGGTATAGTTAAGGAAAAAAGGTTATGTCGCTCCTGTCTCCGTCAACACAAAAACCGGTGTTCAATGAATCGATTGTGTTTGGAAAATGGTTGTACAAGTTAACGCAACAAAAGTGCAAAATCCAAAATGCACATGTTCCCACGGTACCAAAGTTCGATACATGCATGCAGCTCGTGTCATCGTTCCCACGAGCAGAGGAAACTCTCAACGACATCTGAGTAACCAGCAAACATCCGCTGCTGACACCTTCAACGATACCTGAGATAGCATTGCTGACCATGCAGTAACAACACATTTGGGAAAGCTTCGAGTTAGGTATTGATCTAATGTTAGTTTAGTTCTTAAGTAGCACTCACATTCTTCGGAATAAATATAGAGACAGTTTTTAAAAAAATAAATAAATTAAATGTAGTTTAATTTGCATAACAACGCAAATATACCTTCCACTGTTCCGACAGCGACGACGGGTGCCGCCACTTATATTGCAGACACTTCAAAGAAATTTCCACCACGACCAATATGCCACAGCCGAACAAGAGAGAACGAAATCCTTTTTCGAATATTACCCGTTACGGTTTATGGGAAAGGAAGACAAATAAACACTTTCGCCCTTTTCGACGATGGATCGTCTACCTCTTTAATAGATAAGGAACTAGCAAAAGATCTACAGCTAGATCTGCAGTTGAAGTGGACGTCTGATACCGTGCGAGAGGAACCCAACTCCATGAAAGTTTCATTATCAATCTCAGGCAATAACAATAAAAACAAATATTTGGTTGCTGGCGTGCGTACAGTTGAAAATCTGGATTTACCACAGCAATCGATTAACGTAAATCAGTTGGCAGAAAAGTATAAGCACTTACAGGGAATTCCATTAAATTCATTTTCAAATGCAAAACCACGAATTTTAATAGGTCTGACACACTGGAATTTGGGAATACCCCTTCGCCACAGAGAAGGAAGCATCGAAGAACCGTACGCAACAAAAACGCGCCTAGGTTGGGTTGTGTTTGGCCCATGTGATGGTAAATCAGGCGAGGTTGTCGGCGTCAATTATCAACTGCATATCTGCTGTCAAAGTATCCTCTTACGTTTTAGGGAGCGAAAAGTAGGACTTTGTGCGGACATTAAAGAAATGTATCACCAGGTGCGCATAAAAAAGGAAGACCAGGATGCTCAGCGGTTCCTTTGGAGAAATGTGATTACAAAAGAAGTAGAAACATATGTTTTACAAGTTATGTCATTTGAAGCAACTTCATCACCATTCTGCGCGCAGTACATTAAAAACAGGAATGTTGCAGAGTTTGCTCTACAATACCCGGAAGCTTTTCAGGCTATAGTGAAAAATCACTATGTCGACGACTTTATCGCAAGTTTCGACAGTGAAGAAGAGGCTGCGCGAATAGCGAAAGACGTAATCCATGTACATAGCCAAGGAGGATTTACTATACGCAACTTTCGATCTAACTCACAATGCATTTACGAAGAGTTAGAGCGCCATAGTACATGCGAAAGTTCTAGCGTCTGCATGGCGAATGCTGAAAAGGTTCTTGGGCTTTGGTGGTCCCCAGAAACGGATACATTTTCTTTAGATTTAATGGTGATCGAATAAACCCAAAGGTAATCAATGATAAGCAAAAACCAACGAAAAGAGAAGTTCTCCGACTACTAATGAAAATATATGAGCCTTTAGGATTTATTGCCAATATATTGGTAAATTTAAAAAAATTACTGCAATCAATCTGGAGATCTGGTGTAGGATGGGACGATCCTATCAAAGACGATGACTTCGTGATCTTTACCAGGTGGCTGCAACTAGTACCTTCAATAAACAATATACAAATTCCTCGATTGTTTCTTACAATACTGAGTCTCGCGATGGCAGATGAGGCTGAGCTTCATATTTTCTGTGATGCGAGTGAAAACGCTCTGGCTGCTACAACATTTATTCGAGTTTCGGTTGGAGATAGTTTCGAGTGTCGATTAATAGCGACAAAAACAAAAGTAGTGCACTTACGGAAAATATCGATCCCACGCATGGAACTGGATGCGGCAGTCCTCGGAACAAGGCTATCCACCACAATTATCGAGAGCCAATCTTTCAAATTCACCAAGAAAGTTTTCTGGACTGATTCTAGGACGGTGCTCTGTTGGATAAAGTCACCGAGTTAGAAATTTCAACAATTCGTGTCGTTAAGAGTAGGCGAAATCATCGATCGGACAAATGCAGCATTATGGAAATGGGTTCCATCATACTTGAACGTTGCAGACCAGGCTACAAGAGCGCGGATGAAGTTCGATCCCCGTGTGACAGTTCTTGGTATAGAGGTCCTGAATTCCTATGGCAACCTGAATCGAATTGGCCACTCTGTGAATTTAATTTTAGTTCGGCTGTCAACGATGTCGTAAAGCAATTTCATCACGTACTAAATAATCGAGTTTGTGTAATTGACTTCCGCAGATTTTCAAGATGGAATAGGCTGCTCAATACCATGGCTAAAGTTTATCAGTTTATTGAGCTATGCAAAGGAGGCACTTTAGAACCGGCCAACTGTAAATACGTGGAGAAAGGTGAGCGATATTTGTAGAAACAGGCTCAGCACGATGCGTTCAGTAAGGAGTTACAAACACTTAGGGCATCAACGATTCATGAAGGAGTTTCAATTCCAAAAACAAGCAAGCTCGTATTGCACGTAGAGGCATTCCAATACAGATATATACGAACAACGGTACAAATTTCCGGGGCGCAAGTCGAGAGTTGCGAGCAGCAATTGAACAGACTGATGGTAAGAAACTGGTTGAAGGCATAGGGGAGGGAAGACTTAGATGGTCTTTTATCCCCCCAGCAACTCCCCATATGGGTGGTTGTTGGGAAAGACTTATACGTTCCATTAAAAATACTCTTTCACAAATTCATTTTATTCGAAATCCAACTGATGAGTTACTACTTACAATGATGGCTGAGGTTGAGGCGATAGTTAACTCCCGTCCGTTGACTTATGTCCCGATCTGTTCAGAAAATGAAGAAACGCTAACGCCTAATCACTTTTTGATGGGCTCCTCCCTCCAGTGGTTCAAAGCCGATGAAGGCGTACTACTAAAGAAGAACTGGATGACTGCTGAACAGTTCAGCAACTCCTTTTGGCGAAAGTGGATACGCGAATATTTGCCAAGTCTGACGAGGAGAACTAAATGGTTTCGGGCTACAAAACCAATTGCCATTAACGACGTAGTAATAACTGTCGACGAGAACAACACCAGGAATTCCTGGCCTAAGGGTCGGGTTGTCGAGCTTAACCAGGGGCGGGATGGACAAATACGGAGCGCCATTGTTCAGACGAAATCTGGACTCTACGTCAGACCCGTCTCTAAACTAGCCATTTTGGAAGTAGTCAGCTCAGCAGAGGGTGGTAAGCAAGACCAGCTGGAACAGCCGCTCAACTTACCAGGGGGGAGTGTTGCGGAAGCTGGCAGCACCGGCATAATCGAGCAATAGAGGGCGCACGTCAGATGTTGAAACCTGTCAAACTTTATCTTTTTTGAAGCCTTTCCGGCCATCTTGTTTCTTTTAGCGTGAATATTTTGTAAGAGCCGAACTTAAATCCAAAGGCCGGAAAGAATCCTGTAACACTTCAAACCAAATGTAAGAAATTTAGAAAACTATAAAATTACCTTAATTTAATATGATGTAAATTTATCTCGATTTTAAAACTTTAATTCCTTTTATGTACTTAGGAAATTTTAGCTCAATTGAAACTGAATTCTAAAATACAATAAAAGAGCTCAAAATTGGAACAGTGTTTAATTTTCCGGCCTAAATTCAACATTAATAGTAAAATAAAATTAAATAGTTTACATTTATATGAATAAATTCTTTTACTTGAACTATAAAAATACAAAGCCTATTTAATTACCTAAACAATCTACAAGAATACCATGAAAAATCAAACCACAGAGGTATTAACAAAATCCTATTACACCTTAAATGAGAGTTAATATGAAAGAAAAGATAACCAAAACTTTAAACAATAGCAATAGATGTAAAATAAAACTGGTATTTCCAAGTATAAGGTTTCCTTCCCTATTTATTCCAACATTAACAACAAGTTTAAGGTTCAGCTCAATGCCTTAGTTCTGCCTAAGGTCACAGCGGATCTGCCGATGAGAAACATCAAGTTTATTAACTGGAATTATATCCAAAATCTTGAACTGGCCGATCCTACGTTTTACAGACGAAGCGAAATAGATGTTTTACTCGGTGCAGACATTTATCCATCAATCATTCTTGAGGGAATTATCAAAGGAGTACCAGGCTCCCCCATGGCTCAAAGAACCGAGTTAGGATGGGTGCTGTCTGGGGGTGTGTCTTCAAATAACAAAACAACATCTCTTCACATAACTACCAGCGATCTTAATATAGATAAAATTTTGTTGAAATTTTGGGAACTTGAGGAAATAGGAACCAAAAAAATGCTGTCTCCCGAAGATAAACAATGCGAAAGGCACTTTTGTCTCACTCACCAACGACAGAGGGATGGAAGATATGTGGTTCGACTCCCTTTATTGGGCTTGTCATTAAATTTAGCCAAGAATAGATTCTTTCAACTGGAGAAGAAATTAAATTCTAATAGTTCATTTCGTCAAGAATATAAAAGGGTTCTCGAAGAATATAGGATATTGGGCCATATGACAGAAGTAAATACAACCACATTAACGGCTCACTATTACGTTCCCCACCACGCAGTAATAAAAGAATCCAGCACTACCACCAAACTGCGAATCGTATTCGATGCATCTTGCAAATCGTCGAATGGTACTCGTACTTCGTTAAACGATCACCTACTAGTTGGTCCTAGATTGCAAGATGAAATATTTGATCACATCACTCGTTTTAGGAAGCATAAGATATCATTTGTAGCTGACATTAATAAAATGTATAGGCAAATTTGGGTCGCTCCAAAGGATTCTGTTTATCAACTCATTTTATGGAGAGATAAAGAGGATGAAGAGCTGAAGGCCTATCAGTTAAATACCGTCACTTTTGGTACTGCCGCAGCTCCATATTTAGCGGTTTGCACCCTTCAACAGTTGGCCTCAGATGAACGCGACGATTTTCCACTTGCCTCGAAAATAGTAAAACAAAATTTCTATGTGGACGATGTTATGCACGGAGCAGATTCTGTCAAGGAAGCACTGGAACTGCAACAACAACTTATTGCCATGCTGAAACGTGGAGGTTTCCCATTGAGGAAATGGGCTAGCAATAGTCAAGCATTGATAGAAGCCGTTCCAGAAGCAGATAGAGAAGTGTCAACATCACTAGCCTTCGATGATCCGACAGCCATAAAAACGTTAGGAATCCAGTGGCACCCGGGAAGGGACACATTTTCTTTCAAACTAAGTCTGCCGGAACAAAGGCAAACAACAAAAAGGACAATTCTGTCTGACATAGCGCGTTTTTACGATCCAATGGGATGGATATCGCCTTGTGTTCTCCTAGGTAAAATCTTGATGCAAGACATCTGGAAGGAGCATCAATCATGGGACAGTGAACTTCCAACCCCCATTATCGCGAGGTGGCATTACTTAAAGACTGAACTTACAGCTCTAAACAATATAGAAATTCCTCGCTGGATACATTATTCCAACAAGTCATGCATCGAAATTCACGGGTTTTGCGATGCATCGGAGAAAGCATACGCTGCCGCCCTGTACGTCCGGGTAATAAACGGTGGAACAACATTTACAAATTTGCTACTTTCGAAAACCAGAATCGTACCCCTTAAAACAAAATCTCCAGCTCGTTTAGAACTTTGCGGAGCGTTATTACTAGCACACTTGTTGGTGCACACTATAAATACCATGAACCTTCAAGATGCACGGATACATGCGTGGTCTGATTCGCAAATCACGCTTGCGTGGATCAAATCACCACCACATACCAGAACTACGTTCGTTGCCAACAGAGTTGCAGAAATTCAAGAGCTGACAAATCCCAAGTGGTGGAAACATGTTATTTCGAAAGATAACCCAGGGGACATTGCTTCAAGAGGACTGACACCAAGAGAACTAGTCAAAAATAGACAGTGGTGGCATGGGCCTGACTTTCTGCAGCTTTTTGAGGAACAAGCTCATCTAGAATATGAAATACCAAATACAGATTTAGAATCCAAACCATCAAACATTTCTAAGGTCAAAAATAAGTTTATTGCATCTGGGTACCCCATCAAAAATATTTTTCAGCTCTGCATATATACAACCTCCTTTGAGGCTAATGTACTTCTTTCCAGGTTTTCATCTCTACAGCGATTAGTTCGAGTAACTGCATATTGGCTACGCTTTATCAACAACGCTCGAAAGAACTCAACACGTATGTCTGGACCACTGTCGCTCGAGGAAATCGAAGGTCAAAGGCGTTTGGTAACTATTGTACAACAAGAATTCTTTTCTGAAGAAATCAGACAAATCTTGAAGAACAAGGAGATCCATAAAGGAAGTAAACTGGCAAGACTTGTACCATTCATTGACACAAATGGGATATTGAGAGTTGGTGGACGACTGGAAAATGCCGATTTACCATATGATCAACGTCACCCCATCATATTGCCTTCCCAGAATATATTAACCTCTCTCATAGTACATGATGCTCACATGAAATCACTCCACGGTGGACAACAACTGATGATGGCAACACTCAGGACTAAATATTGGATTATCCGCTTAAAATCAAATGTAAAAAAATGCATTCGTAATTGTCTTCGTTGCTTCCGACACAATGCTCCCCAAATGCATCAAAAAATGGGCAACCTACCCGCATCAAGAGTTACACAGACTCGCCCGTTTCACACAACAGGGGTTGATTATGCTGGACCAGTACAACTGAAGGCGTGGAAGGGACGATGCAATAAGGTTTCAAAGGCATTCATTGCAATATTTATTTGCTTTACAACGAAGGCTGTGCATCTCGAACTTGTAAGCGATTATAGTTCGCCAGCATTTCTAGCCGCATTTAAACGCTTCACTGCACGTCGAGGAATATGCGAAAATCTATACAGCGACTGTGGAACAAACTTTCAGGGAGCTGCTAAAATTTTGGACAAAGAAAGAACACAGCTGTCAAAGCAATGCACAGAAGATATTGCCAAGGAATTACTGATGAGTGGAACTAAGTGGCATTTTAATCCTCCAGGTGCACCGCACTTTGGAGGGTTGTGGGAAGCGGGTGTTAAGTCAATGAAACACCATCTAAAACGAGTAATCGGCCATCACACGCTTACGTTTGAGGAATATGCAACTGTGTTAGCCCAAGTAGAGGCATGTTTAAATTCCCGCCCACTCTGTCCGATGACCGAAGATCCTGAGGACAAAGGACAAATGTTCCCGTCCTTTGGTTTCCTGGCTCCGCCCAGATGCGATGTTTTTTTTTTTCTACCAACCTATGAGTCAGCTGCGCATGTGTGGGTGACTTCCCCAGCCGACATAGCACACTAAGCGAATGCAGCTAATCAACCTGAAAGGAAAAAACCGGAAGAGGTCGTTGACCACCGAACTAGAGGAACACCGAAGGTTTCGTGATGACTTACACGGTCCATGGTGACCACAAGAAATTTGTCGTTAGAGCAAACCAGTTGAAAAAATAAAGTAAAAATAAAAAAAGGGGAAGAAATTAGTTTTTCATTAGTTTGTTTGCTAAGTTTTTTTTATGCAAAGTGTCCTAGCGACACATAATGGTCCATTATGTTTTAATAATTTAATAATTTTTTTCCTGTATAGCTACGTTGGGCGTATAAAGGAAATTATTTTTCTTATATCCGTGGTTCGTACATAAGAAATTCATTTCTTCGATTTTCGAAGTTTCTTATATTCGTGGTGTACTGTATTCACAATCAACAAGTTCTTACCCTAATAGATAAATTTTCCCGATTTTCCTCCGCCTAGACTCTTAACTGCAGAAGCAGCATTACTGTCCTTAAATGTATTAAGAATTACATACGCCTTTACGGCATACCTAAATCAATTATCTGCGATCAAGGAAACGAATTCTCTTCTATCATCTTCCGCGACTTTTGTAAGCAACATGACATAAACCTTCATCATACCCCTTCTTTTCAAAAATCCAGCAACGACTGCATTCCACACTAACTAAAATCTACAGACTTATAATGTTGAAAAGAAAAGAATCCAAACTCAATACAGACCATGACAAAATGTTGTCAGAAATATTAATAGCATACAATCACGCAATTCATTTCATAACGAAACATACACCTTACGAACTATTTTTCGGCCGACCCTATAAATTCTCAAAAACTTTAAATTTTGGTAACGAACACGAATAGCTCTCCATACTTAACGAATACCTTAATGAATTGTACCCTAAAATACATGAGAAAGCTGAAGACATTACTCAAAAGGGAATCGAAAAGCTCAATAACGAAAGAGAAGTTCCTGTATATAATTCATTAAAATAAATACAGTCGATAAGTTTATATTAGAAATTAATTTAAGAATTCTAGTATTAAGATATTTAGTATTAAGATATTTGAAGATAAGCACGTTCAGGGAATATGAACGTTAACATGATAGCATAATCATTTTATATGATTAAGAGGCTATCCAACACTGTAGCGTCAGCCTTTTAACAAAAATAAAAATAACAATAAATAAATATGTTTAATTGTGGTGTTCTATTTGTGTCCCCTCACTGTACCAAATCCAATAAATTTACCCATTGTCAAAAACAGACCTTTTCCCCTCCTAATCCATTAGTTTGTCCTGCTAATCTCTCTTTCCCAACTCATACAAGACCTGACTCTATTAAAGTTCCCTCTATTTTCAAATTCCCTCATTCCACTTTCTTCGTAGGCTCACTCTCTCCCTGTGTTCTTGTTACTATGGTGAATATGTTCCTTTTGTCGTAGAGAGAGTTGTGTTGACTACCTTAAATTCAGGAGGAGGTGGTGGAAAACCTAGCTAAGGAGGTAGATCGTGTGGGAGGTAGTTTATTATAGGTATAAGTTTAGGCATGAACCCACAGTTGAGAGGCAGAAATTAGAATGGGGAATAAAGATAGACAAATAAGAAATCAAAGAAAAATTAAGAAGAGAACTAGTTAGGAAGGTCAATGACATTTAGTAGAAAATCAGCTGATCATCTTTCGATGCCGACCAGCCGTTGGTTTGGGTATCAGAAGATTACAACGGCAAGGTCGTGCGATTTTCAATCGTATTGGGTGGGACTTTTTTCTTTTTCCCTTTTTGGGAGAAAAAAAGTCGAGACAGTCGATATCGGAGGATAAAGCAACAAGGTTGCATTGCATTTTTTTTTTGCAAAAGGAAAAATTTAATTTTTTTTTACTGTGGCGCGTGCAGTTTTCCGCTCCGTGGATACGGAACAAAGTTTTTTTATATCCGCCGGGTGTCCGCGCTTGTTTTTTTTTTAGAAAAAAAAAAAACCAAAATTAGCCGACAAAAAAAAAAAAACCCAAAGTGACTGCCGCGGTACAAAAAAAAAAGTTCATTTGAACCATCCTCCCCCCCCCCATTACACCTACGCGGTGTCATTTATAAGTTACCGGTGCAATAAGGACAACCCACAAATAAGCTGGTGGGCGAAAAGTCCTTGCTGGTGTTGTGCAAAGAAAAAAAAAATTAAAAAAATAAAATCGTGCGAAGTGCGAAACACGAGTTCCTCATACATACGTACCTGCAAAGCTACATCGCCTGCAAGAGGTGCTCCGCGGGACAACCACCACAACAACAACAAACAAAACATTCAACGCAGAAAAAAAAAAATTGTGGAATCAGCGACAGACACAGTGACAAAAAAAAAAAAAAAACATTCCTTTTATTGAAAAAAAAATACGAGTAATAACAAAAAAAAAAGTACATATGTACATATACATATATATTCGTATATATATAAAAATAAGTAAAAAGATTTGTGAATTTAGTGAATATGTTAAGATATAGATTTGAGTTGTTTTTTTTATTTAATGTGTAGAGTAAGATTAGGACTAAGCAGTTGTTAATTTTTTTTTTCTTTTGAATTTTATTTGAATTTGGGTTTGTGCGCAAAAAAAAAAAAATATTTTTGAGATTTCAAAGGTTCTTCAAGTGCTGGCGCCAGAACTACGAGGGACCTGAAACCCGGTAAGTCCTAGGTATATAGATAAGCTTTTTGGCTAGAGTAAAAGTAGCCATACAGATTTTTATTTTTTTTTTCTTCAAAATAGAATTCAAAGAAAAAGAAAACTTTTATACATTAGTTATTAAGTTTTATTTTGTGAATTTCCTTTTGTTAATAAACCCGAGTATTATTGTCATGAATTGAATTAAGGTTTTTTTATTAAAATAATGGAGTAGGCTTAACGCAAGTGGTGTGTGGATGGGCGGACCGACCGTCCTTCGATGGGGCGACTGTGACCGGACGTGACGTACACACGAAGACGACATAACGAATATGACGTGACTGACTTCCGCTAATTGTTTTTTTTACAGGTGGTGACTGGGAGGAATTTCTTTAGGGGCTACCATTCACAGATCTGGCCAGAATGGTAGCAATTGGTCGCATCCAAGTGCGATAAGGGTGGGTTGGCCATCCTCAGCCAACAACACCTGGCTTATTTCAGGTCGTAACGAGCTGTCATCGCTGTGTGATACTGGGACGCATTATTCGGTGTAGGGTACGTAGGGTTAAGTTAGTATTAGGTTTAGTTATAAGTCGTAAATTAAGTTCGGTAGTTAGGGTTTAGGTTAGTGTAGGATTAGTTAGTTCTAAGCGCGAAAGTCCCGGTCTTGCACAGTGGTGATGGCACACAGAAGTGATCTTGCTGTTTCATTTCCTCTTTCTTCTATCATCTTTTTCTCCTCCTATCTTTTAAGTCCGTCCGTAAAATAACGTAGCTTTCTCCAGGCTATCCTTGTTTTCTTTTTTTTTCAATTCGGCACGAAACATAAAAGGGTGTCGTTGGTTGGCCTCCGTGGCCAACTGACTCCTTACAATGGCGCCCAACGTATACGGCTAGTCCGCTAGTTTTTTTTCTTTTTCCAACATTTTACTTTCCTATCTATCTTTTATTTCTCCAAGATCACATTCTGATTATGCTTTTGGTTTCTGAGCAGATCAACGGTGGCTGTCCGGTCTCCAGGCGAGAAGCTAAGGGACTTAGTGAGGTAATCGGAAGTCTGTAAAGAATCCAAAAGCGGACTAGAAGTGAGAGGTCGATAAGCTGACTGCTGTCCGATACAGTTAGCCCTAGGTTGACTTATCGTGAGGCGTGGGCTTGAGATCATGAACTTCTAGTCGTGTTGAAGTATAACCTGGACATTCTCTGCCAGCCTGGGATGTGGTTCAGCCATATACCCAGTGTGGAGGGAAGATAAGGGTTATGCTTCAGCACTCGTTGCGATACTGAAATACCAGTCTCCACAATACGTGACAAGACAGTACATTACGTACTATACTTATACCGACTTTAGTACCCATTGAGAGTGACTGGAAAATCGGTTCCCAAATTCCACACACCAACGCGATTTATAAAATTCTAACAATCACCAACAGCCATTTAAAAATTCTTTTATTTCGAAAGTATTTATATAAATTTTTTTTATTTTTATCTTTTATATTATATATATATATATTTCCTTTTTTTTCATTTTTATTAGATATTCTTTCTTTACATTTTTTTTTTTTGAATTACAATTTTTTTTTCATACGCAAAATATTTACTTTAATTGATTAATTTTTTTTTTAAAGGAGGTAAGTCGTAGCAATTTTTTTTTCTTCGTTATGAATAACGAAACAGGGGCAGTCCCTAGGGACACTTCTTCAGACGATGTAGCTATTGGAGGTTCCGATTTTGAGGATGGGCGGAGAGCTCCACGGAACAGCACACCATGGAAAAACGACAGGTGGAGAATGGGGAACCACCTACGCACGCGCCCTAAAGCAAAAACCGAACCAAAAGCTGATGTCCTGGACCTCACGACGATCTCGCACGATTCTCTGCGACTTAGTCCAGATCAGCGAAAGCAAAATCAACAAGCCGAAGCCTCAGATCCAACCACCCACAAGGCGGTTCCCGTGTTGACAGGGATTCCGGAAATTTACGGGGAAGAATCTGATTCCCACCCTTTCGAAGATGAGAACTTTGAACATCGGCATCGAGCATCGACAAGCAAATGTGTCCCGACGAAAAGACAGGACGCTTACGAACAACAAACTAGACAATACGAAGAGTACGAACATAACAAGAGACGATCAGGAGGGAGGCGCAGAAGAGTGGACGAAGACGAAGACTACAACATACGTGGACAGATACAGAAAGAGGACAGGCAAGCTACATACAAACCACAAGACGCATACCTCAAGAAGATGGAAAGAGAAGAGGACAACGTAATGTCGAAGCTCGACGACAGGATGACCGCCATGATGGCAACGTTCGAAAAGAGCATTGCCATCATGAGCGAAAAGATAAGCTGTCTCGAGCTTTCAGTTGCCTCATCTTCCAAGGGTAACATGACGACGACTAACAAACGCTTAAGCAATACTAGGGAACGACAAGACGCACCCGAATCGCCTCCATACCACAACAAGACTTACACCCACAGTGACCGACGAAATGCTCGATTACCAGAGATGGACAGGGCCCAGGACATTCCAGGAGACTGCTACCGCGACGATGCCCGAAGGATGAGCACTAGCATCCATAAGTGGGGGATCAAATTCGACGGCACATCCAAGACAATGCCGGTAGAGAGTTTCATCTTTCGGATTGAAACTCTGAAGAGGAAGAATGGGGTGTCTTCTGACCAGTTGCTAGCCCAGTTCCATCACTTAGTTTCAGGCCCGGCTGAAAGATGGTACTGGGAATACCTAGAGGAAATCGGGGGGGATGAGCAGCTCAGCTACCACGATCTTAAAGCTGAGCTGATCAAACAATTCAGAGATGGACGACGGGACCACGAAATTCTTAGGTCCATCATGGATAGAAAACAGTTGCCCCATGAGACATTCGACGACTTTTACGCCGACATACGGTCGATGACAATACATATGACCAACCGACCGCACGAACTGGACCTGGTAGACATACTGCGACATAACATTAAGGACCGAGTCGCGACACTTATCTTCGGTTGCTCCATACGGAGCATACAGGACCTCCGCGATGAGTGTAGAAGAGCGGAAAGGTATTGGTCGACCAGAGACCAACGTTATAAACGCCACGTGACCGAGATTGACGAACCACCTTTACGCGGAAGACTAGCAAGACAGGACCAACAAGACAGCTCTGACAACGACGACTTCGAGGTAGCGGCTCTACAAAATCAGCGCAAAAGTAGACCCACTACGTACATTAAACCTGACCGACCAAGGACAGAAAAAACGAACGTCTACAAAACTGAGCCGACGATAAATTTGACGAATCCACAGGATTGTCCTTCCGGATTCCATACGTTGACTTGCTTCAGTTGTGGGCAAGGGAACATCAATTTCCACTGCACTAAGTGTCAGGGAAACCTGCAGATCGGCGGGAATGCCGGGGGTCATCCGTCGAACCCGACCACAACCCCGGCGAACCTCGACAAACCCAGCCAGTAAGCATCCTGCAGCGTGACCCAACGACACCTAGAGCACAGACGTGTCCCGATCCTCCTCAACGGAAGACTCTCCACCAACGAATAGTGGAGTACAACGAAGCGAGGAAGCGGATTTTCGGAGAAGAAGTGACAGTGCCTGTGGAGAATACTAGAAAATATAAAAAAATACATAGGCTAAGGGAAAAATGTGCAATAAAAAGACGACGACTAAAGAGAATACTCGAAACTGTGATAACAACACGACATGACAACAGACCGTTCGCCCAAGTGAATATTGCGGGAGAGGATGTCCTCGGTCTGCTAGACAGTGGTGCGTCCATAACCTGCTTGGAAAAAGGGGCGTTTGACTTTTTGAAGAGACATAACATTACCCTGACAAACATGACGACCGATATACGGACAGCTGATGGCAACCATCAAAAAATACTTGGACGGTTTACGTCCCCTGTATCATGGCATGGCAAAACGAGGGACCTAGAAATATTCGTGGTCCCGAATTTACAACAATCACTATATTTAGGGGTAGACTTTTGGAAGAGCTTCGCGGTCGCTCCTAACATTATATCGGGACTAGACTTGCCATCGCCGACCGGAAAAGATTCCCCAATCCAAGCGCTTACCCAATCACAAACCGAGCAGTTGGAGAGGGTGAAACAACTTTTTCCGTCGTTCGCAATCCTGGGGTTAGGCAAGACGAAGCTTCTAGAGCATGTGATTGAGGTAGACGACCACCAAGCTCCTATCAAACAACGACATTACCCCATTTCGCCAGCGATACAAAAACTCTTATATGACGAGCTGGATCGAATGGTTGAACTAGGGGTAATTGAAGAAAGCAGTAGTGCTTGGAGTTCACCGGTAGTCTTGGTCAGAAAACCGGGGAAGAATCGTCTATGCCTAGATTCACGAAAGGTCAACGCCGTGACTAAAAAGTATGCCTACCCTCTTCCCCACATCGACGGTTTACTAAGTCGCCTCCACGATACCAGGTACATCTCTGGTATCGATTTGAAAGATGCATTTTGGCAGATTCCTCTGGAGGCCAAATCAAGGGAGAAGACAGCTTTCACAGTCCCTGGTCGGCCACTTTACCAGTTCACGGTCATGCCGTTTGGACTGTGTAATGCTGCCCAGAGAATGTGTCAGCTAATGGACAAAGTCATTCCCCATCGGTTGAAGGAGAATGTCTTTGTCTACCTCGATGACCTCTTGGTTTGTTCTCCAGATTTTGAATCTCATGCCAAACTACTATCCGAGGTGGCCAGGTGTTTGAGGGAAGCAGGATTGACGATCAATGTCGAAAAAAGCAAATTTTGCTATCGCGAAATAAAGTATCTGGGATACATAGTTGGCGATGGCAGTCTTAAGACAGACCCGGACAAGGTGTCGGCGGTAGAGAAATTTCCGGTACCGAAGACTCCTAAGCAACTCCGTCGGTTTCTAGGAATGACAGGGTGGTATAGGCGGTTTATTCCAAACTTCTCCGGACTATCCGCGCCTATGACGGACTGCCTTAAGAAAGGACATACTTTTACTTTGACGGAAGACGCGCTGAACGCGTTCAACAAGCTTAAGGCGACTTTGGTGTCCGCACCCATACTCTCAAATCCGGACTTTAAGAGACGATTCTACATACAGTGCGACGCTTCGACGACTGGAGTGGGTAGTGTGCTATTCCAGGTGGACGAAGAGAAAAACGAACGACCGATAGCATTCATGTCTCAGAAGCTAAATTCTGCGCAACGGAATTATAGCGTCACAGAGCTTGAATGCTATGCGGCCGTCTTGTCAGTGAAGAAGTTTAGAGCCTATGTTGAGGGCTTACCCTTTACTATTATAACCGATCACGCTAGTCTGAAGTGGTTGATGACACAGAAGGATCTGTCTGGTCGCTTGGCCAGGTGGAGCCTGAAACTTCAGGGCTTCGACTTCGAGATCGAGCATAGAAAGGGTACCCTAAACGTAGTGCCCGATACTCTCTCACGCGCCCACATGGAAGAGATCAGTACCCAATTAGACATTCTGCAGGTTGATCTCAACTCCCCATATTTTTCGTCAGAGGAATATGAGGAGTTGAAGAAAATCATAACAGAAAACCAAGACCGACTTCCCGACACATGCGTCTCAGACGGATTTGTATATAAGCGAACTGACATACGAACAGGAGACCCGGTACAAGACGACTTATCCTGGAAACTCTGGATTCCGAGAGAGTTGCGTGAGAGCTTGGTGGCTGCAGCACATGTTGCACCGGCCGCTGGGCATGGCGGGATTCACAAGACTCTTGCTCGCCTGAGGCAGATGTACTTCTGGCCAGGTATGGTATCTGATGTCCAGAATCTCGTCAAGTCTTGCGAGGTCTGCAAGTGCTGCAAGCCACTCAATACGGTATCTAGACCGCCGATGGGACAACAAGTCGTTACGGAGCGGCCCTTCCAAAGGCTATATATTGATTTTCTTGGACCCTATCCGCGAACTAAGAACGGGAATACCCATATTTTTATCGTGTTGGACCATTTCTCTAAGTTTGTGTTTTTGAAACCAGTAAGGAAGGCAACAGCAGTAGAGGTAGTTAAATATTTAGAGGAAGGTGTATTTCATATGTTTGGTGTGCCCGAGTATGTGCATTCGGATAACGGCAAACAATTCGTCTCCGAGTTGTTTGCCAGTTTCCTAGGAAAATATGGCGTCAAACATGTTCGAACCGCGCTCTACTCTCCTCAAGCTAATGCGTCAGAGAGGGTCAACCGGTCTGTACTGGCCAAAATACGGTCATACATACATGATGACCAGAAGAACTGGGACCTCCATGTGAGCGACGCGGCATTTTCTTTGAGGAGCGTGGTGCACGATTCGATCGGGTTTGAGCCGTATTATGCCATTTTCGGGACACATATGATTCAACATGCCAAATCATATGAAATACTAAGGAAACTGGACGTAGTGAAATGTCTGAGCACTGAAGTATTAGAAAAGAATGACAAATTAGAGCTTATACGAAGGAAAATTTTTGACAATCTAAGGCTAGCACATGACAAGGCGACGCGATCGTATAATACTAGGAGTAAGAATATAAAATATAAGGTAGGACAAATAGTATATAGACGCAACTTCAAGCAAAGTAGTTTAGCTGATAGTTACAATGCCAAATTAGGACCCAAATTTCTAAAATCAGTGATACTAAGGGTGATAGGCAATTCCCTCTATGAAGTTGGTACCCAAAATGGAGAGTGCGTGGGCATTTTCCACGCAAAAGATCTCCATTCCTAGCTTCATAAAGGGAACCTTATAAACTTGACGCACTCTACCTGCTGTTGCTGGATGTTTTTTTATTTATTTATTTATTTATTTATTTATTTTATACACATATTTATTTTATTTATTTATTTACTTTATTTATTTATTTATTATATTTATTTATACTTTTATTTATTCATAGACTTATTTATTTATTTATTTATTTATCTTTTCTTCTAGTCATTTACATTAACTTATTTATTATATTTTATTTTTTTATTTATTTATTTATATTAGGTTAGGAATTAAGCTGTGATATTAGTATAAGTTAGATAGGTATGAGGGGTATCTGTGCATTGACTGTGATCTTTTTAATTATAGGTTTTAAATAAGTAGGAGTATCTCAGGGAGTGGGCCCTTGCACCACGTATCAGAGTAATAGGCACGCTCGTCTGAACAATTCTTGTAAAAGGCCTCCTTGGTTTATTTTACGAATTCAGAATGTTCACGACCACTCACACTCTGCTTTCGAGCCTGTAGCGTCAGCCTTTTAACAAAAATAAAAATAACAATAAATAAATATGTTTAATTGTGGTGTTCTATTTGTGTCCCCTCACTGTACCAAATCCAATAAATTTACCCATTGTCAAAAACAGACCTTTTCCCCTCCTAATCCATTAGTTTGTCCTGCTAATCTCTCTTTCCCAACTCATACAAGACCTGACTCTATTAAAGTTCCCTCTATTTTCAAATTCCCTCATTCCACTTTCTTCGTAGGCTCACTCTCTCCCTGTGTTCTTGTTACTATGGTGAATATGTTCCTTTTGTCGTAGAGAGAGTTGTGTTGACTACCTTAAATTCAGGAGGAGGTGGTGGAAAACCTAGCTAAGGAGGTAGATCGTGTGGGAGGTAGTTTATTATAGGTATAAGTTTAGGCATGAACCCACAGTTGAGAGGCAGAAATTAGAATGGGGAATAAAGATAGACAAATAAGAAATCAAAGAAAAATTAAGAAGAGAACTAGTTAGGAAGGTCAATGACATTTAGTAGAAAATCAGCTGATCATCTTTCGATGCCGACCAGCCGTTGGTTTGGGTATCAGAAGATTACAACGGCAAGGTCGTGCGATTTTCAATCGTATTGGGTGGGACTTTTTTCTTTTTCCCTTTTTGGGAGAAAAAAAGTCGAGACAGTCGATATCGGAGGATAAAGCAACAAGGTTGCATTGCATTTTTTTTTTGCAAAAGGAAAAATTTAATTTTTTTTTACTGTGGCGCGTGCAGTTTTCCGCTCCGTGGATACGGAACAAAGTTTTTTTATATCCGCCGGGTGTCCGCGCTTGTTTTTTTTTTAGAAAAAAAAAAAACCAAAATTAGCCGACAAAAAAAAAAAAACCCAAAGTGACTGCCGCGGTACAAAAAAAAAAGTTCATTTGAACCATCCTCCCCCCCCCCCATTACACCTACGCGGTGTCATTTATAAGTTACCGGTGCAATAAGGACAACCCACAAATAAGCTGGTGGGCGAAAAGTCCTTGCTGGTGTTGTGCAAAGAAAAAAAAAATTAAAAAAATAAAATCGTGCGAAGTGCGAAACACGAGTTCCTCATACATACGTACCTGCAAAGCTACATCGCCTGCAAGAGGTGCTCCGCGGGACAACCACCACAACAACAACAAACAAAACATTCAACGCAGAAAAAAAAAAATTGTGGAATCAGCGACAGACACAGTGACAAAAAAAAAAAAAAAACATTCCTTTTATTGAAAAAAAAATACGAGTAATAACAAAAAAAAAAGTACATATGTACATATACATATATATTCGTATATATATAAAAATAAGTAAAAAGATTTGTGAATTTAGTGAATATGTTAAGATATAGATTTGAGTTGTTTTTTTTATTTAATGTGTAGAGTAAGATTAGGACTAAGCAGTTGTTAATTTTTTTTTTCTTTTGAATTTTATTTGAATTTGGGTTTGTGCGCAAAAAAAAAAAAATATTTTTGAGATTTCAAAGGTTCTTCAAGTGCTGGCGCCAGAACTACGAGGGACCTGAAACCCGGTAAGTCCTAGGTATATAGATAAGCTTTTTGGCTAGAGTAAAAGTAGCCATACAGATTTTTATTTTTTTTTTCTTCAAAATAGAATTCAAAGAAAAAGAAAACTTTTATACATTAGTTATTAAGTTTTATTTTGTGAATTTCCTTTTGTTAATAAACCCGAGTATTATTGTCATGAATTGAATTAAGGTTTTTTTATTAAAATAATGGAGTAGGCTTAACGCAAGTGGTGTGTGGATGGGCGGATCTTGTGATCTTGCTGTTTCATTTCCTCTTTCTTCTATCATCTTTTTCTCCTCCTATCTTTTAAGTCCGTCCGTAAAATAACGTAGCTTTCTCCAGGCTATCCTTGTTTTCTTTTTTTTTTCAATTCGGCACGAAACAAAAAGGTAAGTTGAGTTGCGATGTACGGGGTAGTGGCAAGAACCAACCCAATCCGACGAGCTAGAGCCGAGCAACCGCGAGCGTGCCACTGCCAACTACTCCTGCATCATGGATGCCTCCGTGGCCAACTGACTCCTTACACACTTATATCCTAGATTTAGACATTCCGGGCAAACGAATGAGAACATGGTAGTATAATCATTTTATAAGATTAGGAGACTACCCAAACACACTACACAATATTACTAACCAAACCCACAAACTCAAACAAAATACAACTCACTAAACATTAAAAACACTGCACTCAATATTTTCTGTCTTCCTTCCTATTACCTTTCTTTAGAATATCCTTTGCTTCACCTGAAATTATCGAGGTCTACAACATACCACCAAATCGAAGCATACTACCCCTCCGTCTTGGACTCGCAACAACTAACCCAAACTTTCATAACCTCATTCACATAGTCAACCTGAAAGACTACAAAAATAACATCCAGAACATTGCCGAGTCACTCTAACTTTTCCAAAAACATGCAATTAATACTGACTTTATCCGTGTGACAAAACTAAAATTCCAAGAACTCGAGAGAAAATTTTCAATAATATATCCTAATATAAGAAACAAACGCGGTCTATTCAACCCGCCATAAAATTTATTACAGGGAATCTAGATATCAATGACACAAATAAAATCAACAGCCAAATAGATAGCATAAACTCTAACTTACAAAATCTCACATACTCAACGTATAGTCAGAATACTGTAAACCTCCAAATGATGAAGAGGCTAAAAACAATCACTAACTACATTAACAAAGAACAAAGCATAATACGAGTAGAATCATTTTTCGAAAAAACGGCAAATAAAATAAAGAGGGAACAAGATATACTAATCGAAACACAAGACCTTAATCTTATGAACTCTAACATTGGGCCTTACTAACAAATCATATTTCCGATCTATCTAAGGCAGTGCTTTTAAGCAAACTAAATATCGTACCTAAATTTATACGTAACCCAAACGAATTAAGTATAATACAAAACAATATCCAAAAACAAAACATTGAAATTGTTTCTACGGAACAAATCTATTAATTTTTGAAAATACAAGCCTATTACAATAGCTCAAATATTATATTCAATATACTTATGTATACGTAATTTCTCATCAGAGATATTTTATTTATATCATATGATTCCCTTACTAATCAATGACACAAAATTAATAATAACAAATCAATATATACGAGTAAATACAAATGAAAGACACATACAGCACTATAAAACACCTTGCCCCAAAATAGAAAACACCTACTACTGCAACCAACCCGAGCTAGAGGAAAAGTCTCCAAATCAAAATGTATTGGAAACTTGATGAATAACACAGCTGCCCAATGCTTTTTCAATGATGTCGGCAAAGTAGAAGACATATCACAACCCGAACCGAACTATATCCTTTTCACAAATGTCCCAAAAATTATAATAAATTCTACTTGCAGTACCCAGACAACAGTAATAGAAGGTACGGCGTTACTCCACTTCCAGAACTGCAGCATCATTATCAATGGTATACACTATGAAGACAACTCGGAGATCTTTTGGGATGAAGTTCATGTCCCACCCCCACCAAACAGCAATATCCATGCAGAAGCAACCAACGACGTCATAAACCTACAGAAATTGAAGGACTCCAACTCTATAATACAAACGAAACTGAATACCCTTGGATCCGAAACTCTACATCTACATCTCGTCACCGGAACATCGTCTATACAGTGAAATCTCCCATTGCGGACACCTCATGTACATGGACGGACGCGGACACGAATATTGCTTCCGAAAGATAAAAAAGTCTCTCTTAGGTGGACACAAACGCATGTCGAAACATGACCTCATACTCACCAGACAGTTTTTTACATAGAAGTCGGCGGCTTATTGTAATTTTTGGTCATTTGTCGATAAACCGTATGTGTGCAAGCAAATTTCATTGTATACAGACATGACATGCATGAACGTGTCTCAAAAAAACGACCGCATTCGTTTATGTTTCCTTTATTAGTGTGGTGTCAGTTGATGTAAATGGTAGTCCTTTGCAAAGGAAATAAAAATATTGTACATATAAATATACATATTGACTTTAACCTTTGAATTTTGACGATCCTACATTAAGGTAGGCATTTAACATGGTTTCATTATATAAAATCCTCCTTTATTAGCGATTTTTTTTCTAGAATATGCCGCCGAAACGTAAAACTTTGACGCTAAAAGAAAAAATTGATTTAATTAACTTTTCCGAAAAATATAAAAAAAAAGCATTCGCCTTGTAGCAGCCGAATTTAATGTTGGCAAAACTCAGGCAGTTGACATCTACTCGTAGTTAAGGAAGAAAGATCTTTTGAGACAATGGGAATCAAATTCGACCGCAACTCATCTTAAACGGCATTTTTTTCAACAGAAGGAAGTCGTATAGATAAAATTATATTTGAATGGTTCTGCGTGGCTCGAAATAAGGGGATTCCAATTTCTGGGACCGTTATTCGACAAAAGGCAACAGATGTTTCAAGGTCTTTGGGAGTCACCGATTTTAGAGCATCTGCTGGCTGGCTGGATAAATTTCGGAAGCGACAGTGTGCAACGTATAAAAGTATAAGTGGGGAGGAAGCTGCAGATGTAGATCTCGGGGACGTTAAATCATTCTTCGAAAAGCTACATACAATTACGGCAGGCTATCAAGACTGTATTTACAACGCAGATGAGACAGGTCTCTTTTC
Source organism: Volucella bombylans (assembly GCA_949129095.1). Lineage (NCBI taxonomy): Eukaryota > Metazoa > Arthropoda > Insecta > Diptera > Syrphidae > Volucella > Volucella bombylans. Next base: position 324,241,449 of record OX422140.1, read on the forward strand.
TAGAGCTCTACCGACAAAAACAGTGACTCTGTCCTTTCAGAGTGCACTGGAGGAAAACTATTAAAAGAAAGGCTGACCGTTTTGCAGTGTGCCAATATGGCAGGAGCCAAAGAAAAGCTGCTGGTCATCGGTAAATCTTTTCGTCCAAGAGCGTTTCGCGACCTCAAACATGACCAGCTGCCAGTAGAATGGAAACACAACAAAAAAACATGGATGACACAGGAGATAATGATAGAGTGGCTTCGTTCTTTCGACAAGAAAATGAAACTTCAGAAGAAGAAAATCCTACTTTTTCTGGATAATGCTGCTTCTCATCCAAAAGACCTAGAACTGGCAAATATAAAAGTTATTTATCTTCCGCCTAACACAACATCCATTTGCCAGCCTTTGGATCAGGGTGTGATAAGGAATTTCAAGTTTCATTACCGATCTCTGATTCTGAAACATATCTTGACACATATGGAGAGCTCAGATTACACCAGTGCACTATTAAAGACTGTGAGCGTTCTAGACGCTATTTATTTCATTAACAATGCCTGGCAGCAAGTAACACCGACAACAATAACAAACTGCTTTAAGAGTGCTGGGTTTGGACAAAATATGCCCTTGGAACAGGCCGAATTCAATCCGGAAGATGATATGCCTCATTTATATGCAATTTCCAAGCTTTTTCATGAATGCAGATTGGACGGTGAACCGGAAGATTTTGTGCGTATTGATGACGACTTGGATGTTGAAGATGATGTTTCCGGAATAATCGGTAGTGTTCCAGATACTGAAATTGAGAGCGATTCAGAGGAAGAGGATCATAATCAACTAGAGGGAAACATTAATTCCTACCACGAAGCGCACACTTCTATTGAACACTTACACATTTTTGCAGCAAAAAAAAAATGATGGTGAAGCTGTAGAACTTCTGATTAATTTACAAACACGCTTTCAAACCAATTCATTTTTTTCTAAAACCAAGCAAACGAAAATTCAAATTTTTTTTTTAAGAAGTAGTGTGCTACTACAATACTATTGTGTTTATTTCATTTATTTGTTTGCTTGTTTATTTCCTTTTGTAGCAACCCCATAACACAAACAACACCTTTTAACACATTTTATATAACAATAATCACAAAATCAAAACATTTGTATTTATTAAATTTGTATTTATATATTAAATTTGATACTAGGCAATGCCACTTAATAAATAAATGTAGTACTGGCAATGCTGCCTCTTTAATGTTGAATTATAAAAGCTCTTCAAGCTAAACAAAGGAAAAGCTCTTCTAGCTAAATATTAAAGCTCTGTGAAAAATGTATAAAAGACAAGCTCATGAAATAAATGATCACTCTTGATTTGGCCACTGATCAGTTCGGCAGAGTTCCTCAGCCTCTGATTAACCTTAGAAAGAGTTTTCCAAGTATCCTTTGTGCCTTTTCTTTCCTTTGCGTTTACCCGCAGCGAACCTTACCCTCTGCCTGAAAACCATTTTAGCTCTCGCAAGTCTCGTAGCGATTTCGACAGATAAGCCCATTGCCAGTTGTCTAGCTCGGTAGAGTTCCTCCGCCTCTATACAACTCACTGGCAGCATTATCGTCAACGAGACTACCAACGTTACATTGGCGCCCAACGTGGGGCATTTTATTTTATTAAATTGGATCCACGCAGAAGTACCCGTATTGCAAAAAAACAGTGCGCTCATACGATGGCCACTTACACGGAAGACCAAGTGCAAAAATTGCTCTCTTCTCTCATGTCCCAACAAACACGAAGTGGAAGTTTTAGTAATTGCACCAGCCGGTTTTGTGGAGAAAAAGACGCAATAAAAGTAGAAGAGTTCATCGTAACGATAAATTGCTTTAAAGATGTTGAGCACATTTCGGAGACCGACGCAATCAAGGGATTTCCCTTACTGCTTGATGGTGATGCTCGGAGTTGGTGGCAAGGCGTGAAAACAGAAGCAAAAAATTGGATGGATGTCCTGTCTCTTTTGAGAAGTGCATTTGCACCCAGTAAGCCAGCTTACAGAATTTATCAGGAAATCTTTGAGTCCAAGCAGAAAGTTAAAGAGAGTACAGATGATTTCATTCGGAAAAAGAGAGCATTGTTCGCGCAACTGCCTATGCCCAAACCATCGGAAACCATGATGCTTGATTTAGTGTACGGCTTGTTACACTTAAACATCCGTGATGGCGCTCCAAGAGAAAGCATTACAACGTTTCAGCAACTCATCGATAAAGCCAGAGCAGTGGAACATAGCATGGCTGAAAAACTTGAACAACGATGTGGAAAATCAGAGGGTAAACAGCGTTGTAATTTCTGCAATTATGCCGGTCACACAGCATCTGAGTGTAGGAAAAAGCAGAAAGCTGAAAAAGAAGCAGAAAACCAGTCGAGGTCGCCTTCCAATCAGGGAATTTTTTGCTATAAGTGCAAGGCGCCTGGATATCTGAGGTCTAACTGCCCTTCCTGCAAAAATTTACCGAAAGGTCCACAAACGGTTTCATTCAACCTAATAAAGAATACTCTTGGCAATGACTTACCAACGATTCCAATAACTTCGCATGGGGAAAACGGCATCGCTTACATAGACACGGCAGCAAGGACAAGCGTTGCTGGTCGCCACCTTTTCGAACATCTGCTAAGGAATGGGACCAAATTTACCAAGCTGAATGCAAGCGTTACTCTTGCCGATGGTAGTATTCAAAACGATGGGATTTTTATAGAACCCTAATCGGGATAGATTTCTTAGAAGAGAATGGCGTTGTTTTGAATTTGGGGCAACGATGTTGGTATTTTCAGGACCAACCAAAGAAAATGTTTGACTTCTTTGATGCGAACAGCTCTGTTGTCTCACCAGCAACGAGAATGGAGCATGAGGTCCAACGATACAAAGACTGGCTCGATAAGATTCAACCAATTTCACCATGTCAAAAAACACCAAAAAGATACCATCAGGCTTCCACATTCAAAATTCCTAAAGACACAACAAAACCTAATGTTTTTATTAACCCAAATTTACCATTGACTTCAGGAAACAGTGAAGAGCGATACGGTCCCCACCCCTGGGAAAACCAGACCATTACGCCATACTTCAAAAATAATGATTATTCTCCTCACTCAATTAATACAATTTTTGGTACCTCAGTACGAGCAGAAATCACTCCAGATAGGAGAAATCAACAAGGAGATCTCTTCCCTCCTATGCAAAAATATAGTTCTCCCATGGAAACTGATGATTTCATTACTGAAATTTTGTCGATTGATGTAAACCTTCGGGAAGATGAAGGAACTGAACTAACTCATCAGCAAACAGATGAAATAAATGGCATTCTCGCAAAGTTTAGCTCCAGTTTTGAGTCTCCGACAGAACCTACACCATATGCAGAGCACAAAATAAACACGGGTAGCAACCCACCAATTGCTTCAACACCCTACAGACTGTCGTTCACACAAGAAGAACAACTCGCTTTTGACAAATTAAAAACATCCTTAACAACAGCACCAGTTCTCCAACAGGTTTGTGAAGACAAACCGTTCTTCTTAAAAACGGATGCCAGTGGTTACGCTATTGGAGCTGTATTAGTCCAGGGGGAGGGCTCAGATGAACATCCAATAGAATATGCTTCACGACTATTGAACAGTGCTGAAAAAAACTACTCCACTACAGAGAGAGAAGCCTTAGCCATCGTCTGGGCTATCAATAAGTTTCGTACATTAAACGATGTAAGCAACGATATACGAAAAATTACCGAGTCTAATAATTTGATACCTCAAATAACAGCAAAACTAAAATCACTGTCGAAAACACTGCATGACGCTCGCGAATCAACAGAAAGGACACAAGATCGAAACAAAAATTATGTCGATAAAAAGCGACGTCCCACGCCACAGCTAAAAGTAGGTGACGAGGTATTGGTAACAACGCATGTGGTAAGTCAGTCTTCCAAAAATTTAACATTAAAGTTCGTGCCGCGAAAAGGGCCATATATAATCATAAGAAAAATCGGCTCATCCACATATCAAATCGCGAACAAAGAGGAGCCATCTCTAATAGTCGGAACCTATCACGCATCGGCTATTACCAAATGTTCCCGTGGCAACTTGAATACAACAAGCGCCGTCCCAATCCGAAGACTTCGAAGAACAACTAATTCCTGTCACATCATCGGGCCGATTTGATGCTCCAGAGGGGGAGACTGTAGCAACCCCATAACACAAACAACACCTTTTAACACATTTTATATAACAATAATCACAAAATCAAAACATTTGTATTTATTAAATTTGTTTTTATATATTAAATTTGATACTAGGCAATGCCACTTAATAAATAAATGTAGTACTGGCAATGCTGCCTCTTTAAAAGCTCTTCATGCTAAACAAAAAGCTCTTCAAGCTAAACAAAGGAAAAGCTCTTCTAGCTAAATATTAAAGCTCTGTGAAAAATGTATAAAAGACAAGCTCATGAAATAAATGATCACTCTTGATTTGGCCACTGATCAGTTCGGCAGAGTTCCTCAGCCTCTGATTAACCTTAGAAAGAGTTTTCCAAGTATCCTTTGTGCCTTTTCTTTCCTTTGCGTTTACCCGCAGCGAACCTTACCCTCTGCCTGAAAACCATTTTAGCTCTCGCAAGTCTCGTAGCGATTTCGACAGATAAGCCCATTGCCAGTTGTCTAGCTCGGTAGAGTTCCTCCGCCTCTATACAACTCACTGGCAGCATTATCGTCAACGAGACTACCAGCGTTACACTTTTGTTTTGTTTTTAATGAATTAATAAATATTTATTGTTTGTTTTGAAAATTGAGCTTATTTCTACTATTTTCCCTTTAACGGACAACTCCCTTAGGCGGACAAAACCTTGTGCACCGTCGCTGTCCGCCGAAGGCAGATTTCATTTTCACTTTCATCAATAATCATCATCCTAGTCGTAATTACAATCGCCTTCCTAAAATTTAAAAACAAGAAGAAGTATCCAACACTAGAATCCTTCGCTCCAGCCCCGATTTCATCACTGTGGCCGTCGCTTTATTCTAAGGGGGGAAGAGTTACGGTTACCACCAACACCCCACACACCCTCTAGGCCCACTTACTACCAAACAACCAACAACAACGGCAGTAGAACATATGCTGACCAAACAAATCAACAACAACGACATCAGCAGCCAAGGTCAGCTACCCACTCGACCCACCAACAGCAACAACAGCAGCAGTTGAACATATCATGCTGACCAAACAAATCAGCAACATCAGCACCCAAGGTCAGCCACTCAACCCAACAGCAACGAACAATAACACCAGCCAAAACTGCATAACTGCAATCATAAACCAATATGTAATTGAACCCAAATAATTGTACAGGTGAGAACATGAACTTGCTGAATAAACGTCTACTGGGCTTCCGGCCGATACTCAGGTTCATCTGATCACACTAAAGTATAGGTTAGGTGTTAAGCCAAAATTTGTGAAGTTCTGTTTTTTTTATCTAAGCTTAACGCTTAGACCTTAACTCACGCTTCCGTTCTGTCTACCCAGCGTGTCATGATGATAACATCAAATAGTTTTTTTATCTATCGTAACCATTCAGTCAGCATGATATCTCAGGCGAATCATATTGCTCACCGAGCGTATGAAACTTTTTTGCTGTATATTTTGTAAATTGTAAACTTAGCATTATTTTAGTATTTAAGACATTACGAAATAATAAACGAGTCAGTTCATTTGAACGAGGCAGCAAAAACAGTACCTTTTCTTTTATTATAAACCAGTGGTAAGGGGTCCTTAGTAATAGTAGTTTTATGTTAGCTGTCTTAACATTGATCCTTCAATCCTTAAAAAGAACTGTCGACCTACATTAATGCGTTACTAAAGCTACTAATATTGGTGTTTGTTAAACAAACAAACAACATTCTTTAGAGTTGCCAGGGCACTGGTAAGGAAAATAGCATTTTAAATTAGTTAATTAGTTGAACAAAAAAAAAAAAAAACCAAAGCATGGCTGAAGAGATAGACGACTTCATTGTTGATGCGAGACAAAAGGCTCGCTAGAAAAAGTAACTATCAACTTTAAAAAAGATAGTGATACACGGAGACACAACGGTATAAAGAAGAGCGGCTCCAGAAAATTAAACCGATAATAAAGCATAATACGACATACATGCCAAAAAATACATTGGGGAAAGTGGAAGAAATGTATAAAGTGCTTAAGAATCTCCTCGGACAAATAGTTCCTCCAGAGCAAAGTCCAAAAATTGTACAATATTCAAATTCAGCAGTAAATACTCGTACTATCCAAACTCAACGATTAAGGAAACTCTATATTAAGATTAAGGCCATAATCGGAAATATGGAGGAGTTTGAAGAGACATTCATAAACTATTCCAAAGAAATTTATGAATACCAACAAAAAAGATACTGTTGGAAAAATTACGAAACATGAGCGAGTTGCATGAGGAGTTCATGGCAAATGCATCAGAGGGAGACACGAAAACGTCTTACGTGCAAAAAAAGTGAATATAACAAGAGATATAAACCAATGTCTAGACAGAATGGCCTCTAAATTAGGAGAATCTAATAAGGCAAAAGACATGAATCAGTCAGGTGCAAAATTGCCACCTTTGAAAATACCCCCATTTAAAGGGAACTATCTAGAATGGTGGTCATTCCATGATATTTTCTCCACCATCATTCACGGCAAGCTTTCCTTAAGCACAACAGAAAAGATGGAATATTTAAAAACGCATCTAGAAGAAGAACCGATGCAATTCAGCATCTGACAATCTCGAGTGACGATTACACAATTACTCCCACGATTTCAATCCAATTTCATCATTCAAGTGCAGGCGCTAGTGTTACCAAAACTCACGCGGCTATTACCAGCTGAGGAAACTGTAAAAACAGTAACACATCAATTCAAGAGCTTGATGCTAGCAGATCCAACATTCAACGCCCCCGGTCGAATCGACATGATTATTGGAGCCGACAATTATGATGAACGGAGTAGGGTAAGCTGAGGAGGTCTCGACATGTAGGAGGTTTCATCAAACTCAAATTTCTCGCTTATTTGAAATTTGACTGAAATGACAATATCCTATACCCAACGCCTGAAAGCATGCCTTACTATTTTCCTCTATACCGCTCAGTTACTGTCAGTGTAACAAATTCATTCGTGTATTGTTTCTTGTGAAGTGCAGATGTAATTTTGTTTCGTAAGTTCTTAAGTGATATTTTTTTTGTATTAAGTTTTTTTAAAGTGCTGTGTTGATAATAAAGTAAAGTAAGTAAACGTTTTTTCATAATTATAACCATTAGACGTTAATACTTAGGTGAACATTTTCTGAAGAAATTTATAAATTTGCACGTGTTAAAGGAGGTTTCGACATGTTTTGGGTAGGAGGTTTAGTCAAAATGTCGAAACCTCCTCCTTTAACTCTGCTTGTAGTTTTTCCCTTTTTTATATTAAAACTGTATAAATTTTCAGTAAAAATGCCAAATATCTATAAAAAAAAGAATCCTGAAAAGATATTTGATGAAAAATCTATGCTAGAAGCCGTGAAGTCGGTACTTGAAAAAAAGGAAACGGCTTCCAGTGCCGCCAAAAAATACGGGGTAAAAAGAAACACAATTTTGTCCCGTATTAAAAAAGCCGATTCTGTCCCATTGGACAGAATATACAGCAGTAAGCACTCAGGCTCTCAAATCCTTACTAAACAACAAGAAAATGAGCTCGCGAATTATTTTAAAAAATGTTCACGCCTTCATCATGGGCTTACTTTGGATATGTCCAAAAAATTTGTGTATCAATATGTTGTTCGCAACCATATTAACCATCCATCAAATTGGGATCGGGATAAAATGGCTGGAAAAGTTTATTTGCAAGGATTTATGCGAAGAAATTTAGAAGTAAGTCTTCGAAAGCCGGAAAACACAAGCGCAGCTCGTCTTTTCGGATTTACAAAAGTCGCTGTTGATGGTTTTTTGAAAACCTAAGAAATGTATACTGCAAGTACATGTTTGGTCCTGAAAGAATTTATAACTTAGACGAGACTGGAATTACAACAGTTCTAGAGTCCCCAAAGGTAATATTAATTTTCAAGATAACGATATGATTACCTACCTATCACACTATCACATAATGCCGAAGAGAGCTTATAGCAAGCTGTTGCTTTGTTAGTAGACTAATCTTAAACAAAAATACACTTACACATTAACAAAACATTACAAAACAAACAAATTTACAAAAACACAAAAAATACAAAAAACATTTAAGAACGTGGCACACTATCTATTAATTAAATTACAAAACCAGGTCATTGCTGAAAAAGGGAAGAGGACTGTTTCCCAAGTTGCTTCTGCTGAAAGGGGGACATTAGTTACTATGGTTGCAATAGTGAATGCAGCTGGGAACCATATCCCTCCAGCATTTGTTTACCCAAGAAAAAGGATTAATCCTGCATTCCTCAAAGGTGCTGTTCCCGGATCGATTTCCTTATTAGCAGAAAGTGGTTGGATGAATTCTGAGCTCTTTCCGAAAGTTTTGGAACACATTGCAAAACAAACTCGGTGTTCAATTCAAGATCCAATTATGGTTTTATTGGATAATCATGTGTCACATTGTGGACTCGATTCTATAATTTTTTGTAGAGAGAATGGCATTATCTTATTATCTTTTCCACCTCACACATCGCACAAGCTTCAACCTCTCGATGTATCAGTGTTTGGACCGTTTAAGAAATACTGTAAGTCAGCATTCAACAATTCTCTTGTCAATAATCCGGGTCGTATAATTGGAATTAATGATATTGCGGAAATCACTTGCCAGCCATTCTTGAAAGCATTTTCACCGGAAAATATTATAAAAGGGTTTTCAACAACTTGAATATTTCCGATGAATGATGCTATTTTCCAGGACTTTGATTTTCTAGAGATTGAAGAAACGGACAACAGCCTAGTGAAAATTGCATCGCCAAATCGAAATCTTCAGGGGAATTGCAATGAACCATATCAGCAGCTTACACCGGAAATACAAGAAATTGAAGAAACGGGGCACAGCCCAGTAAAAATTGTATCGTCAAGTCTAAATGTGCAGAAGAATTCAAATGGTACCTATCAGCACCTTACACCGGAAGTGATTCGACCTTACCCGAAAATGAATTCAAAGAAAAAGAATCTTAGCAAAATTTCTAAATCACGGATTTATACCGACACACCCGAAAAAAATAGAATTGTGGACCTAGCCGAACAAAAAAAAAAAAAAATGATTGTGGGAAAGAAAAAGTTACAAAGCCAAAATACGTAAAAAAAAAGTGCTTGCATCATCCTCCTCCGAAAGCGAAACCTATAGTGTTAGAAATTCGGATCAATCTCTTGAATTTGGTATAGATAGTGATGCAGAGGTAGACATTGAGCCTACCAAGAATGTCACATTTTTCCAAGATATTAATGCTGAAATTGGTGACTTTGTTCTGGTCAAATTCGAAGACAAAAAACCTTTTTATTATGTCGGTAGATGTAGATATGAAATCGGTGATGTGTTATTTTATTAAATACTATCGTCGGCAAAAAAATGGCAACTATTTTTATGAACCTGTAGTTGAAGATCAAGGAATAGCAATGAGATCTGACTTAGTGGCTAAATTGACGAATCCAAAAGACCTTCCGGGAACATCCAGGTCCAAAAATAAAATCTGTTTTGATCTTAACTTTGGTGATTTAGATGTTCGTTAATTTTCTTATTATGTTCCATTAATTTATAATTTAAAGACTGCTTTTAATAACTTAAAAAAAAAACTAAAAATTGAAATGGTATTTACTTTATTTAAATAAGAACTAAAATTTGATTTAAGTTTATTTTTTAATGACTGAATTTCTTGTTTTTTGTTTTTTTTTACGTTTTATTGTCGTTTTGTTTTGTTTACTATCTCTTGTTTTATAAAGATCATTAAAACCAAAAAAAATATGTATATTTGTTTTTGTTTTTTTAATATATCTTTAAATTTTTTTCGAACTGTCGGATCCTCCTATGTCATGATAAAACCTCCTACTTAAATGTCAGAACCTCCTACAGAGTAGGATGTTTCGTCACTTTTTCTTCTTTTATAAATTACTAATAAACTCTGATATGGTAAGCAATTCAAGTATTAAAAATTGTTTTTGTATAAGCTTAAACCCTAATAAAGTTAATTTTATGTAAATAGAACTTTGTTTGTTAAAGCAAGTTCTAATTTTTTGACAATATCCGTTAACGTGTCAGAACCTACTCGCCCTACCCTACGTAAAGGCTCTAAAAACTCTGAAATAGCGCAGAAATCAAGATTGGGTTGGCTCATAACAGGTCCAAGTGACAAACGGCAAAACCAAAGTTATTATATGCCGCACCACGCTGTGCACAAGCTAGATAGTACAACCACTAAATTACGCGTTGTTTTTACGGATCTGCAAAGACCTCAACCGGCCTAAGTCTAAACAAATTGATGTTAGTGGGACCCAAGCTCCAAGAAGATCTAAGAACATAATTACGTCTTTACGGCGGATATCGAAAAAAATGTACCGTCAGATAAGAATCCGCAGCAATCATCAAGATTACCAACGGATAGTATAGCGGAATTCTGCAACCGGTGAAATAAAAAATTACAAGCTTACAACAGTCACATATGGCACAGCAGCAGCACTGTTGAAAATTATAACTGGATTTCCTTTTTTTACACATGTGTGTCAATGTATTCAATGTATATTATCAACTACATACTTATGTTCATGTATTATCGACTACAATGGATTATGTGTATTACAACCACTTTAACATGTATTATGATGAATTTTGTTCAGCGGTAGTTTGTTCGTTTAGTAATAAAGATTAGATTTCGGAATTTGCATTTTTTCTTTTTTTAATATAACTCCAATTTTTTATACATGGGGTGCCGAAACCCGGTACGCAAACTCCGTGAAAATTTACCTTTTCGTTTATACGGTTAAAATAATTGTGCTATGAATAATTCGCAACTCGAGAAATGGAGTTATCGACATGTGCCGCGTACAGAAGTCAGGTGACCAAACTTGTGAAAGCTGCGCTGGATTACCTTAAGGACGCTAGCTCCCAATTAACGGACGACAACAAGGTGCAATTCGATGAAATCAAGGAAGAGCTCGTGTCCCTTCTCCAACGATTGATGTCAGCCAACGAGATCCTGAATGGAGTAAACGAGGACATCAAGCAATAGGGACTATTAAGAGATAATAATAATAATAAAGGATAATTTATTATTAAGATCAGGCCACCAATGCAATTTCCCAACTCAACACACGTTTAGAAAAACGTCGATCAAAGGTAAATCCCGTTCCATTATTTCTTGAATCAAATAGCACATCCCATAATACGAAATCAAACATCGGACCTGAGCTACCCAACCTCCCTGTTGCCGCCAACAACAAATAAACAATTCGCACCACTTTTTCACAACATCATTCGATTCTTCAGCGCACAGGAAAACCATCATATTGGCAATCCTACTTCCAATTTTGCACAGCACATGGAACTATCATCAACTACCATGGCATCATTTCACATCAGTTATGTAGACAAGTGCCAACGCACCAATTTTAATTCACCTTGCAGTGAGTGCTCGGTCCCAAATAGCGGGAGTTGCGACCGACGGACTTGAATAGCCAGCACTTGCATTTCGCCAAACAATACATCATCATCCACGGTCGCCGAAGAGTAGCGGTAGTTGCGACCGACGAACTTCAATAGCCAGCACTTGCACTTCGCCAAACAATACATCATCATCCACGGTCGCCGAAGAGTAGCGGTGGTTGCAACCGAAAAGTAGAATTTACTTTTGTACTTGCTTGAGTTGGTGTCGCTCCCGAGAAGCGGTATTATGGACCCACAACAAGCAAACAAGCAAGTTAAAAGGGTAAGAAGTACTAGAAAATTACACAGTCCACTTTCAGTTGTCATTGGGACAACACACTTATTTCAATTAAAATACATTTGTTTTAAAGTTAGAAAACCGGAGTTTCTTTTTATTGATTGCATCGGAGTTTCCTTTATTCATTGTTATTAACAGCATTAACCATCGTCTAAAAGGCTAGACGATTCATTTTTGGTCCTTTCGAGCCCGATGTTTAAGTCTATCAATTAAATTCGTAACTGTTATCTCGCATTTGCTAAAATTTCCCATTCGTTAACTTCATTCGAGTTTGCTAACTAATTCGCTCACGTTATTTTATCGCACATTTATTCGCAACTTGGTCGGCTCAGTAACAGGAAGATGGCTCAAAGTGAAAAGGCCGACATAGGCGCTGATATGGTGTCAACATAAACGGAGCTGAAGGCATTAAAGTCGCAACGTGCTGCCATAATGGGGCAACAAAAAAAAAATAAAAATAACCTTGCAGCCATCGTAAAGGACCTAAATCGCTTTCAGCTAGACACGAAGCTGCAGATGCTCGAGGTACAATTTGCAACTTTCAATAGTGTACAGTCGCAGATCGAGCGCTTGGATGACAACGAGTTTAAGAGCAGCAAGCGCGACACATATGAAGAGACGTACCTTAGGTTGAAAGCCGAACAGTTAGAACGACTGGACAACTTTCGCATCCAAATTGCACCAAACATTACTTCTATGCATACGTACTCGACTGTATCACCGTCGCCTCGTTTGCATTTGCAGAAACTCCAGCTACCATCTTTCACTGGAGCGCACACGACATGGATGGACTTCTTCGACATGTTTTCATCATTAGTCCATACTAACAAGGATCTGTCCGACGTTGAAACGTTTCAGCACCTGCGATCGTGTATCCAGGGAAGAGCAGCAAAGGTCATCCAGTCGCTGGAGATCACGGGCCAGAACTACGAGAAGGCCATCGTTCTACTCAAGGCTCGGTACGGCAACAAACGGCATCTATTTCAGGCACACATTCAGGAGATTTTTGATCTGCAAACAATCTCAAAACCTACCGTGGAAACCATTCGTACCATGATCGACACCAACCTTCGTGCATTAAATTCCATTGGCAATAAGGAGCAATTCGCCGACGGATTCTTGCTGTATTTGATTCTCTCCAAATTCGATACTGACTCTCAAGCAAAATGGGAAGACGAAGTCACGACCAAACAAGAATTAAAATCGTCGTACAAGCCCGCTGAGAATCTGGATTCAACTAGCTTCACCTATCCCACTTGGGCGGAATTCTACACATTCATTGAGAGAAGATGCAAAACTCTTAACATCATCGAAGTCAAACACAAACGTAGCTCCAACTCGAATCATTCGCAACCTCATCACTCCACAGGCGCTAAGCCAAAATTCAAAGGGCACAGCAACGCCACATTTGTCGCACTCAAACCAGCAGTATCAGCTTCAGCATGTGTCTTTTGTGATGACACATCACCACACGGCCCGTTCGAGTGTCAAAAATTTGGCGGTTTATCACCATACGAACGTTTTAGGGCAGCAAAGAGGCTTAACCTGTGTATCAACTGTCTGCGAAGACGTCAATCAGTTAAAAACTGCAACTCGATCCATAAGTGCCAAAGGTGTAATGGCAATCATCACACGCTGCTTCACCGGGATTCAACCATCGCACCCAACATGGCCCACGGTGGTGTCGAAGTTACGGCACGACCATCGTCATTAACTGCTGCCAATCAAGGTAATTCAAAGTTGACATTATTTCAACCTTCGGCCTCTTTACAGACTATTCATCCCGGTAAAACCTCGCAAGATTACATTCTCTAGCCACTTCATTAGTGCGCTTCGATAATGAGAATGGAAGTTCCGTGGTTGGGCGCACGCTCCTCGACTCATGCTCCCAGCTCAATTTCATCACGGAACACATTGCACAGCATTTAAAACTAAAACGCAGTCGCATCTGCCTCAACGCTAATGGGATCGGAGATGTGACAACTGTTGCCCACCATAGCACACAATTACGTATTGAATCTCTTGTTAATAATTACAGTACTACTCTGGATGTAGTCATACTACCAGAAATCGCTTTAGCTCAACCGAATCGACATATCAACAAGCAAGACTGGGGAATTCCACCGCATATTAAACTGTCTGACCCGCAGTTCAACTGTCCCCGTTCCGTTGATTGCCTCATTGGGCCGGCAAATGCTTCGAGTTACTACAAGTGGGTCAAATAAACCTTAGCCAAAATTTTCCGCGCATCCAGAAAACGGTTCTCGGATGGGTCGTAGGTGGCACGATTTCAAATATTGTGTCTAAGGACAACCAATTGCCCAATCATCGAATCACTCTCTCACCACAACAGAATTGCAACGAAGCCTCACCGCAATAGAAGCACCACAAATCGAAGAACTCCTTCAGAAATTCTGGACCATTGAGGATTATCACACACCGTGCAAACGATTCTCCACTGAATAAGAAGAGTGTGAGAAGTTCTTTACAGATACAACCTCTCGCTGTCCAGTCACAAATAAATTCATCGTACAATTGCCTTTTCGCGAGGATCGCACTGTACTAGGAAGTTCTTATGACATCGCTAGAAAAAGGTTAGTAGCTATTGAGCATAAAATTCATCATTCTTCACCATTGCAAAAAGACTACCAGCATTTCTTGGATGAGTATGCTCCATTGGGGCACATGGTGAAAATTCAGCCAATAACTGCATATCGTAACAACGTCAACTACATTCCTCACCATTGCGTCCTGAAGTCCGACAGCTCGTCAACTAAGCTGCGGGTGGTATTCGACGCGTCTTGCAAAACAGCATCAGGAAAGTCACTGAATGACATCCTAAGGGTCGGACCGACACTTCAAGATGACATCTTCAGCATCCTAATTCGTTTCCGCACTCACCGGTTCGTAATCATGGTCGATATTTCGCAAATGTACCGCCAAATCTTAGTCAGTCCCCAGGATTGCAACGTGCAGTGCATTCTTTGGAGAGTTACGTCACCATTTGACATTCCCTTTCCCTTCTACCATTAATCCCCCCATAAGTCAGGTTTGATCATGTACAGTTATGTCACCATTTTTGCGCAATTAGCAAAACGCTCAACTCCATATCCTCCACACACGCCATCCATTTGACACCTGCACAAACAAGCTGCATTCCACTCCCACGGGAAGAAATGCAAAGTAATCATTTTGAGAATTAATAAATATATTTGTGGAAAGGTTCAGAGAGACACTTCGTTGTCAGACACAAACTGCATTGTCAGTACACTTCGTTCAATTCATTACCTAGCGTTAAGATCGTTTATTGTAATACAGCTTAAATAAATAAAAATATATTTTTTTGCTCCTCCGCTCGAGCAGCAAATTAATTGGAGAAACTATGAAACTCAGGCGATTGAAACGTATCAACTTCAGACATTAACCTATGGCACGAGTTGTTCTCCTTACCTAGCCGTAAGATGTCTCAGTCAACTCGCAGAAGACAACATTTCCTCCTTTCCTACTGGGGCCTTAGTCACATTACGTGACTTCTACGTTGACAATTTGATGTCAGGTGCAAACGACCTCCAGGAGGTCATACAAATCAAGCAGGAGGTAACCGAACTACTACTCCGGGGCGGACTTCCACTTCGTAAGTGGGCATCAGATGATCCACGTATAATCGCAGACGTTCCTGAAGAAGACAAGGAACCTTTCATCAGCGTAGGCGACAGCGAATTCATTAAGGCACTTGGAATGGGATGGGATCCACACGAAGGCAGCTTCCTCTTCACATACACGGAACCGAGGAATCAACTCACAAACAAGAGGGGCATTCTTTCGCAAATTTCGCAGTTCTACGATCCATTAGGTTTACTGAATCCATTAATTGTGAAGGCGAAAATATTCATACAGACAATGTGGAAACTTCAGTTGCACTGGGATGAGAGCCTACCAGAAGACATTCACACACAATGGCTGGAGTAGAAGAGGCACTTGAATGACATTAACCAGATCAAAATTCCGCGGTATGTACCTATTTGTAATAACCAAACACAAATCCATGGCTTTTCAGATGCTAGCATCAAGGCATACGGAGCATGCGTGTACATTCGGAGTATCAGCGAGGATGGAATCATCTCATCACTCCTTCTTTGCACGAGTGGTCACGAGTGGCACCCATAAGTGAAACACCAATTCCAAGGCTGGAATTGTGTGCTGCTGTGTTACTGATTGAACTGCTGGAACAACCAATACGTTCAACCACATTGCTGGACGGACTCCACCATTGTCTTGGCGTGGCTAGCATCGGAGCCATTCCGCTGGACAACGTTTGTGGCCAACCGGACTTCAAGAATTCAAGGTAGCTCAGTACGAGCCGAATGGAGGCACGTACCAACCAACGACAACCCTGCTGACCTAGTATCCAGAGGGGTGTTTCCCGCCGAACTGATTAACAATGATTTTTAGTTTCAAGGTCCACAGTTTCTGTTGCTGCCCGAAAGCGAATGGCCCAAATTGCATGCAATACATAATTCCGAAAATTAAAACCCCGAACAACGTAGGCAGAAAGTTATTCTTCTCGCACAGTCAACCATCGACAGTCAAGCATATAACACACACAAGAAGAGCACCGTGGTTACCGACTCAATCACTCCAGATGAGTTCGACGACACTCTGCTTTGTATACTTCGCACAATCCAACGCAAGTCCTTCGCCGAAGAGATAAGGTTGTTACAAAGGGACAATCGCATTACATCATATCTGCAACAGCTGTCGCCTTTCATCAAGGATGACTTGATTCGAGTAGGAGGAAGACTATCCAACTCATCTCTACCATACGATACAGTTCATCCCATTTTGCTTCCAAAATCGCACCCATTTATCATCACCTTAATTCGATACTATCATCGCAAGAACCTACACGCAGGACCTCAAACGTTGCACAATATCATTAAGCAACGATATTGGATACTCAACGCTCGAAAAACCATTCGCCAAGTCATTCACCAATGTGTAATTTGCTTTCGCAACAAGCCCATCCTCAGTCGACAAATAATGGGAAATCTGCCCGCTGACAGAGTTACAACATCTCGTCCATTCAAAATCACAGGGGTAGATCTTTGCTGACCACTCCACATATCACATCGCATCAGAGCACGCGCACCCTACAAGGTGTACCTGGCAATTTTCGTCTGTTTCACAACCAAGGCAGCACACCTAGAATTAATATCAGATTTGACCAAGTGACCAAGTGATTTAGTGCAAGTGTAAAAAGTGAAATTATCGAAGTACTAAAGGAGTACTACTTTTCCTTATAAAACACTAAGGTCCTCAAAAAGCACCGTGCACCGCTTGGTTCCAACCCAACCCAACGCTGTGGAGGAAATAAGGCCCCCCAGTAATTCGACAGGATAAAAAGGAGTTAATGCTCCTCATGAATCTAATAGCTTTGTAAGTTTAGTTCTAAGTTAGATTTACGAAGTGAAACTATTACTTTTCTACGCTAATTAAATTTAATTCCAAGGACATACGCCGTACTTGTCCATAAAATTTTCTTTTTCCTTTTTGTGAAGTAAATTATTGATTAATTAAGATTTATTTATAAAATTTATACCTAAATATTTTTTTGAAAACTCAATAAGTGGCTTATTAATATTTATCTGCAAATTGTGTGCTTACACAATAACTAATTAATATTTTTTTACATACACATATCGGAAATTGTTGATTTAACTTTTGTGTAATTTTAGCTCGATATGCCTAACAAAAATTTAATCAGTCCTATCGTACTAAACGTACCCAATGAAAAGCCTACTCCTGCTGTAAATCCTCCCCAAACCTTCTACCGTGACTATTAATTGTGTAACTGCAGACGAGCCCCTTAAACGACTTATTACGGGAATAGTAAATCGTGTTATTCAAAATGAAGGCCGACAGGTTATTCAATTTATTGTCAATCCAAATTCAAATCTACTTCTTGGTACTGACCAAGTATGTTAATTAACCCTGAGCTTAGGAAAAATATTAATGAGCTAGATAAAATTGTAGACGTTATCCGTTCTTTGAAAGATTTCACTGGGCAACCAGGAGATTTCAATTCGTGGAACAGAATCCTACAATTTTATGATCATTTAAAAGGCACCCCAAAGTATTTCGGAATACTAAATGTAATACGAAATAAAGTGGTAGACCAAGCCGATGTGGTATTTTAATCTTACAATACTCCATTGAATTGGAAGTGCATTTCGCGCTGCTTAGCAATGCGCTATGCCGATAAACGTGACCTCTCCACGCTTGAATACTAAATGACTTCTCTCATGCAGGGAAATCAAACAATTCAAGAACTTTATCACGAGGTTTATTCGCACCTATCGCTCATTCACAATAATGGAAGTACCAAATGATACTCTCACCATCCTTACAAAAACATATCGAGATAAAGCTCTCGATACTTTCGTAAAAGGACTAAAAGGAGACCTGCCAAAGCTGATACGCTTTCGTGAGCTTTCGGACTTGCCCGAGCACTCCAGTTATATCTAAAACTGGAAAACCAGAACTTTAGGACGCAATATGCTAACTCCTACCAGCATCATCCACCCAAAGCTAATAACCGCCCACCTGTTCCTCCAAGAAATAATCGTAGTTTTCTCCAAAATCAGATTCCATTCTTCCCACAACTAGCTCACATTCCTCAACCATTTCAAAATAATTCCCGTTACCCGAATCCTCCACATTATTCAAACCATCAATATCAAGATTTCAATCCAAATCAACATTATAATAATTTCCAACATTATAATAATCCTCCACGTCCATATCAGGTTAAACCTAAACCACAAAAGCAGCTAGGAACAAACCATCATCAAAAATATCAAAGGAATTATCATATCAATACGGACGTACCACATCTACCGTATGTCACGGACTAAAAGGACATCTATCAGGCTCAGTACAACGAATATCAGCAACATCTCCAACATATGGCAAATGAGCACGTAGTTGGCAACGGGACCTACGAAACTCAAAATATGGCTTATCAAGGAACACCTGCCAAATATGATTCTCCACCGGAAGAATGTACAAATTCTCCACAATCTGAAGACATAATTGATGTTGCGGAAGTGCATTTTTTAGATTGAACTGCTCTTCCTTGCCCTATTTCGAGAGTAAGACGAAGAGCGGAAAAGTATTGAAAATTCTTATTGACACAGGTTCAAACAAAAATTACATAAGATCAGACCTCATTTCAAACAAAAACCCCTTCTTCACTAATACAATAGAAATAACACATCATAAGCTTTTCGATATACCAAATTCCCAGTTTAAATTTTTCCTCCTACCTACTCTCGGGACATTTGACGCTGTCTTAAGTAAAGACAGCCTAAAAAATCTTTCAGTGGTTATTCACACCAGAGACAATATCATATTCATAAAAGATAAAATTAAAATCAGATTTAAACAACATGTTTCGTAGGCAGTCAATAAGATCCACTTCAGACTGGATCACATTCAACCGGGTTATGGACAAAAACTCAATGAACTAACATGGGCATTCCCTGACTTATTTTCAGAACCCGATGAAAAATTGACTTTTACAACATGAGTAACAGGTCAAATTCGGACCAACACAGAAAATCCTGTGTACTCCAAAAGCTATCCCTATCCTATGTCACTCAAGGATGAAGTGAAAAACAGGTAGCACAACTTCTCAACGATGGAATAATAAGACCTTCACGGTCGCCGTATAATTCGCCTATATGGATAGTCCCAAAAAAACTGAACGCATCCGGATATCCAATAGTCTAAACCATGACGACTTTATTATTTTAAATTCAAAAATTAATGGCATTTTAGAAAATAACAATAAGCACTAAGCAGGTAATTATAAATAGATCAATTATTGAGAAAATAAACCAAATTACTAATAACAACAAACAATATTTTAAAAGTGTATAAAACAAATGAAATAAAAACTGGATTAGTTATTAATATTAAATATAGGCTTGACATAATAAAAGAAGAGATCATAAATATTGAATATGTCATGCATTGGTCAAAAGCTGGAATAATTAATTCCTTTATCCTAACTAATAATGAAATACGAGTAAATGTAGCAAAATAACTTTTTGACAAAAATAATGAACCCTATAGAACCCTATATGAATCGCTATAGAGGAAGCAATCGAATTTGCGGAAATTAAAATAGCATCAAGCAATTTTATATATAATAAGTATCCTAAAGACGGTAAATGAGATTTGTAAGACAATTTTACTATTGTTACGTTAATGTTACACTATTATAATGTTTGAAAAGTATTATTATACTTGGTCGCACTGTCACTTGTCAAAATTCCACTGAACTGTAATGACACCTGACATACGTCATACTGTTTCCTTCAAAGCTTCTCTCTCAGTCGTTTTCTTTCGGTCCAACAGAAACCACGAGTTTTCCCAGCAGCAGTAGATAATTAGATAAGTAGATAATTAACTTTTTAAATGAATTAAATAAAGTAGTTTATAAAGAAAAACACGCGTTCTTAATTTTCCACCTACAAACACAACAACTGGCGACGGGGAAGGGATAGTGTCCCTCACACAGATCAGCAAGGACTAATAATACAATCTACGCAGCAAAACCTAAAACACAGGATATAAGTCGTTCCAGCGCCGACGACATGGCTTCCACCACTGTCCTTCAAGCCACGTTTGACCCAATATTCCAACTGGACTCGATGGGTGCAACGTTTGGAAGGCGCATTCAAGGTATTTCAAGTGAAAGACGACCTAAAAGTACACTACTTACTGCATTTTATGGGAGCTGCTTACGACATTCTATGCGATAAGCTCGCCCCAACTTCACCTACAGAGAAGACCTACAGCTTACTATGTAAAATAATGCAAGTTTCTTATGTTCCGGAACCACTGGAAATCGCAGAGAACTTCAGATTTCATCAGCGTAAGCAACGTGATGGAGAAAATATACAAGAGTACATAACCTCACTTCAAAAGTTGAGCACTATATGCAAATTCGGTGCATATCGCCAAACAGCGCTCCGAAACCAGTTCGTGTTTGGACTCGCAAGCAAGCGCATACAATCTCGACTTTTGGAGACGAAAGAATTGACCCTGGAAAAAGCTGTCGAAGTGGCAACAAGCATAGAACTCTCGGAACGAGATGCAAGCCAATTGCATGGGAATCTCGGCACCATAAATACAGTTACAACAGTGAAACATTCAACTCATCGACACAATTCTTCTTTGAAAAACAATAAAGCTAATAAACACTTTAATTCTCGTAACTTTTCAAATAAAACTAACACAATTATTTGTTTCAGATGTGGTGATACAAACCACGTAGCTAATTCTTCTACGCGGCAAGGTTTCTTCTGTAAATGTTGTAATCGGCTGGGGCATCTGCAAACCATCTGTCAAAAGAAAAAAAGAAGCACAGCATCTGCTGCGGTTTCTATAATGGGTAAGCCCCAATTCGATTCTTTGTTTCAAAAGACGGAAACAATTTCGTTTAGATCTTTATATAACGGATTCAGATAGACAAGCATTATTAGGTAGAACGTCTCATGTGTTTAACGTACGTACCTGCCATGTGGGCTTAAACTTACGGGATGCCCATACATCCATGGGAGCAAGGATACGCCTTGCCATCGCTCACCGTCAATCCATTGTTTCAGACACCAATTCGGAACTGTGTTGCCGGCACAAGTTCCACCCTTGGTAAGAGTCGAGGCCGACCTAAAATCTTTTAGGTTTTAGGTTAGGGTCGCAGCACCCAGTACTTATTGCAACTCTACATTGGGCCGAAACCCTTCCCGCGATTTTGGGTTTAAACCACAGCCACCATGACGCTCCCACAAGGGGGCCTACCTCTAACAAGTCAGGCCCGGATCGAGATCCGGGGGGCTCCTGACTCCCATGGTACCGTGATTTAAGTCCTGGTAGGGACTACCGATGGTACAGCCGCCAACAAGACCTATGACCGGCAACTTGTGACTGATCGAATCGTAGCAACCTTCGGTAGCGTCATCTGAAGATGTTTACGATAAGGCCAGTACTTTGCTCTGCCCCCGTTCATTATTAGACAACGTCATTAAAGGGCGAATCCTTGATAATTGGGCGGGGGCCCATTATTAGGTAGAGAATGGATTCGACCATTAGGTGTGAAACTCGTCCCTGAAATTCCAGTAAAGGTTCACAGCTTAAATAAATCAAACGATTAGTTAGGCCATTTAGATGCATCCCAATTACCTTCGGAAGTTATACCATTAATTAGAAAGTATAGTGACATATTTTTAACAAGCATTGGTAAAATTTCTGGTATACAAGCCAGGTTACATTTGAAACCAAACACAAAACCAGTCTTTTTCAAGGCTCGAACGGCACCGTTTGCTATTTTACCTAGACTCGAGAGAGAACTAGACGATCTAGAAAAGCAGGGGATTTTAGAGAAAATTGACCAGTTGGAATGGGCCAGCCCAATTGTCCCTGTAGTCAAGGCTTCTCGTAAAATTCGAATTTGTGGTAGTTTCAACTTAACTTTTAATCCAAATTTGGTTATTGATGAATATCCTTTACCAATCATAGAAGAATTGACTTCAACAATGGCAGAGGGTGAAAGATTCTCCAAAAGTGATTTGAATCAAGCTTATTTACATTTAGAGGCCCGGCCGGAGGATAGAGAATGCCTTACGCTTAATACGCATAAGGGTCTATATAAATGTAATAGATTGATGTTTGGGCTGGCGTCTGGACCCGCCTATGGCAGCGAGAAATGGAGACATTACTTCAAGGTATTCCTGGCATAAGCGTTTTCCTTGACGATATCCATATCACTGCGGCAGATACTCACACACATTTACAAAGATTAGAATCCATTTTCAAAATTTTTAAGCAGTAAAATTTACATATTAACTTGAGCAAGAGTACGTTCTTGGCCGACCAAATAGAGTATTGCGGTTACATAATTTCTAAACATGGCATTCAAAAATCTCAAAAGAAAATAGATGCCATACAGCGAACCAGGGTACCGAGAGATAAAACTGAAGTACGTGCATTTATCGGTCTTGTAAATTACTACAGGAGATTTTTGAAAGACATAAGCACAATATTAAAGCCTTTGCATGAGCTGTTGAAAAAGGATGCAACGTTTCATTGGTCAAAGAATTGCCAATGTTCTTCTGAATTAATGTTTGGTCATAGTTATAAGATCACGTTTAAGTTGTATTCCTCCTCAATCACCTAGGGAAAATCTTGTTAGTTATAGTGCTACGAAACCTAAGCGAACTCTAGCGAACAGCTAGAGATTATTTTGACAAGAAAAACAAATGGAAATTTGGTAGAATAAAAGAACAAAAAGGCACATTACACTATAGTATAGTTAAGCTAGATGATGGTAGAGTTTGGCACAGGCATTTGGATCAAATAAGAGAGATTGGCAAGGATACTCCAATACAACCTAGTTTACTAGAAATCGTAAACCCACAATGCGAAACTCCACGGCATAAATCCACAAACATTTTTGATAAAACCACGGATGATTTGAACAAACATGCGGATGTTTTAGAGAGAACTGCACGAATGGAAATAGCAAGGAGTCTTCTGCCAACTTCACTAAATTTAACAACTCAACCTACGTCCCAGATGTCCCAGTCGAGAAGGCTCCTGTTAAAAACGATCCTGTAGCTTTACGTAGATCAAATAGAATAAGGAAAGCTGTTAAAAAATTAGGTTATAATTGAATTGCTAAAAGAATACACTGAGGAAGAGAGGAAATGTTACGTTAATGTTACACTATTATAATGTTTGAAAAGTATTATTATAACAAACTTGGTCGCACTGTCACTTGTCAAAATTCCACTGAATTGTAATGACACCTGACATACGCCACACTGTTTCCTTCAAAGCTTTTCTCTCAACCGTTTTCTTTCGGTCCAACAGAAACCACGAGTTTTCCCAGCAGCAGTAGATAATAATTAACTTTTTAAATGAATGAAATAAAGTAGTTTATAAAGAAAAACACGCGCTCTTAATTTTCCACCCACAAACACAATAACTATAAACAATAAAAAGAGAAAATTTAGCAATTAAGTTGCCTTATGAAAATATCTTAAAATGTGAAAAAACAATATATGGAATAATAGCAAAATGTAAAACTAGTTCTAAGCTTACAATTTGTAATAAAAATAAGTTTGTCGATTGCATTCCAAACTTGATTGACAGTCGTCCCCACAACTGTACAGAGACCAACAATCAACATATCCTTTCAATCGAAGATGTATTTCCTGGAGCACTGATTTTAAACTAGTTTAACGGCACACTAATTATTAATAGCGACGAGATGGAACTTAAAAGCACCTTTATCTTCAATACCATAATACCACAATAAAAGTCGATGACCTAGTCTTCTACTCTAATGAACTTTCCGAAACAAAACCGATCCCTTCAGTAGTACAACCGGACTCATTCTTCAAAACCTGCAAAGAATTCTTAACATTACAATCAATGAATGAATTGCATATCAATAATACTAAACATATAAAGTTAATAGAATTGCACACGAGTTATAAGAACAACCCGCCACACTACAACAGTAACACTATCAAATAATAATGTCGAAAAATGCTTGATCAGCGTCTGCTGAACTTCCGTTCGATCTATCACCTTTGAAAACGTAGGTTACATTTTTAATTATGTTAGATTTTAAGTTTAGTTAATTTTGTCATTCAGTCGAATAAAGAAAGAATTGTAGAGTCTGATGCTCTCAAATAAAAAAATGTGGGTTTCTTTTCGTCTTATATTTATTTGACTTTACTTGAAGTCACAAGAGAAAAAAAAAACGTAACACACTCTGAACTTTTCTGTTTTAAGACAAGTCAGAGGTAGGGCCACGACAGTGTCTTTAAAACAAAAACTTCCAAAAACGTACATATACGGACAATCCTCCTAGGTAAGGCCTTGAAGTGATTGTTTGTACACATTCGTCTGAGTGTACAATCATTGCTCCCCCAGTTAACACGATCCAGCAGACAGCAACCTGGAAACCCGACCCACTGCGAAGATCACAGTGGGAATACTTTGCATGGGAACCTATGCTGACGAAGCACACGCGCATCCGATGGATTTCATGTACATGCATGCACCGAATGCACTATTCGTGGGAAGCGCTAAGTCAGCGTATCGCATCAGGTGGAATCAAGGTAACGAGGAGCTGTTGTGTGGATTGGGGTGGCAGTCTTACTTCGGACATAGACGTGTATAGTATTTTAATTGTAATAAAGAAACTTTTTAATTTGAATACGTGTTTTACTCCCGAACAGTTGGAGATTGGTTTTTTTTCAGTTACCCCGGAAAGGTAACGTTAACTGGCGCCCGAGCAGGGATTGTTGTGTCCTTTAACACGTTGAAGGACAGTTGCGTCTATAGCCGTCAAGTTCAAGTTCACTATGTGACATGACGGCAATAGCCGTCCAATACGAAACGGTCGTTTTTAGACACTGCGGCTGTAGCAGCACAAATGTGCATTTACCAGCGTACAAGTAGAAGCCTAGTGTCATGTTTTCGAAAAAAAATTTTTGCTATTGATACATTTAACGATATTTTTTGTTTATACTGGTAAGTATTTGTTTATGATTGATTTTACACTTTAAATAGAAATAAAAAAATTTAAATTTAGCATTTTTTGATTCATTTAGCGATATTTATAGTTATACTGTTTACTTTTTGTTTTTTATGATATTACATTTGAAATATAAAAACAATAATGTAAATAATAAATGTATAAATAATATACAATAAATAATAATATAAAATAAAATTGAATGTTTTATTCAATATTTATAGAAAATGGCCAGTTGGGCTAGGAACAGGAACAGGCTAGGCTGCTGAAGCTTTTTGAGGAAACAGGTAGTGGGTCAAGCAACAGTGAATCTGAACCTGATGCTGACTGTGCTGAAAATAACAGTTCGGGTAGTGAAGAAAATGAATCAACTACAGATGAGGAATATGAAGCACCAGAAGAACCAGAAAATGATGAGACAGGGCATATCAATACAACACCTATAAGAAACTTTTCTTTTGATGCAGATGAAGAAAATGAATCAACTACAGATGAGGAATATGAAGCACCAGAAGAACCAGAAAATGATGAGACATGGCATATCAATACAACACCTATAAGAAACTTTTCTTTTGATGCAGATGCGGCTGGGATTCTTTTGGATATAGACGAAAATGTGTCTCCAATTCAGGTTTTTGAAAAAATTTGGGATGACCAAGTAATGGAAATGATTATAAAATCTACGAATGATTACGGCCTAAAACTTTGCAATCAAACACGGCCACATACAAGGCATAGTAGGAAGGCAAATTTCAAAAATACTGATACGATTGAAATGAGAAAGTTGTTGGGTTTGTGTTTGCTTCAGTCCCAGCTAAAATTCTCCAGTATTAGAAAACTCTTTTCCATTGATGCATTACATTACCACCCAGCTTTTCCTTCACAAATGTCTGGAAGGAGGTTTGAGCAAATATTGAGATGCTTTTGTGTAGAAGAAGAAAATTCAAACGACCGTTTGAGGAAAATAAAAATATTTCTTGATTTGCTCATAAAAAAGTTTGCGAATGCATATGCACCAAATGAGGCATTATCATTAGACGAATCTTTGTTATTATTTCGAGGAAGGCTTTCTTTTCGCACGTACATGAAAGGCAAAAAGGCAAAATACGGAATTAAATTATACGAACTTTGTTCTGCCCAAGGTTATGTTTTGAACATAGAAATATACAAAGGCCATCGAGAAAACGAAGAAAACATGACAACTATTGAAAGTCTTGTGATGCGATTGATGCAGTCATATTTAAACAAAGGGCATCATTTGTTCATGGATAACTATTACAACAGTGTACCATTGGCTAACAAATTACTGAGCAAAAAGACACATGTGACAGGAACTCTTCGTGTAAATAGGAAGGGTCTGCCGCAAGAAATAACAGGTCGTAAGCTTAGAAAAGGAGAACATGTATGGCGACGCCAAAATCAGACATACGTGCCCAAATGGAAAGATAAACGGGGTGTGCTATGTCTAACAACAGCTTACCACCCAAGTATGATAAACACAGCTAACCGTCGACAACAGGAAAAGAGAAAACCAATTGAAATAGTGAATTATAATCAGAATATGTCAGGTGTCGACAGAGCAGATCAGATGATGTCCTATTATTCCTGTCCACGAAAAACAATTAGATGGTATAAAAAGATAATCTTTCATCTACTGGATGTAGCAGTGTGGAATTCTTACTACATCTTTAAAGAAAAGACAGGTTCTCAAATGAAGTTTATAGAATTCAGGGAAGCAATTATACGATCTCTAACTGGCATAGATTATAAACAGGATGGAAGGTCTTTGGTTCAATTTAAACGTGCACGAATCCAAACCAATGAAATCAACAACAATGGAACACAGCATTTTCCTGAGAAAATTTCTCCTCCTGAAAATTATCAGCGAAAAACATATTTTCAGCGTTGTAAACAATGTTATAAACAGGGAGTAAGGAAGGAAACATCATATTGCTGCAAGAATTGCATATCAAAACCTGCACTGTGTCCTGCACCATGCTTTGAAACATGGCATACCGAAAATAATGTATAATAATTATAAAATTATAATAAATTTATTTGTCATTTATTTATTTTTGTTTGATCATGAACT
The DNA here is from genome assembly GCA_949129095.1 of Volucella bombylans. Lineage (NCBI taxonomy): Eukaryota > Metazoa > Arthropoda > Insecta > Diptera > Syrphidae > Volucella > Volucella bombylans. Next base: position 324,269,081 of record OX422140.1, read on the forward strand.
AACATTTCGTGTAAAACTCCCAAAAATACTTTGTTGCTCACAAAAAATTGCTTATTTCAGTCATTAAACCTGTCATTTACGTTTTTAAATTTTTGCTGTTATAGCCGCCATCGTCCCATTACATAGTGTCTAGAGTCCGCTGGCGCCATGACGGTTGTAGCCGCAACCTAATTAAAGGTGCTGAATTAATCAAAATTAAGTGTATTTAAGCAGAAAGAGTAAAACTATACTTCTAATATTCTAAAAATTACAAAAACATATAGTGTCAATTTTCGAATTTCACTTGTTTCTACTGTCCGTCAACGTGTTAATACAGGACGGGAAGTTAGTACGCTCTACTGAACGCACGTTGCTGTACCCATGGGAACACAGTAACTACTCTAACTCTCCAGCAGCAAAATTCTGTCATACCCATGGGAACATGGCAGATTTCGCCTGTGATTAAAAGGATTCGAATGTGAATTTGTATGTGCCATTAGTAGGTTGCTTGCAATCATAAACGCTTGCGACTAAACGGGATCAACACAGCAATTCCAGAGGCCGGTTTCTTACTTTTACACTTTTTTTTGTTCTAATAGTTACGGAATAATACCCGAAAAAAAAATATATATATAAACGAACAAGGAAATACAGTGACGATACAAAATTACAGTGACGATAAAGAATTCCCCACCATGTTAAAATTAATGTGAGTGTGAAAGGAAAAATAAAGAGTGATCAAATAAGTGAATATAAGATAAAAAATAAGCGCTTTGAAAAAGGAAAAAGCAAAAGAAAAATATGTATAAAATACGTGCATTGTAATTTCAGTGAGAAATTTGTTATACCAATACATGATATATAGGGTCCGCCAAAAAATTTTTTTTTGAAAATGCCATAAAAAAAAACTGAATATTTTCTCAAATTTCTTTTTTATTTGAAAGTACAATCCTTCCGGTTAATAATGGAAAATAATTTCATTCAAATTGCTGCCTCGGCTGGCCATGCAGTAGCCTACACGATCGGTCTAATTTTTAGGCACATTATCGATTGTGTGCAGCTGTATTTCACCAATGGCTTCACGAATATTGTCCTTTAAAGCGTCAATTGTCTCTGGCTTGTCGGCGTAACACTTATCTTTTACGGCACCCCACAAATAATAGTCCAACGGTGTCAAATCGCAGCTCCGAGGTGGCCAAACGACATCAGCTCTGCGGCTGATAACGCGATCTTCAAAAACAGGGCGCAAAACATCGAGTGTAGCTTCGGCTGTGTGGCACGTAGCGCCGTCCTGTTGAAACCAAATGTTGCCAATATCCTCCTCTTCAATTTTTGTGAACAAAAATTCGTTCAACATGGCCCGATAACGATCGCCATTGACTGTAACGGCCAACAAAAAGAAAAATGGCCCAATTATGCTTCTGGACCAAAATCCGCACCAAACAGTGACTCGTTTTGGGTGTATCGGCTTTTCAATGTATGCGTGCGGGTTTTCTGTGCCCCAAATGTGACAATTTTGCTTGTTTACATACCCGCCAAGATCAAAATGAGCTTCATCTGAAAAGATGATTTTTTTTGGCAAAATCGGCATCTTCTCTAAGTCGATCGCAGGCAATATTTCCCGGCGTTGTTCAAGCGTATACACAACCATATTCGTTCAGCGGAAGGATAAAACTAATTATCTGTCAAATCAGACATGAGCTAAGTGTTACCATTCACGAAATAAGCACTATATGATATACCCTATACATGATAAAGCAAATAATTAAATAGTGCAAATTATAGTGCGGAAAATCAGTGTTGAGCGTTGCTGAAAAGGAAGTACACAGTGTCAAAAATATCGGCTTCAGCTAAGTATTATTATTCTTTGTTCACCTAGTTGTAGGATATACATATATATTTTTTCCCTGTTGATACAAGTTTTATCATTTTAAATGGAAGGGGTTACTAGGTCCCTAACGGAATTAACCGGAGCGTTTAATAATATCCTCGCCCAGCTTATTGAAATCGAAGGGCGCCTTAAGGTACTTGAAGACAAGAAAGTGCCAGAGGCGGCGCTAGAGAATCCAGTAGAGCTGTGCGGTCCTAAGAAAGAGTCCGACTTGCAGGCCATAAGTCGCCTGCCGGACTGTGTTAAGGAACTCCAGCCTTTCGACGGTAAACCTACCCAATATATTTCATGGGTTCATACCGTCGAGGCAATATTAAAGGATTTCGAAATTGTGAAATCCAAGTCGATTTATCGGGCTATTCTACAGCATATAAAGCAAAAGGTTCGGGGCAGCGCTGATGCTGCGCTGATATCATATAATATTTTTGATGATGACTGGCCTACAGTTAAGCAATGTCTTTCGCTGCATTACGCAGATAAAGGGACATGCGAACATTGGAGAACCAGCTTGATCAGCTGTCTCAAAGGGGCTCCAGGCTCGACGAATTCTATGCAGCGGTAAATCATCAGCTATCTCTAATGATCAACAAGATCAAGACAGAGAGTTTCTCTCAAGAAACCGTCACAGCGTTGGCGGAGACTTACCGAAACAGAGCTCTAGACGTTTTCGTACGAGATCTGAACGGCGATATATCGATTATCCAAAAAACGCGAACTCTCCCGGAAGCTTATTCGGCTTGCCTGGAGATACAAAACCTCAACTACCGGAGTCATACGATTCATAATACGAACGTATCAAACATGGTGACGGCTCCCATAAACCAGACCTTCAGACAAGAAACTAGGCCTCATCGGAGAAATTTCCCACAGCATAGGTTTGATAAACCTAAGCACAATAACCATCCGCAACCAAGCGAAAACGAGGCAGCTCCGCGACCAAGTGCGCCCAAACTTCACCCGAAGATGGATGTCGACCAGTCCATTCAGTCACGTCAGGTGAACTATATGAACAAGCCACAGGGTAGTAATCCATTTAAGCGGAAGGCTAAGTCCGATAACTACCAGCAGAAGCACCAGAGACTCTACAACGTACAAACGGCTGACGAGGTTCATAACGAGGGTCAACTAGAGGTGCTCAATGATGTTGACACCTACGTCGCTCCCGCGGAGGAGCACATCGACGAACAGAGTTTTATGTCGGGAGGCTATCCAGCGTACCATACATAGAATTCATCGTCCGAAGCGGAACTATTCTGAAATTTCTTGTCGATACCGGGGTGAACAAGAATTTCATTAGTTCATCTGTATCGCAAAAAACAACCCCCGTAAAATCACCCTTTATGGTTCATTCGGCAGGCGGCAAGATTAAAATTACAGAATGTGTGAAGGGAAAATTCTTCGAAAGGCTTGGAAATAATACTCTTTTAACGTTCTACGTTCTGCCTGGTCTTACATCTTTCGACGGCATCATCGGCGATGATACTCTGAAAGAACTTGAGGCTGTCATAGACAGAAAACGGAATATTCTAACCTTATGCCCTGATGCAGTCATCCCCCTCAAAGAAGAACCTTCCAAGCAAGTCAACATCGTGTTTAGCGATGCCCTTTCGGAGAATGCCAAGTCGGAATTGAACCGGCTAATCCTAAAATATGAGACCCTTTTTGGGCCCATAAGTGAAAGAGAAATTGTAAAGACCACTATACAGGCAGAGATAAGAACTACAACCCAAGAACATATATTCGCAAAAAGCTATCCTTACCCGACCTGCATGAGAGAGTTAGTAGAAAATAAATGAGCTTTTAAGAGAAGGAATTATCCGCCCTTCTAAAAGCCCATATAATTCTCCTATCGGGATCGTGCCAAAGAAGCCAAAACCATCAGGCGAAAAGCTGTATCGGATGGTGATAGACTACAAGCGCCTTAACAAGGTGACCGTATCCGATGCGTACCCAATTCCGGATATAAATTCCACACTAGCAAGTCTTGGTAAAGCGAAATATTTCACGACTCTCGATCTGACTTCAGGGTTTCATCAAATACCGATGAAATCATCAGACGTCCCGAAAACAGCCTTCTTCACCATGAACGGGAAGTATGAATTCCTCAGGTTACCCTTCGGGCTGAAAAATGCGCCCGCAATCTTTCAAAGGATGATTGATGACGTTCTCAAAGAGTACATAGGCAAAATTTACTATGTGTACATAGATGATATTATCATCTTTGGTCACAATGAGGAAGTCCATTTAAAAAATTTAGAAATTGTTCTCACCAGACTACGAGATGCCAACCTCAAGGTGAATCTCGAAAAAACCAACTTCATGAAAACCGAAGTTGATTTCCTTGGTTATTTTATAACCCCCGAAGGCATCCTACCAGACTCCAAAAAGGTTGCCGCTATTCAAAACCTATTGCCACCGGTAAATTTAAAAGAACTTAAGTCTGTCCTTGGCCTTACGTCATACTATAGGAAGTTCATTCGCGACTACGCGTTATATGGATTATATCCTTGAATACACAAAATTTAAGGCCTATAAACTTATAATTATTCATATCTAATATTTAAGTCTAACAGCCTGCACTTATTGTACGAACTATAACGAGGTCATTGAGCTTATTGGTAAGGATACGATCTTTATTACAAACTACAATGGAGATCTTGCGTCAGGGAATTCTACGCAAACCTTGATGGGAACCTTCGTTATACGCCTAAACAACGAGACAATACATCTAAAGAACCATACATTCACGAGCTCTAGCTTAACCAGTTTACAGGCCCTACCTCCAACGATGGCGAACGTAACAATCGAAGGACATAAGATCGACCTTCAACACGTTCATGGCCTTAGTCTGAAAAATATAGAACGTCTTCGCAACCTATCAAATAAACTCAGAATATCCACAGCTTCGGATGCGGTAATCCTTATGCTGTTAATCCTTCTAGCATATATTATATGGCGAAAAATTACCGGCAGTTTGAAACTCCCTTCTATTAGCTTATCTCAGGATACACCGGCTGGTACAACCTGTACAGCCACTTAGTATAACTAATTTCCGACGTCACTGATCTACGGGCAGTAGATTTTCGAGGAGGGAGCAGTTAACACGATCCAGCAGACAGCAACCTAGAAACCCGACCCACCGCGAAGATCACAGTGGGAATACTTTGCATGGGAACCTATGCTGACGAAGCACACGCGCATCCGATGGATTTCATGTACATGCATGCGCCGAATGCACTTTTCGTGGGAAGCGCTAAGTCAGCGTATCGCATCAGGTGGAATCAAGGTAACGAGGAGCTGTTGTGTGAATTGGGGTGGCAGTCTTACTTCAGACGTAGAAGTGTATTGTATTTGAATTATAATAAAGAACCTTTTTAATTGGAATACGTGTTTTACTCCCGAACAGTTGGAGTTCGGTTTTTTTTCAGTTACCCCGGAAAGGTAACGTTAACTCCCCTTTTATACTAAACTCGGAGAGCTTTTCTTTACATCGGATGTTTTCAAATATTTTCAATTAACTGCTTAAAAGCTTTTATAGGCTAAATTAGCACATGTTTGTCAAATTTTAATTAATTAATTCATGAATTATGATACAATATTAGTGAAATAAAAAATATAAATACAAAATTCAATGATGATAAATCAAAATTCAAAAATTCATTCATAAATATTTCAACTGCTACAGAATTGATTTTTTTTTATCAAAAGGTTGCGTTAGAACTCATCAGTCACGCTTCGTTCACACGCTTCCGTTCTGTCGACGCAGCGTCTGTGGTGCACAACCAAACAGAAGAATAATATTTCACCTGCAGTCGAATACCTAGAAAATTGCAAACAGAAGAACAATAGTGCACCTGGAAAATTGCATCGGATGCAATACTTGTCATAAGTTAGTCTTAAGATTGATAGCATTGAATAAACTTGTTTTTTTTTAAATAAAAAGTACAACAAATTTATTAACTTACATATGTATCAATCACACTTAAATTTTGAAAAATGTCACAGTAAACAATCTTTATTTGGAAAGCATAAGCAATAGAGAAAATATTAATTTTGTTGAAAGAAGAAAGAATATAGTACTCTTACCCTCAATGATAACAACCTTTTTCGTATCAATACACTGTCACATATGTAAGTTAACCCGAGGGCCAACTAAGTGACTACAATGTTGCCAAACGGATACAAACTGCAAGATTGTAGTTTGCACGCGTATCCAATAACGCGAACTGTACAGGCGTAATCTAACCCCTGGCTACCGGCTCGCCTAACATCTCACGACACCATGTACGAGGCGCAGCGTCAGCCATATTTGGACTAGGGCTTAGGATAGTTAAGAATATTTTTATGTCTTAGGTTTAGTTTGTATTTATAAGGAATCGAGCTCACATCTGTAAATGAACTAAAAGAATGTTTAATAATTTGTACTACAGTGTAAGACCAAATTATAATAAACTACTTGAATACAATTCACAATTGCAATTTCGCACTTGGGTTCTGCACTTTAAATAATTATAATTATAATAAATTGATTCTAATTAAATTAATTGGATAAATTTTTTCCTCTTTTTTACAATTTTTTGTTTCACTAGGATATTATTATATTGCTATTTAGTTTCTCCTTCTCTTTTTTTTCCTTTACAATTTTTTAATTTCACTTTTCCTTTTACGTAGCTTGTACAAACTGCTACTGATTTTTGCCTCTAGATATTATTTTTTATCTGTAGGAGAGGTCTAGATTTATTTTTATTATTTATAACGTGTTAATTTTTACTAATTTTCTTTCTTCTATACAACATAAGAGTAGTGGGTAGCGTTGGTGAGTTCAAAAAAAGAGGTTAAATTAATATTATAGTTTACATTTGGCAATTACTTCCGAAGTAATAACTATTATACTCGTATTATAATAACTATTATATTATGGATGCTATAAATAAATCTATAACCGATTTGACGGGGGCAGTTAATGCCATGTTAGGCCAGATAAGAGATATACAGCTATTGACAACTAATTAGAAACGTTACTGTATTTCATATTCGCACTCGTCGTTTAATAACTGTTTTCAATGTAACAGTAATTTTTCTCTCGCATTTTCTTATCCTTTTGTCAATGTTTCACGTAAGTTAATATAGAAATGATACAGTGGGAATTTTTCATTCAAAATTTGTACTTAGTTGCGTTAGTTCTTAACCAGGTGGGACAACTAATTAGAAACGATACCAATTTGACTGAAAATTTAATATATTTTATAATTTCTCTGCTTTTTGTTGGTAAGTTTGGATTGTAAAGGATTTCAGCAGTCTTGTCTATTTGAATTTTTTTTAAATTAGTTAATCGAATTAAGGGAAAAGCAAAAAGTTGTACTCCAGCCATGCGAAAGGCTATTGTAGAACTACAAGCAACAGGTCTTTCATACACTTAGCAGAAAAAGTCTGCGTTCACCTACTGGAACAATTGTTTGTTAAATAAAAACAAAAAAAATATGAGTGGATTTGATTTTTAATAATATCAGTTTAAAAGTAACAATAAAGGCAACGAATTACTGTAATTTCATCGAATTCCCATTAACGTTTGTTGAGTTAACGGAACTTTTTTTTCTGAAACACCTAAAAGAGAGGCAGAAAAAGTCTGCGTTCACTTCGCACATCTGCCGTTTACTGTTTTGTTTATCACAATTAAAGTGACATTCATCCAATTTCACATCATTATTGAGTAGTTACTGTGATTAAACAGTGTTTTGGAAAATTTTGAAACAGTTTCTTTTAATTTTTATATTTTTCGTGCTATGGCGAGTAAAAAAAAGGAAATAAGTGTTGCAGAGCGAAAAATTATAATAAAATTCTGGAAAGAAGGAAAAAGCTTTAGAAATATAGCTAGAGATGTTGATCGACAGTATTCATCGATGCAAAGGGTAATAAATAATTTTAAATCAACAGGTATTTACACATCCAAGCCCCATTGCGGTCGACCACCAAAGCTGTCGTGTAGAGAAAGAAGAGATTTAATAAGGCAAGTGAAGCTAAATCCGCGACTAACTGCTTCTAAACTATCGAAAAACATCATGGTCAAATTTGACAAAAAACTTTGGCCCGACGCTGTTAAAAAAATCCTTAAACGCGAAGGGTACCATGGTAGAGTTGCCCGAAGAAAACCACTGATTTCCAGAGTGAACCGCTTGAAGCGCATAGCATTCGCTAAAGAACACGTTAATGAGCCGCCTGAATTCTGGAAAAAAATAATTTTTTCCGACGAGAGCAAATTTTGCATATTTGGGATAAAAGGACGCAAGATCGTGTGGCGAAAGCAAGGCACAGCAAAATTTGTTTCCTACAGTTAAGCACGGTGGTGGAGGTGTGATAGTGTGGGGGTGTATGGCAAGTGGTGGAGTTGGAGAACTGGAGTTTATCGAGTCAACAATGGACAAATATGCATACCTTAACATACTTAAGGCAAATCTCTTTAAAAGTGTTGTTAAACTTCATTTGAACTCCGAGTTTTGGTTTCAACAGGATAATGATCCAAAACATACGGCTGAGATCGTTCGCCATTGGTTACTTTATCATGTGCGTAGACAGCTGCGTACACCCCCACAGTCTCCAGATTTAAATCCCATAGAAGAGAATTCGCCAACACCAAATTACAAGCAAAACTATGCTTAAAACTGTCTTTAGGGAAGAATGGGAAAAAATTACCCCCGAAGATACGTCTAAATTAGTGAATTCAATGCAAAAACGCCTCCAAGAAGTCCTAAAAGACGAGGATATCCTACGAGTTACTAAACTTTAAGGTATATTAAATTACTATTTACTATTTGTATGTACATATGCAGTGAACGCAGACTTTTTCTGCCTCTCTTTTAGGTGTTTCAGAAAAAAAAGTTCCGTTAACTCAACAAACGTTAATGGGAATTCGATGAAATTACAGTAATTCGTTGCCTTTATTGTTACTTTTAAACTGATAGTATTAAAAATCAAATCCACTCATATTTTTTTTTGTTTTTATTTAACAAACAATTGTTCCAGTAGGTGAACGCAGACTTTATCTGCTAAGTGTATAAACAGATAGGAATACAATTGAAGTGCTCCAAGAAAATGGTTTTTTCTACACTAGAGCATTTTCGCAAGTATCAGACCATTGAGAACATCCCACGCAAAAAACGGCCTCGGAAAACATCTCGACAAATGGACCGTAAGATTGTTCGACTGGCAAAAGCAGATCCGAGAAAAAGTGCTGCTGATATTATGCGAGAAGTTTCTGCTGGAACCACTGACGCAGTATCCAAACGCACCATCGCACGTCGTTTAGTTGAAGCTGGACTTCATGGATGGATTTCGCGCAAGAAGCCTTTGATGACAAAAAAACAAAGAACACGACGGGTGGAATTTGCCAAAACACATGCCTCATGGACAGTACACGATTGGAAGAACATACTTTTGCCGTCAGTGTGCAAAATATCACCAACTTTGAAGACCTCTTCGAAAAGGTAAAGGCAGGATGGGAATCTATTCCAGTCGAAAGATGCCAAAGCTTAATCAGTTCTATGCCTAAGCGATGTCAAGCAGTATTAAAGCAGAAAGGTTTTGCTACCAAATATTAATGGTAACACAGCTCAAAAATGATCTACGAGTATACTTATATTTTATAAATTTTTTTTCATCGTTTCTAATTAGGTGTCTCAACCAAATCACCTGTAACATGTAAAGGAAAATAAATACCTGAAAATAAATCTTCTTTTTTTATACTATATAAACACAATTGAATATATAAAATACAAATTAAAGAATATATTTCAAAACATTTGAATAAAATCAAAAAAAACATATATTCACATAAGCGTTTCTAATTAGTTGTCAATAGCTGTAGATGCTCGGTTAAGGAGCATAGAAACAAGACCGGTAGGTGACCGTTGCTGAAAACGCGGAAATTGAACTCTGTGCTCCTAGGAACGAGGAGGATTTGAAGGACATCTCTCGTCTGCCAGACTGTGTAAAGAAGTTACAAATCTTCGATGGGAATCCTACGCAGCATGTAACATGGGTGCAAACTGTTGAGGGGATCCTAAAGGACTTTGAAATAGTAAGGGCTAAGACCAAGTATAGGGCTATATTACAACATATTAGGCAAAAAATAAGGGGGCCTGCTGATGCTGCCTTGGTGTTATATAACATTTTTGATAATGATTAGCGAGCCATTCTGCACTATGCAGATAAAAGAGACATGAGAACACTGGAGTACCAGCTGAACCAACTGTCTTAAAAGAACACGAGATTAGACGAGTTCTATGCAGCGGTCAACCATCAACTCTCATTGATGGTGAACAAAATTAAAACTGAATCATTCAATGAAGAAACAGTGACAGCACCCGTGGAGAAGTATAGGAATAGGGCCCTAGACGTTGTTTCCATTCGCGGCCTTAACGGCGACCTAGCCAGAATGCTTATAGTGCAAAGGCCTAGAACTCTACCTGAGGCTTATTCAGCCTGTTTGGAAATCCAGAATTTGAATTATAGGAATCATATGATTCACAACTATGGGGCATCGAACACGATACCGGCACCCATTAATCAGATGTTTAGAAAAGAATTAAGGCCTGCACTACCGCAGAAAAAAATCCTCCATGCTCCTCAACAACACCATTATTCGCCCAAAACAACAGAGACTGTATCATATAGAGGCACCTCAAGAAAACCCTGATTCAAATCACGAGGAGATGGCAGAGAGCCTGCGACGAAGTAAATTTTATGAAGGACGGCCGTTCCATATTTAGAATATATCACCGGGGAGGGGCTCCCTCTCATCTTCCTCGTTGACACAAAAATTTCCTTTCCACATCCGTAGTTAAGAAAACATCATCTCGTCCCACTCATCTGGTTCATCCTTTTTATGTGCATTCAGCTGGTGGCAACATTAAGGTAGAAGGCAAAGTCTGTGGTTAGGTTTCTCCAGTCCATCGGCAATGACACATTGCTAACATTTTACATATTGCCCAGTCTAAATTCCTTCGATGGAATCATTGGGGATGATTCTCTTAAAGAACTTGAGGCGGTTATTGACCGCAGGGAAAATACATTGAGACTAAATCCGAATATAACCATCCCATTGAAGAAAAAATTGAACGACAGTAGAGGCAGATATTAAGACTAATACCGATGAGCCGATTTGCTATCCGTACCCTGCTAATATGAGGGAAACAGTTGTTCAAACATGAACAGGCGTCATCATCTAATAGTGGCGGCGACCCTTTCTAGAATATAAACACAACCGTTTATGAGATAACACAACCGAAGCAACCAGGATAGACGATAAGCAGCTCAAACGTAAACAGGCATCTAATATCACGGCGACCTTTTTCCGATAATAAAATAAGGATAGGATAATAAAAATATATTTTAAGCCACAAGTAGAATGTAAAGATAAGAAAATGTAGATAAGAAACTAGCTTGTAAGAGTATATAAGGAGAAATCTTAAAAATAAAGTTAGTACTGAAAAGTATTCAATGGTGTTAAGTCATTAACATTTGGTCCTTCGAGCAATTCTTAGAGTTTTCCTAAACCAGTGGTAAGAGACTCTAAGAAACTTGAACCTAAATTGAAAAAGAGGAAAAGTGAATTGAAAAGCGTTACCAGAGCTACAATACTGGTAGTGATTAGATCTTAGAGTGAGTGAGCAAAGTGAATTCAAAAGCGTTACCAGAGCTACAATACTGGTAGTGATCAGATCTTAGAGTGAGTGAGCAAAGTGAATTGAAAAGCGTTACCAGAGCTACAATACTGGTAGTGATTTGAACATACAAGTGAGACGAACAAGTGAGTCATTTAGAAACAAGTGAGACGAAGTTTAACATAGCAGCCAGATATCCACAAGTTGAGTTACACAAATTTGACGGAAAATCGGAAGAATGGAAAATGTTTTCAGAGCTATTTGAAGATATTATAGACAAAAATGCGGAAATGCCAGTATCCATAAAACTTGATTACTTGCGGTCTTGCGTGAAGGGCGAAGCACGAATGTCTATATCACACCTATTACAAGGAGCTTCAGCAAATTACAATGAAGCATGGCATACTTTAAAAAGAAGATATGAAAATAAGAGAGTAAATTTTTCAACGCAGATGGAGCGAATTTTGAATTTGCCAAAAATAGACGCAAAATCAGCAATTAGTGTAAAAAATTTATATGACACATCACAGGAATGCATCTATTTAATAAAAAGTTATTTTTCAAAAGAATTAAATGCAGACGAAATATTTGCTTACTTGATTCTACGCAAACTTGATAACGAAGGATTGCAGCTATACGGACATGTGAAGAAACCTAGGGAAATACAGAGTCTTATTGATGTAACAGAATTTTTGGAGCAGTTATATCAGACATTAGAGTCGCAAGGGAAAACAAATTCAAACAACGAGTATAAAAGAAGTTATACACATCATGCCGAATTAAACAGAGAAGTGCGAAACTGCGAATTTTGTAATAAAACAAAACATCGGTTGTACAACTGCCAAAAATTTTTAGATGCAACAGTTGGTAATAGAGTAGCATATGTTCGAAGCAAGAGACTATGTGAAATATGTTTAAATCATAACCAAAATACTGAATGTTGGTGTAAATCAAAGTGTAGGAAATGTAATGGAATGCACAATACACTTCTGCATACCGACGATTATAAACCGCGGAAATACAATGACGAAAAACACATAAAAAAGAAGTTAGAGAACATCAATAATAATAGAAATAAATCTATGTTTATGACGCAAAAGGAAACAAACAATAAAATGGTATTACTAGCCACAGCACAGATACAGGGAGTTTCGGTCGATGGTAACCGCTGCTTACTGCGTGCGTTAATAGACCAAGGGTCACAGATTTCAATGATTTCAGAGGAAGCGGTGCAAATGTTTCCTTAGCCAAAACAAAGATTAACACGAAATTGACTGGACTATCAGATGCAACCGTAGGAGTTGCCAAAGCCAAAGTATGGTTAGATATTACGCCAAGGTTCTCAAGCAATATCAAAATGAAAGCTCAGCTGTTGGTATTACCTAATCTAATAAAACCAATGCCGGATGATTCATTCCACTTTGAAATCGACGACTGGAAAAACTACATGCTAGCAGATCCAAATCTAAATAAAAGAGATCGTATCGACATTATAATTGGTAGTGATCTCTATTCACAAATTATAGAAGAGGGTGTACGAAAGCACAATAACATTGTTGGACAAAAAACTATATTCGGCTGGGTGATATCTGGTTCAATACAGAACGTAACATCAAAAAAGAATTCAACAACAGCAGTAACATCAAGCATAGAAAAACTTTGGGAAACTGAAGAAATACAAGAAGATACCAATGGTGGCGCAGAAAGCGACTTATGCATGCAGATGTATATGAACACAACAAAGAGGGATGAAGACGGCAGGTACATTGTAAGGATACCATTTAAAGAAGGTTTCACATTAGGTGAATCAAGAAAGCAGGCTATAGCACGATTCCTATCGATGGAGAGAAAACAGGATGGAAATATCAAAAGCGAGTACATACAATTTTTAAGGGAATATGAAAAATTAGGACACATGGTCAAAGTACATAGAAGACAAGAAGGGAAAGGGAAATATTATTTACCTCATCAGGCAGTGGTTCGAACAGAGAGTCTAACAACGAAAATCAGGGTAGTATTTGATGCATCTGCCAAAACATCAAATGGATACAGCTTAAACGACATAATGATGATTGGCCCCAGATTACAAAGAAATATTTTTGATATAATTCTCAAGTGGAGATTATGGAAATACGTACTTACAGCAGACGTGGAGAAAATGTATAGGCAGATTAAAGTTGCTGAGGAAGACCAAGATTACCAAAGAATAATTTGGAGAGAACAACCAGACCAGAAATTGGCTGAATATAAGCTAACAACAGTAACCTATGGCACAGCAGCAGCCCCCTTTTTAGCGGTAAAAACACTACATCAAATTGCTAATGAGTGCGAGGATCAACTTATTGGAAATATTATAAGGAACGATTTTTACATGGACGACTTGATGACAGGTGCGAACAATAGAGAAGACTGTAGGTTTATCGTGGAAAAAATAAGTAACCAATTAGAAGGAGCTGGATTTCAGTTGAGAAAATGGGCTTCTAATGATCAGCATATACTAAAGTTTGTAAAACAGGGCAGCGAATATGCAGTTCTCCAAATCAATGGTGATGACACAACAAAAACACTTGGCATACAATGGAACCCAACTGAAGATAATTTTAGGTTTTTAACTAATCTACCCATTATCACCCATACAACGAAAAGAAACATATTAGCACAGATAGCTAGGCTCTTCGATCCAATCGGCTGGTTAGCACCTATCACGGTAAGAGCTAAAATTTTTATACAGAAGCTTTGGCAAGAAGGTTTAGAGTGGGACGAAGAATTAGGTGATCAATTAAAAATAGAATGGCATAAATTTCAAGAAAGCTTAAAAGACGTAATAGCAATTAAAATTCCTCGATGGCTAAGCATCTCAGACGAAGACGACTGTTTAGTACAACTCCATGGATTCTCAGATGCATCAGAAAGAGCATACGGAGCGGTGATATATGTAAAAAGTAGATCAGCAATAACAATATTAGCTGCTAAAACTAAAGTATCACCAATAAAGAATAAGAAGACGTTACCAAAGCTGGAATTATGTGGTATGCATTTATTGGCAAAATTAATGGAAAAGGTAAGAGTATATTTTCCTAAGACAGTGGAAGTATTTTGTTGGAGCGACTCTATGATAGCCTTGTGGTGGATAAAGAATGAGAAAAATAAGGACAAATTTATACGCACTAGAGTAACAGAAATAAGAAGAAAAATTAAAGATGGCAAATGGTCACATATAAAATCAAATGACAATCCAGCAGATTTAGCGTCACGTGGCGTTTGCCCTTCAGAACTAAAAGATCATGTATTATGGTGGTCTGGCCCAAGCTGGTTGAAGGAGCCTCAGGAAAAATGGCCTCAACAAAAAACTATGGAGGAGATAACGATAACAGTTGCCACAAGAACAGAAAATGAAGGAAATCACTTCATTGAGAAGCTGTTGGATACGGTGTCGGATTTCAAGAAAATTGAAAGAATAGTTGCTTACGTCCTCCGGTTTACAAAACAATTGAAAGGTTTACGGTCAGTTTCTAAGAACTTGACTACCAAAGAGCTTTGGGAAGCGAACAAAATTATAGTCAAACAACAGCAAGAACAGCAATTCGGAGAGGAATTACGAAAACTGAGAAGAAAACAGGAAATCCCTTTAAAAAGCAAACTTATACATTTAAAACCATTTATAGACGAAGAAGGAATCCTTAGAGTAGGAGGAAGATTAAAGTATGCTATGTTGCCAATAGATCAAAAATACCCAATTATTTTGGATAAATGCAGGTTATCAGAATTAATAATTCAACATGCTCATGCGGCTACTCTGCATGGTGGAAATACAGTAACAGAAGCTTATATTAAAAGAAGATATTGGATAATAGGCATAAAGAAAGGCTTAAAAAAGTGTTATCATAACTGTGTAATATGTATTCGGTACAGTCAAAAAACAGCAGAGCAAGTGATGGGAAATTTACCGAAGTTTAGAACAAATATTGCATTACCATTCGAACACACTGGTGTAGACTACGCTGGACCAATATTAATGCGGTGTTCAAAAGGAAGAGGACAGAAAGCTTTTAAGGGCTACATCGCTGTATTTGTGTGCATGACTACGAAAGCAGTACACCTAGAAGCAGTTAGTGATTTGACGACGGAAGCGTTTCTTGCAACACTCATAAGATTTTTTGCAAGACGAGGTAAGAGTTCACACTTATATTCAGATAATGGCTCCAACTTTATAGGAGCAAAACGGCACCTAGATGAAGAATATCAAAATGCAATAAGAAATAATACATCAGTCGCATCAAAGTTGGCAGCAGAAAAAATCGAGTGGCATTTTTCCCCACCGGCAAGCCCTCATTTCGGAGGAATATGGGAGGCCGCAGTGAAGTCCATGAAAAATCATTTGAGAAAAGTTATAGGGGAAACAAAGCTCACATTTGAAGAAATGACAACATTTCTTTGTCAGGTGGAAGCAGTATTAAACTCACGCCCATTGGGGGCAATGGGAAGTGAAATCGACAGCATTGACATATTAACACCTGGCCACTTTTTAATTGGACGTCCATTACTCGATTGTCCAGAAGATAAAGGATTCCCTGAAAGAATAGGTTCCTTAGACCGTTGGAAATTAATACAGAAACTCAAACGAGACTTTTGGAAAAGGTGGAAAGATGAATATTTAGTTTCGTTACAAAAACGAGCAAAATGGAAAACGGAAAAAACTAATCTAGAAAAAGGACAACTTGTTATTGTAAGAGATGAAAACACACCACCATCAAGATGGCCAATGGCGAAAATCGATGAAGTTCATAAAGGATCCGACGGAAAGGTTAGAGTAGTAACTCTAAAGACACCAAAAGGAACAGTAAAACGGTCAATTCAAAAGATATGCCCTCTAGAGAACCGTGTAAAAGAACAGGCGGAGCCGAATGAATCAAGAATAAACCATATCCGATTAGAACATCGTGGCAACCATAGTGGAGGTTTTGCTGGTACTATGTGGATGATGATAATAGCATTATTAATCTCAATGATTGGAGCAAATAAAACTACAGAGAATTTAGTAGAGGTACCTGAAGTCCAGATAAATAAGTTGAACGACAACGCCGCAATTTATTTAGATCCAATAGGAAAAATGAGTACTACTGCGTCAAAATGGAGGTTAGTTGTTTACTATAACTTAGACCCATACATAGAAGAAACAATTGCTATAGAGGACTACATCATCAAATTAAAGGAACAATGCTCAAAATTAAGTAATTTTGATGAACAATGCCGGTTGATAACAGCAGGCTTAGAGCGAAGGTATGAGATGCTTAAAGTAAATAATAGATTATTCATAACAGATAGCAGACAGAAAAGAGCAATATTCAACAGCATAGGATCACTGTATCATATTCTATTTGGGCTAATGGATGATGACGATCGCGAAAAATTAGAGCAAAATATGCGGAACCTACTGGACAACCAACACGATATAGATGGGTTAATTAAGAAGCAAACCTCTGTAGTAGACGCTACAGTGAATATCTTAAAGAAAACAACGGCAGAAGTGAATACCGAGTTTGCAAAAATGAATGATCATATAATGGAGATACATAATATGACTGCACAAAACCGTAGATCGTATAAGACGGGAATGACATTTCAATTATTGGCCATGCAGTTAGAAACGATGTTAAGAGACTGTAAAGAAATACAAATGTCCATAATAAACATGCTAATTGACATTAATCACCAACGTGTTAATCCATTCTTAATAAGTCCATTACAGCTACAGGAAGAAATACAAAAAATCCGAATTAAGCTGCCTTCAAAATTAAGGCTTCCAGGCGAAGAATCAGAAAATGAACTACAAGAAGTACTTCGATGGATGACAGCCAAAGGAATTATAATTGGTAAGCGAGTGGTAATAGATATAGAGATTCCATTATTGCAGCCGGAAGTATCAGAAGTTTTCCGAATAATTACCTTACCAATACGAAAGGAAGATACAATTATAATTCCACAAATACAATCTGAAGTGCTAATATTTAATGTTGAAAATGATCATTATTTTCTCATAAATCAAGTACAGCTAAATGAATGCGTAAAAAAGAAACCAAATAATTATGTATGTTATGGTAACTGGCATTGGAAAGCAACAACGGACGGCTCCTGCGAGATCTCGCCTTTAAGACCAGCTGAGGTAAACAAATGTATATTCGATCAAATGAACCGAGAAGATAAGTGGATAAAATTAGGCGCACCGAATGTATGGCTGTTCAAGCTATTCAACGCAACATATATCAGCATAATATGTGGACAATCGCAGGCAAAGTGGGTAGCGGTTCCAGAACAAGGCATTCTGGAATTGAAGCAGGGATGTAATGCTAGGTATAAAGGAGTATTTTTAGCATCGTCGCAGCAGATCCAGTCAGAGGTGCACTACAATCCTGAAAATATTTGGGTTAAGAATATAATTCAAGTGAAGATAGAAGACATTCGGCTATTTAACTTTTCTACAATCGACAAAAATGAAGACTTAGCTAAGGTACAGAAGAACCTGGATGAATTCAAGCAAACCCACCTTCATCTAAGAGCCTTGGATTTTCATCACCTCAGTGGACATACCTCATTAATATTAGTTTGCATAGTGATAATAATATTGTTAGTATATTTCATAAGAGCAGCTATAATTAGAAAGAACGTATTAGCACTTTCGCGCGGCCGGCAGAATGTTCAAACATGAACAGGCGTCATCATCTAATAGTGGCGGCGACCCTTTCTAGAATATAAACACAACCGTTTATGAGATAACACAACCGAAGCAACCAGGATAGACGATAAGCAGCTCAAACGTAAACAGGCATCTAATATCACGGCGACCTTTTTCCGATAATAAAATAAGGATAGGATAATAAAAATATATTTTAAGCCACAAGTAGAATGTAAAGATAAGAAAATGTAGATAAGAAACTAGCTTGTAAGAGTATATAAGGAGAAATCTTAAAAATAAAGTTAGTACTGAAAGTATTCAATGGTGTTAAGTCATTAACAACAGTAGAGGACGAAATAAAGAAACTCCTAGCTAAAAGAATAATACGTCCCTCGAAAAGTCCCTATAATTCCTCTATTTGGGTTGTCCCAAAGAAAGCCAAACCATCAGGCGAGAAAAAGTACAGGATGGTGATTGACTATAAGAGGTTAAACGCCGTTACAACTTCAGATACGTACCCAATCCCAAACAACAATTTTACACTTTCCAATTTGGGCAGAGCAAGCTATTTCACTACGATAGATCTCACCTCGGGGTTTCACCAGATTTCTATGAAACCCAGTGACGTGCCAAAGACAGCCTTCTCCATTGCGAATGGCAAGTATGAATTCCTGAGAATGCCTTTTGGGCTTAAAAACGCACCCGCTATCTTCCAGAGGATGATAGACGACGTGCTGAAGGAATACATCGGGAAGATTTGTTACGTCTACATCGACGACGTAATTGTCTTCGGCCATGACGAGGATGATTATCTTAAGAAGGTAGAAATGGTATTCGCGAAACTCCAGGAAGCAAACTTAAAAGTAAACCTTGAGAAAACTAACTTTATGAAATCCGAGGTCGAATTTCTTGGCTATATCATAACCCGCGACGGCATAAAAGCCGATCCGAGGAAGGTAGCAGCTATCTAAAAGTTAATTCCCCCAGAAAATCTCAAGGAGTTGAAGAGCTTCTTAGGGCTCACGTCCTATTACAGAAAATGCATAAGGGATTATGTCCAAAGCAGCTAAACCCCTGACGAATCTAACACGAGGTGAGAATGCTCAGATCAAGGCAAGCTCATAGAAACCCTCGAGAAAATCGGGAAAAACTTCTCGAGAAATATTATTTTACCAGTATGACAAGCCTGATTAGGAAGTACACGAGTACTTGTGAAACCTGCAAATTGAGTAAGTATGACAGACATCCGAATACACCTAAATTCCAACCTACTCCTGTCCCATCATATGCACGTGAGATTTTGCACATGGATATCATGGAGCTACAGGGTGAGACATTTATCACTTGCATCGATAAATTTTCAAGTTCGGAAAGATATTCCATATAAAAAATAGATCGGCACTTTACCTTAGGAACAAGTTAACAAAGATATTGCACTACTTCACTGTCCCAAAAATATTGATCACAGACAATCAGCAAAGTTTCTTAAGTCCTATTATCCTCAACTTCATCGAACTATTGGACATTACACACTATCAAACGCCCATCTACCGCAGTGAAGTGAATGGCCAAGTGAGAGACTTCACTCCACCATACTGGAAATATATCGTTGCCTAAAGATGGCACATAAAGACTTACGCCTTAGAGAACTATTGAACATCGCAGTTGACAGATATAACAACAGCATACATTCCGTCACCAAAAAGAAACCTTCAGACATTTTTTTCAATAAGACCCAGCGTATAAACTACCAAAATTTGTTAGGATATCGCATTAGAGTGAACAATGAGTTGAGAATAGAGATAGAAAGGAAACAAAAAATGAGCCTGCTTAGATATAATAAGAAAAAAACAAGTCCAACCAAATATAATAAGGGAGACATAGTGTACACTGCATGCAAGGGAATTCGTGCGAAAAATAAACCCTTATACCGCAAGGAGGTTATTGCCAAAGATAGTAAAGTGACTGTCCTCACAACCTCTGGGCGTAGAATACATAAAGCTCACCTTAAGAATGTTCAGAATAAGCTAGAGCACCACTAAATTAAGAATATAATAATATAAAAAGTAAAATTCACTAATTTAATGAACTCCCCGACACACAACCATTACCGTTGTTTAATGAATCGTAGTCAATTTACTAAATATGATATATTATAAAATATATATAGAAGATA